>OX104061.1:43282032-43360275 GCA_944474145.2 Dicrocoelium dendriticum
ATACAACTTGGGTTAGGAAACGCTCACAACTTTGAATAACTTGGTATTCGTATCCGGGTTCATACTGGTTGGAGTCAGCACGATCATCACATGAGTTCCGCCCCTCATACTAAATAAAGTGAGTTTACTATAGATGACTTAAGTATGGTTGCCAGTGAAAACACCAAGACAAGGCCAAGGTTCAGATGATAGACTCCGCAATCGAGATATCCGTAAAACATTGCTCCATAGAAACAGAAGTAAGTAGCGACTTTAAGACCCAGTATGAGTGCTATGGAAATCAGTCCATAAGACAGCTAACCTCAATAAGGTACATTCCTGGACTTGCCCCGTGCCCCAAAACCAAATGGCCATTGAACACATTTGCAGAGCCGGTAACACTCAGAGCTATTATTGCCACTGAAGTTTCACGAAAGGCTTACACGTCCTTAGAACAGTTGTCATGTTTTAATATTCCAAAAAGGTAGCCAACTGATAAGTTAAAGCATATAATCTTATCGGCTGGTTTCCTCATGTGGCATAGACTGGTGCTATTGTAAGACTACGAAGAAAGGCACATAAAACATTTGTCCTAAACTGCTGAAGTTCAACATCTCAGAAGTTGCCGATCGCTTCATTTAATAACCGAGAAGCTATCGCTAGCGAATACTCGAATTCAAACCTGCACTGATTAGAGCTGATCGGAATCTAATGAAAATGGGTCCAGAAAAAAGGAAATATTTCAGCAAATCGTGCTATCACCGAACAACCTGGGACAGTCGAATTTGAAGAGCCGATATTTGCAAGGGAAGTTTACCCTCATAGCCTTGATTCGAGGACACTAAGGTACCGGATTCGCGAGTAAGACGCGGGAGATTTCGCCTGTGAAACCAAGGTAGGATAGATATTATAGCCTTGCATGAATACACACTCACAGCTGTCAAGGAAGCTAGCGAACTAAACAATGAACCGTCTACGCGAAATGAAGTAATAAGCGGTTTAATAGCCCGACTCCAGAATCAGAATGTAGCAACCATGCTTAAAAGAGAAGAACGAGTGCTTTCCGGAGGGATGTTGCTGAAGAAAAATCCTAGCTTAAATATACCTAGATATGTACAAAGTAGCCGATATACTGCGAATATGTAGAGAGTGGCGCCTGGTCTCCGGTATAACAATGAACAAATGAAACATTGGGTATATTACAGGTAAAAAAGCGATTGCTTTACTAGTCCCGTAGGATGATGAAGTGAAAGTAAACATAAGTGTAATCGTCAACTTAAGCGTCCTAGCGATTCAGGTGCCCCTTTATTCATATAACATTTTAGAATGTGTACTGAATTGTTACTGTAGAGTAATATGGGAAATAATATGGGGAGGTATGTTTTATAAACAAAAGAACCGACAACGCTTACTTGTGCGCCGCTGCCTTTGACTGAGGCAATTTATGAATGCATTTATAATATATCCGAAAATATATTCCACAACAGCAGTGTGTAAATAGTGAAGCACAAAAGCTGAGAATGAGCACCGTTTGTTCGCGTTTGTTTGACGTAGACATCTCTGATTATATAGCGTCACTGTAAGTGGATAAGCGAATCATCCAGACGTCTCTTGAATACCGTTAGCGTGGAGAAGAAACAACGTATGTGGGAAGAGCGTTACAATGTTGACACACACGAAGGGAAAAGAAATTCCGGCGGCATTCCAACGGGCTGTATTGTGTAGCCAGCTTTAGCTGGTGTCCTCTGAGTGTGGTATTGCGATTCAGCTTAGTAGGTGACAACAAGAATGGTTTGGATTCCTCAAGATCATATAAGTCATTATCAAGTCGCCACGCAGGCGTCGATATTGTCCTACTGTAGACCCGAGGGTTTTCAGCCTCAATCGGTAAGGGAGATGAAACAGGCCCTTTACGTTCTGGTCGCCCTTCGTTGTGGCAGTTCAAGAGCGGTAAGGCCTTGCTTTTGCCATGGCTGCCAGGCGTGGATGGCGTACTCAGAATGAGGCCGAATGTAGGCGTTGAGCATCTGAGAAAAGATGGAAGGATCAAAGCGCCCGAATGCCCTCCGCAAAAGGCCAAGGTGTTGGTTAGCTTTTTGGAGGCTTTCTCGGCCTGACGGGAACAGCCCAGATCTTCCTGCACTATCACGCCTAGATCGCATTCCGTTGAAGTGCGCTGCAATATTTGATCCCCCAGTCTGTATTCGCAAGTGGCTTTATGGCGTATGCTCAACACCTTGCACTTTGTAGCGTTGAACTGAAGCAGGTTCTGAGTCGACCATTCGTAGACCCTGTCAAGATCATCCTGAAGTGCTGCATTGTCGCTGGTTGTTCTAATGGCTCGCCATATCTTGAGATCATCAGCGAAGAGTAAGGAGTTGGAGGTGATTACTGTCGCGAGATCGTTTATGTAAATCAGGAATAGTCGTGGACCAAGTACTGAGCCCTGGGGCACTCCGCACTTAACGTCGATTGGGTCAGAGATGACGCGAACACTAACATTCAGATGTCTTTGAAGCCAGAAGTAACTTTCCAACCGAGGACTGGGTCAACAATTACACAGCAATGCAGCTTGTGGAGGAGATTACGGTGGTTCCGACGGTCAAAGGTCTTTTGAAAAGCCCAGATTTACTGCATCAACTCCTACGCCGCTGTCGACGGTCTCAGTCCAACTGGATCTAGCAATTAGCAAGTTTGAAGTGCAAGATCGGTTCGTGCGAAATCCACGTTGTTCTTGTGCTATGATATTGCGTTCTTCCAAGTACTTCGTGAGCGCTTCGGTAACAATCGCTTCCATGATTTTGGAGAGTACCGGAAGTAGTGTTATCGGGTGATAATTGGCCGGATCTGTACGACTTCCCTCTTTATGGATGGGAGTAACGATTCCCTGCTTCTACATTGCTGGCACCTGCATTTCATCAAGGCATTGTTGGATGAACTTGGAGAGTGGGTCTGCCAAGTTTACTGCGGCCAATTTCAAAGGCTTTGGAAGAATATTATGAACGCCGGGAGAGGTATGCTCACGCAGGTTAATTAGCCTTTTCATAACATCCGCAATCGAGAACCAAATGTGGCTAAGTCCTGGTGGTGGTACAACGATCGGGAACAGTGTATGTGGCGATGTCGTGCTCTGGAAGTTTCGGGGCGATTTGTTTTCTCAGGACGTTGACCGCCTCGGTTGCGGTTTGTGCGAGTCCACATAACGTGTGTAAGGCAGGAATTCCTCGCTGCACTTTGCGGAGCTTGTTAACGTGTCTGTACAGGAGCTTGGGGTTTGAAAAGAATTTTTCAGCTAGATTCTGTTGATGCTGTATTTTATCTTCGCGTACCAGGTTTACGCAGTGATTCCTTTGGATAGTGTAGGCTTCCCATGTTTCGGCACTCGGTGGCTCTTCGTATCTTCGCCGGAGTAACTTCCTCGTGACGATATACTTCCGTGTCCTGACGACGCACTTCCCTGTCCAACCATCGTCTGCGGAGCACCCTGGCCCACTGCTCCTCCTCAGATGCATCTGATCCTGAATCGTTGTATTCTCAGTGTCGGACCCTAAGACGGTTCATACCACTCAATGAGCTGACCTTCAAATCACCGAAAAGATACAGCAAAACCTGAATATTTGACGGAATACCCTGTAGCACCTATGACTTCACGTAGGTTTACCAGTCACTAACATGTGCAACTCGAAACACAACCACAGCAGTTATGGGCAACGGCTAGAACCTACCATCGCCGACGCTAGTACCATCTTGGCAGTCCAGTGGAAATTCACTTTTTAGCGAGCTTTTAAATCTAGCACAATTATGCCAGTTTTACTGCGGCCTCAGTGTCCCGAGGTTTGTACCGCCGCAAGCATGACTACCAATGCATGCAGCAGCAATGTCATACCACGAGTTAGCAATGAAGTTCCTAACTCTGCCACACCAACAGGTCGCTATCAAGTTGCGTCTTATCAATGCTCGCTCTTTAAATAATAAAATACACACTTTGCGCCATATGATTACTCCCTTAATTCCTGATTTTTCTACTCATCACTGAAACCCGGCATGACCCCCATACTCTAAATGAGTCCTACCAAATAGTCGGCTATTCATCATTCAAGACAGCGTACAGGTTGGTAAGGGGGCAGATGTGCTATTTATGCTCGAGACCAAGTCCGTAAACAATTAGACCCGAAACTCTATCATAATAGAAAGATTGTGGATCTCCAAAGAAGTGAATCGCTATCTAATTTTGGTCGGATGTAGTTACAACCCACCTCGTTATGACGCGTTCCTTTAGTACACCACAATTCTGCTCCAGAATTTGCTTCTGAGTTACCCATTGGACAAAAGATAATCGGAAGTGACTATAATTTACCAGAGATTTCATGAGTAGGGTATACAGCATTACCAACGCTGTTGAGCTTAGTTTCCGAAGTCCGGGCCCAAGGATGGTCACAAGTGGTTCATAAACCTAACAGGGAAAACATTTCAAATCTCATTTCTATCAAAGACATAAACCTCACACGTATCAATGAATTATCCGTTTCCCAGGTAGTGATCACAGATTCGTGTACGTCAGTATCGCAGCAACCGATCCGGCCACATGTTGTAACACAAGACGACTAACAGAGCTCTTCAGGGACTTAAGAAATGTAAACTGAGATACATTTGCTGTACTGCTGCGAAAAACGAAATGGGACCTCTGCTTCCTCACTAGAGATCCACTGGTTGCAGCAGACAAAAATGGCACAAATATCCAACACCGCCTTTATATCCCTGCTCCATTCGTACTGAGATCCGATAGGAAGGTTTCCATGAAAACTAGACGAGAAACATGCAATCTGCGTAAGCTGAAAATACTACGCTCAAAAATAAGAGACTTGCGATTTCTTGTTATCAGACAGAACAAGTTAATTGCCCATTTGCAGTCGATTCGTGCCACAAAGTTACTGGAAGAGGAAAAGCGAGCATTGGCACATGAAAATAAATCTAAAGCCTTGGACAAGCCACTGGAGGCCAGAAACGACAGTCAAACTAAATTGGTATCATGCGCAGTACTACCTGACAGATCCATGACCAGAGACCCCACCGTGATAGCGAACGTCATAAATGAACACTTTTCCACTTTGGTTACTATCTCAAGCAGAACACTACGATTAGCACTCCCATTGATGCTGACAAACTGAGCAGTGCAATTGTACTGCGGCGTTATTCGTGCTCACGTTGATCGGCTACGGTCTTCGTTTCATCCTGGACCTGGTGGTCCACCAACTTCTCTACTAAAGTTTGGTGGTGGGGATATTTCGCTTTTGCTTCTAAAGATATTTACCCTATTTATGAATTCGGGGATATTCCTGAATCAATGGAGACTCTCTTTCGTAGAACCTAGACATAAGAATGGTGGTCATCTAGACATAGAAAATTAGCACCCAATTATCCACACACACCGATTAGTTGGAGAATAATGGAAAGAATTGTGAGAGAAAACTGTTATACACTTACTGACATTGAATTTCACAAACCCAGCTCAACACGGGTTTATGTAACGAGGCGCATGTCAAACTTGTCAGCTAGGTTTTCTAAACTAATTGACAAGCTCCAATGACAATGGAAAACCAGCCATGATTCTCTCTATGGATATGCAGAAGGCGTTTGACAAAGTGCCGCACAACAGCCTATCGGCAAAGTTAACCAATTTGAGGGGGCCGGGACGTGTGTTAATAACAAATATACATGATATGTGCCACATAATGCATTCCGTTGACAAAACCCACTTGAAGAGGTGTATTGAAATAAAGATTTAACGTTGACAGTACCCCTTCACCCGATCCTCTTCCGCGTTTACTCGGGAAAGCATGGCTCAAATACACACCAATAAGTGTGGACCGCAGAGGGATTAAGAACGGAGATTGAGATATCCATATTTATCCCACTCGTCATATTCCGTTTACTCAGCCACTCCTACCTTACAGCCATACCAAAAAGTGTGAGCTGAGAAAGAAACGTTGACTGAATCGATGCATCTTCATTCGTTTGTACGATTGGTTCTTCCCATGTTGCCCTCATGTAAATCTATCAGACAGCAAGGTGAAGTTAAACGATACTGCTTCCAATATCTTCATTTCTGCCTCCAAAATCTCTTATTTTTCCTCTTGCTTACACCTAGCGTGCATTCAAACTAAAACGCCTGGGACAGTCGAGAAGTGTGAACCATGTTCGCCTCAAATACAACAGATAACTCTCCCATTCTATCTGTCCCAGTCCATAGGTATAGATTCTGAAATGAAAATAATCAAGTACCCCCGTCTTTCACCAATCAATTTCAGAACGCTACAACGTATAGTAAATTAGTAACGTACATCAGATACTCTTTGCAATAAGCATGATTTCGGCTGTGGCGTCGCGTAGGCAAAAATGAACCTTTCCATCCAACCCCCATCTCCATTTTGGACTGATTGCGGCAGCAGACCGACATCGGATGCCTGGTTCCGTTGGAAAACATCCTTCCTAAACTACTTGGATTTAATCAGCGATCTCCCTACTGCTCTTACTGAGGATAAAATATTGAAGCTGCTTCGTCATTTACTCGGAGATGAGGGACAGCGACAATTCGATGATTTGGGCCTCCAAGGATGCAAATCGGTTATGGACGCCTTCAATGCTCTCGATCGTGCATGGAGTTACCAAATGAACGTGTTTACCGCGCGATATATTTTCTCCCGAATACACCAAGAAGCAGGCGAACCCTTGAATGACTTCACTGCTCGGCTGAGTCGTGCAGTACGACCGTGTGCCTACTCGTCTATTCCACAGAAAAAGATTGAAAGCTGTATGCTCACTCAGCAACTGATCACTGGAATCGCTGACAATCGCATACGTGAGGGGCTATTGCAGGAAGACGCTTGCACACTAACGTGGGATCGAGCTTGCGAATTAGCCCGAGTAAAGACAGAAATTTCATTGCAATCGAAGCAGTTTTGTTCCACCAGCTTAGCTGAAGTGGCGAGAGTGCAATCTTTCCGGCAACGTCCGACAGACAAACTTTCTTGCTATCGTTGTGGGAGCACGTCTCACAAAGCTAATTTTGCCGGTTGTCCCGCACGCAGCCTCAAATGTAAAAACTGTGGTAAAACTGGTCACTATGCCCGCTGTTGTCGATCGCAGGCTGTCGCACTCATTAAAGATGATGATACACCGGAATGCCATGTTACCGATCCAACTCAAGACAATATCTATTCAATCACCGCTGACTCCATACCTTCAGGTTGTGTAACCATATCCGTTGTTGAACCGAAGTTTCCAGCTGCTGACATTCGTACTGTATTGTTCCTTACTGTTAAAGGTGCTGTTCCATTGGAAATGGAACTTGATTCCGCTTCTCCAGTTACTATCGTGCCTTTCCAATTTTATGAACGCTACCTATCACAGCATACTTTACATCCCACCTCACATTCATTGTGGAGTTATAGTGGGAACACACTAACCATATTGGGATTTATTATCGTGCCTTTGCAGTTGCATTCTGTGATTGCCGATGTCGCAGTGTATATTTCTTCGGACAACAGACAACCCTTGCTTGGGAGGAATGCTATGGTGGCTTTGCATATTGTACCATCATTCGACCGCATGCTTATCTCTTCCGTCAACGTAGCACACTGGCAGGAACATTATCCGAAGCTCTTCCAGAAGTCCATCGGCCGTATTCCATGTGGTGTGCATCGAATTCAGCTGAAACCGAATGCGAAACCGATCGCCATTGGTCAACCTCGACCCGTTCCGCTAGCGAAACGTGAAGCAGTCTCTGCAGCCCTGCAAGCGATGCTAGCAAATGATTTGATTGAACCCATCGATTGCTCTGAGTGGGTGCATCCAATGGTTTGTGTCATGAAAAAAGACGGTACTATCCGCATATGCAACGATTTGCAGGCGCTGAACAAACAGATCGTCGTAGAACGCTTTGTTTTACCATCTAATGATGAACTCACTGTACGTTTAGCTGGTGCAACTGTTTTTTCCAAGCTAGATTTGAAAAGTGCGTTTTTCCATATGCCATTGGCCGATGATTCCAAACACCTAACTGCCTTCCTCGCTCCTGATGGCCTATTTCAGTACAAAGTCTTACCCATGGGTTTGAGTTCCGCGCCCGCCGCCTGGCAAAAGTTCATGACTCACGCCCTGGCAGGTATCGATGGGCAGGTTGCCTACATGGATGATATTTGTGTTTTCGGCCGCTCACAGGAAGAACATGATGAAAGGCTACACAAAGTCCTCCAGCGTCTCAGTGATCTCAATTTGCGTCTGAACGCAGAAAAATGTCTCTTCAATGCACCAGAAATTCAGTTTTTGGGACACGTCATTTCACGCAGTGGCATTCGACCAAGTGATGAAAATATCAGGGCCATCACTGAAGCGCCAATACCCAAAAATTTGACAGAACTAAAGTCCTTTTTAGGAATGTGCTCTTACAACCTGCGCTATCTGCCGGATTTTGCGACTGTGGCAGATCCATTACGACAGTTAACAAAGAAAGGATCGTCGTTCGTTTGGGGCAGCAATCATCAAAATGCCTTTGATGAACTGAAAAGGAGAGTTGCGTCTGCTCCCTTAGTTGCCATTTTTGATGAATCTTGCCGCACCTTTGTGTCCACTGACGCGTCTGATGTCGGTCTCGGAGCTGTCCTCTCACAAATACAAAACGGAGAGGAGAAAGTTATTGCCTACGCATCACGAAAGCTATCAGATTCCGAACGTCATTATTCAGTTGGGGAAAAAGAAGCTCTTGCATGTGTATGGGCCTGTGAAAGGTGGCATTTATTTCTGTTCGGTCGTCGTTTTATTCTGCGTACTGATCATTCAGCCCTAACAGCTCTTCTCAGCAATGGATCTAAAGGATCTCGCCCAATGCGAATCGATCGCTGGTATGCCAGGCTCCTTAACTACGATTTTGAAATTGTGTACCGGCCAGGTTTGCAAAATCAGATTGCTGACGGCCTGTCTCGCTTACCCGTGGGGTTGGAGGATGGAAAAGAGAGACTCAGAGAGGCGGTACTAGTTTCCAGTCTCGGAGCTAACCTGTCTGCCTTGACGATCGAGGAACTACGAAGGGAAAATTCTAACGATTCTTTACTGCATGAGATTATTGAATATGTGCAGCAGGGCTGGCCCAAGAATAACAAATCCCCCGGTGAGTTCATTCCTTATTATGCAATTCGACATGAACTATCAGTGGTAGACGGTTGCTTGATGCGCGGTTCGGTGTTTGTAGCTCCGTCCCAGTTGATAGCCAAGATAATAGCTTGCGCACATGACGGACATCCAGGTATAGTTCGGACCAAAAATCGAGTAAGACAATAACAATAAAAAAGACAACAAAAACAACAAAAGACGAAAGAACCCATATTAAAAAAAAACCAACACCAAAAAAACAAAAAACAAGAAAAGAAAAAATAAACGCCGACAAACCCACAACCCAACAAAATAAAACACCTCACCCAACACCAAAATCAACAAAACACAACCCCCCAAACCCCCCAACCCACCCCCCCCACACACAAACCACCCCCCCCAACCACACACCACCCACCAACCCCAAACCCACCCCCCAACCACCACCCCACACACCCACCACACCCCCCCCAACAACATCATACCCCAACACCCACCCACCACCCCCACCAACACACCCCCACACACACAAAACCCCCCCACCCCCCCCACCCACCCCCCCCCCCCCACCACCCCCCCCCCACCCCCCCCCCCCACCCCCCCCCCCCCACCCCCCCTCTCCCCCCCATCCCCCCCCACCACCCCCCCCCCCCCCCCCTCCCCACCCCCCCCCCACCCCCCCCCCACCCCCACACCCCCCCCCACCACCACCACCACCAACCCCCACCACCCCCACCCCCCCCCCACCTCACCCCCCCCCCCCCACCCCCCCGCCCAACCCACCCACCCCAACCCCCCCCCCCCCCCCCCCCCCCCCCCCCCCCCCCCCCCCCCCCCCCCCCCCCCCCCCCCCCCCCCCCCCCCCCCCCCCCCCCCCCCCCCCCCCCCCCCCCCCCCCCCCCCCCCCCCCCCCCCCCCCCCCCCCCCCCCCCCCCCCCCCCCCCCCCCCCCCCCCCCCCCCCCCCCCCCCCCCCCCCCCCCCCCCCCCCCCCCCCCCCCCCCCCCCCCCCCCCCCCCCCCCCCCCCCCCCCCCCCCCCCCCCCCCCCCCCCCCCCCCCCCCCCCCCCCCCCCCCCCCCCCCCCCCCCCCCCCCCCCCCCCCCCCCCCCCCCCCCCCCCCCCCCCCCCCCCCCCCCCCCCCCCCCCCCCCCCCCCCCCCCCCCCCCCCCCCCCCCCACCCCCCCCCCCCCCCCCCCCCCCCCCCCCCCCCCCCCCCCCCCCCCCCCCCCCCCCCCCCCCCCCCCCCCCCCCCCCCCCCCCCCCCCCCCCCCCCCCCCCCCCCCCCCCCCCCCCCCACCCCACACCCACCCCCACATCCACCCCCCAACGCCCCCCCCCACCCCTCACCCCCCCCCACCACCCCCCCCCCACGCATCAACCCCAACCTCATCCACTCCATAACATACCTCAATGCAAACAACACCCACACATTTCTGGCCACGAATGGCATCTAGCATTGAGACATTTGTGGTCAATTGCAATGCTTGCCGATTAGCGGACAAAAGTTCTTTGCCCGTTAAAGCCCCGACACAGCCAATTGCTTACCCGATGAAACCATGGACCAAAATCGCCATTGATATTATGGGCCCTTTCGCTACTGCTCCTACGAATAAGCGAAATCTACTTGTTGCTACATGTTTTTACAGTAGATGGCCTGAAGTACACATGTGCGACCAAGTTACTACTTCGGTTGTGTTACGTTGGCTTAAACACTTGTTCAGCCGTTTCGGTTTACCGCATGAAATAGTAACGGATAACGGGCCACAATTTTGTAGCCGCGAATTCGCAGATTTTCTACATTGCCATAACATTAAGCACTCCAGAACTGCGCCCTACAATCCTGCAGCCAACGGCATGGTCGAACGTTTAAACCGGTCTTTAAAAGAAGCTATACAAGCCATACACATAGGAGGTTCGGACTGGGAAGATGCAGTTTTAACTGCGGTTTTTTCCTACAGAACATGTGACCACAGAGCCACCGGAAGAACGCCAGCGGAGTTGATGCTAGGAAGGCCCTTACGCACGAAGTTAAATGCTGCACATAAGCTTTTATCAGCGAGAGATGCCGAAGTTTCAAATCGCATAGCATCTTACCAAAATTCCTACGCTAAATTATCAAGACCAATGCAGCCCGGGACATACGTTCGCGTCAAAAGCAGAGCAACAAAGAAAGGCACACCTTCGCTTTCCGCTCCACTGCGCATCGACCGTACGCTTGGCCCGGGCACCTATCGATTGGAGAACGGCCTAATTGTCAACGCGCGTAGACTCCACACAGCTCACGGACCAGCTAATCAGCCCGACCGATCCGCGCGCGAAGACCCGGCTGAGTTACCATTACCACGAAGCCAGCTGCGTCGGTCCGCGAGAACGGTGAAACCTATTGATCGCTACGAACCCGGTTGAGGCAGCTTTTCGGAGGGGGAACGATAATGTGGTAACCATGTGAGCAAGATCGATTGGCTCAAGCTCATTGGTTGGCTTGCTGACTCATTACTATTGGTTGTGTGCGTCTGTCGCTTGACTCTCCGTTTTGACGAAGTTGACTCAGATGTACAACGTTGATTTTGCGAGATACATTTTACCTTTCCTACGGCTTTCTTGATACAACATAAACCTCCATCGATGCGGTGCTCCAGGTGCTCACCGTATTTACACGTGCTAACTGCGCACGATTTCACAGCAGTCCGGTAGCTATTGAAAGGTGTGGGTGCTAAGACGCATCCTTGCTTCACACCGGATAACGGCTAATTCACCTGAAGACTGTCCACTCAGCTGCATCCTTGCTCGCATCCCAGTGTGCATGCATTCAGTTAGACGATCAAACTTTGCAGGGCATCCAAACTGAGAGAGAATCAGCCACAACGCCTCACGGTTCACCGTATCGAACGCTTTGGTGAAATCGACGAAAAGCGAATACAACGGTTCATTGCGTTCACGACATTTTCCTGTAGTTGACATACTGCAAACACCATCTCGATGGTTATTCGACCCAAACGAAAGCCGCGTTGTTCCTCAAATACCTTCGGTTCCACTATGTGTCACAAGACGTTTTACCCTTAAACCGGTGGCAAATCTGAATCTACCAACCTACTTGACAGGTCGGCTTTAAGTGACAACCAATATCTCTAAAATCTAATGGTTCCTTCCTGGCTCTCGCACTCGCTTGTCAACCTTCGTTCAAGTATCTAACACATCTTGGTAATTGTCTGGACACCGATGCTGCCAAGGACACATTCTACCACGAACTGAACACGCTACTACGCAGTGCTACCAATTCAGATCTCATAATACTTGCAGGAGATCTGAATGCGTAGGTTGATCGTCTGGGCTCTTCAGAAGTTCATCTAGGTCAGGGTTTCCCAACCTGGGGGTAATTACCCCCAAGGGGTAAAATGGCATTTTCCGAGGGGTAAATACCGATAATTGGATTTGGTCACAAATCAGTCGCGAAATAAGCTTAATAACGAAATCACACATCGCAACTACCTCAGCATTTTTAGTTAGCCATCAGTCAATGCAGCTACTACGGCATGGCGCCTTTGTCGACTGCCACAACTGCTGCCGTGTTTTCGAATAAGCCAGTCGTTCACCGGGTCGAATAACGGGGTGGATAGCAAACTATCGTTTCAGCACTGGTCAAAGTACCAGTTATGTTCACAGGTGAATGTTTGACAGTAGGAACGGCGAGAAAGGGTGATTAGTGTTCACAAGGTATGGATACAGAATGGTGTCGGGAAAATGTCGAGGAATAACGTGAAACGGAGGAATGAAACACATGTCCATGTTTGATTAGGAATCAGACACCATGGGGTCAAGAGAGGGCCTGAATCGGGATAACGGTAAGCGTTTGAAAGGGCAGAGAAACGATACAATTGGGGTCACAACCAACATGGAATCAGCAGATTGGACGCCAGTGACCATTAGTTGTTATGTTGATCACTTTCATAAGCAGTTGTTTTTGACGAGAAGTCATGGCAGGTGAGCATTTTCATTCAGTGGCTTTGATGCCGACAAAAATATGTTTGTCTGCGAACGTTTGCGATAATGTCACCTGCATGGAATAACGAGATTAATTTCTATAAATGATATATATCTATAACATCTACCTACTTAATTGTTTGCAGGGAATACGTCTTCCAGAAAAAGCGGTCCTACAAAGAAGCATTTCTGCAGTGGGGCTTCACTAACTTCGGTGATAAAAATGTTGAGAAACCGCATTGCGTTTTGTGCAGCAAAGTGCTCACGGCGGAGAGTAAGAAACCTAGTAAATTGAAAGAGCACTTCGAACAAAGCCATGCCCATTTGATAGAAAAAGATAGTACATTCTTTAGAAGGAAAGAAGCTGCGCTAAAACTTTCGCGCATGGATATATCGAGCTCCTTTTCTCAGGCAAATGAGGCTGGCCTTGAAGCTTCGAATCGCCAAAAACAAGAAGCCGCATACCATAGGAGAGGACCTCATCAAACCTTGCATAATGGATGCGGTCAAGCTCGTTCATGGAGAACATCATGCGTAGAAGATTAATATGATAGCACTTTCGAACAACACCATCAAAAGTCGTATCGAGGACATGAGCAAACAAATTTTGAACACTGTGCTCAACGAAATAAGATCAAGTCCCTTCTCTGCAATCCAGTTAGATGAGTCGACCGACGTAGCGTCCTGTTCCCAACTACTTGTGTATGTTCGGTACCTAAAAAGTGATAGCTTCAAAGAAGAGTACTTATTCTCAGAATCCTTGAGCACGACTACGCGTGGCGAAGATGTCTTCCGAATAGTAAAGAAGTTCCTCGAGAAAGACATGCTACTGTGGTCGAAGTTAGTGGGTGTCTGTACAGACGCAGCACCAGCCATGTTGGGTGTCCGTTCCGGATTCCAAACATTGGTCAAAAATGTTGCTCCGCACGCTACCTTTAGTCACTGCATCATACATCGTTATGCCTTAGCAGTGAGCACTCTTCCACCTGCTTTACTTGACGTGTTAACCAAAGTAGTAAAGATAGTAAATGTCATCCGCAGTAGTGCGACCCACACAAGAATCTTCAAAGAGTTGTGCAATGAATTTGGAGGCAAATTCGACGTGCTACTATTGCACACAGAAGTGCGTTGGTTGTCACGAGGCAGGATGTTGCACCGAGTGCTTCAGCTTCGAGAGGAAATCGCACTCTTTCTTCGAAGAAAAGAGATGCATAAGGGTAAGGGAAACGAGTTACACGTTATTATAACAGACAGCGTGTTTATTTCGAAACTTGCTTATCTGGCTGATTTCTTGGGAGAAATCAATGGCGCTTAACCTCAGCCTGCAAGGGAATATGATGAACATTTTAGTCGCTCAGGATAGAGTAGGCGGTTTCCTTCGCAAACTGCAACTTTACCAGCGCTCGGTAGATGTTGACGACGTGGCGATATTTCCAGAACTAACAACGGTGCTCGTTAAAAGAAATGAAAAATGCGCATTCACGAATGAAATATCTTGCCACTGGTCATCAGTGATGAATTCCATCAGCAAATATTTTCCTGATTTGTAAACTCGCCAATTAAGTGCCTGGGTGCTAAGACCGTTTACAGTAGCTGAAGGAATATTTCCAGATACTGAATTCGAAATCAAGGTACAATTCCTAGGAATGCGCGAGGACAGCGAATTGAAGGTAGATTTCCAAAGCACACAACTAGTAACATTTTGGGCAAAGATAGGTGAAGAGTATCCATTACTGTCGGAAAGCGCATTGCGAATATTGATCCCATTTGCAACAACTTATAAATGTGAAAGTGCATTTTCGACAATGATGGTAATGAAAACAAAAGCAAGGAATCGAATGAACTTGGAGCACGACTTGCGGTGTGCATTGGCCGAAACTGCACCAAATATACCAGAAATTGTTACCACCAAACAATACCAACCGTCTCATTGATGTATATCGCCTCTTGTTTTCATTGAATTTTGAATTAAAAGTACTGTTTTCTTTCGTTTATTTGTCGAGGGAGATTCCGGATACCGATCACTTCTCGTACTTAAGTCGGATAATTATGTAGTGAGAAGGGGTGTTTCCTTCAATTGCATGAGCACGTGAAACTACATATAACATATGTTTTTGAACTTTAGAGCGAAATGTGCAATAGTTATTACGTAGTAGTCTTTCGAAAGTTTGGGGGTAAATGTCTGGTGGGCATCCCCGTTTGGGGGTAACGGCGTCTAAAAGGTTGGGAACCACTGATCTAGGTGGTAAGCATGGATTTAACTCCGAACAGACGGTCAACGGGCAGCGTCTGTTACAGATGTGTGCGGAGTACCGGCCGTTTCTTAGAAGCACTGTTTCAGACACACGGCCCCGAAGTGCTACTTGGAGTCCTCTTGTAGCTGGACCCAAATTGATCATATTGCTATAAGTTACAGGTGGCGTGGTTCCATCCTGGATTGCCGCTCGTTCTGTTGTACTTACGTCGACTCTGAGTATGCTTTGGTACGCTGTCGCTTCTCCACCAACTGGACCGGGAGGCGCACTAAGCGACTCCCCTGATTAACAACTGAGAAGTTATCTCAGCCCTCGGTCAGGCAAGCCTACTAAGCTGCACTGCCTATCGAACTTTTGCTGTATTGTCCTAATGACACAGCTTCAGTGGAATAGGATCACCGTTGCCATGCACGACGCAGGAGCATCTGCTTGTGGTACTATCTATCAATCGTCACCGCACCAGTCATTGGATATCCGAGAGATCGGTGAACCTGTTGTAATCCAGAAGAAACCTCCCGACTGGTTCTGAGCACAATGTGACCAGACCGACTATTAGGCGCGAACTAAGGCGGAGCCTGCGTGCTGACAAGAAAGCCTGGTGGACCACTCGCACTCAAGAAATGGAGAAGACAGGAGCAGTAGGCAGTTACCGAAAGCTCATCCAGCTGATCCGCACCACTGATCTCAGGGTAGCAGGCATCAGCGAGACAATCAGAGACAGCGCGGGTGTACTAATACACAATATGGAGCGCCGTATGACTCGTTGGCCAGAATACTTTCAAGATCAGTTCAGTCGGCCTCCTGCTCCCGTACTTCTTCTTACTCAGGTAATGCAGGACGACCCATGGACGGTTAGTTTAGTGGCTCTATCCGAGGCTAAAGTCCGAAACGCGATTACAGCCCCCAGTCGTTTTCGTGCTCTTAGTCTGGATTCCCCCACCCGCAACATTTAAGGATGAATATGAGGTCCTCTGCAAAGCGTTGACCTCCCTATTCGAAAATATTTGGAAGTAAGAAGGTGTCCCGGCTAACTACAGTGAATCAATTATAGTGGCAATATACAAGAATGGCAATCTCACAGACTGTACTAACCACAGAGGTATAAGCCTAACTACCATGGTGGCAAGTTTAATGGCCTCGATTTTCATTCGTCGCCTCACTGCGGAACGGGAATCTCAGAATGGGGAAGAGAAAGCCGGTTTCTGCCCAGGACGGCGTAAATAAATAAATAATTCATTCTTGTCATTGCGAGGCACATATTCACTTTGCGGCAGGTGCTAGAACAGCGCCACACGTGCAGCAGGCCAACAATAGCTGTGTTCCTAGATTTCAATAGTGTGTTCGAATCAGTCGATCGATGCATTCTGTTCGAAACACTTGCGCGCAAATGTGTTCCCATAAATTCTGTGAACATTTACGTGCTCTGTACCCGAACACAACAGGCGGCGTCAGGGTTTACGGTGACCAATCGGATAGCTGTCCGACAAAAAATGGCGTTGGTCATGATTGTCAGATATCTCCGTTTTTTTGGCTTTCATCGTGGACTGCATCATAGCGTGTCCCCTTGGGGATTCTCACCACGCAGGTGTTGAGGTGCTGCGTGATGAAAGGTTAGTTGATCTTAATTATGCGGACAATATCCTCTTGCTTTCTGACGATTTTTGGGGCGGCCCAGTCGACCATGAATAACCTGTGTAGAGTGCTCCCATTATTTGGTATGCGCTTCGCATATTCGAAGTGCTGCTGCAGGACTACCAGCCACTTGCTGACCCTTGATAACGAGGAACTCGAGATGGGCTGGCTAGCCGAACTACCTCCTCGTGGTGCCAGTTGGGTGGTTCCTGTTTAACCCGTTTCAGCAAATAGTTCGGCAGCAGTGTTCCAGGACGCGAAGGGTTTTCGCCTGGCAAGCGTTCTCCCTATAAAAGCCACAAATGCCTGCTTAACAACACTGTGACGTGGCGGTCGTGACTCGCCACAAATAAAGTGACTGCTCCATGGATATCTGGATAATCCTTCCCAACCCGGACTCCAATCTTCTACTCGCACATTGCTGACGATATCAAACATGCAAGATTGGAGCAGCACAATTACAAGCACAAACTACGCAGCTACCTGGTTGGCGGCATCCGGTTTCAGATTTGCCTGTCACTGTGGCAAGCCACAGGACGCCTGCGCCTACAGAGGGACCATGGATGGCTTGCGCTGCACCACCCACAGCTCCAACCACATACCCCATATCCAGTGTAAACCCGAAGGGATAAGACCGGGAGGCATGCAGATGGGAGCCACGTTTCATCAACGGAGCCGGCCCACACTCCTTCACAGCAAACACAAGCACATTGTATTTGGGAATCAAGCGCACACAAGGCGGTGGCTGGACCGTAGTCCGCTCCACACTGAGTGCATGGAACCACTCATCGGTCCTAACAGGGCCATAAGGACCGTGCACCCCGTCCCCTTCAGCAACGACCAACTGTCTCCTGGAGCCAGTATGAACGAGGTAGTG
Organism: Dicrocoelium dendriticum; assembly: GCA_944474145.2. NCBI lineage: Eukaryota > Metazoa > Platyhelminthes > Trematoda > Plagiorchiida > Dicrocoeliidae > Dicrocoelium > Dicrocoelium dendriticum. The sequence goes on from OX104061.1 coordinate 43,299,903, forward strand.
GGTAATAGACAGGTAGGCACCTTGTCAACATGCACATCAAGCGCAGTCACACCGGAGATATCAAACAACAGCCCATCCCTTGAGAGAGAGAGAGAGCTGCAAAGAAAATAACTCGATTAATGCATAAGGAAATGGTGACATAAACCTTAAGTTAATGAGCGTATGAAATATGTTGTTTCCAAACGAATCCTAAAATAGTTCACGAGGTCAGAAATTTTATTTTAAGGAAATTTCACGTACAAGAAAATGTTATCGAAATTAATGACAATTGGCTTAAGCGAGGTGTGCAAGTTAACGGACAACAGTACAGGTAGACATGTATATGGGAAAGGAAGCATAATGGCAAAATTGAAAACCCACCACCTGAAATAGAAACTTGGCATGCAAGCACCCGGTTAGTAAATCGAATGCAGCGTACCTACAAACGCTGCGCCGGTTCTGCCTACGTTCTCTCCAGAACCCGTCGTCACTTCAGTAGTAGTCCCGAGGGCCTCGCTCATGGCTCACTCGATATTTATATGAGAAAGAAAAGCATTAGGACAAAACTGAATACCCACCACCTGAAATAAAGAGACTTATCTTGCAAGCACACAGTTAGTAAATCGAATGTAGCGTGCCTACAAACGCTATGCCGGTTCTGCCTACGTTCTCTGCAGGACCCGTCGTCGTTTCGGTAGTAGTCCCGAGTGGCCTCGATCATGGCTCACTAAGCCTGCCGGACTCAGGCACTCGCGACCGCGTGTGCTACAGCACCATGCGCTCGATGTCGATGGAGAAAAACCCATCGGTGCTTGCCGCTTCCGCACTTGCCGCTTCTTCTCTGCATGCACGAGGGCTTTCTCCTGCACCTCGGCAACTGCCTTCGTGATCAGATCGCGCCATGCACGCCGATCAAACGCCTTCGATTCCCATGATCTGCAATCAAGATTAGAACATGGGAGGCTCACTTTAATCATGTCCTGGTAACGTAACCTTGGTTTCCCCACATGCCGCTTAACTATACTCAGCTGACCATATAAGAGTTGCTTCGGTATCCGCGTTGAATCCATACGGCTCAAATGACCGATCCACCTCAGATGTCTCAATAAAAGTATGCAGTCCACTGCATACATACCACTTAGTAACAACACTTCCGTGCCTGAAATTCTGTCGCCCCAGCCGATGCGCAAAATCCGTCGCAGACACTGCTGATGGAACCGCTCGAGATATCGCACATCCCGCCGGTACATCGTCCACGTTTCACTGCAGTATAGAAGAACGGACAGCACCATGGATTTGTACACCATCAGCTTCGTGCCAACGGTAAGCTGATGGTTGTTCCACACTCGGTACTCAAGCTTCCCGAATGCGGCCGCTGCCTTCCACACGCGGATACGAAGTTCACTGTGTATCTGCTGATCAGTCGACATCACACTCTCAAGGTAGCAGAAGCGGGAGGTGGATTCCAATACTTCAGCACCAATGCTGATTCCCGTCAATATGGAAGACTGCACCTCCGGTGAAGGCTGAAAGAGACAGACAGTTTTGCTTGTGTTGACAGTGAGCCCGAATTTGGCCGCTGTCAAAGCCAGAGCACTAGTCATGTGTTGCAACTCATCCGCGCTGCGTGAAAACAACGCACAGTCGTCAGCAAACAGCAACATACGGATAGTTGTCTCACAGACTAGAGTTCTCGCACCGAAACGACGGAGGTTCAGCAATCCACCATCAATACGGTGCTCCACACGAACACCGTAAGCAAAAGCCGCATCAAAGGCACAAGACAACATTGCATGAAGATATATATTAAACAGGGCAGGAGCTAAGACACAGCCTTGCTTCACACCAGAGACAACTGCAAAGTCATCCGAGATCTCTCCACTCAGCTGCACCCTCGCTCGCATACCACTGTGCAGACAATCAATTAAACTTACAAACTTACGCGGGCAACCAAACTTACCCAACACCAGCCACAACGTCTCGCGGTTCACCGTATCAAATGCCTTGGTGAAATCAACAAAAAGCGAGTACAATGGCTGGTGTCGTTCTCTGCACTTCTCTTGCAACTGACGAGCCGCAAACACCATATCTATAGTGCTGCGACCCGAACGGAATCCACATTGCTCTTCCGCCACGTTAGGTTCCACAACCTGACTGACGAGGCGGTTGAGCAGGATTCAGGCAATCACCTTGCCCACACAACTCAGCAAGTTGATGCCACGAGAATTCGTGCAACGTTGCTTGCTCCCTTTGCCCTTGTACAGTGGTAGCACAAGGGCATCCTTCAGCTCAGGAGTCACCTCCTCCTCAATCCACACGCGTTGCACCAAGTGGTGCAGTGCAGTCAACAACGCGGGTGCGCCGTGTTTCAATACTTCAAGCGGGATCCCGTCGACCCCGGCACACTTGCCGTTTCGCAGCTTAGCAAGTGCTCTCTGCGTCTCACCCAGTGTCGGCGTGTCCGCCAGACTCGCCTTCACATCGTGCTGCTTCAGGCCGTTCAATGTAGGCCAGTCGATCACTGAACGGTGGTTCAAGAGACAGTCAAAGTGTCTTCGCCAGATCTGCATTATGTCTGCAGTCGGTGTGCAGGTAGCGCTTGAACTACCATCGATCAGTGTCCTCAGCGACTCCAATCTCGGTCCATACACCGCCTTCAAGGAGTCAAAGAATTCCTTGTGTTGACGGCGTTCCGCGTAGCATTCCATCTGCTTCGCCTTCTCCGTCCACCATGCATTTTTAATGCGATGGAGCTCTCGGGTCAGTCGCCGTCGAAGTTCGCGAAACTGACTCTTCTTCCCCAAGACACTGGGGTCTGCGACATGTGCAGCAAATGCTGCATTCTTCTCCAACACCAATGCGCCAATCGTCGCATTGTTCTCATCAAACCAACTGGGCCGATTATAGTTTGCGCGCCCGATGGTTTCCTCGGCAGCAACGGTCACCTGGTCGCGAATGTGTTGCCACAGGTCGCCCACTGTGGCTATGCACTCCACATCACACAGGCGTGCAGCCATCGCCTTCTCTAGCTCAGTACGTTTCGCCAGAGTACCGAGGGAGAGAATGTTAAATTTACGCCGATTCACGGCGGGAGTGCAATACATTGATTCACGAAAATATATGTACAGTTTGGTCTGCACCAATTTGTGATCAGTGACACTCAGCTCCACGCAGTACATGTGTCATGCGCACTTCACGCTGACGTACAATGGCATAGTCGAGCAGGTAAGCGTGACCACTCCGTGGGTGCGTCCAAGTTGCTATATCACTCGCACTCAATGCAAACCGAGTGTTCGTGATCGTCAGGCCGTGAGTGGCACACAATGAGAGCAGCCTGTCACCGTTCGCATTCGCTGAGCCAAAGCCATGCGCACTGATAACATCTGTCCACACTGATGCATCACGCCCAACGCGCGCGTTGAAATCATCCAGCAGAAATAGTCGGTCGCTCCTCGGCACAGACCGTATCACGTAGGATAGCTCAGTGTAGAATTGATCACGCGTGTCATCAGGATAACCCATGGTCGGACCGTACGTGCTTAGAAAAGTAGCAAACTTACCTCTTCCGAGTCGTAGGCGAACAGTCATCAGTCTCGCGCTGATGCCTGTTGGTTCACCCACCAGCTGGCCATGGAGGCGATCGGATATTGCAAATCCGACCCCATGTTCACGTGGTGCTAAGGCGGCGTTGCCCACCCAGTAGAATGTGTAGCCAGCACCTGCTTCATGCAACTTACCTTGCTCAGCAAGCCGGGTTTCACTGAGCGCCGCAATATCGATGTGGTAACGCGCCAGCTCCATCGCGACCAGTGCAGTGCGTCGCTCGGGGCGCTCGCTGGAGTTCTGGTCCAGTAGTGTGCGCACGTTCCAGCACCCGATGCTGAGTGCTTTGCGCGCAGGCATGTGATTGCATTGGTGGGCAATCGTACGCGAGGTGGTCGTTGTGCTTCGGAGGTTTGCTTGAGGGACTCCACCCGGAGCCTTTGGCTCAATAACCTGACCCACAAGGCAGTGGGTGATTTGGAGGTTTGCTTGAGGGACTGCGCCAGGAGCCTTTGGCTCAATAGCCTGACCCACAAGGCAGTGGGGAGCAGATCCAGCTCGGGAATGTGATTGCAGAGACAGATAGGGATCTGCTTGACGGCCGTCACACGCAGCCTTTGAGGTTCTGGAACGTTTTGTATATGTTTTGCGACCGTAGTAGGATACGCACCTGCGACCACGGCCAGATGCAGGTGGGTTTTGGCGGGTTTGCACCAATTTGACCAGGGGCTGTCTGGCTTGAAGGCGGGCAATAGCAAACCATTGAACACCCGGAGGTGTCCTCCCACCGTCATAGACAATGCGTGGCGGTCGTGCTCTACGCCAATCGAGCTGTGAGCTTATAACCCTTAGACCTGTTGTCTCCCATGGCTAGGTTTTACGGGAAGAGGGTCATCGACCACTTCCTAACCTCCGAAGAGGATGGACTAGGATACTGCCAGGGCGCCCACACCTGACAGAAGAACGACTCGGGTCCTCAGCCAAAGCCTTCGATTAAATGAACACCCGAAAGGCAGCGGGTCTAGCACATGGTCAGTTCACTGACTCATGCGGATTGGTGTCCTGGATCTTAGCAGGGAGAAGGGCGAGACCCAAATCCCACCCAGCGGTCGCCACGAAGAGGTGCCAAGGACATGAGCCAATGGCACAACAGTAGCAGCAGTGAGTAGACCATCTGTCAGGATCTAGCCACCACCAGCCTCAGCGCATCATAGACTCTCCCGCCACGCATCTACATGGTTGGCGGCATCCGGTTTCGGATTTGCCAGTCACTGTGGCAAGCCACAGGACGCCTGCACCTACAGAGGGACCATGGATGGCTTGCGCTGCACCACCCACAGCTCCAAGCACGCACCCCATATCTAGTGTAAACCCGAAGGAATAAGACCGGGAGGCATGCAGATGGGAACCACGTTTCATCAACGGAGCCGGCCCACACTCCTTCACAGGCAAACGCAGCTACATACATGCATAATACATACTTACATATCCCGCTGCACAAACATTCACTGTTATTTCCAACGTATCGGATTTTTGCATATTCTTATTCACGCGTTGTTATGTCAAAATGATCATGCATGTAAAGGCGTGCCTCGCTTTATTGAGGATAAAAGCTTTATTTATTTATTTGGTCATTTATTTATTTACCTCGGCAGCTTCATCAGCAATGATGAGTGCATAGCAACTGAAGTCAGTTCACGCATTGCGTAAGCCAAAACTACCTTCTTGAACCTGCGGCAACTTTTGCGACAGGAGAGTTTCCCTTTGTCTGGAAAACCTTATATACAGTGCCACATTGGGGCCCGTCATACTATCTGGGTGAGACTTGGCCCTACAGTCTGAAACTCTCTGACACTTTCAAGTTTTTGCTCATCGTTGTCTGCGGAGCATTCTGGTGTCCGTTGGATCCAGCATGTCCTCAACGATGATGTGCATAGGCGAGTACTAGGCAGTGATAACCAAGCTAATTCCTAAGAACAAAAATAGCAATGTATAAATTGCGTTCGCTTGTGCACTTGTTACGTATGCTTGGTCACCGCTTACCTAGAAAGGCCTTGTTTTGTCTACCAGGTGTAGGGTGGCGCAAGGCTCGAGATGGACAGGAGTTGACTTGTCAGGAGAAAATGTAGTCACTGACGACCAAACTGGATGCCGTTGGTCCGCCTCGCCTTCCGGGCTGGAGTCCAGGTGACCCGCCTTGTGCTTGGCTCGAGACTTTACAGAACATGGCTCGCAGCCAACACCAATGGCGCGTCTGCTGTCGTCTCCTAGGCGGACTGTCTGGTTGTCTACGGGGTAATGGCTGATTATGACGCAGGACAGTGAAAGCCGCAAAGAAGCTGTCTCACCGATGCCGCCTTATCTTTGCATAATAGGCAGCTGTTTCTGACAGTATATTGTTAATACAAGGTGTAGTCGCCTTGACTCTTAATGGTTGATTAGGGCAATGAAGTTTTAGGTAAACCCCATTTCTTTCCCTATTATTGTTCTTCGTATCATAGGTCGTTATGGTTGTATGACAGCGAAGCATCAGTTCAAATGACTAATGTATTGCTGCTTTTATTGTTGATGGACACCGATAGGATAGACGCTGAAATTATGAACGGATCCTCCAAGAACAAGATTGATGTATTATAACTATCGTTTTGTTGTTCGTTCGCTACGACTTGTGCAGCTTGGCGACATTCGATTGTCATATATCGCAAAATATATGTCCCGCCGAAAGCCTCCGTATTCCTTTTGCTGCTCCCGTCTCAATTCAATTTAGTATACCATTTCTCAATTGCTTCCATCGCTAATGCAAATTATTTTATCCATAAAGCAGCAGCTTTTCTCCGTAATGCATAAAATATAATCCGATAATCCCCGAAATTGCATCCAGAATTGCATTAAGCGGTCAGCGACCACTATCAGCCAATGGCATTCGTACAGTTTGTCAGCATGGCTGTTTAACCTAGACCCACCATGGACACAGAGCAATCGCGCTTTGGTAACAATTAAGCTAGGCCCACCCAACGTAGTGGACAAACGCATGGTGAAACTCAAGTGGTTGTTGCTTGAGACCTTACTACACAGACCTCAGCCATCCACTAGTCTAGGTGCGCAGTGTGTCTCCGCGCACAAGCATTGGACAATAAGGAAGGTAGAAGTAGGTGCAGGTTCACTAACTGGTCCAAACCCGAAAGCGTGGAACTTAGAGGCAAGGTGAAGTCAGCACAGTTCCGAAATCAAGACGAACGCAGACGCGGCAGTGAATATATCCAGAACTCGGAGTCACGCCCCTGGTGTGATCAATGTTGTTGTGAATGGAGTCAAAACGGTTCCACAAAGAGGGCTTGAGCAAACAAACGAGATGTACATTTGAGTCTAGGGAACAGGTGAGATGCGGATGACCAAAGTGGACAACTTTGACTTGATATCCCAAAATGCTCTTTGCAAGCGGCAGATCGGTTACCTCATATTGATGCCACTTCTGGCTATTTCGACTGAGCTTTCTCACTTCGAGGCGCAGTGCTACCGTTTAATCTCAGGGTCAACAACGTAAGGAAGGGAGCGATATCCAGTGCAGCGAACTGTTTACACTGTGCGCGACCCAACCTCTTACCTCAGTCGATTAAATCTCACATTGGTGACGGTTCTTCACGTGGATTAATGTTGATTTCTCCTGATACCGAGAAACCATACCCACAAAGAGACGGATCGTATTTATCTGCACAACATGCTCATGTATGCAGTGCTGTCAATCGTTGGGGTTTGTGCGGAAATGTAATAGGTGCCATTTGAGAAGATCTTCATTTGGGCTTTCACTGTCGTTTCTTACCAGTATACGAGCATTCTCAATTGCCTGGTTCCGATGCAGATCGGATGTACCATGAAGGCGACGGTTTCATGGTAGGCAGAGGAACATTAAAGGGCATGATGCAATTGGAGCCATCAACCAAAATCCGACGAGTAGTACACACTCGTGCATACTAGTCTGGAGTAATACAGGTCAAGTTATTTGTGAATAGCAGAAACTCTAGACTTGGTGCACTTTTAGTCAGATCCTAAATGAAGGAGAAAGCTAGATTTATTAAATCAATGTAGATCCATATGAATCTACCATGCTTTTGGTGCGTTAGTCGAGCAATGTAAAATAGTATCCGCATGTCGGGGACAATTCAACATCATCAACACATGTTAGCAGAGAGTGAGAAACACCTCAGCTAATGTGCCGCCATACGAATTGATAAGCTACTAAAAATATTGCACTGCAAAGAATTCAAAAGCAAGTAATGTAACGTTAAATGTTATATTAGGCGTTTCGTATGAGATCGCCAATGGAGGGGAATGTAAAAGGAAGGGGGGTGGACAAAAAACTCACAGCACAAAAGCCTTTACTGCCGTCTCTTTGCCAAATCAGTAAGTGTGTCCAACCAAACGTGTTCATCGTCCTTGGGACTCCAGCCAGGTAGTCGGGATGCACCACTCGACGTCAACTTCGAAGTGTGGGTTTTCATTTCTCTTGACCAAGTCATCGCTTCGCCGCCCCTCCGCTTCTTCCACCCAAACCCCCGGCGCGCAAACAACGCACCTCACGGGAGTCAGTGTGATGTCATACGCAACACTTGGTCCAGCCATCGGAGCCTGGTGCTTGATATAATGGTGCTGAGCGGTTCACTCGCTTTTCCTGCACCAAATACGCGACCCCAAACGCATTCATTGCTCACGCGGTGCTCCCACCAGACACGACCTAAGCTTCCAATGCAGCAATTATCGAACGTGACTGGCCTGTTTATATCTGTTGACCGGATGGGCCAGGTTTCACAACCGTATAGGAGGGTTGAACGGATATCCACATTATGAACTCTGCCCTTCGCGGCTAAAGTGATGACGCGTCCGCGCCATAGGTGGCGGCGATTGACAAAAGCACCTTGTGCTTTTGCCATACGCTTCGTAATCTCACCTTCGATTTCACGTGTGCTAATATAGCTGTCCAGGTATTTGAATTCCAGAACTGCTTTTAGCTGATCACCACCAAGCGTCAGCGCATTGGTGGGTCCCTGCCAATCCTGGAGAAGGGCTTTGCGTTTCCATAGAGCAAAACATAACCCAAAACGATTGAGAACTGGTGCTAATCGGTCCAGTGCTGCTTGAGACGTTTGGAAGCTGTCACGGATTAGAACAATGTCGTCCGCATACTCCAAGTCTAGAGGTCGCTCACGAGGAATTAGCTCCACACCACGCGAGTCGTGTTTAACGAACGGTGCTTCCATCACTTAGTCAATGGCGAAGTTAAAGAGGAAAGGTGACACCAGGCAACCTTGTCTCACACCGCAGCGAAAGTTCGCTGTAAACCCTCACTGTGCCCGAGCTATGCGCGTACAGCGCCCGGATAATCTTTACATATTTATCGGAAACACCTCTACTCAGCAGACAGTCCCAAAGAGCACATCGATCCACCGAGTCGAAGGCTCCTTTTATGTCGAGAAACACAGATAACAGTGGATCGCCAATAAACATGGCAGTGCTCCAACACTTGTCGCGAAGTGACGATGTGGTCGATTCAGCCCCGACCTCGACAATACCCGGCGAGCTCCTCACTAATCTGGCTCTTACAAGTGCCAGTCAATCTGTAGAGAAAGACAGACGCAAGGAATTTAGAGGCAACTGAGATCAGACCGATTCCTCTATGAGTGCCGTATTCCGAACGGGAGCCTCACTTGAAAACTGGGACTATGATGGGCCGGCTCCACTCTGTCGGAACAGTTTCCTGCTCCAAAAATTCTATTACTAACTCGTGTAGTAGGTCTCCGACTTTGAAAAGAGCTGGGGGAATTCTATCTGCTCCTGCGACTTTATGCAATTTCAACTTCTGCGCTTGAGGGCGGATCGCAGGAGACAGCCCAGGGAGAAGGGCACCCAATACCAGAAAAAATAAGTGATAACTCAGAGTAGTTACCTTGCAAAATGTTCGGTAAAACGCTTCAAGCGTTTTGACGAACTGTGGATCGACTGTCCATTCTCGTCGCATATGACTTCGTTAACACTAGCTCTCCTGCTGCATGTTTCCCATACCAGACGGAGCGACTTACTGCAGCGGCTGCTTCCATTTCTGATGTACGATGAGACCATCAGCCTTCGTGGTCTCTCTTCAGCTTAGCGCGCAGATTTACCCTGTGGATTTTTCGAGTCTCAGTGTATTCGCTTCTAGTCGGAATACCTCGGTGAGCATCCGTAAGTTCTAGACTGCGTAGAGGCCCAATGTCCAGGTTAGTAATTTGATTTGCAATTGGAAACTTGACTTGCCACTTGAAGACATGGTTGTTGATAGTAACGTTTGACGAGTATGCAACTAGTTCTCTTCGACAGTGTTCAATGGGTACTTACTCAGCTCGGTAGTCAGCGTACTTTGATATGCACTCAGTGCACCTGGATTCGCCAGTTGGTTGTTATCTATGCGGTCACAGCGAAGGAGCGGACGTCAGTCGAGACGCACCCGATGGTCGGCACACACAAGAGCCTGACTAGAGTCCACGCTGGTGCTCCAAATCAAGCGACAGTTTTGGACGCAGCCCCTCCGGCGGTAACTGATCGCGATGTGATCGATTTGCGTCCATGGCTGGTGGGCGTCAGGTCAATCTTCTGAGCGTGCTGTGTCGAAGTTCTTGCTCACAAGGAAGAGGATCATCTTCACACAGGTGTACCAACGACTCGCGGTTATCATTACAGGAGCCTACTCTATGTTGGCTGCCCAGATGGAGCTCATCGGAGGACAATTTTCCGACTTGGTCCTTTAGATCACCAACGAGAACCACAGTATTCGTAGCTCTTTTGTAACGAAGTGGATCCTTAATTTGGTGATAGAAATCATCTTTCACCAATTCAGTGCTGCAGTTTGTAGGGGCGTAGGTCGCAATGACAAACAGGCGCCGTTTGTCCCCGCATGACTTTGAAGCCTGAAGTGAGCCAGCCACTCTAGCGGCGCACATCGGCTTTTGACTGGGTCCCAATATATCAGGGCAGGTTTAGCCCAGGGACTCAAAACAATGCCGACGCCAGCTTGATCGGCACTTTAGGCTGCGTCATCTCCAGACAGACTCAATAAGAAAGTGCCGCCAATGTCGCATATGGTGGATAGCAGACTAAACACGGAGCTGGCATCTTGCAGTCCGATTTTCGATAAACCGTATATGTCTATCGATAAAGTCTCTATTGTTCGGACAAGTGCTACCTTTTGGTCAAACTGTAGCAAAATGCGCATGTGGAGGCATGCAGTGTTAGCGAGGATCAAGGACTGCAAATGAAAACAGATGAACTGACGTTGCCCGCTTGGCTGAAGACATACTTGTCGAATAGACTGGAGCGACACCCTGCGATTGTGAGTGGGTTGATACTAGAAGACAAGCGACTATTGAAGCAAAATGGGGAGGGCAAAACTTGGGGATGGAAAATGGGATAAAAGTGAAGCTGGAGCGAGGCGTTTAGTATGAAAAAGCGTAAGTGCGTGAATAAGAAGGCTGGGATGCCTGAACAGTATCATCCAAACTCTTATCCACCCTGTTCGATGCAGCAGTTAGGGTGTCATTTATTATCCTTGGGACGGCAAACGCATCACAAAATCGTGTGCAGGGAAGTTCATAGAGTTTTATTGTACGGGAAGGATACTGTCATGCTGCCCAGGCCTAGTCAAGAGAACGATTAGGGTTCTCAAGCAAAGACTGGTTCAAAACTTTGCTGCAAGGCAGCGGGGTTGTGGTGCTGGGCTACAGAGAGTCCGTGTTATGGTGTGAGAAGCCGGTCTTACTTCAATCCCCAACCTGAAGGGCCAGAAGACTGAGTTTGTCTAATCTCTAACCATTGATCAATCCGCTATGAGTGGCTCCGAGGATGCGAACAGGCAACAACTAACATTTATCTTCTTTATAGTTGCTTTTTCTTTCGGCTCCCTGAGTGTTAATCAGCTTCTCGACTGTCGCGTGACTGTTTCAATATCTTACGCTGATATTTCGTCCTACTGAAAATTTCCTTTACATCACTTACACGATTTAGTTCTACAAAGCGGTCTGTTATCGTATTTGCCAAGTGATGTTTCATTTAAACCAATTATGCATCGATCGATTCAGCGCTTCGCTTTATCATTTGGAACAATGGTATTAAACGGGTAAAAAAGCCAAGGCTTGGCGAGTCCCGTGTCTGCGTACAATCACTAAGTTTTGAAAATGTTATAGGTAGAAATTCGTCACATCTATATTCACTCAGGCAGCCGCCACACGCCCGGAAAAGCACTGTACACGCGTTTCATCCTTTCGGGAATCATCAGCAGTGCGCATTCAATCGGACCCTTGGTAGGGCTCGAACCAGCAACTCGACTGTTGCCAGTCCGTGGTTAAGACCACTGAGCTACGAGGTACGGCAACGACCATCGTGAATAAGTTACTAGATGTGATATAGCGCCGCTCACTATCCACTGACTTACACGTTACTGTGACAGCAAATAGACCGCGCATCTGCGGACTCACCATAACAAGAATCCATCTAACCAAATTGTGGAGACTGGTTAGTAAAATGTTTGTATACTTCTTTACTACACTCAATGAACGGTAGTCAAGTTACATAACGCAAGTGGCGCAAAGCATCGCCGAGTCGCTTTTTACCATGGGCACATATGCGACAAATGGTTGGCGCATTTCACTGCTAACAAACGCTGAGGGGAAAAATCTAAAGGCATTCCAGCTGGCTGTTTGGGTGCCCGTTTCCAGCCTTTGACCCCTCACTTTCGTGTTCCGACTACGTTTCAGTCGAGAGCAAACGTAACTGGGTTTTTTAGAATCTACTACACCAGGATCAGTTCGTCCCGTAGAAGACGATAACTGTCGGTGTACACAATTGGGGCTTTCAATCGCAGTTGGTATGGCGGATGAAACAAGCCATTCACATGTTTGGTGGCTCTTCGTTTTGTGGTCTCTAATGTAGCCACATCGCGTTTCAGCCAGGTTTGCTAGGCCTGTATCAGACGGGTCTCTCATCTCGCCTGCTGTGACGGATCTGTTCAACAGATCGCTGTCCGAGAGGACATTGCCGAACGACTGAAAATGCTCCGTAGTGAAACCGATTCCAAAAGGTGGTGACCCACTCAATGTGGGTGATTACCGGCCGATTTGTCTCATCTCTGTTTTAGCGAAAATGCTCGAGAAGCTTGTGAAAAAGGCTATTCTCCAGCTGCTGGAGTCGATAGATCTCCTAACGCTAACACAGCACGGCTTCATGAAGGACCGCTCGTGCATCACCAACCTGAAGTCGACGCGGCAGGAATGATTGCAAACGTTGAATCGAGGGACGTCAGTGGATGTTATCTACATTGATTTTAGTAAAGGTTTCCTGAAAGTGAACCATAAGGTCCTGCTCCACAAGCTGATGATGTGCAGTGTTGTTGGCGTACCGCACCAGTAGATCAGTGATTTCCTTCTTGGGAGAACATGGAAGGTTCAGGTGGATGACCACCTAAGAGAATGATACCCGCTCACCAACGGCGTACCCCAAGGCACAGTACTGGGGCCCATTTTATTCTTGATCCACATCAACGAGTAACTCAGCTTGCTCGGTCGCTCTGCGTATTATTCGCGGATGACTTGAAGATTTGGAGGATTATTGATTCTCCAGGCGAATATGACATCCTTCAACAGGACCTCGACCGCCTAACCCGGTGGTCTGCAGACACTAACCTACCGGTCAACACGGCCAAGTCCTCGTTGATGAGCCTGGGGAAGAGTGGTAATGGGCGTGCGTACACCATGGCTGGCCATCCGCTGCATCCCACCAGTTCTGTAAAAGATTTAAGTGTCCTCTGACTCTGTGATCTGAAGTCTCTCGACAACACGAACAGACTGTACGCAAACGGACTGCGCTTATTTTGGGCAGTTAGACGCACCTTCTGCACTCGGTCTGAAGAGATTGCCACCTTTCTTTTCTTTTATGTGATAAGACCGGTGCTTGAGTACTGCTCACCCGCCTATTGCCCGATTACAATAGATGAGGTGCAGAGAATGGAACGGGTTCAGCATACCGTTACCCGGCTCATCCCCAGTTTAGGGGGTGTGTCGTACGAGGACCGATGTGGTAGACTAGAACTTTATACCCTGTCGTATCGTCGACTTCAAGTTGATCTCATTATGACGCACCGGATACTGCACCTGGGCCACTTCCCTATGTTGTTGCCGCTGCTGCACGTTCGCACACCAAGCAGCACACGCGGACACCGGTACAAACTAGTGGTACCAGATTTAAAGCACATCACTCACCTTCTGTACTTCGAGCGTCGAGTGGTGAACAGTTGGAATAAGTTTCTGGAGACGATAATCGTGGTGCACTTGATGTCGGAATTTAAAAGATTCCATAACTCCCGCTTTGCGGACGACAGTTATAAGAATCGTATCACACCCGGATAAGATGTAGTGCAGTTGCAATATACTGCCACCGCACTGGAATCAGCGACGTGATTCCGCGCATGTGCTTGATCCAACTACGACGGAGCAACACAGCTTTTTATCTCCTCGCTCTATATGCTTAGTATTTAGTACACATATTCGCATTGCCCATTTGCGAGTCGATGGAATAATTGGACCGCCCGAACGCCCTCCGTAAGGTACCGACATGTTAGTTCCTGGTTTTGAGCATTTTCGCGGATTGCTCCAAACACCCTAGGTCATCTTGCATCACCAAGTCAAAAGTACTTATGTGAAGAGTTCTTCAAGGTGTAGCCACCCAGCCTGTGTTGTTAGGCTTGTAGCGTACATGCACAACTTTACATATATCAACGTTGAACGGAATTAGCTTAGTCTCTGACTATTCTCAGCGTTGTTATTCATTCAACTACATTTCTAACGCGTAAATAACGTTTCTAACTATGTACATGGTACTGGGATGACAGTTGTTATCAACCTAGCCCATGAAAACGCCTTTCAACTCTGTGGTCTCAGTCGTTTCACATCCTGCGTTGCGTTAGATGCAAATCTGCCGTACTTGAAGCACCTGCTTGGAAACGAAAGGTTCATCCTTTTCGCGCAGCGAAACTTCTTCAGTAAACTACCATTCAGATTGATTGCAAGATATTGCGGTCAGGTTTACAATGTATGAGCTTTTCGTGTCTAAAATTATGCCTATGGCCATAGACAGCCTGAAGTGTTGCGAGGGATGGCCGATGGCTTCCTTTGACTGCTACACTAACGTCGCGCACTCACAGTTTCCCAGGTGTCGACAACATTTCCCCGAAAGCACTGCAGGTGGCGGCTGCAAGGATACCTGAGCCGTTTAGCTAATTTTTCCGAAGATGCCTGAATGAACAGCAGGTCCCCAAAATGCGAAAGCAGACTCATTGCTCCGATTTTCAAGGGTGGTAACTGTCCGGATCCCGCTAACTATCACTCACTGATTCTCCTCCTGGTGCCCTCAAAGGTGATGGCGTCGATCATAGCTGAGGCACCAATGTGCTACCTCGGATTCCGTCAGCATCGGTCATGTACTACCAATCTACTGATTGTGCGTGGCACTTGGACAGAAACAGCCGATAATGGGACTAGCACTGATCTCATCTGTCTCGACTTTTCGAAAGCCTTCTACCATTTAAACCACCAAATCCTTCTCCAAATGTTTCGAA
Organism: Dicrocoelium dendriticum; assembly: GCA_944474145.2. Classification (NCBI taxonomy): domain Eukaryota; kingdom Metazoa; phylum Platyhelminthes; class Trematoda; order Plagiorchiida; family Dicrocoeliidae; genus Dicrocoelium; species Dicrocoelium dendriticum. Next base: position 43,315,060 of record OX104061.1, read on the forward strand.
CGTACCAAATGGGAAACCCCGTCCTTGAATGGATCGGAAATTTCCACCTTCAGCGGTGGCTTCGGGTTCAGGGTTCATATTCTGGTCCTAATGTAGGGAACTGCGGTGTTCCGCACGGGTCATTGTTAAGGCCGCAGTTATTCCTGGTCTTCGTTAATGACCTTGTATGGGACATCGAGTCGAATTTCCTGCTTATTACCGATCACATCAATATACGGTGGGAAATCGGTTGTCATGCTGATCACGCATGGCTGCAACGAGAGTTATACCTTACTTTTGAATGGTCTAAGGCAATTGTACTTCTTTTCAACGTGGGCAAGTGCAGAACTGTATATGTACGACACAAATTCACTATCGCAAATAAGCTTGGAGACCACATATTGAGGATCGCCTCACAGGCGCGTGATTTTGTGGTGGTGAGGCAAGACGATATCGGCTGTTCTGCACACTCCTTGAAGGCGTCAAACACCGCGAACCGATAAGTAGATCCCTTAGTGAGGGCGTCCGGGCGATTCGACTTCTCCATCTTCCCAAAAGTGCTCAACGCGCATGGAAGCCCCATGTAGAGCACTCGATTCAGGCTTGGCAACCGTGATCAAGGTGTGATTTGATTGCATTGGAGACCCGGAACGAAGCACAACCAAAAATGTGAATGGTTTGTCTCACCTGCCCTAACATTCTGGCGACGAGTTTAAACTACTGCGATGTTGCACGTCCCTACACTACTTTGGAATATTCCTTCTGATAAACCAACACCGATCACCTAGAACCGCTGGAAACGCACCTTTTTGGATTATTAAACTACTACTCCTCTTGCAACTCAACACAGTAGTCTCAAAGAGCCACGACATTAACTTATTGTGACAATTTTTGGGGGACGAAGGCTAAAGCCATTTTGATGCACTCCATGTCGGTGAGAAGGAGACAGTTAACAACTCGCTAGAACTCCTCAGCGGATTATGGGGTTCACGACTGAACCCATACCCTGTGCGGTATATTTTCACGATCTTGCGTCAAAACCCTGAAGAAAGAACTGTTGATTTCATTGCGCGGATTCAGCAAGCCCTAGCGAAGTGTCGGTATAGTGAAATCCCAGTTACGAAATTCGAAGAGGCGATGGATTTATAGTGCTTGGTATCCAGTATCCCTAACGAACAGGCTCGTGAAAGGTTATTGTCGACGATGAGCCGCCGATGAGCTAGGAGAAGGCCTGCAATATTGTTCAACAGCTGGAGAATGTCCATAAACAGTTAGCAACTTTTTCCTTGCAACCTCATACAGACACGATCCGAGCAACCGACCAAAAATGTGTTACCCCGAGACGGTCCGAATTGCCTTTTACCCGTCACCGATGTGGAATGTAGTCATAAACAGAGTATCTGTCGCCAATGTGGAAAAGTAGGGCACTTGCCCCGAGTTTGCCGATCTAAAACTTGCACAGCCGCGATATCGCGTTTTCCCAAGAAGCCCGTGAAGGTCGTTCAGTCTTCAGACGAAGAAGAACAACTAAACACTATCTGGAACGCAACGTGGACCATCTGCAGCATTCACCCACCCTACACTGTGCAACTTGTAATAGAAGGCCAGTTGGCTAAAATGAAACTTGATACTGGTGCTTCAGTTTCCGTAATCAGTGCTACATCAGTTAAAAGATTACCCTAGTTATCCCCTTGTAAATCAACATTAGGTAAGCACACTGGGCAACCGATACCAGTCCTGGGAAAATGTGCTGTTCATGGAAATTAGTATGGGGAGAAGCGGACCCTACAAGAATATGTGGTGGCGAATGATTGTCCAAACTTGACCGGGCGCGACTGGATTAAATGCCTTCCGGCTACGCTAGGGAGACTGAAGTTCATGTCCATTAACCAGCGCTTGGATGTTGTACCAAACAAGTATTCTGACATTTTTGACAATAAAGCGGGAAAATTACTCGGGTTTAGCATATTTTCCATTTCAATTCAAAGAAGAGCTTTTTGTACCCAGAAGGTGGATACTCAGCTGTTACACATACGCCTTCAAGTGCGGCAGGGAACTCGGTCCCGCTTTTTCAGTACACGTACCTCACCTTATTCCCTGGGATCCAAGGTTGAAGACGAGATAAAGAGATTGCAATCAGCAGGAACAATCGAGGCAGTCCAATACAGTGTGAGGAGCCCCAATAGTTTCAGTCTTGAAGCCGGATGGTTCTGTGCGTATTTGTGGTGACTATAAACTAAGTGTTAATCGATGTTTAATTCTGCATAAGCCTCCTTACCTCGGATAGAGGATCTGTATGCTATGCTAGCAGGCAGACAAAAGTTTACACAGATCGACCTCAGTCACGCGTAATTACAAATTGAGTTAGACGAGACCTCTCGTTCATGCACTACGGTAAGTACACACATGGGTCTATTCCAGTACAAACGTATGCCTTTCTGAGTCAGTTCGGCCCCAGCGGCATTCCAAAGGATCATTGATAACCTGATCAAAGATATTCCTGTTACTTGCGCCTATTTTGACGATATTCTAAGTACAGGACATACAGATGCTGCACAATTACACACGATATCCACTGTCCTCAAACGTCTACAACAGAGTGGACTCAAACTGAAGAACTCCAAGAGTACGTTTTTCTCATATTCTGTTTGTTACCTTAGTTACCATCTTGATAAAAAGGGATTACACATGTTAGGAAACAAAGTAAAGCCCATCATTGTCGCACCTGGACCCAAGAATGCGGATGAACTCCGAGTGCTTTTTGGGATGTTTTCTCACTATCGTTGCTTCTTACCTAACATCTCAACAGTATTTGCACATGAGGAAGTCCTGGACTTGGAGTCCGGATCAAAGCAAGTACTTCACAGATCCAAATGGGTGCTCAGCGCCTCCTTACATCTCGTACATTTCCATCCGAGCTGACCACTAGTGCTGCAGTGGGACGCTCACCCACGCGGAGTAAGCGCAGTCCTTTGCCACCGGACGGATGACGATTCTCTTCGTTCAAGCGCTTTTGCTTCTCGTGTCTTGCAACCCGCTAAAAGGAATTACTCCCAACTGGACAGAGAGGCATTAGCGATTATTTTCGGAGTCAAGCATTTCCACCAATACGTTTGGGGAAGAGTTTACAATGCACACCGACCATAAACTACTTCTTTCGCTTCTGGGTGAGGAGAAATGAATCCAATAGATGTCTTCGCTTCGAATGCAAACGTGGACACTACTCTTGAGCGCCTATAACTACAAACTTCAGTACGTAAATCGGTTCCCTACTACCCGTGCGCGTTCTGTTCCGTTCATCGGCTAAGGGCCAGACTTAACAGTCCCTTACTGAAGGCGTCCGGACGACTCGACTTCTCCATCTTCCCCAAAATGCTCAATGTGCTTGGGAAGCCCCATGTAGAGTACGCGATTCCGGCTTGGCAACCCTGATCAAGGCGTGGTTTGATTGCACTGGAGACCCTGAAACGAAGCCCAACCAAAAATGTGAAGGGATTATCTCACCTACCCTACCATCTGCAACTGCAATCTCTGGGAATATACAGCGAAATCATCGCCGTATAAAAAGTGACCTCATGCTAGCGTAGCTGTTCTTGAACTACACCGGTCACGATTGCGACCACATCCTGAAACGCAGCCGCAACACAAATTTGTGGCCTCACTCGCTGAAACTGGCCATTAAATACCGTCGACTGAAATTCCGCCGGAATTATTGTTCTCTTAAATTTTGTTAGCCGTAGAACGTTCTTTCGACTTCGTTATTTTGCGCCCATGCCGCCCAGTAAAAAGCAACGACGATACATTGCCCCATCTGTATTAATTGATTAGAAGTCTGTTCATTGAGTCCCGACACGCTGCAGATAAACATTGTACTCACCAATCCCTACGAAATCGGGATAATCAGACATACCTGTGTGCTTACGTAGATTTTGTGGTGAGGTCACAGATATGCGTTTCACCTTAGGGTGACTGCTTTGTTTAAATTTGCGTAATTCACGCAAACCATCCAACGGGGACTTGTCAAGCCTTGACTTTGTATCCGTATTATACTATTTTTCATTGAGTTCCCTAGGAGTAACTCGAATCTGCGGCCATTGCCGGATATGCTGAGTGGTACCGGATAGTCTTCACCTGTAGTTGTCCCCAATTTACTGTGTATTACGTGTATAAGCCGATCCGTATATAAGCCGACAGTAAGAGTGCAGCCTCCAATTTATCCAAACTCGTAAGTCCGTATATTAGACGACCCCCCCAAAATCTCATCAAAAAGAGAAACGGAATTGTTTCTCAGGATTTTGACTTCAGCATTACCTGCTCTCACTTGAATGTGCTCAAGCGAAGTTGCTCTACTATTGCTCTGTTCTGTTGACCTAATGTCTTATGGTCGCAGTTACTGGGGCTTGGAGCTCTCAGAACAAAGAGTTTAACCTCACTGGACAGTGTTTTGTTCAGATATCAAATCACACGAAACAGTTAAGCCAGCCGACAAGATGGGGTAAGGTGAAAGGGTATGTCAGACACCAGATCGCATAAGCAGGGACCTCATGTATCTGAATCGCAGTGGAGCAGCGGATGAGAGGTAAGTTCACCATCAGTGGTGTGGGACGATGTTGTACTTTTAATGAACCAGATTGATTAGCATAGCATCGTGTATAATCGCTGTGAATCGGTGACCAAAATAGCGCTAACGCGACGTCTACGATCCAGCTGAGAGGGAATGTGCCCACATTTCGTGCGATCTTCCAAAGCCGTGAAAGTGGGACGACGTTCGATACTGTATAATCAATATGTTTCCGTTACTTCCATCCATCGCGAAAGTCAAATGTGCGATATACCGAAAATTTTCGACGCAAACACAATGTGTCTACTTATAGGCACTTCAAACTCCCGCCTGGGATAACGTCTGTTACTAGCGTGTGGTGTTAAGGCAAAATGAAGGCATAAGTGTGCAGTGAATTTCTGGATGAATTTTGCATGTGCTTATTCAAACTGCGCATAAGCCTTGTATAAGCCGACCCTCCCCACACTACAGAGTTAGAACATTATCCAACATTCCTCGGTTTACACACGATAACATGCGGTAATTAACTCATTCTTCTGTATCGACTAAAAGCGAAGGCGTGACCTTATGGAGAAGAGCCATTAACTCTGAACCCTGTCAGAGTTGGCTGTGTAGCCTTAGAATGCTTTATCAGATGTCTTACTGCGGCATGGTTAAGTTCAGTCGGGGTGCAATCGGATCCGATACGTCGGGACACTCGTCTACGTCCAGTACATATGACCGCATTCGTCTCCATACCATTGCATTACTTGGGGTCGGAAGTTGCGTCCCACCCCATGACAGGTATTAGTATGAAATTTGACTTAAATCCGCATTGTTCGCCCTAGTGCATGTGGGGAACACTAGATGACCACATAACATGAAGCTGCATTCACGTTGTCATACCGCAGCCTAAAATAAGTTATATCCGCTACTTGACTGCACTTTCATGTAACGTTACTGTTCATTCTAGTGCGATCAGTCACAGCCTACTGCGCGTAACTTTCGTAGCGCAGTTGTGTCGATCGATGTAACGGTCGTCCGTTTCATTCTTCTTGTTGCTGCGCGTGCTTGCTGACCCTTGAGGTGCACACGTGGTCTTTTACCACAGAACTTACCGTGTATGTCATTGTGCGCGTACAATTGTCCCCATTCCTGTTGCCCATTTTTACGGCACTGCAGTCTGATCACGCGCGTCTACTAATTGATCGCGATTCACTTACGCCTCCATCGATTTTCACCTCTTGATTACTGCTTCTGTCGATCTTGTTATGGTATAGCGGAGCCATTTGTCCTCCGGTTGCTAAACTCAGCAGAGACCAAGGTGCCCTATAGGCATACCTGTGCCGTTTCCATGACTGCAGTCCAATTAGTCAGAATGATTAGCGTTCACTCCCTAACAACCAACAGTCTGAATTGAAAGTTGGGTCTCACTGCGCACACCTACTTGGCTTTTCGACGATGCAGCTTGACCTTTCACCATGGATCCCCGTCGGAACCCGCGCTTTGCTTATCAATACACTCCTGATGCGGCTACTGCTTATGTGTAAGTAGGAGAATTTATTAGGTTTTTTGTGTGGGTTCGTCGCAGTTAGACACAGACAGCCAGTATGCATCCAGGAAAGCTCTAGACGCCGTTGGGATGCGTTGGTAGCGCGCACCCGCCGAATCCTACTGGATTCGAACCCACGACCTTACTCTTGCGAGTTGTTTGTTTAAAATAAATGATGATTACATATATGTGCTAAAATAGTGTCCGCTCCTAGCCTTAAGAATTACAAGCTGGCATCTAATCAGAAGATGTGGGTTCCAGTCTGCATAGGGGACCGGGGGACCCTCGCAGCCCCCTTAGCCCAAGTGCGACAATGATTTCGCGGCAGCGAAGCGTCGGTACTGCGTACCAGTGTATTGCTGATGCCTTAAAAGTCAATTGCTTTCGAGACAACCTAATACTTCTTGAATTAAACCTGAAATCTTCACCGAGTCCGGATGATTTACATCATTTGTCCCTCAAGACCGTGGTCCAGGACATTGCTGCTCCTATTTGGCAAGTCTATCTTCGCTCCCTGGATACCGGACGTCTACCGAGGACTTGGAATTCGGGTGCCGTGAGACCCGTATACAGGCACGGTAGAGCATCAGTTGCATCAATGCTGCGAGGATGAACCGGTTTCGCACCTAGTCGTTAGCTTCATCAATCACGGATTTCAGTCTGGAGCAGTCTTACAGGAAGCTTGTCTACCCGGTTATTTTATCACCAGTGGTGGTGTAAAACAGTAAATGCAATCAATTCCATTGGTGTAAACCGAACTGCACCTCATTACTGACTGGAAATCCACCACTTGATAAATAAACTATGCATTCTCCAAATGTTCACACTTTGATTGCACACTCATTCCACACCATAAGAAATTGCATCTTCAAATTTAGCTTGGCTCTTACCGTACCAGGGGGTTAGGCGCGGAACATGGGAAAGTAAAACAGCTATTGTTCTTAGCTGTTGCTCTTAGCTCCTGTGCATTCCTATCGATTCTCTTCGTTTTCTTGATATACCACACATAACTCTCGACTCACATTGCTGTGCTTACACTTATCCAACTCAGATTTACCTGCGCTATCCAGTCGATTTACCACTACAATATTGTCTAACACCATCGATACATCGGCTACCGCAATTTCAGCGAGGTTCTCAGAGAAATCCAAACCCGCTTCAACCTTATTTTCGAGTGCATACCATCCACCTCAACCCCAATTTACAGAGTGCATTTAGCGAAACCCAACGGATCCTTTGCCACAAGAATCCGACACTCCGCTTTTGATAGTCGCAGCCCATTTATCAGCCATCATCCCAACACTCACCATACTAGCGTGGTTCTACCGCGTTCACCAAAGCTAGACTTGCCTCCAAGGGTCGAGATAAATTTACTGGAAAGCTTTGTGTGTTCAGATACCTTTCTGACATCCGTTAGTGCCCACTGTTTGTATACAAACGCACAAAGCCTTTTCAGTAAATTGACCGCACTTCGATCTCTCCAAGCTACAATATCATGGTAATACTTCATGATAACAGAGACATGTCTGAACGACGTGATTACCGACGCCGAGATCAAACTAGCCGGTATGTCACACTTATGCTAAGAACACTCCCGAAGGGTAGCAGTGTAGTTTGTTACTACTCTACAGACCTGCTCATCGACCGCGTAGAAGACCCAGGGGTTCATGTCATAGACTCCTTATGAGACTGTTTACCCCTGAGACAGGTCGATACATGCTGTGGCTATTGTATACCGCTCACCAATGTCCACTTCAGAAATGGACCACACACAAGCTTTCGCTAGGATAACGTACTGGCACGTTCTTCTGGCAGGAGACTTCAGCCTACATGGCCTAGAAATCCTAGTCACTCTGGATAAGCCATTCAAGGCGGAATGGCAAGAGCTAATCGCTGGTCCATCGCTGTACAACCACGTTTTAGGATAGGAAACAAACTGGCCAACTTGAAACTTCTTTTCATCAACGTGGTACTCATAATCGATGTAGTGAAAAGGTGCACTCTTTTGGGCTGCAGTGATTATGTGACACTTGCGTTCCGCAACAGGTGATATGCAGAGTATCTTAAAGGAAGTATCGATGTATTTCACGTCGTAATCAACTATGATAACCTGTCCGACCTCATTCATGTAACAAGCTGGTCCCCTGATGTGACCTAGGGGGAATATGTCAACAGATTCAATAGGCTTGTGGCAAGCACATCGTAGCCGAAATCCACCGCAAGAAAATGATGAATAATGATTTATCACGGCTAAAACTCTGGTGCGTGATCGAGCAAAGGATAGGTGAATTGCCGGTTTAAGCGACTGCCAATCTAACTACACTGCAGTGCATGACATTGGGAGAATTGACTCGCCAACATAGCCACTCCGAGAAAAGACAATCGGGGCTGTCTATGCGGTGTGTCCGATATATCTGGAACTATTCCTGCTATTCAGCCACGGCTTGTATCTTTCAACAACGCACTTTCGCGCAAATAGCAAAGACGGTCATCTGTAATGCTCGTCTGGCTATCCAAGCGTCAATTTATGTGTGACAGAAAATGCTCCCATGCTTGCGTTTGGGAGGCATACAATCGTGTGTGCATCCATGGATACTGCTCTACCCTTTGCTGGCATGCCGACTGGATATCCGGACAAGCGGTACACATGCTGGTGTTTCCCATATACGCGCGATTGCGTTTTTGGATGGCTGAATTGAGGAGGTAGATCCAAACATTTCGGGCACACCGTACAACACATAGAAGCATTGCGTCAAACTCGCCCAGGAAAGTAGAGTAAATGCCCGACACTACCTGTGGTACGATTATGCACTGAGCCCAATCTGCAATGCAGAAACGTAGAGAAATTCGCCGGGTTACATGCAGTATCCCAGCTCTGCGCACAAAATGTGGGTTAGCACAAACGACACTAGACGCAGTCAACCTCCTTGGGCAACAATTCAGCCATACCTTTCAAAATACACTATCATCTTACATCCCGCTTACGCAGGTCATGCTGCCATCATACCTTAACCAAAGCCGTACTGAAACTGCTGATATACTTGTGCGTTTGCGTCTCCCTTGGTGCAGATGGCATTCGCCCGAAGACCCTGGAAGTTTTACTATGAGCTTAGCTCAACCGTTAGTGACAACTTTCACCGATGTCTTAAGGAGATGCACACCCACGACGTATAGGCACGGGACCATCACTCCAATATACAAAAGTGGTAGCTCCGCAGAACCAGCAAATTAGCGCCCGATAATAGTACTTCCGGTGATCTCCAAAATCATGGGGTCCATATTAGTTTATGCGCACATGAAGCACCGGGAATGTAACAAAATTCTCGTTCCGTAACGGAACGGATTTCAAAGCAGCTGATTTGAATTCTTACTTCCCTGTGGGCATATTTCACCATAACGGATTTCGTCAAAATCGGTTCTGTCATACTAATCTGTTGATGGCTGGTGCTTGCTGGACTGAATCTGTGGATGCTGGTGTAGGTGCCACCTACCTAGATTTCTAAAGGGCGTTAAACTGTAGCAGCGCATTCTACCATACAAGATTCAAAATTATGATTTCTTCAGGGATACTACTCCAAATTGAGCTGGCGACTTTTTCGTTCAAGACCACAATGTGAGAGTTTGTAGCATCCTATGGGAACCAGTCGAAGTTCAGTGCGGGGAATCTTGGGGCTCTCTACTCTGGTCCCACCTGTTCCTGGTCTTCATAAATGACCTCGCAAGCATGTTGTCTCCTGTTTGCCGGTGGTATAAATTTATGGCGTGGCATCACTAGACTGGAGGATCACAGCTCTACAATATGATCTGGATAAAGCGTAAATATGGTTCATCGAGAACATGCTGCATTTCAACGCCACCAAAATGTAAAATTTTGAGCATACATCATTAGAGTACCCACAACTACCGGCTAGGACCACAAATTCGTTAGCTGGTCTCTCATGAGTGCAATCAAGTCGTGCTCACAGAAGAGGGCCTTGGTTGTCTAAGTCAGATTGAAAATGCATCAAAGAAAGCAAGCGAGCACTTCGACCTCCTGCTTACCACATTCGTGAAGTTCGACGCATCGATGTTTCCGAAAATGCTTTGCGCGTACATCAGGCAGCACACGGAATTCGCTATTCAAGTGTGATAACCTGGGCAGAGGAGCCACCTCACGGCGTTCGATATTATACAACGCAGGGCGACGAAGAACCCCAGAGATTTGTAGCGCTTTCCAAACCCACTCAGGCTGAGAACTCTAAAAATTAACAGCGGACCTTATCCGTGTCTACGGGGAGATCTCATATTGGTGTATCAGTAGCTAAGAAATCCAAAACTACAGGCCATCATCTCTTGAAACAGCCAAAACGTATTTCTGATAGGTCATCAGTTTAAGTTGGCCAAGCAATACAGTCAACTTGAATGTCAACGCAACGTTTTCTCCCTCAGAGTGTCACAGCCCTGGAATGCCCTCCCTGAGCAGGTAATTACTGCCCTCACCTTAGCCAAATTCAACAAACTCGTTGAGGAGACCCTGTCACATTTGCACTAAGTGATATAGTCCATACCCATCAGACGATGGGTGCGGAACAAACAGTGGACGGCGCTGTAATCCTCCCAAGCTCCGGACAGGAAAAACGCACACCAGCACTAATGCGACACCCTTGGTGAGTCAGGTAGCTCGCGTGTTGCTTTACCGACATTGTTTGATATGTTGTAATTTTCACCCTAACAATCCTACAAGCATTGTCAAGCAGTTGATTTGATACCCACCATAAAACGTTGCTCAAATAATTGAGTAGTCGTATGCACGCTTTTTGGAATTTCAACGGCTTACTTATTGAGTATTCGTTTAGCTGTTTTACCATCAAAGTGTGTGAAATGCAGGACTTTCGGAGATCAAGTCAACCAAGTCAGGGTAAGCAAATTACAGTATCAATTACGGGTCAGGTAACAGGACATCATCAAAATACGAACTTTTATAAATGGACAAAGAAAATGTAAATGGGTGCGCTGGTGCCATTCGAGTAACAGTACTCGCATTTTTGGTCACTGAGCGTATACCATAACCGATCAGGAGCTATAAATTTAGGTTCGGCTCGCCTTGGTGAAAAGCCGGAAGAAGACAAATGAATGGTCGAGATATAGGTTTATTGTGGTAATGTATAATTTCACTAGCTAAGTCACCGTAGAAACGTTCTAGCTAATGAGAGAAAATATGGCCGTCGTTCCAGAAGTCGCCAGCACACTTCGAGCCGAAAAGCCATAGGTAAGCCAAGTGCGATCCGTCTTTTTGGCTCAAATCTACGCAGTCAACGTTTCAACCTGCAAGCTTTCTACTTCACCTAAGTACAATGTAAAAGTGCATTTTGTAATATTTTGCATATTGTACCCTGACAAACGGGGGAATCTCCAGGTCGCTACAAGGGCAAATTGATAAACAGAATCTTCGAGTGGTTTCTAGCTGACAGGGTGGAGTTTTATGAACACGTCTCTTGCTAATGGGTTTCAACTGGCCTAAAAGTTGTTGGTCAAAAGTAGCAAATGGCGAATCGTGCGCGGTATTTTGGCCCAGTATTCAAAAAGTGGAGAAGTAACATTCCTTCGGTCCGGCGTTCTGAGCTCTTCCGTGTCCAAGTATTGCGACAGGCTACAATACAAACTAAATACCTCGTAGACGGCTGAATGCTCAACTGCCTAGTAAGAGGCCGATGTAGAGGGGGCAGCTAAGGAAACACGTAAGAGAGAAGGGAAAGTGTCGGAGTGAAATACAAAGGTAAGGATAACAGGAATAGAAATCGATTGACCTCTTACCTGTTAACGTGTTACTGTGACGCCCTCGAACCGGCTACATTATCCCCCTCTTAGCATGCGCTGTCCTCAGCGCCCATAATGGCCCATACCGGCATCAATTTAGGTACCTGCAAGAGGCATTGAGCGCGGCATATTAGGCTCAGGAGATTCAACGACAAACATCACGATAGAAGAATGTTAGCTGTTGCCTCAAGGGCTACAATCTAACTTCGTGGACTGCTGTCGGGAGCTGCCAGAGTGGCCAAATATGTAATATTCCTTCGCTCCGGCGTTCTGAGCTCTTCCGTGTCCAAGTACTGCGACAAGCTGCAATGCAAAATAAATACCTCGTAGACGGCTGAATACTCAATCGCCTAGTAAGAGATCGATGTAAAGGCAGTCAAGGAAGCAAGTAAGATGGAATGGAAAATGCTGGAGAGGAATAGGAAGGTAAGGATAACAGGAATCGAAAGCGGTCGCCCTCTTACCTGTTAACATGTTACCGTGATGCCCGCTAACCGGCTACAGTGAATAAAACGTAGTACCACTAAGCATGTAAAGCACGCTTCCGAGACACGTAACCCCAGCCAGCAGAAGACGTCTGAACAGCAGGAGGTTTATCAATCAATTCAGAAGGTATAAGATTCACGGAAACTCGCGCCGCGAGACCGGGGTGTGTGTCAGATGATTGGCTGGCTAGTGTAAGTGGTAACCAATACGCGCACCACTGGAGTAAACGGATCGAAGTCATTCGTGTACGTGACATCCCCTCATCTCTTGAAATGTTTATACTCCTGGCACGAAACGGTCAACGGGTTCACGCGTACACTGAGATCTACGAAGCAATGGTGCATCTGACGGTTGTACAGAATCCTGGGAGGTTGCTTCCGTTTCTAGCTGAACGGATGCTGATTCACCCAGACGTTCATCTGCTGTTGTCCCAACGAAACGTGAATGTATGTGGTCTAAATGTCGCCGTAATATCCGGCCATTTAATGTGAGAACTGCTTGGGTAGTCATCTTTAATTACACTTACTGGTTGCCAGCAACGCTCACGGAGAAGTCGTGTGTATACGGGATCACCCGGCTGCCAACTAGATTCGTGGTCATCTTGCGATGCGGCAGCCTTGTCTTGTTTCCTCTCCATTTGTGCTCTATGATTTGGAAACAGAAGGTCCAGTCTGGTACGGAGTGTTGACCAAACATCATTTCCACAGGTGATTTACTAGTAGATTCCGTTGGCGTTATCCTGTAAGCAAACAGCAAGCGACCTAACCTTGTCTGAACAGTTCCTGGTGCTTGTTTTAAGAGACCTCCTTTAATTGTTCGCACCGCCCTTTCCGCTAGCCCATTAGAAGCAGGGTGATATGGAGCTGTGCGGACATACTGGACACCATTACTATTCACGAAGCTTTCAAATTCTTTACTATTGAAACATGGCCAATTGTCTGTGCAGAGTGTCTCCGGTATCCCAAATATTGCAAATGAAGACCGCATTTTGGAGATAGTTGTCTCTGTTGTAGGGTGGAAAACAGGCTAAACATTTATCCATTTCGAATGAAGGTCAATTAGCAGCAGGAAAACTACACCATTAATGGGTCCAAAGTAATCCGCATGGGTGCGTTGCCATGGATTTTCAGGCCAACACCAGTGGTGTACCTGATCGGTAAGTTTATTTGACTGATACTGCTGACACAAACCACATGTCTTTAAATAGTTCTCTATTTCTGTATCTAGGCCAGGCCACCAGCAATAACCGCGCGCCAAGGCTTTCATTCGGGCGACGCTTGGATGTGCGTTGTGGAGATCCTTTATGATTAACGGCCGTGCCTTTAGCGGTGGAATCAGATGAAATCCCCAAAACAAGCATCCATCATGAAGTTTCAATTCATTTTTCCGTTGTCCGTAAGGTTTAAGATCGATTGGAATTGTAGTAGACCAGCCGGTTTTTGTAAATGGCACTAAAGAATATAGCGTTAGGTCACGATCGGTCCACTGATGTATGGTGTCACTTGTCAATGGAGTGGCGTCAAGGTGTTACATTAGATTTACAAGCTCTACCGGTTCCTCCAATATTTCGTCTGGGGTCGCATGTGGTAACCTGCTTAATGCACCCGCTGTATGATTGTTCAACCCAGAAATATAGGAGATTTGATATTTATATGCACTTAATATCAATGCCCAGCGTTGCATTCTCGGTGAAAACATCTGCTCGATTCCCTTTGACTCGCTCAGCAAAGATATCAGTGGTTTGTGTTCGGTTTGTATTTCGAAATAGTTCCACCAAATGTACTGATGAAACTTCTTGAAGCCAAATATAACTGATAGGGTTTCTTTATCCAGCTGGGAGTAATTCTTTTCGGCGGGTTGTAAAGTTCGTGAAGCAAATGCAATCGGGTGAATGACACCATTCGACATTTTGTGGCATAGTACTACTCAGACTCCGTATGCATAGACGTCGCACTGTAAGGTTAACGGTTTTTCACTATCGTAATGGAGCAAAACATGTGCGGAAGTAAGATACTTCTGCGCAAATAAAAGCAGATTGATGCTCACTTTTCCACACCGACGGGATGTTTTTGTGTATCAGTTCGTTCAATGGAGCAAGAATGGTCGAGGCATCAGGTAGGAAACGACGATAGTGGGACAACATTCCTAGGAATGATCGTAGTTCATCACCATTCTTGGGCTGAGGTGCCTGCACAATAGGCGCTATTTTATCTTACAGGACATGCAAACCGGTTTTGTCCAGTTTGTAACCAAGGTAACAAACAGAATCGGATAAGAACTCACATTTGGACTTTTTAATTTCAACCCACACTCTTCCAGACGCTCGAGAACAGTTCGTAATGTGTTTAAGTGATCAGCGTCCCTGCGACCAGTAACAAGGATATCGTCCAAGTATGCACAGGTGAACGGTATACCTTTAACTATATTATCCACGATCCGTTGGAAGACGCTGGGTGCTGAATTTATTCCAAACGGGAGGCGCGTGTACTGGAATAGTCCCGGGTGGGTAGTTATTGTGGTCAGTTCCTGTGACTCATCATCAAGTTCGACCTGAGAGTACGCGAGACTGACATCCAGCTTGGAAGACTTTTGGCCGCCGGCTAAATTCGCGTACAAGTCTTCAATACGTGGTAGGGGATATTTTTCCACTTTTGACCCTTGGTTGACTGTCAATTTGTAGTCCCCGCAAATACGGACGGATCCCTCAGGCTTGAGTAGAGGTACAATCGGAGTGCCCCAATCTGAATGTTGCATCGGGACTATGACTCCTTCTGATTGCAGAGGTTGTATTTCTGCCTCAACTTTAGGGCGCATTGCATAAGGTAATGGTGGAGCTTTGTAAACTTTTGGTTCGGCACCATCTCGGAGTTTGATAGAGGCCTTGAAATGACGCATTTTTCCCAATTTATTTTCAAACAACGATGAGAACTTGTTCGATAATGCATTCGAACTGCCGTCTTCAACAGTGAGTTGGTTGAGTTGCATGGTCTCGATAGAGAACTGTATCCAGTCTCGACCCATGAGATTCGGTTTATTCCCAGGTACCACGACTAAGGGTAGGGTGAATTCTCTCTCCCCGTGCCTGGCTTTAAAGAAACAGCTGCCCAACACCTGAATTGGATTACCTGTGTACGTCTGTAATCTCTAATTGCACGGTAGCAAAGTCGGTAGATTTTTCATTGAACTGCGGTTTACAATGGTGACCGCCGCCCCAGTAACTAGCACCATGTCTACCGGTTCATCCTCTATCGTCAAAGGTATTGTGTAAGGAGGACAATTTTTGATTGTCACACTGTTAAAGTACACGGAGTTAAGCTCACTGTTCAAATTTTCTACGACCTTATCTTCCCGTAGCTTTATCTTGCTTTGATGATTTGATGAGGCCATGTTTGTGGGGCGGGAACTTCCCGACCTACAGACGCGCGCTAGATGGCCTATCTTGCTGCATTTTCGACAGATACTTTCTTTGTGCCGACAATCAGAAGCGCGAGAGTGCCGCAAACTGCAACGATAACACACAAACGTTTTTCGATGTTCACTGGTGTCTGATTTGTGGACCGCGTGCACATCATCAACTACCGGCCGACCGGTGAACTCGCGTAATTAGTGTGTACTGTTCTCTCGCTGGCGAACGATGAGACAAACGTTTTCCAACGTGACGGCCGACTCCTCCAAGGAAAACAACTTCTCTCTAGCACTTTCGTCCAAAATTCATGCTCTTCAATTTTTCCAGGCGGCATATCATTATACGTACAATCAGGAATAGATTGATGAAAATGTGCAATAACTTCATTGACACTTCCGCTCGGCTTTTGGACAACTTTTGAAAAGCAGTACCTAGCAGTGTAAACATTTCGTTTCACCCCCCTTAACGTGGTATAAGTAGCCAAAGCAGAAATGAGAGTGGCATAGTTTTCCAGTTGTAGGGCATCGTAGTGCCGTTGACGTTCATCACAAAGCACTTGCCTGAATAATGTGATTTTGTGAGCCTCAGAAAGACAAATGGTCGGATTCAGTACAGGAAGTAATTCCACCTAGTTAGTAAATGATTTCCTCCATCTTATCCAGTTGGATAAGGTCGGTTTCTCCTCAAGAGATGATCAAAATATAGGAGCTGTATTCAAAATTGTGTTCGTCATTTTCGTCGCCACTAAAACGTAGTACCACTAAGCATGTAACGCACGCTTCCGAGGCACGTAATCCCAGCAAGCAGAAGACGTCTGAACAGCAGGAGGTTTATCAATCAATTGCCAAGGTACAAGATTCACGGAAACTCGCGCCGCGAGACCGTGGTGTGTTTCAGATGATTGGCTGGATTGTGTGTGTGGTAACCAATCCGCGTACAGCTGGAGTAAACGGATCGAAGTCATTACCCTACGTGGCAGCGAGTAAGACGGTCTTGATGACCTTGGAATTTTTTTGGAGACAAAGGTTGTCAAAATATGTCTAATTGACCTATATTTTCGCAGTAGATAATGTAAAAGCGATGCTCAATAAAAAGACAACAGCTAATTTAATGGCCGCACTAGCTGAAATGTACTACGCTTCACCCAAACTCACTAGGCTGCAGCTAGCCTGAAATACTTAGAGTAACCATAAAATCAGTGGACGAATCCAAGACCATTCCGCTGTCTGCGAAACCAATCCGCAATTTATTAGGTGGAAGGCCTACATTACCGGACGTGTGGATAAAAAATGGTAAGACAGGAAATCTGGGAGGAACACTGAAAATATGATGGTAAGGAAACCATTACTATTCACGGTGTTCCCTAGCTTCAAGCTTCCTCTTCCGATAGATGTCGGGTCTACGACCGAGCGCAACGATGCCAAATCCGTGCGGTCCTCTTTATCGCAAAGTTCTGTTTTACTTCGCTGACAAGCATATCTTTGTAATCTAATTACAGGCAGTGCGGTACTAGGCAGTTAAAATTTTTATTACAATCTAATTGAACAGCGTGCACCTTATTAGAGAACTGGGTGGAGCTCCTTAATAGACTGCCAACAGGCCCATGTGTCGACATGATAACACCAAGAATCATTTCAACACTCCGTTGTCCTCCATGACAAGGTCTGTGCCGAGGAGCGACCGGCTATTCCCACTTCGTGATTTCAACGCGCGTTTTGAGCGCGATACCGCGTTGTGGACACCTAATCGGGCCTTATGGTGTTGGCAAGGCCAATAGGAATGGTGATCTGCGGATCTCACTGTGCACCATTCATGGCTTGACGACCAAGAAGTTCCAGTTTGCACTGGATGCGATTGACATAGCGATTTGGGGAAACACACGTAGTGGTCACACTCACCTGTTCAACTACGTCATCGTACGCCAGTATGACAGATGAAGTGCGCATGCTACTGACAACGCTTGGCGCTGAGTAGTGCGCTATTCACAAGTTGGTGCGCACTAATTTCGCATTTATTATCGTAAGTCCATATATTTTTCCCATACCGTAAATCGACGTAAGTTTAATGTCCGTTTCCTATGCACTGCTTGGAAGTGCATCGGACAGTATATATATATATATATATATATATATATATATATATATATATATATATATATATATATATATATATATATATATATGCCCCGTGCTGAGGCTGATGTTCCATTCTTGATGCTTCTTCACCGCAGTTGGGCTAAACCAGCTTACACTTAAACTAAGTCTCTTTAAGCTGCATAAATTTCATTCCACTTTATTTGATTTGTTCTGCCTCCCTGAATAATGTTCTATTAACTGGCCACGTTGCTTACACTAATTGCGCTTATCTTCGGTAATTTTGTTGCGTTTGTAGCATTTTAAGTAACTTGTGGACATTTCTTACTTATCACGGATTTGTTGCCAACCAACTTACTTCATATGGTAATTTAGCGAAGAGTTATGCCACCGTATCTGTATGCATTATTGGATTTATTTTAATTTATTTTGTCGTTTCAAGTGATTGGCTGTTGCTTGATATCCCCGATGTGGCTGCGCTTGATGTGCATGTTGACAAGGTGCCTACCTGTCTATTACTCACTACCTCGTCTATACTGGCTCCAGGAGACAGTTGGTCGTTGCTGGAGGGGACGGGGTGCACGGTCCTGGTGGCCGTGCTAGGCTCGAAGAGCGGTTCCATGCACTCAGTGTGGAGCGGACTACGGTCCAGCCACCGCCTTGTATGCGCTTGATTCCCCAAATACAGTGTGCTTTTGTTGGCCTGTGAAGGAGTGTGGGCCGGCTCCGTTGATGAAACGTGGCTCCCATCCACATGCCTCCCGGTCTTATTCCTTCGGGTTTGCACTGGATATGGCGTGTGTGGTTGGAGCTGTGGGTGGTGCAGCCCAAGCCTCTGTATGCGCAGGCGTCCTGTGGCTGTCCACAGTGACAGGCAAATCCGAAACTGGATGCCGCCAGCCATATATATATATATATATATATATTGCAATAGTCTATGAATAGACATTGAGCCATCGGAAACCATGGAACTCAAAACAAGGTACAGAAATAGTAAAATAAAGCACAACACAACACATTAAAGTCCATGGTTTCGTCCCAGTGCGAGATACTACCCGGTTGCCTAAGCCGAAGTAGGGTGTTGACTTAGGGGACACCACCCCGAGCCTTTGGCTGAATAGCCTGCCCGCAAGGCAGCGGATCGAATTCAGGGAATCGCGCCCATTGGGAGCCGGTGACTGATTGCTCAGTTCATAGGCCTTGTGTTTGTTTCTTTGTCAAACAGTGGCCCAATGCTCCCCAAAATTACAGCATAAACTTGTTGGAATACAATTCTTCGCCAGGATGAAGCAAGGGGCAGTGACTTTATTTAGTGGCGAGCCACATCCGCCACGTCACGGTGTTGTTAAACAGAGGTATGTGGCTTTTTATAGGGAGAAGGCTTGCCAGGCGAAAACCCACCATGTCCTAGAACACTGCCGCCGAACCATTTGCTGGAACGAGAATATCCCGAACCACCCAGCTGGCACCAAGAGAAGGTTGTTTGGCAAGCGAGACATTTTGATCATATTGTTTCCAACGCTTCATTCAGAGATCTGTGGCACCACATCAAAGAACAAGTGACCGTTGCGGCGGAGGAAACAATCGGGCGCGCAAACTGTAAACAGTCCGATCGATTTGATGGCAACAGTTCGACCATTGGCTCATTGGTATTAAATTACGCTGCAGCATTTGTTGCGCATGAGGAGGACCCCGACGGCTCAGAGAGAGAGGGATTAAGTTTTGTAAATTGAGCACACGATTCACTGAAGGTCTCCGCTGCATCTCTATTTCATTATGGGCATGAATTAAGTATGCAATCCTAGGGAAGAGACAGGTTTACATGAAGCGACAAACAGCTAGACTTCAGCAGTCAAATACAGTAGGTGATTGGACGTTGACGCATCACCGCCTGTACGATGGTTGATTGAGATTTGTTTGTGCTGGAGTCCGCTTGTTTGACCAAAGCAGTAGAAGAAAGCTATGATTTCACAGAAGCAAAAGGAACAAGCACTTTGCATCGGTTTGTTAAATTTTGCTGCGAAGGAGATACTCAAATTCTGCTTAACCACTTCATCCTTCTTTTCGATTAACTAAACTTGGGTGAAGTGAAATGCGAATTATTTTGGCCGCAGCACTGTAGATATGGTGGTCACGGCTCATCAGGTGCAGGAGCAATGACAGAAGCGACACCAGCCATTGTATTCACTGTTTGTGAACTTCGCCAAAGCATTTGACAAGGTTAACCGAGAGGCACTGTGGCTGGTTTTGGGTGAGTTTGGTTGTCTGAGTAAGTTTGTAAGTTTAATTGAAGGTCTGCACAGCCGTATGTGAACGAGGGTGCAGACGAGTTGAGAAACCACATCATCATCAACTACTGCAGTACATCAGCCATTTGAACTGATTTGTACCATGATGACCTATGAAATAAAGAATACTAAGATGGAAAGAGGAGGAGTTACCTGAAAACCTTAATGCCCTAAACAAATATTCAGGGTCAAGGCACCTACATCTTGTGTAGGCGTCACAAACAGCTGGCTATCGTGCAAAGATAAGGCGGCATCGGCGAGACAGCTTCCTTGTGGGTTTCACTGCCCCGCGTCATAATCAGCCAATACTCCGCAGATACGTCAGCATCAAACACACTTTAACAAGGCAATCCAATTAGGAGACGGCAGCATACGCGCCACTGGTGTCTACTGCGAGCCATGTCCTGTAAAGTCTCGAGCCAAGCACAAGGCGAATCACGTGGACTCCATCCCGGAAGGCTAGACGGACCAACGCCACCCAGTTTGGTCGTCAGTGACTTCAATTCCCGCTGCCAAGTCAAATTCTGTCCACTGCGAGCCTTGCGCCACCCTACACCTGGCAGACTAAACAAGGCCCTCCTAGGTAAGCGGTGACCAGGCATACGTAGAACGTGCCCGAACCAACGCAACTTATTTAGTGCTATCTGTTGTTCTAGGGAGCTAGCATGATTATCACCACCTAGTACTCGCCTAGGAACATCATCGTTTCGGACACGCTGGTGCCATCCGACTCCAGCAATGCCTCGCAGACAACGATGCTCAAGGACTTGGAGGCGCCTCAGATCTTCAGACGGAAGGGGCCAAGTCTCACTACAATACAGCAGAACGGCCCCCACTGTGGCCTTGTAATCCCGGCCTTTCAGATGGAGGAAAACTCCCTTCTGTCGCCAAAGATGCCGTAGGTTCAAGAAGGTAGCTCTGGCTTTTGCAATGCGTGAGCTGACGTCAGTTTCTATGCGCCCATCATTGCTGATGCAGCTGCCAAGATAAGTGAAATGAACAACCACCTCGAGTTCCTCGTTATAAGGATCAAGGGGTTATAAAGTGGCTGGTGGTCCTGCAGCACCACTTTGCACTTTGAAGGTGCGAAGTGCATACCAAATAATGGGACCACTCTAGACAGGCTATTCTAGGATGATTGTGCAGCCCTAACATCGTCAAAAAGCAAGACGATATAGTCCGCATAATCTAGATCAACTAACCTTTCATCAGGCAGCACTTCAACGCCTACATCATGAAATTCCGCAAGGGAACACTCCATGATAGAATCCTCGACGAAATTGAACAAAAACGGGGAAATCGGACAACCCTGATGAACGTCATTTGTGGTCGAAAAGCTATCCGATAGGACACCGTAAACCCTGATGCGGCCTTTAGTGTTCGAGTATAGAGCACGAAGGATGTTCACATATTTCGTGAGAACACCTTTCCGCGCAAGTAATTCGAACAGAATCGATCGATCGACTGAATCGAACGCACTCTTGATATCGAGGAACACAGCTATTGTCGACCTGCGGTATGCGTGGCGCTGCTCTAGTACCTGCCGCAAAGTGAATATATGGTCTATCCAGCCACGTCCTCGGCGGAAACCAGCCTGATCTTCCCTAATGCTAGATTCCCGTTCCACGGTGAAGCGACGAACGAGAATCGAGGCTGATAATTTTGTCACAACTGGTGTTAGGCTAATACCCCTGTGGTTAGAACAGTCTGTGCGACTGCCCTTCTTGTATATTGCCACTATAACCGATCCGCTCCAATTATCCGGGACACTCTACTTTCCAGATACATTCGAATAAGGAGGTCAGCGCTTTGCAGAGGATCTCACCTCCATCCTTAGATAGTGCAGGTGGGAGGGAATCCGAGCCAGCGGCACGAAAACGATTGAGGGCTGTAATCGCGTTTCGGACCTCGGCCTCCGACGGAGGCTCTGAAATAATCGTCCATGGCTCGTCCTGCATCACCTGAGTAGGAAGAGGTCCGGGAGCAGGGGGTCAGCTGAACTGATCTTGAAAGTGTTCCGCCTAACGAGCCATACGGCGCTACTTATTGTGTATCAGCGCACCCGCGCTGTCTCTGATTGTCTCACAGCCGCCTGGTTTTCTGGGACCAGTGGTGCGGATAAGCTGAAAGAGCTTGTGGTAATTTCCCACTGCTCTTGCCTCCTCCATTTCTTGAGCCTTACTGGTCCACCAGGCTTCCTGGTCAGCATGCAGGCTGTGCTTTAATTCACGCCTAATAGTCGGTCTGGTCACATTGTGCTCAGAACCAGTCGGGAGGTTTCTTCTGGATTACAATAGGTTCACCGATCTCTCGGATATCCAATGACTGGTGCGGTGACAATTGATAGATAGTACCACAAGCAGATGCTCCTGCGTCGTGCATGGCGACCGACATCCTATTCTACTGAAGCTCAGTGTCATTAGGACAAGACAGCGGAAATTCGCTATGCAGTGCGTCTTGATAGGCTTGCCTGACCGATGACTGAGACAGTTTCTCCGTTACCAACCGTAGGGGACGCTTAGTGCGCCTCCCGGTCAAATTCATGGAGAAACGACAACGTAACAAGGCATGATCAGAGTTGACGCAGGTACTCCAGTACGAGTGGCAATCCAGGATGGAACCACGCCATCTGTAACTTATGGCAATGTGGTCAATTTGGGTCCCTTGCTGGCCAGCTACAGGAGGACGCCATGTGGCACTTCGGCGCCCAGTGTCTCTGTAAGCGGTGCTACTAAGAAACAACTGATGCTCCGCACACAGTAGCAGCAGACCCTCACCGTTGTCAGTCCTTTCGGAGTTAAGCCCACATTTACCACCTAGCTGAGCTTCTGAAGAGCTCAGACACCCTACTTGTACGTTCATATCCCCTGCAAGTACTATAATATCCGAACTGCACTGCGTAGCACGTAGCGTAGCTACGCAGCGTAGCTGATGTCCTCAAGCGGCCTGCACATAAACGGCTGTTCACTGGAATCCAATCAACCAACGATGGCTCGGCCTTGGAGCTTAGAGTGATACCTACACCAGCTTGACCCGTGGGGGTGCTGCATCGGCGTCTCCGGATGCGTGCAGCCAATAACGAGAGGATAAGCCGGGCACACTTAATCCAATAACCCCCTTAAGGTCATTGATACTAGGTTCGGACACACAACACACATCAACACCCAGTGTGTCCAAGGTGCGTGCGAGTGCAGCCTGTTGACCTGTTTGTCTTAGAGTGCGAACGTTGAATGTCGCCATGGAAACGGGACAGGGTAGCCTTATAAGGGACTTTTGCCGATAGGCGTCCGATAGGTGCGGTGGGATGGTGGCTGCAGATGGTTCTACTCCAGTAGCACCTCTGTTGCTGTCAATTAAGCTGGGAATTATAGAAGGAAGGTTAGTAATGGGTGTCGGGATGGGAGTAAGAGAAACAGGTGGAAAAGAAGGGAGGCGCCAGCAGTAGCATGTTTTCACTTATCCACCCTGCTGTATGCAGCAGATAAGGCGACCCTTGATAATCTGCGCGGCGGCCGATGCAGGATGAAGTTTATGTTTGAAGAAAATGTCATGATTGTGTGTGGGCTGAGATGTTGCCAGGGCGCCCAGACCTAAACACGAGGACGATTAGGGTCCTCATCCAAAGCCTTTAGCTCAAAAGCCTGTCCGCAAGGCAGCGGGGAGGTGGCAGTGATTTAGTTTTACAGAAATGGACGCCATCCCATTTCAAACCCCCAACCTGGAGGACCAGGAGACTGAATTTGTCTGACCTCTCACCATTGACCAACCTGGTAGGAGTAGCTCTCAAGGTGCCCGGAAGCATCACCTAGTATAGCTCAATGGATCAATGATGTACGCAAACCGTTGCACCACGTTAAGGTCCAGTCTCGTTGCGAAACCACTATGAGAAACCACGGATAGCATTGATGTTGTCTCTGGCTGTGTCTTAGCCCCAACCCTATTTAATATTTGCCTTCATGCAATGATATCTTGTACTTTTGACGCGCTTTGTGATTAGGGTGTCCGTGTGGAGCACCGTGCTGATGGTGGATTGCTAAGCCTTCGTCTTTTCGGGACGAGAACCATAATGGATGAGACAACCTCCTGTATGTTGCGGTTTGTTTACGACTGTTCACTGTTTGCACACAGCGCGAGTGAGTTGCAGCATATCACAACCACTTCCTCTTCGGCAGCCATCATTTCGGGCTTACCAACAACCCTAGCAAGGCTGTTTTCGGCTTTTCCATTCGCCGAGAATGAAATATGTAAGCTGTCCGCAAATAAAGATTGAACATGAAGTTTTGGTGATCCCATCGACCTTTTGCTACCGGACCTGCGTATGACGCACGGACTGAGGGTCCGCGTATCGAAGGCGGCTACCACATTTATCAAGCTGAAACAGCGGATGGGGTAGAATCACCAGCGGACTGTTGAGACCAAGTTGATGGTGTGAAAATCGATAATGTTGTCTGTTCTTTACGGCAATGCAAGTCGGACTCTATACGAGAAGACATCACATATTGGAATTGCTTTCAATAACCTTGCTTGCGCCGGATTCTGCGCATCGGTTAGTGTGACACAGTTGATGGCACGGAGGTGCTCTGACGCATTGGCATGCATGTATTGGACTGCAACTTCTGCTGAGGCACCTGAGGAGGCTGGGATATATCGGTCGTATGGATTAGACTAAGGTAACGAAACCTGCTATTATATAGCCAAATTAGTACAGGAAAACGGAACGTGAACAAATCGAAACACCTTACTAAGATATGATTAAGTGGTTTTGGTCACATCTAATGTTAACTTTAGATGTTGCGAAGTAGTGGCACCGGATCCATGCTGATGACTTAATCAACTCAATAATGCCCTTATTTAGTTGCATCAGAAAGGACTGTTGTATCAAAAAACAGTTAACATGAAGAGCTTACGGCTCCTAAGAGCGTACGGTTCCTATTTCGTGATTACACCAAAGCTTTTAGGAGCCATGATAGATCACTACTGCTCAACTGTATGTTCGAGAACGGCGTCCCTCTATATGTGTCTAATGTGATGCGTGATTACTTCACAACTCGCACCCACTTCATGCAGCTGTGCGGCAAACACACTGCTGTACTAGCAGCCAGCTGGGGTATTTTGCAGGCCGCCAGTTTGTCCCCATTCTATTCGCCGCTAACGTCGAAACTCACCCTATTCCATCAAATTTTATATGCTGTGAATATGCTGATGACGTCGTTCTGGGGTGCAAAACCACAGCCATCGAAGATGCTTTGAAATGCCAAAGGGGGTTAATCGAACTAGTGAATTCGTCCCTCTCTTCCAACTCTTCCAATTGTTGTTACGGTCTGTTTTCTATATCCCAAAAGACTATTCCCTTGTACACATCTCTCCTCCAATCATTGCGGGTGACCAAAGCATACCTCACACATTCACCGTAAGATATCGAGCTGTTTTTCTATCTCATAATTTATCTTGGTCTACGCATGTTTTTGTGACAGCAAATACGGTAGAAGGCTCTGCTTTTGCGCTCTCGGACTTAAAAATTCTTTCCGTTTCTCGTGTTTTCATTCTTCGGTTTGTTATTGCTGTTAGTGCTGTTACTGGTCATTCTGTTCCCCAGTTATTCCGCCAAGACGGCTTCAAAAAGCGTATGTCCTTCTTGTCCATTCGCTAACATTTATTTCTCGCTGCTGCGGTTTAGAGAAAGAAACGCTCAGAGATTTCATTGTTAACAAACATTTTGAGGTATTCATCCACTTTTCATTCAGGATTTTAAATGGCACCTCACACATTTTATATGGTGTCCTAGCCAGCACTATGTCGAGTTTGTCCACACGGATAACATTTAAAGTTTTATATTCGCGTACCTCATCGTATGGAAACTATATCCTGCCTTTTCTATCATGCTTACTAATCGACCAAACGGGAGTGGAACGCCGCTTTCTTGACCGTATACTTGATTGAAGATGCACGTTTTAGGTTACTGATTTATTAATTGTTACTTCTAAATGATGCTTTGTTGTAGGTATAAATTTGTCATATCTAGACTCACTCAGACAGTATTTACACGGAAGGGAAAGCACTGTACGCGCCTTTCATCCTTTCGGGAATCGTCAGCAGTGCGCATTCCATCGGACCCTGGTATGGCTCGAACCCGCAACTCGACTGTTGCCAGTCCGTGGTTGAGACAACTGAGCTACGGGGGACGGTAACAAACATCGTGAATTAGTTACTAGAAGTGATATAACGCCACTCACTATCCACTGTCTTACACGTTACTGCCGTGCAGAGGACAGGGTAGCCCCCTCAGTGGATAGTGAGATGCGCTATATCACGTCTAGTAACTGATTCACGATGCTCGTTACCGCCCCCGTAGCTCATTGGTCTCAACCACGGACTGGCAACAGTCGAGTTGCCGGTTCGAGCCCTACCAGGGTCCGATGGAATGCGCACTGCTGACGATTCCCGAAAGGATGAAACGCTAGTACAGTGCATTTCCGTGCGTGTGACGGCTGTCTAAGTGAGTCTAGATGTGACGAATTTCTAACTATACCATGCAACTCCCCTTATTACTCCTCTGTGATATTTTTCTGCATTATAATCAGCAATGTTATTGTGAAACTGTTGAAAATGCACCCATATGGGTGAATAAAGCTTAATTTGACTTGAGTTGACAGGCGCCGATGGATAATAGCCCACTGGCCTCAAACACATGATAATGAAGCACATGTTGTTATGTGTGCTTCAGCAAACCAGTAAGGTAAACCATCAACGTGGCCCCAACGGGCCAATACCGACGAGTCAGTGACCATGTAGATTGTATCGACAATCATCCTCAGCGCAGCGCTTTGTATGTACGCTGCTTTCCACTCATTTTACCAACCAAAGCTGTCGTTGATGTGGCACGAATGCTGCATCATAGCTGCAGTTAATCATTACGTGTGCTGGGGTGCATATTTCTTGTATTTTAGGTGTTTACTGATAAGCATCTCTGGTATGGAAGTGCTTGATGTGAATATTAACAAGGTGCCTGCCTATCGGAAGCTCTCTGACACGATAATTGGCTCTAGGAATAAGGTACTTGTTGCTTAGGGAGACTGCGTGCACTCTGTTTATGACGGTGCAGTGGTTCCATCCAGTATGCAATCGGCTACGGTCCAATCACCGCCCACCGTACGTCTTTATGCATGTTTGCCCCCTATTCATCAAATATATGATGAGCATACAGAAGGAGTGTGGGCCGGCTCCGAATCAGTTGCAGCTCCCATCTACCTACCTCCCTATATCTTCCCTTCGGATGTTCAATTAATATGTAGTATGTGAACGGGGCTGTGTGTGGTACAGGGCAAGTCACCCATAGTCACTCAGGTAGCACAGCCGTCCTGTTGATGTTCACCAGTCTCAGTGATAGGCAAATGCAGGAATAAATTCCACCGACGGCACACACCCAGCTATCCACCCACCCATATATATATATATATATATATATATATATATATATATATATATTGGGTAGCCATGTGTTGCAAACCGGTTAACAGCGGCGCGGTCTTTGAGTACTGATTCAAGTTCATCTCGGCTGCTCGTATCAACCCCAGAAAGTGGGGAGAACCGGGCGCCAGAATATCGGTCTTTTAAAGAAGGCGTGAGGCTACATGCGGAGCGCACAATTCAGGCCTACAAAACACGACCTAAAAGCAATCAGGTTAGATCCGAGACACAAAGCGAAGGAGAACTACGAGCGTAATGGACTTGCTCATCTGCCATATAAATGCGACAGCAGGCTCCAGCGTTGTACACTAGTGAACAGTGAACAATGAATTTATCCGGGTTAAGAAGTGTTGCTTTACATGTCCCGTTGGATAGTTGGCGGGGATATCAACATAACAATAATGATGATAAGGATAGTAAAACAGTTAATACTTTACATATAAATGTAAGGGCTTATCGTTTGTTCCGCTGTAGTCCTGCGATTCTCTTAGATTCACAGCACCCACAGTTAACGACAAATAATTCCATGGTATATTCCAGGTGTACGATGGAGACATAGTGTTAAGTGACGGTGGGTATACCCGCTCCCAGTTAACCTAATCTTGACCATTATATCTTGAAACACCTTGGACACGTAAGGCACCAAGTAGTAAAACAGCCATAACGCCAAACTAAGGTGCCGCCAGATGGAGCCGGCGGCGCTATATCACAGGGCATTTTTCTCCTCGGAATTTGGCAGTCTTGGAACACTCTTCTGATTGTTCTAATTGTGTGCCCACTTTATGCATTTAAAGACTACATGACGATGTTTTCCATCAATTGCATTAAGCACTAGGTCCCGTGTTCATAGGATGAAGACAGATAACAATCAAACACAGTGCTCATAAAATCAGGCTAGGCAGATTTACATCTGCGTCAATCATGTGGAGTCCACAGGTGTACAATGTACCGTGTTGGCAATGGTATTTTCTTTTGGCTCAGTTCTCCAAAGTTTACCTTTCTCCGAGAATTGTCTGGCCTTATTCTTTCTTCCCAATACCATTGTTTCACTACTATTTCCCTCCACTTTATAGCACACTGGTCCACATCCAAGTTGCTTGTTTCCACTACACTACTTATTCTTTGTGCAGTAGCATTTCTTTAAGGTGCAGCACAGCGTAGCTTTCAGTAAGCTGGTCTAAAGGCACTATATTCATATGGTTGGTGGCATCCGGTTTCGGATTTGCCTGTCACTGTGGCCAGCCACAGGAGGCCTACGCCTACAGACGGACCATAGATGGCTTGCGCTGCACCACACATCCCATATCCAGTGTAAACCCGAAGGAATAAGACCGGGAGGCATGCGGATGGGAGCCATATTTCATCAACGGAGTCGGCCCACACTCCTTCACAGGCAAACACAAACACGCTGTATTTGGGGAATCAAGTACACACAAGGCAATGGCTTGACCGTAGTCCGCTACACACTGAGTGCATGGAACCACAAGGACCGTGCACCCCGTCCCCTCCAGCAACGACCAACTGTCTCCTGGAGCCAGTATGGACGAGGTAGTGGGTAATATACAGGTGGGCACCTAGTCAACATGCACATCAAGCGCAGCCACACCTGGGATGTCAAACAGCAGCCATTCATTCGAAATGCCGATATCGAATAAAGTAAACGCGTACGACGACATAAATACTCGTAAAATGAGCATAGAGAAGCAATTGGTCAAAGGAGAATACGCGATAAGTACAAAATGTCCGAGTTATTTAAAAAATATCACGCGATATAATTGTGCTAGTTTACCACAATTTTCATGAGCGATGTGCGCACGTTGGGAAAAGGTTTTCAAGTACGCAGAACAAGCAAATAAAGTGGAATGTATTTTATCCACATTAAAAAGACCTAGTTTAAAGGTAAGTTGGTTTAGCCTAACTGCGGTGAAGAAGCTTCATGAATGCAACCTCAGCCTCAGCACTCCGTATCTCATTCTCCGGAAAAGTAGAAACAGAAAAGGAGGACCAATGATCATTTATTAAATAACAAGGCTTCGATGTGAGTCCATGGCCCATACACAAATGCGTGCCAGTGAATTTTATGTGCCGGTTATAGGTGAAGAATGACCACACGTGGTAGTAATACAGCTGCAGAGATACTGCAAGCTGTATTCGGATTATCTTTACTACTCTTTATTTTTTTACAATCATGGCCGTAGTGCACAAATCTTTCTCTCAAGTTCGCTGTACTAACTTCATTATTCACCAACGTTTCCCACCAGTTTGTGATTAGCCAATCTGCTAGAGATGGTAATTAATCTGTGTTTAACCCCTTTTTGTCTGAGTTAATGTCCCGATGTTCGAACAATACATTTCGTTGGCTATTTGACTAAAATGCCGATGCTGAATTTGGTACAGGTAGTTAATTTGGTGATGAAATCTATTTTATACGTATATTTAGTCAGGATGCAAAAACGCCACATTCGACACTACTCGTCCGATAATATGCAATCAATGCATCCAGAACATCAACGCCACCTATGAAATTATGCTACAGTGCTCTGATGTTTGGACACTCCACAGATACTTCCACTTTCAATGTTCTGTCCCATGTTTTAATATTGTAAACTGGTTGAACACTAACAAAATTACTGGCAACAGGAACTGCTCTATTGTCAAATCATTTGACAACCCTTACTACTACATTGTCAGTTATGACTGGCTATTCTTCAAATGTCCCTCTTGCCTTCTTCTTCATCTCAGGGTCTTCGCTGAAACTTCAACCTTGTTGCCGATTTTTCTGCATTGTCTCATGGGCAGGTAGGAACTTGTTAGCGAGAGCAACGAATAAACGTAGTGAGGAAAAGCAGATCAAAGTATAGTAGTTTTGCGATTGGCATGGGTGACTTTTGCGAGATGTAGAACAATGTTTTCAACTGCACCGATATCTGGCTCTCTGGCAACTGGAGCAATTTCCTCTGTGAATATCCCATACGAATGCTCTAGACTTTCGCATCACAAAGCACATAGATCATGTATCCCCATTTGTGTGGCTTCATCGTATATATTGCTTCACTCTGTACCTCCCTTTGAATGGGACAATTTGCTCATCAATGGACAAGATTTGGGCTTGAGAGACTTTGAAAGTTTGGTAACAGCGCATGAATCATTGGTCTGATTTTGAAAAGTTTGTCTTCACTGTTATCTGCCAAGTTAGTGTTATCGTTGAAGTGGAGAAAGCTTTTAATTTGTTCCCATCTCTCTTAGCCCATCACCTCTGTTCACCTGTGCTATTCGACACTTACCCGACCAGTACATTCAGGAATGCGGCAGTTGTAATCTGCTCGTGAACATTACAATACCCATAAGCTGTTCCAGTTCATTTCCATCTAACTGAAGGACATTATTCGGATTCATCGGTGTGCGGTATACATTACTTGCCATTAAAATTAAATCTATCAAATCCGGGTCGAAAACTCGCTGAAATAACAAACCGGTTTTCTGATTTCTTCAGAACCAGAGGGAGCAGAATGCCAAACTGGAATGTTTTTTGTCGAATTATGTTGTTGCAATATGTTTCACACTAACCTTGGCTGTCACTTCCTTCCAGTTAGTGTTGACCGCTTTCCTACAGCTGGTGTTTTGGTTGCGGGATTAGGGGCTGGTTGCTTTGCTGCTGGAGTAGCAGCTGGTAGCCTTCCGGCAGAAGTGTGACTTGTGATAACATTTGCAGCATGAAGATTGTTGCCGCTCGGTTTTTATCTTCCGCTGTCATCACCTGTGCTAAAACTGCTGCTGCTTCTATCAGCAAGCTGTGGTAACGGTGTTGGAATGTAGTCTCATTCGCTATCACCGCTGTCACTGAGATTGCTGTCGTCGCTTTCAACCGGTGGAACCTGAGTTCGAAGCTTGATCCTGCTTTGAAATCTGACAACTCGTTTGCCATGAGAAGTTGATTGGTCCATATTTTCCACCTAGAAATAAAGAGTAGCTCATTTGAAATACGTGAAATCAGCAACCAACTTTCTATTATGAAGTCAAGCATTACAAACGCGATAAGTTTCATTTGTCGCCATTTGTGCCGAGTGTGACGAAAACGCCACATACACTAGTTCAGCAGTCCAATAGTGTATGATGGGATAAAAAGTATAACTTTACAAGACACACTGGATGGATATGCAAAAGGAAATTAAAAGCAAAAAGTTCCAACGTGGAATGTGAATTATCAGTGGTTAAACCACTACACTTTATCAAACTTTTGCGTAGGGTTTATCACTAAGTTAAGAGTTTAAGGATCTTTCGAATGTCATCGTATCTGGTGCGTTCACCATATATCTTGGTAATGCATTCCAGGTGATAACAGATTCTGAGTAAAATACTTTCTACAATTTAGACGGGAGTGTTGAGTCATTAGTTTCAGGTGGTTGCCTCGGCTATTTTTGTAAGCGGCTAGGGTCAACAGTGATGTACATGAATGCTCGCTTTCCGTTAGTATCCGGTAAGTGACAGTAAGATCTCCGCGATATTGTCGGTATTCTGGAGAGGATACACCGAATACATGAAGACGCAATTCGTAACTTAGACCGGATAGTTCACGTGTTGCCTTTGTGGCTCTTCTTTAGGGTTGTTCCAATAGGCGAACGTCTCGTTTTAACCATGGACACCAGGCCTGAATTGCATATTCGACGTGAGGACAAATATAGGAGTTAATGAGCAATGCTACTAGCTTTCCCTCAAAGGTGCCGAGAACCCGCTTCGAAAGCCTCAAGTTCAAGTTCACCACGCTTGCTGCTTACGAACATTGGAGCGAATTGGCAAGACTCTTGCATAATTGTACCTAAGTGGCGTTCACTAGTCACGTGTTGCAGGTGTTGCCCCAAAAGGTATGTGTTGACGAAGCTGTTGCACACCGTCAGCAGGTGACAGTTTGCAGGGTTCAGTGGGGGTAGGCCCGTGGCCGAGTAGTATGCGCGTCTGGTTTGCAACCATAAGGTCACCGGTTCTAGTCCGCGCATGGTCGGGCGTTCTCGCGGTATACTCAGCCCACGTGCGACTGGTGGTGGTCGCGTGGCAGCGAAGCGAAGTTACGGCGTACAGCTGGCGAGTTACTTAGTTATTCAGGGTTCAGCTACTTCGGCTTGGGCATCCCGGTAGTATCTCGCCCTCTGACGAAACCATGGACTTTAGTGTGTAGTGTGGTGTTTTCTTTTACAATTTCTGTACCTTCTTTTGTGTTCCATGGTTTCTGATGGCCCTACGTCTATTCATAGACGGTTGCAAAATATTAGGGTTCAGTGGGAGCTGGTTCGCTTCTGCCCACTCCTTAATCCGAATCAGACCTTCCTGGAGGTAGATACGGTCGGATGCGGAGAGAGCTGCTCTCCATATTTTAGCATCGTCTGCAAATATTTGCATCGGAGATAGAATGTCTGTTGGGAGGACCTTAATGTGGACTAAAAACACTAGCCGGCCGAGGACGGATCCTTATCGCACACCACTGGAGACGCATAGGCTTGCAGTGAGTGTCGGCTACTCTTACCTTGATTGCTCTGTCTTGTAAGTAGTCTTGTAACCAGGTGAGCAGGGAACCGTTGATACCGTAGGCAGCAAGCCTTTGAAAGTGAAAGGTGTGATTGACCCTGTCGAATACTTTAGAAAAATCCAAGTAAATCACATCTATGGGGACTCCTTCCTCAGCTTCCCTGGTCCATGAGTCCCGAGTAAGCAGCAAATTGGTGAGAAGATCGTCGGCGTCTGAAACCATGTTGGGAAGTAGCAATTTCTTTGTTAAATTGAAAGCATCGCGTCAGTTCTTCTACAATTACCGATTCCAACAGTTTTGTTAAAACAGGTTGGAGAGTAATAGGTTGGTAGTTGGCAGGATCCGATCGCCTACCTCCTTTGTATATTGAAGCGGTAATTCCATTTTCCCACTAAGATGGGAGTGTAGAGGATTTAAGCAGACCCTGGAAAAGGTTGCAAATGGTGTTGCTATGGTGGGAGAAAGGGTTTTCATACTTTTGGGCAGATCATGTCGATTCCGGAAACACTGTACCCCGGGAGAGACTGTACTATGCTTGCAACAGGTGCTGGAATAAAGGTGACGCTGGATAAGCCAAAGATATTTGTTGAGAGTCGATAGGGCGAAGGTCCCATGGTAATTGTAGCTAACGAGCCAAATTGCAGGAGTAGAGCGTTTGCGGCATCCCTAGCAGTAGTTGTTAGGCCACCACTGTCTAGTGTGGTGGTATGCTGGGCTTAAGTTTTCGTTTGCTATTCACAAATCTCGAGAACGAACGACCATCTGATGAGGGATTGCTTTCAATGATTCGTCATCAGACCATTACAATCATATGGAGGCTAAAAATAAAAATCGACCCAGTTAGTTCCAAACGAATAGATCACTTGAAGGTCTAGGTAAGAAATGGGAAAACGAATTCGTTCTTATTGGGCTGGTTGTTTGCTACCGCATCTGATCGAAGGTGGTCGAGATGGGCATCTTCCGTCTTCGCTGGCTAGCGAAGTTGGAGAACCTGGACCAGCTTCTTCAGCGAGCATAAGGCCGACTGGAACAATCAAATATATATTGCTTCAGCTGTCGCAAGTGTACCAAGGCGGTAAGGTATAGTGGTCGAATGGCGCGACAGTTAGCCAAACGCGTGAACGAACATTGCCCACGTTGGATGTGTCAAGGGGGCTTCGGGACCATTAGTAGCGCCATTCTGGCCAACCTCGTGGACACCGGCCATGAGGTGGATTGGAAACGCGCTTTCCGAATAGTTTACAAGGTTCCGCCGCACAGAAA
This sequence comes from Dicrocoelium dendriticum, assembly GCA_944474145.2. Classification (NCBI taxonomy): domain Eukaryota; kingdom Metazoa; phylum Platyhelminthes; class Trematoda; order Plagiorchiida; family Dicrocoeliidae; genus Dicrocoelium; species Dicrocoelium dendriticum. The sequence continues at coordinate 43,349,451 of OX104061.1, forward strand.
GAAAGGTTACCGCTTTTGTACACTTGCGACAACTGAAGCAATATGCATTCGCTTGTTCCAGCCGGCCTTATGCTCGCTGAAGAAGCTGGTCCAGGCTCTCCAACTTCTCCGGCTGGCGAAGACGGAAGACGCCCACCTCGACCACCTTCGATCAGACGCGGTAGCAAACAACCAGCCTACTAAGACCTAATCTGTTTTCTCATTTCTTACCTAGATCTTCATGTGATCTATTCGTTTGGAACTAACTCGAATGATCCGCATGACGGAACAGGCTAAGACTTCATCGCTCATAATGTATGCATAAAAACAGCCCTAAAAATTAAAAGGTATCTGTCAAACTAGGGCTGGCTTACTTGCGGATTTGCCACACCGGCGTACAGCCAATTGGAGCATGGAAGTGCTACTGAAACCAATTGAGGGTATACCCTGCATGGAAGCAGGTCCTCTGGGGACGGTTCCATGGATGGCCGTAGTTGAACTTTGGTTCCAACTATATTTGTTAGTGTTCCCTGAGTTTTAATCTGTCTAAGACTTTCAAATGGCAAATCACTTCAAAAACCCATTTTCGCAAACCTGAACAATTAACTATTTGATGCGATCTCGTTGTACAAATCGATCAAACCACTCAGTTGGACAGTGCACCGTACCGTCGAACAATATAGCATTTATACATTTATTTTATTCACTTAATCATGTTTTCGAACCAGCTTCTCATCTCTTCAGCTCGGCAAACGTTGGAACATTATTTTTAACTCAGCAAACAGTACAACACTAAATTCAACACACTGTACTTTGTTCCACAAACGGGTACTTTGAACTGGATTACGTTAAAGGATTATTTGCATATATATTCCACTCTGCTAGACGAAACTTGGTGCACTCGTTGTGCTATCTGGTTACTCTCTACAAGAAACATTGGCCATAATGAATTGTCACTTTGTTATGTCTGGCCCTATCCCCATTTCATAAGCTTTCTTTAGTCTGACATTGTTTACTTTTGCAATCGTTACCCGGGTCATCCTCCGAGACCCGTTAAGTGTATATGTTCTTAGTCGTCATAAACCATTGTTCCAGCGAATGTCCATTGTGTGCATGCTGTGTAAAACATCCCTTTACTATTCCCCATCGTGGTCCTCACCATCATCTTCTTTGACCGTAAAATTCCCAGTAGGCTATCTCGTTGCCTCCGATGCTCAATGGAAGCCGCGGGTTTTTGCAATACAGTGCTGGATTATACGTTTGCCTAGGGATTACTGTGTTATAAGTGCTTTCGCTGTGTGAATTGAGCACCAATACGTTTCTTTTAGTGCTATGTTCCATCTGTGCAATTTTGGTGGATATTATCTTAGTAATTTCGGAGATTTCACTTAGTGGCCCAACTGTCGTCTGTGCCCGCCATCTTGATTGTTCTATGGTAATCTAACCTGGGTCAATCAGACCGCCAGACTGACCGGCAGCGTTCGGATTCAGCCTACTAGTCTGGACGTTGCAACGGACGACATCAACAGAACTGACGGACACAATGGCACGTACGGTTTGTCCACGGAAGGCTAAGCCTAAAGCTTCCGCAATAAACGTTGGTTACGACACAGACAGCTGCGTTAAGCAAGTGCACTTAGGGATAGAGTGCAAAAATTGGCGGAAAAGTTTTCATCGTCTATGTGCTCACCTTAGTCTCAGAAAGATAGGAAACTTAATAGTACGACTGATTCCATCTGGTTTTACACTGTACGTGTATTCCATTAGTCAGATGTATACCTGTGTTGGCACAGAAGTGCGATAGGCTGACAAATATTGCAGAGCAAGCAGGAGACGTGAAAGCTGTCCCACAGGAACCAGACAATTCAGTGCCTCGAACTGAATACCCAACATCAAACTCCAATCCAGAACAGTTTAGACGGGCAGAAAATAAGAGTAACAATACAGAGGTAGCCACCCAAACACTAGCGGCTGCTCATAAAGATGATCCGCCAAAGACTTTTCATCAAAACAACTCGCCACATCGAACCCTGTTAAAGGGCCGACAACGTACGCGTCCTCGTTGCCAGCCATATGACACAGGCACCTCCTATCATAACCCCGCCAGCTGCTAATGGAATTAATACTACCAATATCACCACGCGACTCACAACCCCAACAGCTTTCCAACCGAAAAAGTAGCCACAGGTCCCTCCAAAAAGGAGAATTTGCAACATCTTCATACTTCACTGATACTGAGGAACAATGAACAATGAATTTATACTGGTTAAGAAGCGTTGCTTTACAAGTCCCGCTGGATAGTTGCAGGGGATATCAACATAACAATAATGATGATAAGGATAGTAAAATAGTTAATACTTTAACTTTGAAAATAAGGACTTATCGTTTGCTTCGCTGCAGTCCTGCGATCCTCTTAGATTCACAGCACCCACAGTTAACAACACATAATTCCATGGCAAACTCCAGGTGTAGGACGGAGACGTAGTGTTAAGTAACAAAGTGTAAGTGGATGAGTGCATCGTCCAACCGTCTTTTAAATACTGTTAGTGTCGGTGCAGAGACGACCGATTCTGGGAGAGCATTCCACGGGTGACAGACACGAATGGAAAAGAAATTTCTGCGGCACTCCAGACGACTGTATTGTTCTGCGAGTTTTAATGAGTGGCCCCTCAGGTTTGTATTGCTGCTGAGTTGCAGTAAAGGGCGGCACACATGATGTGGGTCTCGCAGAATCAAGTATGCCATAATCAGGTCGCCTCGTAGTCTGCGATAGCTTCCACTGAACAATCCCAGTCGTCGCAGCCTCTCCTGGTAGGAAAGGTTGCGCATTCCAATTACGTTCTTAGATGGCCGGCGTTGTGGCTGCTCCAGTGCATTAAGGTCGTGTTTCAGCCATGGATGCCAGGCTTGAATTGCATATTCGATATGGGGGCGAACATACGCACTGAGCATTTGTCGAAATATGGAGCTGTTTATTTATCCAAACGCCCGCCTCAACAGCCCGACCTGTTGGTTCCCGGTCTTCGAGGCCTTTTCGGATTGCCTGGAGCAACCCAAGTCATCTTGAATCAGGACACCCAAGTCACGTTCGAGAGTTGATTGTTGCAGTACATCCGTTCCGAGTCGGTATGAGTAGCTGCTCTGATGTCGGATAGAAAGCACCTTGCATTTACTGACGTTGAAATGCAATAAGTTTTGGGTCGACCATTGATACACCGTATCTAAATCACTCTGAAGCAGATGATGGTCGGCGTTCGCCTGGATCCTGCGCCAGATCTTGATATCGTCGGCAAACATTAGGAAGTTTGAAGCGATTCCCTGTGCAAGGTCATTAATAAACACCAAAAATAAACGTGGACCTAGAACCGAGCCTTGCGGCACACCACACTCGACTTGTATGGGGTCCGATAAAGAGCTCCGAACTCTGACCACTAATTGCCGTTGAAATAGAAAGTTGGCGATCCAGCTTAAAAGAGGGTCTCCGGTCCCGTAATGCTGGAGTTTGAAGACTAGTATCTGATGGCCTAGACGATCGAAAGCCTTGGAAAAATCCAGGTAGATCACATCAACACCTTCTCCAGCGTCGGATGCCTCGGTCCAACTACTGCGTGCAATTAGTAAATTAGTTGTACATGACCGCTGTCGACGGAAACCGTGCTGTTCAGGAGTGATGAGGTTGCAGTTTTCCAGATAGCACACCAGTGCATCGGCAACTATGGATTCCATGACTTTGGAGAGTATAGGAAGAAGGGATACTGGGCGGTAGTTGAAGGGATCAGTTCTGCTTCCACCTTTGTGAATCGGGCTTATTATTCCAAGCTTCCACATGGCGGGAACTTGGTTCTGGTCTAAGCAGTGCTGGAAATACTGAGCTAAAGGTCCTGCCAGTTGATTTGCTGCTGCTCCCAATGCCTCTGGACGAATGGTGTCGACACCCGGCGAGCTGTGTTTGCGTAGAGAAGTCAACTTTTGCAATACAGCCTCTGCGGTAAACTTGATGTGGGTTAGTCCTGGCGAGCAGAAGACAAAGCTTGGTAGATCGCTTGGTGGCAAGACCCTTTGAAACGTGGGGGCGTATTGCATCTGCAGCGCGTTTGCAGCTTCCATTCATGTTCTCGTTGGTCCATCAGCTGTCTTGAGTGGAGGAAATCCTTGCCTCACCTTTCGTAGGCTATTAACGTGCTTGTACAGCAGTTTGTGGTTAGCACTGAAGGTTTTGCGATGTTCTGCTGATAGGCGGCTTTGTCTTCTCTTAACAGTTGAGTGCAGTGGTTACGTTGGGCTACGTAGTTGTCCCAAGTTTCTGGTGCTGGAGCTTCTCTGTACACTCGCCATGCTGTGTTGCGTACTGTCATCCATAATTGAGTTCTGCTTCTAACGAAAGAAACTGATTTGCACTTACTGCAAGCTTTTATCTCTGAAGCCTGTGCAATCAGCTGACTGAATGTGTTGACGAACTCGAGCCAGGCGACTTCTGGGGGTTCTTCTTCGAGGAAAGACCATGTTGTGGCGCTGACGAGCTGGGCGAGTCGGTCGTACCTTGTGATGGTTCGTACAGTATCATCGTTATCGTTCAGATATTCTGCATAGCAGACGAAGTTGAAACTGATGACTACGTGATCACTGCGTCCCAACGGACAGTCTAAAACCAACGCATCAATCATATGCTCCTCGTTGGTAAGCACAAGATCTAGCACAGATGGCCTGTTACCAGTTCTGAACCGAGTGGGCAAAGTGATATGGTTGTAAAGAGGGACAGTAGTTAGTAGATCTTGTAGATCGGTTTTGAATTATTCTCCGATCGTTGCAGGAGCTTCTAAACAATGTACGTTGAAATCACCCATGATAAGAATGTGAGTGTACTTTGGTTGTAAACTGCATCTTAAAGCAGCTGCTAGGTGGTAGTCGGTTTCGGGTGTTGAGTTAGTGGCGCGGTACACCAAGACAATAAGGCAAGCGTCCCTGCCTTTTAACTGCAACCGGCACCAAAGAGAGTCGGGGAACTGCGAGCCTGAATCCTCCACGGCTTCGCACTGTAAGTCGTTTCGGTAGTACAGGATTACCACTCCTCCTTTTGTGAGCCTGTCTTTCCGGATCAGCGACATGCCCGGTAGCGACACTTCAGTGTCCGTCATTCCCGTGTGCAACAATGTCTCGGTGATACCAATGACATCTAACGAGCCGGAAGCTTGGCGATCTTTCAGTTCAGCCAGTTTGTTAGAAAGTCCCTGATCATTTGTATACAAGCAGGCCAGTTTCTCGGTCTCTAGGAGCCCGCAGAGAGGTGGAGCTGTCAAGTGTGGGAGAATGCCGACCGATGGGAGGTCGGCAGTTACTCGTTTTTTTGATGGGTCAATAATACCTCGTTTGCAACTTGATTCGGCCAAGGTGCGTCCCAGCCTTCGTTTAGACCTACGTCAGAGTCAATTAAAGCAGCATTCAAGTTACGCTTTTGTACATTCGTCAGCATGCTTGCTGCTCCAGTTGCTCTAATATTTGATCTGTGCAAAGTGTGTGCGACCTTTAACCGAATTTCGGAAGGAAGATGTTTCCGATTTCTCCGTCATCGATCCAGCACATCCTTTGCTTGTTGCTCTGACTGAACCACAAGTTTTAGGATTCTAGAGCCACATCCTCTATAATTCGATGAGAGAGGTATCCTGGTGAGCGATAGTGCCACAACATTATCCAAAGAAAGTGCTTCGCGAATGAACCGCCACTGTTCTAAATCGTGCTTTCCGGTCTCTTGAACATCGTTAGAAGGATGTTCTGGCACGCCATGTATGAAGGTTGTGTTAAGGCGGTCTTGCTTGCTGTGCCCCTCTTCGGTGTTTCGTTTTGGTTGTCGCGCGCTCCAAGGGACATCAGGATAGATACGTATCACACAGGATTCGTGTTTTAGCGCGCCTGCTGAGAGCAAAACGTTTTCTACATCGGTGGAGGATTCTAGAGTTATTCGAAAAAGTCTGGGTTCACCATAGTGTGGCGAGTTCGGATGACGAGTAATTCGTAACAAGTTTATGGGCTTGGCTTTGATACTCATCTGCATACACAATGAGTTCCACTGGTGTTGGTCGTCAGATAACTTATCCCGCAATGTGATGGCTGTAGATTCAGGGACATTTGAGCATACAACAGTCCGGGCACTGTTGTTGCATCCCTTTTTAATCGATCTACAAGGTATGGTACTCATTTGTCTTGACTCGTTGACAAGTGATTGTTTGCTCTTTTTCTCTCTATTTGCGTTAACGGTGTTTACAATGGAAGAGGACGCAACGGCGGCCTCTCGGTGGACCTTTGCAGCAATCTCTGCATAAGTAACTGGTGTTCTGGGAGGCTTAGTCTCGACAAGAGATATTTGAGCTACCGGTACCAAGGGTTGGTGTTTGGCTGCTTCATCCTTGTTAATGCTGGATGTCAGGTCTAGTGGAATTTGCTTAACCAGACGTTTTGAATGGTGCCTGATTTTCGTTGCTGGGAGTACTGTTTGATTCTCGTAGGTACAGTCTGTTTTCGCCCGGCGTTCTACCAAGGTTGGAGAAGACAACGGAGATGGAGAGATGACTGATTGCGGCGCATGGGAAGCGGATTGTCCAGCATTCGGTTTCTTGGCAGCCGCTAGGCTTCTGTGGTCCGTACTCGCTTCCTTTGAAATAGTCTTATTGTTTATCCTCTGCTCTGCTTCTGCGATTAACCGGTCGCATTTCTCAGCTAGGACAAGCAAGCACTTAACGAGTGGGATGGTGGAACACGCAGTACAAAACCAAAATGCAGTTTGTGAGCTATTTCGCTCCCGTAACTGTTGTTGGGACACATTTGCACATTTCGTATGGTACCATTCCAAACAGTGCGAACAAGCCAGACCGATTTTTACTACCCGATGACATTCTCCTAACCCACAAATGCTTTTCGCTTGGAGTCTCTTCGGTTTCGCCTTTCTGCCGTTCAATTTGGTGTGGTTACCTGACCCAGTAGGTTGGTTAACGTTCTGTACTTTTACAGCTTTGAGAGCGGCGCACATGGGTCAGGCGAGCGTGGTGGTTGCAAGGTCAAATGGGCGGTCGGCGTGGTCGCGCGGTCCGTGTGATGGGTTGTGCAGCCGCACTGGCTGACACGATCACAAGGAATGGCGAGTGACTGTAACCTGAGCAGAGCGCTGAACACAGATTCTTTCACAGCTGTGTTGAGAAACACTGGATCGGAGTAAGCTTAGGCTTTTTGGCCTGCCTCGAGAATTCTGTATCGAATGGTGTCACACAGAAAGGCAATGGACTCGATACGATTGAATTAAACGCTTGCGCTTAATCACAGATGCCAGTGAAAACGGTTAGTGATGGCACAGCCTCTAATCGTAGAAGATAATTCCACGTATGATGGATCACTGTGTAGAGCTGGTAAATCCGGTTCGAATGAGCGTACAGTGACAACGCTGCGAGAAGATGGAGGGTGGATAGAGGGGAATAATCCAAATGAACCAGTAGCACGCTTTACTGTGACTGAATCCGGGGAGAACTTCATAAAAGGTAAGCTAACAAACAACAGGAAATAGTGGGACTCCCTATGTCAACTAATAAGGGTTCAAACTGTTACAACAGTTGGAGAACTTTGGGATCCGGGACCCATTACTAGGTTGGCCATCGTCATACCTGACTGATCGTCATCAGGTAGTCACTTTAGGTGATTATGGCTCTTCCCCAGGCGCAAGCGCCAATAGAGTCATTCAAGGGAGAGTGCTCCGTCCCTTGCTCTTTTTGCGCTATATCAATGACATCACCACATCTGTAAAACATGGTACATCATTTTTATTTGCTGACGATATCAAAATAGCTTCGGCGTGACCAGCTTCATGGGAGGTTACTGCTCATTCAAGATGAATTACATTTCCTTGTGATATGGTGCTGCACATGGGTGGTGAACCGCTCGGCTAAGGTTGCTGAGAAAACCGTGAAGAAGAGATTGCTCCAGTTGCTACAGTCAAACGAGGTCCTGACGCCCGCACAGCACGGTTTTATGCAAGGTCGCTCATGCATTACGAACCTGCTTGTGACGAGGCATGAGTGGTTGAAGGCGGTAAACAAGGGGAAGTCCGTCGACGTGATATTCATCGATTTCAGTAAAGCGTTCGACAAGGTCAGCCATGAGGTTCTCCTTCACAAACTCAGCATGTGTGGCGTCGGTGGCTCTCTGCACCGGTGGATCAGCGACTTCCTTGTTGGACGAAAGTGGAGAGTACAGGTCGACGACCATCTAACTGACTGGTACACCTCTACAAGTGGTGTGCCTCAAGGCACTGTGCTGGGGCCCACTCTGTTCCTGATCCACATCAATGATCTACCGCAGCTTCTCCGGTCGCCGTGTGCCTTGTTTGCGGACGACATGAAGATTTGGAGAGAAATCGACGCTCCCGATGACTGTGGCCTACTTCAGCAAGATCTCAACCGCTTATCCACATGGTCTGCAGAAGTTCTTCTCCCGGTCAACCCACCCAAGTCCGTATTTATGAGCCTGGGGAAGGGTGCTAACGGCCGAACCTACACTCTTGACGGCCAAACGCTATATCCCACACCCTCCGTGAAGGACCTAGGTGTACTCTTACGCTACGATTTGAAGTCCGTGGACAACACGAACAGGTTATATCGGAACGGACTGCGCATACTTTGGGCGCTCAAACGTAGCTTCAGCACATGGTCTGAAGAGGTTGCCACTCGCCTTTTCTCTTCTATCATTAGACCAATGCTAGAGTACGGTTCGCCCGCCTACTTTCCGATTACCCGAGGCGAGGCACAAAAGAGCGAACGGGTCCAACACGTTGCTACCAGGCTGATCCCGAGTTTACGTGGCTTTGGGTATGAAGACCGGTGCGAGAAACTAGGGCTCTACACTTTGTCCTACCGTCGGTTGCGAGTCGACCTCATTATGACCTATCGAATTCTACATCTTGGTGAGTTCCCCATGCTAAGGCCAATACTGCACTTACAAGGACCATGCAGCACACGCGGACACAGATACAAACTTGTCGTGCCGGATATGAAATGTGTTCCCCACCCACTGTGCTTCGAAAGGAGAGTGGTAAACATTTGGAACAGTTTGCCCGAACATGTGATTGAGGCAACATCTGTGCAGCAGTTCAAAACGTTGTTAGATTTGTATTTTGCCTCTATTCGCTTCAGAGAACGACTACACACTTACGATGACATATCACATTTGTGAATCCTGAAATATCGTAAGTCGAATATTTTAAATATTACATGAGAACGACAATGATATTCACGGTTGGCAATTTTATAACGTTTTTCGCCATAGTTCGAAAGAGTTGTACAGAATCCATTTCTACTTGCTCTATAATACAGTACTCAGTATTCAGTATTCAGTAAGAAATCAAGCATCATGTCTTATGGTTGCTGCATCCCAGAAGTATATATCTCCCTAAACAATGAAGGCATCCCTACATAGTTGTCCACGCTAGATCTTAGGATTAGGTACTCGTCTACCTTCAGTCTCTCCGAACAGGCCCAATGCCAAGTAGCACGTGCCAGACAGTCTATGTTGAATATATCAAACAAAATACACACAACTCATGCTAGATTTGAGCTTTTCAAACTATTCACTCGCCCCATCCTCAAATACTGCAGCCTAATATACCGAAATATGAGAGGGACAGCATTACTGTGGAGCACCTTCAGAGGTCATTTATTAAACATCTGATTGGTAAACACTCTGCATGAGTTATCAAGAACCTTGCAATGAACTTCATCTCGAACCACTTTGGATTCGACGATCGAAGCACAACTTGTTGCTGTTTTCAACATGTTACACAAAAAGACCTCTTCCAACCTGCCTACACAATTTACAACATTGCTCAACTCGAGCGCTTCGCAACAAAGATTTTACACTGAATTCAGTAAAAGCTAGAATGAATGTCCGCTGTAATTTCTTCTTGGTGAGATAAAGCTATCTGTGGAGTAAACTACCAATAGCACACAGGTCATGTGACAATGTGGCAACATTTAGTAGCAGACTCGCCAATCACCTTGAGCTAACTACCATTAGCTCTAGATTCAAATGGGAAAAATCCCTCGATGAGATATCCCAACTAAGGCCAATAAACATATAAATGCCAATGTTTTCATAACCAAGCTTTAGCCTCAACCATTCGCCAGAATGTTAATGCATGAAACGCAAATCCCAATACTCCATCTCTGCATGTCACCCAAGCATGAGCATTGATTCTTCTGTAAAAATTTATCTGTGACGCTATAGACACCGTTTCTATCATTAAGAGAAATATACGTATTATTATTATATGATGTGCCTCGTACACTATGGCGAACCGCGATTACTCTAGGTAACAATTCCGTCAGCTAATGATGCAGAAGCGGTTCTCTTGTCAGCCATTCGCCTCCGTACCACCTCATGCACTGTTCGAATATTTCCAGACGTTCTTTAGAGTAAACGCCAGAAAGGCAAACAAAACCCGGAGGACTTTCGTAAACAACATGACGGAAAATTTATCCTTGTTCACGGTGTCCTCAAGCTCCAGTCATTAAACTAGTGGCCAAAGAGCATGACTGGAGTGAATGGCGTTTTAATCGTGAAGTGTGCTCACTCGAAAAGGTTATGGTTACTTCGACATCAAGGTTACTGCTATCACCTAACTACAAAGCGAGTGGTTCTCGAGTGATTAAAGTATTATTGCACCGCTACCTGATGGCAGAACAAGTGATCAAAATGTGGCACAAACAGGATAAAATGCTACCATCCGGAATACGTATAAAACGATATGTACGGGACCACAGATAGATAAGGTACCACTGTGCACGCAATTTACCAATACCTTTCCGTCACT
>OX104061.1:43360364-43580784 GCA_944474145.2 Dicrocoelium dendriticum
ACCGACTTGCGGGACTGTCATGTCTGTGGCCTGATGGTGCAGAAAAACCCTCTCTACAGTCGTGGATACAGTGGAAAACATCTTTCCAACATCAAATGACTCTCTTTCCTGTGTTAAACCCCTCTATCGTGTTATCCGATACCCATTGGATTATGTTATTCCGCCAAGCCCTTGGATCAGAAGGACAACGTCATTTTGACGCTATGAACTTGATGGCTAAGACCAGTATTGTGCACGTGATCCAGTTGTTTGAGGAATTGTGGGGAATCCAACAAAGTGCTTTCCGCTCGTTATCAGTTTTTCAAGCTACAGCAACGATGCGGAGAAAGTGTAAATGATTTCATTGCTGCATTCATCAAGCTACACCGGAATGCCGGTACAATACCATTCCCTCAAGTCGGTTTGAAGAAGTCATGAAAATCCAGTGCCTAATTGGTGGAGTTACAGATGATGGTGCGAGGGAAAAAATTATTGTCACAGGAGGAAGAAACCCTTTCCTGGGAAATGGCGTGTAACCTTGTACGTCAAAGGGAAAACCTAAAATCCCAACTATCCACCTTCAACCCTCCTCAGCCTGTGGAATGTGTAAACAAACTGTCACCACGGTTATCCTCTGAAAACAGGGTACGGAAGTTCGTCTGCTACCGATGCGGGGATCAGCACACTTCTCCCACCCGTGTCCTCATACTCGCACACAGTGCAGAAATTGCGGAAAACTTGGCCACCTGGCACGTGTTTTCTGTTCCCCACGGTCACAAGTCTCGATCAAATCATTGTACTCAGACGACGGTGAGTGCCCAGTTTCCCAGCTAAATTTTATGAACCATATAATTTCAAACTGCTCAGTTATGACGAAAGTGTCTCCATATAGGATCACGCTTCATGTTAATAACGAACCTGTTTTATTTGAATTGGATACTGGTTCCGCGGTGACATTGATTAGTAAAAACGCGCTCTCATCGTTACCCGACCTGGAACCGACTGATACCGTTTTTAGAACCTATACAGGAGAAGTGATTGATTTACTTGGGAAGGTGCAGGTACGAGTTGGCACAGCATCAGGGGTTAGATCCACACAGTCTGGTACTTATGTCGTGCCTCAGCGCTCCAGTCAATGTTTGCTTGGTCGCGATTGGATTGAAAACTGTTACCACAAGTAAGTATTAAGATACTATCCATCCTGTGGGGGAGGATATACATTTGAATCGGTCCTTAAACGATATCCAGAAGTGTTGGCGTTGCAGCAATTGGGCACGTCAGAATTAGATTATTTTAAAGTCCAAAATCTCCATATGTCAGACTCAAGTTACACCATTAGTTTCTTTATGGCCTAGAACACTGCCCTATTCCTTACGACCGTAGAGTGCGATGACGAGCTGAAAAGGATTCAAATGTGCAGTGTATAATTGTACCAGTCAACAAGCTGAATGGGCGGCCCCGATAGTGCCTGTACTTGTCAAGCCCGATGCGGTGTAAATCGTACGAATCTGTGGTGATTATAGGCTTACAGTAAATCGAGGTGCCATCATAGACCGTTATCCATTACCGAATATGAGGATCTGTATGCCACACTTGTCTGGAGGAGTCAAGTTCATAAATTGGATTTGAGTTCAGCCTATTCGCAGGTAGAGTTGGATAGACCATCCGCGACGCCTTCACGCCGATCAGTACACATTTTGTGGGCTTTTCGAATATCACTAGACTGCGCTTTCGGGATTACTCAGCGCCGGCGATTCTTCACAAAGGATAATTGGACAATATCGTGCGTGACATACCGAAACTTTGGCATATCTCGATGATATCCTTAGCAAGGGGTCAGCACAGAAGATAAGGAGCACGTTTGTACTCGTTGGGACGCGGATGGTTAGCGCTTAGACTCTTTGATACATCGGTTTGCGTTTAGTAAACGCTCCAAATGTGCCTTTCCTGAGTTGATTCAGTTGACACTACCTCGGTTATAGACTGGCACATGTAGCTTGGTTTAACACGCGGCGTGAAAGATAATTTACCAACCCATTGTATTTCTGCTCCGCCTCACCTCGTAACGTGAGGCCCAGTTTACGCTCGCGTTCGTTTGGAATGCTTCTCAACCATTTTCGTCCGTTCCTACCTAATCTTGCTTTTTCTGTTTATTGCACCATTCACAACTTGCTGGTAAAAGGATTCTAAGTGGGCTTGGGGCGAAGAAGAGCAAACCAAACATTGGCAGGGACATTAGGTCTCTATTGCTTCTTCACAGTCTTGGTACTTTTAAGACACCCAAATCTATTCCTTCAGCCCTCTGTGTGATGCCTCACCTTTTGGTGTCGGGGCAGTGCTTGAGTCATAAAGTCAACGACGGAAAATGTTCGCCCTTTTGCTGTGCGTCCCGGCCTCTGTACAACCTGATGATGAAAAATTACGCACAATTAACAAGGAAGCATGTGGCCCGTAAGTATTTGGTGTAAAGCGGTTCCATCTGTACTTGTGGAACCACTTTGAGATACAGAATGACCATAACCACTGTTATCACTTCTCGGGTAAGGAAGCGAGAATTATAGAACAACTTAAAAACGAACCTCGATGGTACACTGGGCCCACTTACTTCTGCTTACAAATTATTCAAAATCCCGATGCTTTGCCAGGTCCTCACAATTTAATGTCCGCTGTTAGGGCTCAGTAGATTGCCACAGAGTAGGACCAACGCGGACGGCAATAAGTGACGCGGCCCCTTCCGAGTTTGTTGCAACTTTTGCAACACCTGAAATTACTGCATCCCTCATCTGGCGACACGGTTAGGGAATGGAAGTCTACAGACAAGAGATCCCGTTCTATTTCGAATGTGAAAACGTATGCTGCTGCGGACAGGCTGGTCGGGGGGGGGTGGCTGGGGTTCGCCGAGCCCCTGGTGATCTGCGTCCGTTTTTCAATTTGTAGATTTGAGCTGAGCCTGCATGAAGGATGTATCTTCCGTGGATCTCGCATGGTTATTCCATTGACTCTCAGGTCAGCTGTAATGAAAGAAGTTACATGATGTACATCCCAGGTATTGTCCGCATGAAAGCCCTCGCCAGATACTACTGATGGTGGCCAGCGATTGACCGAGACATCGAAGCACTTTTGAGTTACTTGTACACATGCCAAAATTACCAAAGAGATAATCCAACGGGCCAATTCACTTGGCAGTTGCCCGAAAGCCCATGGGAACGTGTCCAGCCCGATTACTTTGGCCCGATCGACGGAAAAATGTTGCTACTTTTAGTAGATGCGTACTCCAAATGGATTGATGTGCATGTTGTTGCAAACGCTACTGCTGATGAAGAACTGACAATCAATGGCGTACGCCTCTATAGTCTTTATACTCCATGGGCATTCCGAATAACACCATTTGTCACTGACCTACGCGTCTCGCATTTTTTCGCTGGGCAGCAGTTTTCTAAGTTTATCTGTCCAGTGCAACGGACGTTCATCACTATGAACTCTCCGCTACCGTACACATTCCATGCGTCATTCGGTTGTACGCGGAAAGGAGCGGTCTCTGATAGCCGTGAAAAGCTGGTCTTCTAAAAGACTGCGTATATGGCTCAGTTGACCGTAACAACAATGTTGTCCGATTGCGTGTTCGCATTATCGGATCACAATCACGCCAGTGTCTCTCAGGATAAGAGCCCTGGGGAGGACAATGTCTTTGGGCGTCCGACTACGTTCGAGGCTAGACCTACTTTTTTTCCAGACCCTCGTCAGACCAGGCGGTTGCTCTGACAATCATATCGTATGCATGAGTGTGGTCATCGCCGCACCATGTTCAAGCCCCAGAAGTCGATTGTGGTACCGCGTTGATTTACTCGAAACTACCACATGAGCAGTTTTGGCAGACCTGGCTACTCGTGCTTTACGAGCTCAGGAATCGGAGGCCGCGAAATTCAACTTTAGGAGTGTGGAGAGACAGTAAGCAGGACTATGATTTCATCCGGGCCCTGCACCCCAAGTCTCACAGTTCACTGGGGATGAGAAAACGTGGTTCAGGAGATCTGGACGGAAATGACGAGGAGAATAAGAATAATCCAAAAGGAGGATAATCGAATCTAGCCGTTTGCTTTTGTGGAAACCGCACGATCACCTTAGCCGTTAGATCGTTACATTTCACAACTGTGCTTCTGGTGGCACGTATGAGAGGGTTATGTTACGTAGTGTCAGTCCCGCTAAACCAGGAGCCGATGAGCAATACACTAATCACATTTCAGAATCACGATTATCAACCGCAACCAGGTAGAGGTCGATTTCACTCTTTACGCTCGGTGTAGTCCCAAATACTGTGCAGACCTGCAACACTGCCAACGGCCAGCACCATGGACGGCGGTGTCGGACGAGTGAACACAGCATCGACCTCTGTGATAGCACAGCCACTCAATGAATGCTTGCTGGTCAGTCAGCAAACGCCAACATATTGTAATCGCGCGGAAGGCAGCGATTACACAGGAGGCTGAGAAGCCACTAGAACCAGCGAGAACCGAAACCGGTGCAGATATCATGGACGATATAGGACGGCGCAACGCCAACCCAACCATATGAACGGAGAGCGGACAGCGAGCAACGAACGGAAACGGGTCTAAGCCAAAGTGTATCAGAAACGGATGTGTCTGTATGCCAATAAATCAAACAGAAACACCTTTATCGGTGAATCCAGGAGAAACCCCAAGCCAAATAACGCAACAAAGATCTAGCAAATCAAGAACTTTGGGACAACTCCAGGCTAAGCAGAATGCGAGCTACGGAAGCAAAGCTACGGGATCAGACAGACAGCCAGGGTCCTTAAAGATGCTGACCAACGAGGCACGAAGATGACATGTTGGGATTCTCTCTGCTTGTTGTGTTGTGACACGGAAACATGGTCGATAAATGCGCGCGTGTGCGCAGCTTGTGGAACCTGTGGTCGCGTGCAATAACGATTGCGCTTTCTCGTCGCTGCGTTCTTGCTGTAATTTGACAGCAGATCTGTCAATGGTTGGGGTTTACGCAGGATGCAATGGGAATATTTTGTGAAAGTCTTATCTTTGGGTTTTTGCTATCACTTTCCTACAGTTCACGAATATTCCCAGCTTTTTCGTTGGTGTGTGCATCTTGAGAATACGGTCGCGGCGGGTGGGTGAAAGGAGAGGGAACAATTGGAGCAGCCATTATCGTGGATAAACGTAAGCATAAAAAGACTAAAATAGTGATGGGCAAGTTATTTGTGAGTGGTGAATGAGCCATACTCAGAACAATCGGACGCTGATTAAGAAGAACAGGATAATGCCAAGATTAATGCATCTATGTGGCTCCTTATGAGTCTTTTACCGTTGGTAAATTGGGGCCCATTGTCGGAGACCAGCTCCTCCGGTATATCGTGTCGTGCGAACTGACATCTGAGCTTATTAATTACTGCCTTTGTGCTCGTAGTGGTGAGTAGATCGATATCAAAAGGATCACACTAGTAATCTACCGTGAGTAGGTAATCTTTCCCGTTAACACTGGATAAATCCACCGCCAACTTCTGCCACGGTCATTCAGGGATACCATGCAGCATCATTGGTGCCCTCGTCTGCCGGATTTCGTGTGAACGGCACGCTGCACAATTCGATACATGATCTTTTATGTGAACTGTCTTTCCTGGACAAAAGATCAATCCTCTCGCTCGGCTAATAGTATAGTTGATATCAAGGTGAGCGCGATGAATTTATTTCAGCATTTCTTCTTGGAGCGATGAAGGAATCAGAATACGGCTTCCCTTGAACAGTAAACCATCATAGACAGAATGTGCATCCTGAAAATAGACGTAGGATGTTAGTTTCTTTGGCAGCTGTTACTTTGTCTCTGATCATCGATTTAGCATAACGTCTGGCAAGGCTGAAAGCGTTGCATCTTCATCTGTGTGACGCCTTATTTCCTTTAGGCGATTTTCTGTCACTGTCAGGTGCTGTACTAAGTTTACCGCTTCGACCTCTTCCGGATTATGCTCCGGTACCGGCAGATGAGCTATTCACAGGGTATCCGTGATGAACATCTGTGTACCAGGCGTATACACAATATTCACGTCGTTCTTTTGAAGCCGGATAAGCATACGCTGAAGGTGACGATGAACGACGTGCAGCGGTTTCCTGGCTATTGACACAAGCGACTTGTGGTCGGTATACAACGTTGTCATTCTGCCGAAAGTATAATCGGTGAAAAGCACCATGGCATAGACTACCGCAAGAAGCTTCTCTATCTGCGCATAGCGCTTCTCAGTCATGGTGAGTGCTCGGCTGTGGAAATCCAAGGGTCCTCCATTCTGTGAAAGAACAGCACCTATGCCTTCTTGGCTACTGTCACACTGTACCTCTAAAGTCTGCGCTGGATCGTAATACCCGAGTACAGGTGCGTTGCTGATGCGGTGCTTGATAGTTTCGAATGCGGTTTCCTGTTCTTTTCCCCAACTCCACTTTACTCCTTTGTGAGTTAACTTCCTAATCGACTTCATGATATCAGCGAGTGTTGGCATAAAACGTCTCAAGTAATTCATCATACCGCTTAAGCGATGGATTCTCTTCACGTCATTAGGAGGCCGCATCACTCGAATTTCCTTAAGCTTTCCTGAATCGGCCTTGACCCCTTGTGTTATCAGCAAATGCCTAAAGAAAATCATGTCTTTTCGGTTTAATTTTTTGATATTCTTACGCACAAAATGCTATAAGAAACAGTGGAGATTAGGGTCATGCTCTTCTTCTGTTGAGCCATAGATCAAAACATCGTCTTCCACGCATGTTACACCAACTAAATCGCCTACAGCTTGCGCCAATCGCTTTTGAAAAGTTTCTCTCGACAGCTTCAAGCCAAAAAGTAAATGCAGCCAACGATAAGGCCCAAATGGTGTTGCAAATGTAGTAAGGAAACTGGATTCCTCATCTAAAACTACGTGCCAGAATGCCGAAGAGAGGTCTGCCTTCGTGAAGCACTTAGCTTGGGCCAAATTAGGCACATTGTCTTCTAGGTTATGCAACGCGTAATGCTCTCTACGCAAAGCCTCATTCAACAGTTTTGCGTCAATACACACACGCAGTTCGCCCATCTTCTCGTAATGATTACGACCTGAATAACCCAGTCGGTTGGCTCGTCGAATTGACAATCAAACCGTCTCTCACAAATTTGCTCGATTCAGCGGATAACCTGTCACGCAGTCCAAATGGAACTCTCCTAGCTGGTAATGCTGTCGGTTGTATCTAAGGACCTAAGGACAAGTGAGCGGTTCCCTCAAACTTTCCTAAAGCTGGGCTAAACACAGACGGATACTGGTCACTAATGTCGTTTTCTCTTTGGCGAACTTGCACAAAAAGAGTCATGATTAAAACCAACAAAACCGAGAGACTGGATCGAATCAATGCTGAGAATCGGCGTGAGCTCCTCCTTCACGATCACGAACTCCAGTCGATGTGAGGCTGTAACTCTTGGGTTAAGGACTTTGATTGTAGCTGAGCCCTTCAGATAAAGTTTGGAATCATTCCACATAAGCAGGCAATCTTGATCGGATCGAATACACACTCCGGGACAGTGCTGCCTTGGTAGAATGTTGGCAGGAGCACCTGTATCTAACTGGAATCGTACGGCTTTGCTTTTAATCAAAAGACGTGCATAGACACGTTTTTGTGGTACCCTCCGAGACACCTTGCCAATTGAATATTCTGCATTTGCGGGGGAGTTGTCACGAAGGTCTGCACTCACATGTGTTGATTGGCAGCAACTACCAAAGTAGTTCCTTCTTCCACATCTGGCTAATTTCTGTCCCCACTCCGGACATTGTTGGCGGGTGCTCGGATGTCGCAAGAAGCAAAACTTCAGATTTCCTGTCTTACGGTAATCGCTTCCACTGCTTTGGCTCCGGAAATGACACACAATTCTGCATCCGTTTCGAGCTTCATTTGTTGGTATTGATAGGTGGTTGAGGACTCAATGTTGCAAATAGCGATGCACTGCTGGAGCGATAAGCTGCCTTATCCAAAAAGCCGCCTTGTCGTACTTTCATCACTGATTCCTAGAACGATCCGATCACGTATAAGACTGTGGTTCACAAATTGCTAGGAATTACAAGATCGGGCCAAAATCTTCAATTCAGTGCTGTACGCATCGACTGTTTCGTTTAGCCCTCTGTTGTTCGAAAGGAAAAGATAGCGCTGATAGTTCTCGTTGGTTTGCCCTTCACAAAATTCACTGAACTTTCTCATGACCTTCTCCAAAGGATTGGGATCTTCGCCTTTGCCCCAGTACAATGTCTCTAGAACACCTCGCGTCATCTCCCACTGCGTGTCGAAACATGGCCCAGCGATACGCCACTGGTTGTTCGTCCAGACGTACTAAGGTTCAAAAATCTTCCCACTTGCTCTTTCATAGACGCCAATTACTCACCAAGTTCCGTTCATCCATGTTCAATGGGACAGGCATCTGAATAGACGCTGGTGATCCAAACAGTTTACGCACGCCGCCGGTGGGGTTCATCTTTCTCTTTTCTGACACCATGTTGCAGAACTCAGTCCTTCAGAGACAAACGTTTATTCGACAAAGACAGCTAAGCAAAAAGTACAGAATGTTTAGTAAACCAAACTACTCGATATCAATTACAGGTTCAAGTCCATAACTAACGATCCTTCTGAGTCGATGAGATGCCTCCATTGTTGCAGTTAAACAAATGGTGAATCATTCACACGAATATCGTCCAATCCGAGTCCAGTAAACGAATCCGTCACGGACGGTTTCCATTGACTGTTAGGTTCGCTCGATTGATCCATCTGCTCATTCTGATCTGATACTACCATCAAGCCTTTTCTTGAACGTTGCAGATATTCAGTTCATCAGATCGTTTTAAACAAGTTATTCCAAATAGCACCGTACTTAAGTAGTTTGTAGGGAACATGAATCACTTACGCTTTTCGTATCTTGAAACATTACATTTTATCCTTGTTTGTATACGGTTTGTAATAAATTTCTTGCGCTTTTTGGTATTTTTATTTTACTAGCTTTTAAATAATTTTTACTGGTAATTGAGCTTGTATATCCTTTAGAAGCTTGTTATGCGATATGTCTAACTTTGGTGACAAGTTAGCTCAGAAACACATTTTTACAATCAGCTCTGTGAGCATTACGCGGTAACTCCACGTTCTGGCGTGCTATAACTGCCAGTGTTCTAGGTGGATATCTCATGAAGAAATGTGTTTGAATAAACACGCGACGATCTTTGACAGTTGTCAAAACTTTCTCTGCGATAGATTCCGCTGAATATCCCCAATCACTGCAGCCTCTCCTGATATGAAGGATTGCGCATTCCAATTACGTTCTTAGATGCCCGACGTTATGGCTGCTCCAGTGCATTAAGGTCGTGTTTCAGCCATGAATGCCAGGCTTGAATTGCGTATTCGTCATTGGAAGCGAAGATACGTAGAGAACATCTGTCGAAATATGGAGCTGTTTATTTGTCCAAACGCACGTCGCAACAGCCCGATGTTTTGGTTCCAAATCTTAGAGGCCTTCTCGGATTGCTTGGAATAACACAAGTCATTTTGAACCAGGACACCCAAGTTCGACAGTTAATTGTTGTAGTACATTCATTCCGAGCCAGTATGAGTAGTTGCTCTGATGTCGGATGGAAAATACCTTGCATTTACTCACGTGGAAATGCAGTAACTTTTGGGATGAACATCGATATACCGTACCTAGGTCACTCTGAAGCAAATGCTGGTCGGCGTTCTCCTGGATTCTGTACCAAACCTTGATATCGTCGACAAATTTAGGAAGTATGAAGCGATTCACTGTTCAAGGTCATTAATAAACACTAAAAACAAACGTGGACCTAGTACTGAACCTTGTAGCACACCACACTCAACTTGTATGGGGTCGGAGAAAGAGCTCCGCACTCTGACCACTAATTGCCGTTGAAGTAGAATATTGGCAATCCGGCGTGTAACAGGGTCGCCGATCCTGTAATGCTGGAGTTTGAAGACTAGTATCTAATGGCCTAGACAATCGATAGCCTACAAAAACCAAGGTAGATCACATCAACACCTTCTCCAGTGCCAGCTGACTGGGTCAAACTACTGCGTGCGATCAGCAAATTTCATGTGCATGACAGCTGTCGACGGAAACCGTGCTGTTCAGGCGTGATGATGTTGAAGTTTTTCAGGTAACATATCAGTGCATCGGCAACTATGGATTCCATGACTTTGGTGAGTATCGGAAGAAGGGATACTGGGCGGTAGTTGGAGGGATCAGTTCTGCTTCCACCTTTGTGAATCGGGCTTATTATTCCAAGCTTCCACATGGCGGCAACTTGGTTCTGGTCCAAGCAGTGCTGGAAAAACTGGGCTAAAGGTCCTGCCAGTTGATTTGCTGCTGCTCCCAATGCCTGTGGACGAATGGTGTCGACACCCGGCGAGCAGTGTGTGCATAGAGATGTCGGCTTTTGCAATACAGCCACCGCGATAAAAGCAATGTGGGTCAGTCCTGGTAAAGAGAAGATAAAGCTTGCAAAATCGTTTGGCAGCAAAACTCTGCGAAACTAGGGGACATATTGCATACGCAGCGCATTTGCTGCTTCCACAGCCGTTCTCGTTGGGCCATCGGCCGTCCTGAGTGGACGCAATCCTTGCCTCTCCTTTTCTACGCTATTGACGTGTTTGTACAGCAGTTTGTGGTTTGTACTGAACTTTTTTGCGATGTTCTGCTGATATGCTGCTTTGCCTTCTCTGAGCATTTGAGTGAAGTGGTTTCGTTGGGCTACGTAGTTGTCCCAAGTTTCTGGTGCTGGAGCTTATCTGTACACTCGCCATGTTGCGTTGCGTATTATCATCAATTTTCTAGTTCTGCTCCTAACGAAACTAACTGATTTACACCTATTGCAAACTCTTACCTCTGGAGCCTCTGCAAGCAGCTGACTGAATTTGTTGGAGCGTTTGATCCAGAGGGCTTCCGGGGGTCCGTCGGCAAAGTACGACCAAGTTGTAGCACAGACAAGCTAGGCCAATCGATCGTAGCTAGTGATGGTTCGCACAGTCTCATCGTGCTCATTCCAATATTCCGCATAGCAGACCAAGTTGAAACTGATCACTGTGTGATCGTTGCGACCCAGCGGGCAGTCTAAAACTAACCCATCAATCATACGCTGTTCGTCGGTAAGCACGAGATCCAACACAGATGACCTGTTACCGGTTCTGAATCGAGTGGGAAAAGTGATGTGATTGTGAAGAGGAATAATGGTTACGAGATATTGTAGATCGGCTTCGAGTTGTTCTCCGATGGTGGCAGAAGTTTCTAGACAATGTACGTTGAAATCACCCATGTGTGTGTACTTTCGCTGTGAACTGCATCTTAAAGTAGCCGCTAGGTGGCAGTTGGCTTCGGGTGTAGTGTTGGGGAATGGTACACCAAGACAATAAGGCAAGCGTCTCTGCCTTATAACTGTAAGCGGCACCAAAGAGCGTCGGGGAACTGCGAGTCTGAATCCTCCACGGCTTCGCACTATAAGTCGCTTGGGTAATACAGGGTTAGCCCTCCTCCTACACCGAAAGGAAGAAGAAGCCGGGCGTCTTCCCCTACATTGGCTTTAACACCGGTGCCCATTGGGAACAAGAATGCGCTAATGGATAAGCCCAAGTCCTATGCCGCTGTCGCGAGCGCCAGCACCTCAGCAAAAGAGAAGGTCACCATAGATGCAAACAAAGGCATGAGGAAGCTGTCCTCAAGGTTTAAGGTGAAAGCAAAGATCAAAAAGCACGAAGCTACAGCTCGCCCTAAACAGAGTGGCATAGCTTGCAAAGGTGGTTAAAGCAATGTCCACAAAAGCTAACGTCACCTGAACGAAACATGCCGCCTGCTCGCAGCCTCTGCCCGATAATCACAAAGGTTCCAGAATTCAACAAAGAGACTCTAGCTGAAAGGATACTCGACGACCAAACCTTAAACGAATGAGCTCCACATTGTTTGATGAGGGAGAGCAAGGGCTAAACATGGTCTCTGCTTTTCGCCTCGGTAGAAAACAAGTGCAACTATCCAAGTGTCCTCTTCTGAAAATCGTCTGTCAGGATGTAGAAGAATGCCAACGTATCCTGAAGCGGACAATGTACCTCAAGGGAGAAGCTCTCTATGTTTTGAAAGACCTCTCTCCGGAGGACGGAGTTGGAATGAGACAAGCTGTCTTGGAGCTGCGAACCCGACGAGCAAATAGAGAAACAGATCTGCACATTGTGGATTTTCGCTTAATGAGAAAAAGTCAGCGAGCTCGGTGGAGGCCAATCCTCCTCCTCCCCGGAACACAAACTTAAAGAAGGGATTCCAAGTAATACTCGCGAAGATGTGCAGTCTCAGAAACAAGATAGATTATATTCCACTCCTTATCTCTGAACAGCAATCCGATCTAATGGCGTCCATCGAAACCTGACTATCATCTGGGATATCTGACTCGGAGGTTCCTGTTTCAGTATAAAAGTTGTTTGCATGCCATCGCATTGGTGGAAGGTCTGGAGGTTGAGTAATTTTCTACTCTAAATCCTACCTCAAAATCAACGTTCTCCAAACTAACTGCGGCAACGATGATGCGTCAGAAGTTCACTGGTGTCGAATTCACGATGAATTCCAGTCGCTGACGGTCTGGCTAGTCTACAAACCCCCGTCGAGATCTCCTACCACTTGCACTCAGTGAGAAATAATGCGAAAGGCACGAACTCTCTGCTTTTGGGGGATTTCAACGCTCTTTGCATCAACTGGGACCTTCTTTATAATCACCTCCTGACAGTGTCCTTTGAAGCTCATCTACTAGACACCGTCCTCGAACGTAACCTCACGCAACACGTCCTAACAGCAACTCGGATGCGCCGAGGTCGAACATCTCAGATTCTAGACTTGGTACTCACTCCAGGCCACATCTGACGTCTCCGATCTGACGATCCTCCGTCTGCTGCGCAAGAGTGACTACTCTGTCATCGGCTTCCACGGGACACAGTGCCTTACAATTCATGACCAGGGGTCAAGTCGTCGCAACTTCTGGCGAGCCAACCAGTCTAGAGTTAAAGCAACGACAAGCACACTGGACTGGAATATTCCGTAATCATTGGATCTCGACGGTGCGTGACAGCTACCACGAACCAATATGATGCTGCTTATCGAACAATACCTTCCAAACTACAAAGTCAGGCTTTGCTCCAAAAGCCTCCATTGAATTGATGGTGAATTCATATCCTTAATGAAAAACGACGGAAACGGTGGGACCACTTCAAGACCACATGACTAGCATCAAGCTACGAAGAGTACAAGGCTGCAAGGAAGTTCTTCAACCTGAAAAAGCGCTACAAGCGATTTCAGTATGAACACAGCCTGGCCACGGAATCTTTAAACTGTCCCAAGAAACTATTCTCATACATGAAAGGAAATATCAGGGCGGATAGCAGGATTCCCATGCTACTGTCCGAGGAAGGCGCTGTGCTTCACGATGACGAGGAAAAAGTCAACATATTAGCTTCACAGTACTCTTCGGTCTACTCAGTATAGCCTCCTCTGCACAGAAAACTCTGCCTACGCGCTGTCTTTCGTACTATCAAATGGAAATTATCCCGACGTAGTGAGGAAGCGCCTTCTGCAACTGAATCTGAACTCCTCTCCTGGCCTTGATAAGTTGCGTCCCGTATTCCTCAAGACTACAGCCGAATATTTTGCTGATCCTCTCTGCCAAATTTTCCGCCACTCACTCGAAATCGGCCGTTTAACATCTGACTGGAAAAAGGCACATTGATGCCTAAGTATAAGGGTCGAGAACAGCAAGATCCGGTGAACTAGCGCCCAATCTGCCTGACATCCGTCGCCTGCAAGACCCTTGAACGCATAAACAAACGCGCGCTCCAGTCACACTGTGAGGACTCCGACGTAATTTCCCCATCCCAACATAGTTTCCTGAAACCACGTTCCTGCGTCTCCAACATGCTAGTAACCAGGGGAACTTGGGCACAAGCCACAGATGCCCAAAAACTTGTTGAGGTGGACTTCATTGACTTCAGCAAAGCTTTTGACAACGTTGCTCATCAACGAATGCTGTTCAGACTTCCAGAGACCGGTTTGATGGGCAAAGTCTTCTCCTGGATCGCGGACTTCCTAAGAGACCGCAGCCTACGCGTAAAGGTCATTCAAAGCACATCCGTTCCTGTGCCATTGACAAGTGAGGTTCCACAAGGATCCGCACTTTGACCAGAACTTTTCATACTGTACATAAATGACCTCCTGGTTGCACTCCAAACCGACTGCTTGATCTATTCTGATACTCTGAAGCTCTCGTCAACAGTATCCAGCCTAGACGATACCGCCAAATTACAAGAGGCTTCAGATAGGCTGCACGAGTGGGCTACCAAGCAGCGATTACCCGTACATCGCGGTAAATGCGCGATTCTCCCAATCGACGGCACTGACCCATTCGGCACATACCACATTGGTGGATTTCTTCTCAAGAACACCACTCAAGAAATGGGTCTTGGGTTCATCGTCTCCTCTGACCTTGGGAAGTCCCAGGACAAACTGCAGAAGGTCGCAGCCGCAAAGAGACTTCTAGGCGCCTTGAGAAGGTTGTTCTCCCGAATGACTCCTGAGCTCTTCCGACCTCTTTTTATCGTATCCATACGTCTCAGACTGGAATATGGGCAGCCAGCTACTTTTTCGCGTTTTAAGTTTGAATGCTCTTTGATAGTTACCATCCAAATGCTTCTCGAAAGCTATTTTCGGGCTCCGCAACCTTCCTCACCGTCTCCGACTTCACCAGCTGAACCTGTTTCTCATTGAGTTCTGCCGTCGCCGCTGCGATCTCATCTACACAAGGAGCATTCGTGCTGGTGAACTTGGAAACGAGCTACTACAGTTCTTCCACCCGGAAGCCGACTTCTCGGTAAGAGATCACAAGTGGAAGCTGTTCAAATCACGAAAGTTGCACGATTGCTCAGACCTCGCTCTGTCCACCCGTGTGGTGAACGAACGAGACATTTTACTTAGGGCAATTGTTGATGCACCTTCAGATAAATGTTTCAAGGGGCTTTTAAACGAACACTTACTGTAGACGCTAGGATCCTTCTCCAGTTGCAACTGCAACGGGCCCTCAAGGAACGTCGCTACACTCCGATATGCAGCTATTCTACAATGAATCGGAATGGACGGAGCTGACAAGGGTTCTCCCCTCTAATCTCCACAACCAACTGAACCACTGAACCAGAAATTCACACAATTTTCTTGTACCAAATTAAACTTGGTCGAAATGCAGCGGAAACAGCCGTTGATATCAACAGTGCACTTGGTGCTGGAACCACTAATAACCGCACAGTATAATGGTGATTTCAGCAATTTCCAAGAGGTTAAGAGAGGCTTGAAGATGAAGATCGTGTTGCACGACCATTGGAAGTGAAAAACAAGCAAATAGAAGCCTTAGTTCAAGCGGATCCTCGTAAAATTATTCGAGATCTTGCTGTTGGGTTAGCAGTACGTATGTGACAGTACGAAAATATTTACAGGAGATCGGGATGTCAAAAAGGTTGCTAGGTGGGTGTCGCACGAACTGGATGAAAATCAAAGAATTCGTTAAGTTGAGTTATCGTCTGCTCATCTACTGCGCAATAGAAACGACCGATTTCTCGAAAGGGTTGTGAAGCTATGCAAAGTGCATCCTTTGCGACAATCGACGACGAACCTCTCAATGGTTGGATCACGATCAAGCTCCACAACACTTCCCAACGCCGAAGTTGCACCAAAAAAAGGCCAAGCTGACTGTTTGATCGTATGCGTGTGGTCTGATCCATCACAGCTTTCTGAATACAAGCGAAACTATTACAGTGAAGAAGTATTGTCAACAAATTGTCAACACAGGTTCCCGGCAATGGCAACAGAAAGGGGTCAATTCTTCTCCATATTAACGCTCGGTAGCACGTCGCACAAACAACCCTGCGGAAGCCGCACGAGCTGGGCTACGAAATTTCGCTTCACCCCCCATACACCCTGACCTCTAGCTTAACGATTGCCACTTTTTCAAATATTTTGACAATTTCCTACGAGAGAAAAGTTTTAAAACCTAAGGAGATGCTGAAACGATCTTCTGCGGTTTCATCGTCATCAGCACTGCGGTAGTTTATTCATCAGAAATAAATAGACTTGTATCCCGTTGGTATAAGTGTGTCAATTCAAGTGGTTTTTATTTCGAGTGAAAAAGCCTTAATCCTGAGCCAAGATATGTGTATTTAAAGTTTAAGATTAAAATCCGCAATAACTTTCTTACAAAAATATTAGCTTTTAATAGTTTATTTGTTTAAATGATGGTACGGGAGCAGTGGAATAAGTTTCCGGATACGCAGTGCACTAATGCTGACATGGCAAGATTATCGTGAACTATAAGCCATTATGGACATTGTTCAGTGATTTCAAATCACAGCACCCTATATCAGCAGCCCATCACAGCTCACCAGAGTCGCTAAACTCTGACCATATGGAACAGCCGATGTCACTTGAGGGCGACGATTTTCTATGAATATAAATGTGGTTTCAAGCAGCACCAGAGAGTTGAGTGAGTGCTGCTGCATTTATTGGTGCTGGTGCCTTCAAGACCCACCGTGGTTGAGCGGTTTACGGCATTCAACGGTGGCAGGCGGTCCGTGGATGCCGAGGCACGGTGTCGTCGGCAAGTAGAGGCTACCTCCGCGGACAACGTTGCTGCTGTGCAAGCACAGATGAAAGTGGACGCGAGGGTGACTGTGCTACAGCTGAGGAAAGCCATCGACATCTCAGCGCGGTCAATTCACACTATCCTACATGAGAATCGCGGCCTCAGAAAGGTTTGCGCAAGCTGATTACCTCATCAGCTCAGTGCGGATCCGAAAGCAGCTCGGGTGGATTAGCGCTACACCATGCTTGCCAGGTTTGATGGTGGACTTTCCAATATTGTTTGAAAGATTCTCAATGGTGATGAGACCTGAGTGTACCGTTTCGACCCAGAGACCAAGCAACAATCGGCTCAGTGGATGGCCGTTACTGAGGCGCAGCCTTAGAAATTCCGGCCTGAGCGCAGTGTGGCCAAGCAGATGTTGTGTTAGTGGCCAAGACTGACCATGTGGCTACTGTACCGGTCGTACGGCAACGCACAGTCACCGGAGACTGCTATGCCACCCTCTGTCTGCCACGAGGGCTGGAAGCTGTAGCCAGGCGTTGTCCAAGGGGACGAGCAGGAGCGACCCTGCTGCACCATGACAACCCACCAGCACATAGATTCCATGTGGTCGTAGATTTTCGGGCTAGAGAACGCATCCAGAAAGTTAGTTACCCAACATACAGTCCAGACCTGGCTCCTGTGACATTTTGTGTTCGCAGATGTCAACCGCATGATGCGAGGAGTCCACTACGTGTCTCCAGAAGCTGCAGCAGAGGTCCTTATTAAGCTGCTTGAAGTATTTCCCGCTTCGGTATGATCTAGCATCTTCTTCAAGTGGTTTGAGCGCATGGAACTGTGCATAACCGCTGGTGGAGAGTATTTCGAGTAAATGTAATGCTTATTCGGTTGCAATATTTAAAACATTTGGTGCATTCGGAAACTAATTGGTCTACCCTCGTACATACCAATCACTTGCTCTCTTCGTGAGCCAAGTTGTACACTACTCGCTGCGTCTGCTTACCTACCCTCCATTCTTTGTAGCTGCTATCAATACACATCAGGTCCAGTCGACCTAACTGTTCTCCGTACTTCCGTAATCGGCACGACAAGTTACGTGCCACCTCTTGCGACTAGTAGCTGAGTAGCACTCCACAAGCTAAACATTTTGCCTCAGACTTATCCTGAATCTGGGAAAATGTGGCTAGACTTGCGCTGTCTCCTATGTCATATCTGACTCTTTTCATAGTCGCAGTGTGTGCCTTTCACCATATGCTTTTCTCTACGAGATGGTAGAAGAAGCATAAATTCAAACGCAGTCTCTTCAGTCCTAAACTGTCAGTGTTCAGCTCCGTGCAACTATCTCCATGCGGAAATCTTGCGGATCTGGCTTAGCTCGGCGAAACTTGCGCAGATTTCGCTGGGCTCACCTCAGACGTAGTATTATCATGCTGCGAATATGATTACGCAAATAACAACCGAGCCGTCCCAGGACATTGATACCAAGCCACAGTGAGCCAACTAAGCTCTGCTCAGGACACCGATGCATCCTCTGTGTAAGCTGCAATAAACTCACTGAGCTCTCCTCATGACATTAATGTATCTTTCAAGTAAAACCGCAGTGAACCACTTGAGCTCCTTATATTCTGCAGCAGTTAACGAACAACCCCACACTGTCACTAAGCGAGTTTCCTTCCAGACACTACCACTTAGTGACAACTCATGTGCCTTGCCGGGATCCACCTTTCTCCATAGCTTATGCATTACAATGCCATTCTATTGAGCTATAAATATGAAGGTGTAGAAAGCATACTTCACGTTGACTGAGTCAGTACAGAACTCTTGTCAACCGTCAGTCTTTCTTTCTCATTCGGGTCTCAGTGCAGTCGTGCTAGGTTACGCGTTTTCGTCAACAGTCTCAGCTCACATGTACGTCTGGCGGCTAGGTCACGTTAGCCAGCAACGTTACGTATTCGATTGGCTACACTGCACGTGTAGGGTACTAACTTGAAAGACGTTCGTCTGTTCGGACTAATAGTCGAAACAACTAAAACTTTTGTAATAGGAAATATGATTAAAAAGCAGAAGCTAAGCGTTATGAAATCGCGCCGTGTTTTCAGTGGCCTTCAAATCACACGGCAGTTAGTTGAATGTAGCACAACAGTATTCAAGCAGCGGATTGGCCCTAATGTTGAACGCTTCAGTGTCAAGCAATGGAACGATGCAACTAACCGATTTCCAATACTTTGTTACTAACGACTTCATAGATATGCGGAATTTTAGAGAATAGGAGTGTTTCAAACCTAAGTCAAGTACATGGTGGCTAATGGGAATGACCTCGTCATGAAGCTTGAATAATTCCACTTCTACGGGGCATCCGTACACCGGGTACCTAGAAATTGGAAACGTAAGCTGCCACACTGTAGCCCTGTTCCCAATTGTTTTTATCTAGCTAGAAATTTTGGCTACTGCGGCTATTTTTGGGGGTCGGAAAGTGTGAACCAACTTCAGATAGGATACACCCAGCACAATCATTTCCAGATATGCCAAGTTGGATAAGTGTTGAGGTTATTCATATACAAGAGGAAGTGTAAGCGGCCCAAAACACCACCTTGCACTACTCCGTTTGGAACGCTACGGGGATTAGAAATGCTCCCATTTATGTCAATAGCCAAGATAGAAGTGGATTTGTTACCCCGCACATTCCTAGTTTTTATAAAGAGTTTGCGCTCAACTATGTTTCAAATGTATTTTGTATGTCAAGAAATATGACCATGCACTGAAGACTTGTTTCAATCTCATCAGTTAGATTGGGTAGAATGTCTACTTGGCGGGTCATACAAAAATACGAAACTAGGAACTCATGTTGTGTAGGACAGAGAAGTCGGTGTGATAATAGGAAGGCGACTAAATGCTCCTTAGCAGTTCTATTTAACATTCGTGAAGGTATAGCATTGTGGCTAATCGTTGTGCAGCTTCGGATATCCGTTGACGACCCGAACATATGTCGCAATTTAACTGTAAAATTCTTCCAATGTCTATGAGATCGTCTAGACTGGGGACACAGGGCGAATATGTTCAATGATAGGACGGAACTATCTTCGCATCCCTACTTGACTAAGGCTGAAGAGATCCCATCACAGCCACTGCTATTTGACGGTCTTAGAAAGATAACCGCATTCTGTATCATGGGTAAACTAAGCTCAATAGTTGGGACTTGTGCAGAAACGTCTACTGAGGACGATAACGCCAACGGTTCCTTTTCAATGTTAAAAGGGTCATAGAAATATGCACTAAAGGATAGCCGAAGACTTCGTGGTATCCATACATTAGTTTGGCGGTATACGTGGTTAGGTCCGTTATGTTAGCTCTCGTTCTCTACAAAAGTGCTGACAACTCTTGTATTGGATTCCTGCTACACCCAGCAAGTTTTTCTTCTTGTTTGAGACGGGTATAATTTTCCGCTTACGTTTCAACCGCTAGTCCTCGAAATCTCTATAATACGCTGAAATCACAAGAACTTTCGTAAATTCGAGCTGAAATCCGTATTTGCCACTGATCCCTTTTGTTGACGGCGTACTCAGAGGTGAGTCTTTTCTGCAAGCTGGCTTAGGCTCATATCCAACTTGCCATACAAGATACCAAATCTCTCTGTCATGTGAATGAACAAATTGGTCCCAAATTTGGGACTAAAGCGCATAGACTTTTCCCATCTGAATTTTCTCAGGAAGTAAGAGGCAACCCCCGAATGCACATACCATGGTTTAACGATAATTTTAAACCTATTATTTGATCACATCCATGGAGCCGTTTAATATGTTTGTGTTTGCCGAGAGCGTGCCTGAGGTAAAAACATAATCTAGTATATTCTTTCCTTTGGTAGGCATCAGAACTTGCTGCTCCTGTCCACCAGTGGTCAGAAAGGAATTCAGCACGCTTCGCATTTATTACTAAGCTGGACTAGCAACTGTCAGTTAGCTTGAGAGTGCTATCAATAAGTTTATTGAATGAAGTTAATTCTAACACACAATCGAGAATTTCAAGTAACTAGTTGGCTTTAGTTAGGCTAGTCTCAGGTGGGCGGTAAACAACCTACAATAATCGTGTACCAACGAGAGATGAGAGTAACCAAACAGAGTCGATAGAGGAGCATAGAAGTCTCGGGAAGGAAAAGGTTTTTTGGGTAATGAATAATGTAGCCACCCCTGCCTTGCTTACGATTGATTATACTACGCGTGTAGCCATAAATGAGCGGCGGCGGACACATCGAAGTTGGTACTGCACGATGTTTCCTTCCCGTGAAATTCTTAACATATTCGCTTTTGGTTTTACAAAAACTATCATGCTTTCCCTTTTTATCCGGCTACAGTTGTTAGCATCTTGACTTATACGAGCAAGCTTTTGAAATCGCCGTGTTTCCGTGCTTACAAGCCGTACGTATTCCAACGACCACATTATAACGAATAAACCGAAACGAATTTACATGAAGAGTAATGATTGTGCAAGAAAACAGAGAGCCAGGTGGAATATTGCTCTGCGGAAGCAAAAATTAGGAATCATGAGCACACCCATCTTATTTACTTGAATCATCCGTTTGATTTTAGGAAAACGGACGAATTTACGACTATCATCACCTCTCGAGAGTATTCGCAGCTAGGTATCCTTTTGCTACAAGAGGACTGGCTTCAGTAGGATGCTGATGCCGCACTTGTATCGGTAGAATGGTTCAAGTGAACAATGAACAATGATTTATCACGGGATAAAAGCAAGCGCTTGACACGTCCCGTAGGATGGTTGCGGTGAGTATGATGAAATCAAAATATGTCTGGGTCATCTATCGAACGTCTGCCGAGATGAATACTTTGATAATTAACATCAGTATAGAATTAAAAATAATTATCGAGCGTAAACGTTCAGAAAGACACTGGGGTGCAGTGACCGTTGACGTAAGGAGTGAGAAAAGTAGAATATGCTCGCTCACTTAGGTCCATTTGATACATAAATCCTGTTGAAAAGCATGCTTGGCGTAATCCACAACAGAGGAGCTTAGGTAACAAAATGTTGGGAGCTGAGAGCAACATCTAATCATTTTTTGAAAACATCCAGGGTAGGAGAGGATACAACTGAGTCTGGGAGTGCGTTCCAAGGTTTGCAAACCCGAAGGGAAAAGTAATTCCGTCGATACTCTAGACGGCTATATTGTTCCTTCAACTTTAAGCAGTTACCCCTGAGCTGCGTGTTGTGACTAAGTTTCAGCAAATGGCGGCATACGTGGTTGGGGTCACTCAGTATCTGATACGCTAATATGAGATCGCCGCGCAGCCTTCGATAGCGTCCGCTGGAAACTCCCAGCAACTTCATCCTTCGGTGGTAAGAGTGATAGTGTAGGCCCTTTATATTCTTTGTTGCTCTTCGTTGTGATGCTTCTAACGCTTGTAGGTCGCGTTTCAACCAAGGTTGCCAAGCTTGGATAGCGTATTCAACATGCGGACGTACCCAGGAATTGTGCATCATTGGGAAGATCGATGGATCAAATCTCCCGAGTGCACTTCGCAGCATGCCGACATGCTGGTTGCCTCTTTTCGCAGCTACCTCAGCTTGTTTTGAACAGTTGAGGTCGCTCTGTACGACCACATCAAGGTCACGTTCTGGGAGCCATTCTGCAATCCGATGGTCCCAAGTAAATAGGTGTAGTTATTTCTACGACGTAATTGTACAACGCGACGTTTGTCTACATTGAACGGTAGGGCGTTTTGAGCTGACCAGTTCGACACTGTGTTAAGATCGTGCTGGAGCCGTTCATGGTCGTCCGGTCCTCTGATCCTTCGCCATATCTTGATATCATCAGCGAAGAATAGGAAATCGGAAGTAATTGAGCTCGCCAAATCGTTAATGAACACCAAGAATAGACGAGGTCCAAGAACCGAGCCTTGTGGTACTCCACATGCCACATCGATTGCATCAGAAAACGATTCTCGGACTCTCACCACTAGCCGTCGTTCTTGTAGTAAATTACACATCCAACTCAGGATTGGGTTGCCAATGCCGTAATTCCGAAGGTTCTGAAGGAGAATCCGATGGTCTAAGCGATCAAACGCTTTTGAAAAGTCCAGATAGATGACATCGACTCCTACTCCATCATCAACAGCTTCAGTCCAGCTATTACGTGCAATTAATAGGTTAGTATTACCCGCATGCTTTTGACGAAAGCCATATTGTTCTAGAGCTATTAAATTGTGGCTTTCCAGGTATTGCATCAGCGCATCTGCGATGATTGATTCCATCACTTTGGATAGTACGGGAAGTAGTGTTATTGGACGGTAGTTGGCAGGATCAGTGCGGCTACCTCCTTTATGCATAGGAGTGATGACCCCCTCGCTTCCATACTGGTGGAATACGGTTCTTCTCTAGACATCGCTGATAGAAAATAGCCAGTGGTGCTGCTAGATCACTAGCTACTGCCTGTAGAGCCTTTGGTCGGATATTGTCAGCTCCGGGAGAACTGTGGATACGCAAGGATAACAACTTCTTCAACACAGCTTCCGCAGTGAAGGTGATGTTTTCTAAACCAGATGAAGGAGTAGTAGGAATGAGGAGAATGTTTGGGCTCGTTAACTTCTGGAAAGTTTGGAAGTAATGAAGCTGTAGGAGATCAGCTGCTTCCATTGCTGATCGCGTGCACCCATCAGCCGTGACTAGTGCTGAAACCCCTCGTTTCACCTTTTGAAGACCGTTAACGTGCCTGTTCAGGATTTTGCGGTTAGTGCAGAATCTCTTCATTAACTTCTGCTGATGAGTGACCTTGTCTTCGCAGATCAGTTTCACACAGAAGTTACGATGTGTCACGTATGCAGTCCAGGTTTCGGCATTCGGGCAGCCTTGGTGATCTCGCCATGCTGAATCCCTCCGGGACATACATTTACGTGTTCTGCTCCTCAGAAATGACTTACGCTTGTTTTGGGGTTGGAAGGACTTCTGTTCTGATGCTTGCGCTACCAGTGTGCTATAAGTCCTTGTAACGGTCTTCCGGATAACATCTGGGGGGGGGGCATTCGGTTAATAAAGTCCAAGATGTATCCTTAACAATTGTCATCTAGTTGACTGCTCTTCCACCTACTGTAGCCGTGATGGTGTGGTTATCATTTACACCAACACGTTTTGATGCATATCTACAAATGATTTGTTTGAGTCTCTTTGCAACATATAAGCCGTTTAGTTTTGGGGGTGCAAGTCAACATGTATCAGTGCGTATCGCTCAATCTTACTAGCTAACAACTATATTTCTCCCGCCAGTTCGAAAACCAAAGTAGAGACATTATACGATGAGTTTATTGTGGCTGTCCTAGAACACATCGATTGTTCACTATGTACTTTTGCTGGTTATTTTAACTGAGTTGGTACCGCTTTTCTCACTAGTCTTGGGTTACAGAACATACTAAACTGTCCCATATGAATCAATGCGACTCTGGATCTGGTATTCGTTAACAGAGTGAAGCTGTTCTCCGTGTGTAACAGAGTGCCGCTTGACAGCTCGGATCACTCAACAGTTAAGCTCTGCCCTGTAGTCTACTCTTAAAAGAACCATAAGGAGGCTACTCATTGCAACCATCGCAAATTCAGATGGAGGCAATGTTCCGCACAGAATAGTTGCCAACTACGAGAAATATCTGTCATATACGGAAGCCTAACCCAAATACTGCACATGACCCGATGCCAACTATCCCCCAATCCAATAAGACTTTGTCATCGTCCAGTCAATCATCAGTGAGTTAGCCATTAAGGAACCGTATAACAGCCATAAAGAGACATGTTAAACTTGACTATTGATCTCGTTGTAACAATACTACCTGGTCATATCCACGATCTAGTCTTTTATCCACCTACTTGGAGTAGTCTAGGTCATATCAACTGGCGACGGTGATGAGTTCAGTTTACCAGTTGGCACTGATCTATTCACGTATTGCCATCAGTTGACATGTTATCTGCACTTCTGTTCCGACATTTGCTTTCCATGCGAAAATTCGTTCATCCGTGCGGACAAGTTCCCTTCTCCCACCTGAAGCAGCTGCGTAGACAAAAGCAGAAAGCTAGCAAAACAAAAGATAACACTTCAGTAAATGTACTCTCCATCCTTATAAAGGAGTAGTTGCACAGTCTCAACAACGTGTACGTTCATCCTATACCTGGAAATAGTAATTGTCATGAAAGCTGGAGGATGTCAAAACAACTGAGCAGTGTTACTCGACTTAAATAACCTCCTAGGTGGATGTGGAAAAACTAAAGCATAACTTATCCAAATGCTACAACAACTCGATCTCCGACTCATTCAGTGCCCAGTCTAAATTGTCCGCAAACTTGTTGCAGCCTATCGACAACGACACTGTGCACAAGTTGCTGAAATAACAACACTCAGGGGAAACAAGCGGTCTGGACAAACTGCATCCCGTTGTCCTCAAGAAATGTGCTGACTTCCTGGCCAAATTGCTGGCTACTTTATATACATTGTGCGTTCAACAGTATATAATTGCCGATTGCTGGAGAGGTGTCAATATCATACAGATACCAATTATAGGCACAAGCAAAGAGCTACCATTCGCTTGTGCTTCAGTAGCCTTAAAGTCGTTCAAAAAATCCTTTTCGTGAACAGGCTGACACAAGCGGTCGAATTGTTCTCCAGACGGCCTACTGCAGTTCGTAGTCAACCTAAGAAGCAGTCGCTTGTCTTGTGCATACGGTTTGGTCGGAACTGGATAATAGAACCAGGTTCAGCCGAATTGTTTTCTGAACCACAGCGACGCATTCGGCTGCGTTAGCTGTGAACTGCTGTTGAATAACCTATGCAGTATTGGAATAAATCCTCCCATCGTCCTTGTGTTTAGGGATAAATTATCCGATCGTACTAAGGTTACCCGAGTTGGATACAGAAGCTCCCCGCCCCTAATTACAGACACCGCTGGTTTTCAAGACGCTATTCTTCCACCAGTTCTATCTTCATTATATCGGCTCAATACAACTCCCAGGAGAGACGATCCTGCTGAAGTACGTAGAAGACATTGTCCTGGGAGTCAATCGATCGATCATTGCCCCTCCAGTTCAATTAAAGGATATTCCTAACGATCTCACGCTTTGGTCAAAAGTCGCGAACTGTCACTTGCTGTGTTAAAAGGTAATGATTTGGTTTTCTTACTGCGCATGCAAATCGGTATCTACCGATACTCCATTAGTGCCTCAAGTCGATACTGTTGCTCACTGCTTTATATCAGTAAAGTACCTCGGTGTCATGCTTGGCTATGATTTCTCTTGGTAGCACCATATGAAGGAAGCGTGCACAAATCTCCGGAGGTTATCGTTCCACGTTTATCATCTGCGGTGTTCCTTTGTCCCTCAGGATTTAACACATATTTTGGCCACCGCCTGTGTTCTTCCAATCGGGACGTACTGCCCACAGTGATATTTTCTGGTCAACCTGATGGATACTACAGATTAATCCTCATGTCCTTCCAATACTGCATAATGTATCGGTGTATCCAAGTTAACTTTTGTTGACATAGTAGTGCTCACTTATGCTGTTTCATGCAAGAGACCAGCGTAAACACTAATTACTGACACAAATCGCACCGTTCATTGGGTATCGTCGGAAGCGGAACTGATATCTTCAACCTGAAAAATGTACAAGTCCCTATGTGCCCGAACACAAGTTTATCGAACGTCAAGTGTTAATTATCTAGCTTGAATTTTGCCAGAACTGATAGGTATTACTCGAGTATTGCTGGATCGCACCTGGACCCTTAGTCCGCGCAAGAAGTGAATAAGAACACACACCGGATGGGACGTGTCAAAAACTGTAATTGATAGCTTGTAGGTTACACCAGATGAATAAGTCGAAAAGGAACCAATCAGCACAAGGAAAAAGAGTGGACGAATCAGCTATCGGTCAACCGATCTGTATGTGTCTGTGTTTGCTCATCGGCTCAGCGGTTTAGCGGACGACACACATGTAACATCCCCTCACGTGACAGATGGAATCACGGTTGTGAAATGTAACGTTCTATCGGCTTAGATGAGCGGTGCGGTTTCCGAATAGCAATCGGCTGATAGATTTCTTCCGTTTGGTTTTTGTTTGTCTCCTCCAGATCTTCGGGAACCACCTACTCTTCCCCAGGGTACGGTGTGACTGGGGTGCGGGGCCGGATGAAATCATTGTGCCTGCGTACTGTCTCTCCACTCTCTAGTTGTATTTCGGCCTCCGTTTCTGAGCTCGTAAGCACGGTGCTAGGCTGCCATAACTGCTCATGTGGTAGCTTCGTGTAAACGTCACGTTCCACTATCAACTTCTGGGGCTTAACTGGTGCGCGTCCACTTTCATGCATACGTTGTTGCTGACAACGCCTGGTCTGAAGAGGGTCTGGAAAAATTAGGTCTAGCCTCGTACGTAGTCGACGCCCAAACATTGCCTCCCCAGGGCTCTTTCCGATAGACTCTAGCGGTGTGATCCGATATGCGAACAAGAATCGGTCAAGTTTGGTTCGTAACGAGCCATTACGCTGCTTTAGAAGACCAGCTTTCACGGTTTGGACCGCTCTTTCAGCTAAACCGTTTGACGCTGGATGGTACGGTGCGGAAGTCATGTGATGAACGCCGTTGCTCTGCAGGTATTCTTTGAACGCTGCACTCGTAAATTGCGGACCGTTGTCAGTGACTAATGTTTTCGGTATGCCATGTGTAGATAGACTAGAGCGTACGCCATTGATTGTAGCTTCTGCAGTAGCGTTTGCAACAACATGCACATCAATCCGTTTGGAGTACGCATCTACTAAAAGTAGCAACATTTTTCCTTCGATCGGGCCAAAGTAATCGGCATGGACACGTTCCCACGGGCTGTCGGGCAACTGCCAAGGGTGAATTGGGCCTGTTGGATTATCTCTTTGATAGTTTTGGCATGTGTTACAAGTACTCAAAAGTGCTTCGATGTCTCGGTCAATCGCTGGCCACCAGCAGTAGGATCTGGCGAGGGCTTTCATGTGGACAATACCTGAATGTGCATCATGTAATTCTTTCAGTACAGCTGACCTGAGAGTCAATGGAATAACGATCCGAGATCCACGTAGGATACATCCTTCATGCAGGCTCAGCTCAAATCTACAATTGAAAAACGGACGCAGATCACCAGGGGCTCGCGAACCCCAGCCACGCAGCAGCATACGTTTCACAGTCGATAGAACGGGATCTCTGTCTGTAGCGTTCCTAACCATGTCGCCAGATATGGGTGTAGTATTCAGGTGTTGCAAAAGTTGAACAAACTCGTAGGGCGCGTCACTTCTTTCCTCCTGTTGGTCAATCTGTGGCAATCTACTGA
Source organism: Dicrocoelium dendriticum (assembly GCA_944474145.2). Lineage (NCBI taxonomy): Eukaryota > Metazoa > Platyhelminthes > Trematoda > Plagiorchiida > Dicrocoeliidae > Dicrocoelium > Dicrocoelium dendriticum. Next base: position 43,388,360 of record OX104061.1, read on the forward strand.
GCGCGTCAGCGACATTATTGTGAGGACCGGCAATGTATCGGATTTGATAATTGTAAGCAGAAAGTAGGAGGGCACAGCGTACCATTCGAGGTGCGATAAGTTGTTCTATGCCTCGTTCCCTACCGAGAAGTGATAACAGTGGTTTATGGTCAGTCGGTATCTCAAACTGGTTGCCACACAAGTACTGATGGAACCGCTTTACTTAGAATACTACGGCCAGTGCTTCCTTGTCTAATTGTGCGTAATTTTTCTCAGCAGGTTGTAATGTGCGGGACGCGAAAGCAATAGGGCGAACTGTTCCGTCGTGGACTTTATGTTCCAGCACTGCCCCGACTCCAAAAGGTGAAGCATCACACTGTAGGACGAGGGGTTTGTTAGGGTAGTAATGTACCAAGACTGGTGAAGAAGCAAGGAGACCTTTTGCCCTGTCAAATACTTGTTGCTCTTCCTCGCCCCATGCCCACTTAGGATCTTTTTCAGCAAGTTGTGAAGTGGTGCTAGAACAGAAGCAAGATTAGGTAGAAACCGACGATAATGTAAAAGCATTCCAACGAACGAGCGTAACTGGGCTCCGTTACGAGGTGAGGGTGCAGAAATAATGGGTTGTAATTTATCTTTCCGCGCGTGTAAACCATGCTTGTCCAGTCTATAACCGAGGTAGTCAACTGAATCAACTAGGGAAGCACATTTGGAGCGTTTCAAACGCAAACCGTGTTCAGAGAGTTTATGCAACACCCGGTCCAACGTGTACAAGTGTTCCTTTTCTGTGCGACATGTGATAAGGATATCACCGAGGTATGCGCAAGTGTTCGGTATGTCAGGCACGATATTGTCAATTATCCTTTGGAAGATCGCCGGCGCTAAGTTAATCCCGAAAGGCAGTCTAGTGTATTCGAATAGCCCCAAATGTGTACTGATCGTCGTAAGACGTCGGGAGGTCTCATCCAACTCTACCTGTGAATAGGCGTGACTCAAATCCAATTTAGTGAACTTGACTCCTCCAGACAAGTTGGCATACAAATCCTCAATTTTCGGTAATGGATAACGGTCTATGATGGCACCTCGATTTACTGTAAGCTTATAATCACCACAGATTCGTACGTTACCGTCGGGCTTAAGTACAGGCACTATCGGGGCCGCCCATTCAGCTTGTTGGACTGGGACAATTATACCTTCTCTTTGAAGCCTTTTCAGCTCGTCTTCCACTCTAGGTCGTAAGGAATAGGGCAGTGTTCTGGCCTTAAAGAACTTTGGTGTACCTGAGTCTGACATATGGATTTTTGATTTAAAATTATTGAGTCTGCCCAATTGCTGCTCGTCAAACACTTCTGGAAATCGTTTAAGGACCGATTCAAAGGTATCCTCCCCCACGGAGTGGATGGTATTTAATACTTGTGGTAACATTTTCATCCAATCGCGACCAAGCAGATTGACTGGAGCCTGAGGCACGACATGAAGTACCAGACTGTGTGATCTACCCTGATGCTGCACTCGTACCTGACACTTCCCAAGTAAATCAATCACTTCTCCTGTATAGGTTCTAAAAACGGTATCAGTCGGTTCCAGGTCGGGTAACGATGAGAGCGCGTTTTTACTAATCACTGTCACCGCGGAACCAGTATCCAATTCAAATAAAACAGGTTCGTTATTAACATGAAGCGTGATCCTATATGGAGACACTTTCGTCATAACTGAGCAGTTTGAAATTATATGGTTCATAAAATTTAGCTGGGAATCTGGGCACTCACCGTCGTCGGAGTTCAATGATTTGATCGAGACTTGTGACCGTGCGGAACGGCAAACACGTGCCAGATGGCCAAGTTTTCCGCAATTTCTGCACTTTGTGCGAGTATGAGGACACTGGGTGGGAGAAGTGTGCTGATCCCCGCATCGGTAGCAGACGAAATTCCGTACCCTGTTTTCAGGGGATAACCGTGGTGACAGTTTGTTTACACATTCCACAGGCTGAGGAGGGTTGAAGGTGGATAGTTGGGATTTTAGGTTTTCCATTTGACGTACAAGGTTACACGCCATTTCCCAGGAGAGGGTTTCGTCCTCCTGTGACAATAATTTTTCCCTCGCACCATCATCTGTAACTCCACCAATTAGGTACTGGATTTTCATGACTTCTTCAAACCGACTTGAGGGAATGGTATTGTACCGGCATTCCGGTGTAGCTTGATGAATGCGGGCAATGAAATAACTTACGCTTTCTCCGCATCGTTGCTGTAGCTTGAGAAACTGATAACGAGCGGAAAACACACTTTGTTGGATTCCCCACAATTCCTCAAACAACTGGATCACGTGCATAATACTGGTCTTAGCCATCAAGTTCATAGCGTCAAAATGACGTTGTCCTTCTGATCCAAGGGCTTGGCGGAATAACATAATCCAGTGGGTATCGGATAACACGATAGAGGGGTTTACCACAGGAAAGAGAGTCATTTGATGTTAGAAAGATGTTTTCCACTGTATCCACGACTGTAGAGAGGGTTTCTCTGCACCATCAGGCCACAGACATGACAGTCCCGCAAGAGGGCTCGTAGCAACCGTCGCCATTCTGATACGTATTACTCGAGTATTGCTGGATCGCACCTGGACCCTTAGTCCGCGCAAGAAGTGAATAAGAACACCCACCGGATGGGACGTGTCAAAAACTGTAATTGATAGCTTGTAGGTTACACCAGATGAATAAGTCGAAAAGGAACCAATCAGCACAAGGAAAAAGAGTGGACGAATCAGCTATCGGTCAACCGATCTGTATGTGTCTGTGTTTGCTCATCGGCTCAGCGGTTTAGCGGACGACACACATGTAACAAGAACCTAACAAAGTTATCTGAGCCTAACCGACCAGATTATGCAATGGTAGTACTGTGTTTTGCTATCTAATTCTCCACATCATTGAATTAAATTTGTATCGTGCTGCGGCGCTGAATGTGTGTTTTTAGGGCGGCAGAAGCCTGTGACTACTGGTGAACCGGAAAAATGACCAAAACGGGTTAGCATAGAATTACCGACTGGCGTAATGGAGAAGACGATACAAGGCACTGCAAGCCTTGAGGATCGAGCCGACAACGGATCACGAGCGGCAGATGATAACGAGCCTGGGCTCAGAACAACGGAGGAGATATTTGTCGAGAACGCAAGGAATCAGACAAATACGCCGCTAGCGAATCCCACAAGACTGAACGCGGGCCGAGTGCTGCAGCCACGGGAGAGCAAACCGCGAGCTTACGAACGACTCATGGCTGGCCAAGATCGGATACAGCAAAGCGGAGATACGAGATGAAAACCTGGAGGGGTTGTTCCGAAGCTCAAACTCGTAGGCACATGGAATGGCCCGTCACACAAATTCTCATCCGCGTTGCGCCGTGTGAAGGAAACACGATCCATATCTGTACGCGTTTGTGAGTTATCAGTTGCTCATTGTTTGGTAATAAGCGATCTGCCCCCACCTCCCGCTTCGTTCTAGCTACATTATGACTGAATATTCACCAGTCCTGTGTGCGTAATAAGTTTTTGGCGATTTGACTGAAGTTGACTAGCTTTAGCACCAGGTTGCCGAGAGCGAAATTAAATAAAGTTTACCCAGCCACATGAAGATGTGGAGTTTATGAAGCTTATTTACCAGTGAACGGACATTAATGATCAATGCCCTTGAAGAATTGTGACGCCCCTAAACATAGTGAGCAATATTTGTACTTGGAGGCTTCGAAGACTGCAAACCAACAAGTCAGGCTGTGGCGCTTGGCGTTCAGAGAAATAGACAGCTCTATTTTCCAACAACTGCTCAGTGCGTATGTTCGCCCGCATGTCGAATACGCAATTTGAGCCTGGCATCCATGGTTAAAACCTGACCTTAGCCCAATGAAGCTGCCTCAAAGTCAGGCAGCTAAGTACGTAATTGGAATGCGCAATTCTTTATATCAGGAGAGGCTGCAACGATTGGGATTGTTCAACAAACGATATCCCAGATTACTAGACGACTTGATTACGACATTCTTGCTGCCACGAGACCCACATTATGTGTGCCGCTCCTAACTGCAACTCAGTAGCACTACAAACCTGAGGGTTCACTCAATGAAACTCGTAGAACTGCCTAGCCCTCTGGAGTAACGCAGGAATTCCTTTCCTGTTCGTGTTTGTCACCCGTGGAATACTCTCCCAGAATCGGTCGTCTCTGCACCGACATAAGAGTATTTAACAGACGGTTGGATGACATACTAATCCACTTACACTTTGTTACTTGAGGCTACTCCTGGAGTGTATCTTAGATGTATTTGTTGTTAACTAGGTGTTGTGATTCTAAGCGGATTGTAGGACTACAGCGGAACAAACGATAATTCCTTCCTTTCGTATTACAAGTACTCTTTTATTATTATCATCATTATCATTATTAGTTAGCTATCCCTATCAACTACCCAACGGGACTTGTAAAACAGTACTTCTTAACCAGCATAAATTTTCATCCACTGTTCAGTGTGTATTGTTCATTGGTTACATAGCCTATCGTAACAAAGCCGTACGTAAAACGCACGTTTCCCATTGAGATCAGAGTTAGAGAGGGGAATGGGAAAGGAAATATCAACAGTATAGTAGTAACACGAGAAAATCCGATGTAGATAGAGATATTATTGATGAAGAGTCTGCAGAAGTTAGTGTTGGAGGAAGAGGACGAGAGTTTTGAGTTTGGTATGGATGAGCAGGTTGCGTTCCAGTTAAGGTGTCTAATAGTCAATTAGAAGAAGAGCTTGGGTACGTCAACCGAACAATGGGAAATTGCGGATTGGCATTCTGTGAAGCAGCCTTGTTTCCCACTATTATTTTTTGAGTGACGTAAATTCACCTTTTATTTCAGTTAGGCAGTGCGTTTCATCCACAGAATACTCGCCCGTGATTGGTCCATTGGCTATCTGCAATCGCAAAAAGGAAGTCCTCTTGGCCACGGTATCCATTTGCTAATGAAAGTTCATTGGCAGCTGTGTTTCCTTAACTGACATCTTGATCACGGCCGAAAGACGCTGCTGTGTCAATGACTGAAATCATTTTATTGTGTTTGTGGATAGTTTACCACCAAGTCGCAGTGCAGATCCATTCCTTCATTACTGAAGTCTGCCTACCAAGCAATTTTCGGAGTAAAACTGGGAGATCAGAAGTGCGCCCTGTATATTTTTGTGTTTCGTGCAGTCTTCCTCTGGCTCAGCTGCTCAAGGGCAATGGCAAGTTGCGCTTTGCAATCCCCATGGTGTGGAGGGAGCAAAAGGATCCCACGACAGACTGATACTACTGCCCAACCAGTGTAGTTGGAATCTCGAATCATAATAAGGACCAAATTCATTAACCTGATCTTCCAACAGCAATTCAACCTGTTCCTCATAATTACACCTTACCCATTCCAGTGCCTTCAGTGAACATGACACTAATGATGAGTAGTGATTCCGCATCGTCAACTTCCCCTGACTCTGACATCTGTGAAAAGTTTAAAGCTGATGTTGTTAACCCACATCGCATTGAACAATCGGAGCTGAATTACTGGTTACGTGACCTGGGCTTGCTTAAAGACAAGGCCGAGTTGCTGGCATCTCGGCTGCAGCAGTGGCACTTACTTGTTGCAAAGACCAAGATTACAGCATACAGAAAGCGAAGTGTTAATTTGTCCGGTCCCTATGACACGAGAGAAACCTTGTTTACTGTTCAGACGTGGATGGAGTGATGAAGGAGCTTAGCGTAATGCATGTCAGTGATGAATGGTGTTTCATGCAGGATTTTCCTTTCACACATATCAAAATAGCGGGAAGCAAAACTTTTTAACCGGACACGCTGAATTGAGGTATTTCGAGTGTTCTCAACAGCCGTTTACACACATTGGTGAAATTATCGCGTTACGTAAAATAAGGGGAAGCGATGTACAAGGTCATTCCTTTCAAAGGAAAACGATCAATAACCTCACTAAGGTATGGCAAGGCTGGCCGTAAGTTCAGTCTGCTTGCACAAATTGGGCTTAATCCGCCGAATGGCTGAGGCTTCGCCAAACTGAAGCAATCGGGCATTGCTCTGTAATTAATTACTGGTGTTTGGTGTTTGTCCATTGACTCGTCCAACAGTAGTCTAAAGGCCATACTGCTCTACCATAGAAATGCGTACACAACTGTGCCCCTGTTGTATGCCACCAATATGAAGGAGCCCTAGGAAAGTATGCAAGGAATACTCGCTGAACTGAACTACGATAAAGGTCGTTGGAACATCTATGCTGTCTTCATAGGCTGTCTTCATGGGTATGCAAGGAAGCTTCACAAAATATTGTTGTTTCTTGTGCTTCTGGGACAGTAGAGCAACTCAACGGCACTACATAACCGAAAAGTGGCCAGAGAGAGCGAAGTATGCTGCAGGGAAAGTGAGTGTAAAACAAACACCTCTTGTGTAATCTGATCATACCTATCGACTACCCCTGCACATCAAGTTTGGTTTGATTAACAACTTTGTCAAAGCCCTCAAGCGCGATGGTTTTGTGTTCCAGTACCTAAAACAAATGTTTCCAAAGAGCAAAGAAGGGATACGTATTGGGCCTGATATTCGCCGGATAAGGGCAGACAATGATTTCAAATACCAGTTAACTTCATACGATTTAGAATTGTGACGATCATCCAAGACAGATTGTACTGGATTTTTGAGCGGAACAAAGGCAGAGAAATACAAAGCCATCACAAGAAAGCTAATTGCGGACTATATATATATATATATATATATATATATATATATATATATATATATATATATATATATATAATACACAATCTGTGGTACAGATATTGTGCCATCGGAATCATGGCTGATTAGGAAAACAATATGAATAATAAGAAAAGAGCAACAAGAAATGCTTTTTTTGTCAAGTTTACCACTCACAGTTTTTGAAATTTTTTTTAGTTTGTTCTTTTTTTAGGGGGAGGAGGAAGGGACACCGCAACACACTGATGCACACGTCCGCCATTGACATCGATCTTGAGCCATAACTTCCAAGGTTTTTAACCAGCAAGTATCCTCATCTCTCGGACCCCAACCAGGTAGTCGACAACAACCGGCCGAGGCCAATTGTTTCGTCAACTTTTTCTTGCGGCTTCTCCATGTTGTAGGCTGTCCACCAGACCGTCTTTTCCAGCCCTGTCCAGCAAGTGCAAACAACGCACGACGCGGGTAACGCTGGACAGGCATGCGCAATACGTGTCCCAACCACCGCAGTTGATGCAGTGAGATGAGCTCCTCGAGCGAGTGGCTTCCACGTCCCAAGACACGCTGTCTAACTTCCACATTGCTTACGTGGTGCTGCCACCACACACGGGCAATGGACCGCAGACAGCGGTGCTCGAAGACGGATAGCCTGCGCAAGTCATCTTTACGAATGGGCCAGGTCTCGCATCCGTACAACAGTACAGCACGAACAGTTGCACAATCGACCCGCCCTTTGATGGAGAGACGAATGTCGTGGAGACGACACAAATGCCTCCGTCTAGAAAAAGCGAGGCGTGCTTTCGAGATGCGCATCGAAATCTCGTCTCCAACAGCCCCGCCAGCAGTGATGCAACTTCCCAAGTAGACAAAGCTCTCCACAACCTCCAGTGTCTCACCAGCAAGCGTGAGTGCAGGCAGCGGCCCTTGCCAGTCTTGAAGGAGAGCCTTGCATTTGGATGGCGAAAAGCACATACCGTACTTTGATGCTTCAATCGTCAAGCGGTTTAATGCAAGTTGGACGACCTGTGGATCGTCACCCAGCAAGACGATATCATCAGCATAATCCAAATCAACAACTCGACTACCTGGGAGGAGCTCAACGCCAGCGTTCAACGAATCGCTCAGCGGACTATCGGCTGTTGGTGCTCGAAGGCCGCTCAGCGCTATCAGGGAAACGTGGATCCGTGGGGAAAAAACGGATGCCGAAATCGCGCTAACAGCTATGTCTGTCGTCCGGAATGATTGCGCCAGCAAAGGTGGTGGGGCAGCCCTCTACTTTCGTAACTACCTGCAGTGCGAACCCATACACGATTCGAACACCGATGTATCGGACTCTATTTGGTGCAGCTTCCGGGTGAGAGGGAACGATCTTGGCCTAGTGGTTGTTGTTTATTGACCACTATCGTCTACACCTGAGGTGTACTGCAACTTGGTGGCTGCATTGAGGCAGGTGAGAAACAGGAAGTATGGTCACGTTCTACTCGCCGGCGATTTCAATCTACATACTCTAGAATCCCCGGCCACACCAGGAGAGCAATTCAAAGCAGACATGCAAGATCTTGTCTCAGATTCCCCGGTTTGTGGTCACGTCACAACGCCCAGCAGATTCAGGAGAAATAACAGGCTGCCCATATTGAACGAATATTCACTGAGGAAGAATTGATGACCGAGTGATAATCGATACTCCTCTAGGCCGCAGTGATCTTGCGACTTTGCATTTTAATGTAGATTTGCTATGCTGAATATCCCGAGGACCGAACTCAACTAATGCGAAAAGTAACCAGATGTGACAACTTAACCCGACTCGCTAAAGCGAAGGACTGGAGTTTCCTAACCGAGCTTGCACCAGATATTGTCTGGGAACGTTTCCACAGTAAGTTTAACACCCTGAATAGTGGAGCATTGCAAACCAAAACTACCAGTTGGAGAAGCATGACGTCGTTTATAAGGAGTAGGACACACAAACGCATGGTGATGCGCAACGCAGCGTGGTGTACACACAAAACCGATCCTAGTCCGGGTACTTGGAAGGCATCTGGTGTCCACCGTAACCACTGCACCCAATTGGAGTGTGAGGATAAGTTAGCTTATTAATCTATGGTGCCACAGCAGAACTCACTTATATAGATTTTACGGCAGACATCGTGATGAGAAAGCTGTTATCCATGCGCTTGTACACCTGTCCAGGAATTGACGACATCCGCACAAAGACGCTTGCTGTGGCGGCTACTACTTTGACTGAAGCTTTGGCACGGCTGTTCTAGCACTACCTTGACGAGCATCACGTTCCTACAATGTGGAAACACGGAATAACAAATCGTATTCACAAAGGGGTTAGTCGTTTCGACCCAGCTAATTATAGACCAGTGGCTCTACTGTCAGTTCTTTCAAAAGTTATACAGGATATCATTGCTAACGCACTCATGTCTTATCCAGACGGCTTCGGTTACACTGCTCAACAACAACACAGCTTCCGCCAGAATCGGTCGTGCACAACCAATCTATTGTTAGCACGAGGCAGCTGGAGCAAAACTGTGTACGCTGGTGCAGGAGTTGATGTGGTTTACCTTGATTTGTCTACGGCATTCGACCGGTTGGACTATCCTATCCTTCTCGCCAATGTTCAAGTATGTGGCATTGTTGACTCCCTCTACGGATAGATCTGCAGTTTCCTCTCGCACATGCGTGTAGAGGTGAACATACGTGAATACAGATCAGACCCGATTCATGTCTATTGCGGAGTACCACAGGGTTGGGTATTGGGGTCCCGTCTATTCTTGGTCTTCATAAACGATCCAGTGAGTCAAATTGCGTAAAACTGTTTACTCTACGCCGATGACATTAAATTTTGTCGAATAATCAGAGCTCCAGAAAACTATAACCAGCTTCAAATCGACTTTGGCAAGAGTAGTGGATGCTCGGTCCAAAATCACATTTCCTTCTATGTGGCTAAATGTCGAGTGCTCCATTTCAGACACCGAATGGTTCACACATATAAGCTGAGGGACCAGGATCTGAAACACTATTCTCTCGAAATGGATCTGGATGTGATGGTCAAGGAAGATCTCGGCTGCTCGGCGCAGTCCAAAACGGTATCGAAGAAGGGGATCCAAATCCTGGATTTTACGGAGAGCTCCCGGGCAATTCGAACCTACGCTTTTCCACCAAATACTTCCCGCTTATATGCGTCCACATGTTGAATATGCAATTCAAGCATAGCATGCATGGCTATAGGGGGATCTCGCGGTCTTGGAGCTCCCATAACGTCAGGCGACCGAAAATGTCAAGCGGCTGCACCACTTGTCATACGAACAGCACCTCAGAGTGCTTGGCATTTTCACTGGACGTTACCGGCGCTTGCAGGGCGTCCTAATAATGGTTTATTAAATATTAAACAACACTCCTCACCCCTGCCATCACCTAGTGAATTTCAGTCACAACAGCCAGCTGACAGGTCTTCATATCAAGTTTGCAGACCAATACAGTCGGTTGGAGTGCCGAAGAAATTTCTCCTCGCTGCGTGTTTGCCATACGTTGAATACCTTCTCAGAAGCTGTGATTTTAGCCCCCAAGTTAGCCGGGTTCAAATCATCTGTCGACAGTGCACTGGCCACGCTAGACCATATCAAGTAATTCAAACCACCCATACAAACAGCAGATAAACAAAAACCAACCAACCCACCTCCATTTAACCGGGAAACCACAGACAATAACCTTGGATAGTACATGAAACAAACGGGAAGGCTGTACTCGGCAAGTTCGCAATTTGCGGTTGTACACTATTTCCTATTGCCATTTTTGCCTTTATTTTGCTCACCCCTAACCGATCATCCGGCGGGCATATCAACCTTCGCCTTTTTTTTATCCACAATATACCATTGATCGTCGGCATTTTGCATAATCACCATGACTTTTTCCCCGAGAACTTGGGATCTGTTAGCCATGAACATGGTGAGCGCTTTCACCAAGACATTTCAGTCATGTAGCAGCGGTACAGGGACCAGTACACGCTCCTTTTATTGGTGAATTTTGTTGGTTTCTGCAACATGAGGTTGCTGGATCACACAAGCAACGATCTCGGCGAAGTCATCATTTCCCAGTGCCAAGCTGCAGTCAGTAGTTAGCAGCAAGTGTTGCAGTGATGTTGTAAAGGTATTTTCCACCTAGATGCATTCTGTATATGTTGTGATTCAGCGCATTTATATCTACTTCGTACGACGTAGCCTTGACATTACTGAAAATAAGTATTGGCTTATAACAATGAAACCTAACGTGCTAGGTAACATCGGAGTGTATTTATAAGGTAGGGACATTGGCATTTCTGTTATAGGAAACAAACTTTTATTGCACAGTGTTATGGACACAGTGTCGACGTTTTGCTTACCTACCCGTTTTCCGGCAATTTTTCTATATTACACATGTGTGCATATATGGGAAATAACTAGACAGTAGTACAAGCATTGAGTAACCGTGAGAATACAATACAGTACTGACAAGACCTTGTGATGGTATTTTGCTCCTAACCCAAACTACTTGTTCTGGGTCGCCGACGGCAGACTTAAGACCGAAGCCCTGACACTTGGCTTGATTTCTACGTGCATTCTCAACGCATCGCGGACTATTTATACCATTCAATCCAGGTTTGCGTTCTCTTTCCCTAAACGGAAAGAATATCTGACAGTTCTTGCGAGAACTCTGCAAAACCTTCAAATCATCCTGTGCTCTGCGCTGTAGTGAATTTTTCTTATCCAGCTCAACGTACGCCAACCAAATTCTAATCATTCGACTCGGAATTACCAGCTCTATCCAATAACCACTTGGTCAGCTCCATACCATCGCAATCCAAAACTGCGGTAGTTGGTGCCATATTTTCGAATATGACCTGTAAATCTGCTTCCCCACTATCGGATCCTAACTTCAGCGTGCGACCTACATCTCACCGACAACGGACGGCCTCGATCAATAGACGTAAGTTTTCGCTCACCCCAAGGACACTCGAATTTGCGTGCGTGTCACAACGTGTGAGTGAATCAGATTGTCATTTACCATCCGCCCGGGAGCGTACTCCATAGACCCGTGCACATGGACGAACAAATGAGACTAACCAACAAGCCGCTTAGGTGAAGGAGAAACCAATGAACTGCCCCATCAGTAAAAACAACCTGGAATTTAAACCCGTTGGTTTGCACCATTTATAGAAGCAAAAACTGTGCCATATTTTTTTCTCGTCCCTCTGCCGTTGTATTCCTACTCAACATTAACATTTCTTAGTCTTACACTCAGCAGCTTAACACTCCTCCGAGTACCCACGAGAAATGCCTGTTAACAATGAGAAAACGAGAAGCCCCTCCTTAGACTGAAAGTGAAACCAGAAAATACTATAAAACCCCTGATACCACTGCTATAAATCTACCCGTTATTACTGTAAAAAGACGTCCACCATCTAAACTCCAAAAGAAATTGCATGTTGCTGTGATCCACCCCAACTTTACTACCACCATCCAGACTGAAACGACAAATCTGATTATAGCACTTGAGGAAGAAGCAGCCACGCTGAAAAGCAAAATTCGTGAATTCGACACAAACTATGAACAAGTTCTATCAATCTGTGCTGTTTCGAAGTTCAGCAAATGTTACACTAGACCGCTTTTGCATAGCTGGTTCCTTACCAGTCACTTGTATCCAAAACGCAAGAACTCCTCCGTAGATCACATAATGTTAACATTATTAACATGCCTGAAAAGTCGAACCTCGACAGAGTAACAAATACCCTTTTAGAAACATGCAATATGGATAGAGTCTCCTGTCAATGTCCTGTCTCTCAATGTCCTGTCAATGTCTCCTGTCAATGTCAGGAAAAAGAAAAATGTGACCACATGTTCGATTCTCCTACAGTCTCCAGACGATAGGATTGCAGCAAAATTGGTACGCAGTAAAAACTAGCTGTCGCACAAACTAATCTCAAACACATTATGATCAAACGCGATCAAACGCTTCTTCAAAGGCGACTAATACCCATCGAACAACCCATGATTCTACTATTGAAGCCAGTACTGACGCTGTCCCCAGTAATGTCACGCATGATATGTCAACTGCGTCGTCTGAAATAGGCGATGACTGGCATCCCCGTGTCAAGCGGCCTCGTGAGAGGTCCACAAACAGCAGCAGTGAAGTGGCTGGCCAGCCGAACAACTGCCCCGTGGTGTCAGCCAGGTGGTTCGGGGTTAATCCCGTTTCAGCTACTAGTTCGACGGCAGTGTTCCAGCACGTGGTGGGTTTTCGCTTGGCAAGCGTTCTCCCTATAACAAGCCACATAGTTCCGCTTAACAACACTGCGACGTGGTGGATCTGACTCTTCACTAAATAAACTCACTGTCTCTTCCCTTTTCAGAGGACATTTTCCACTTCAAGAACGTCATTCAATTTGATGAGTTACTCCCATCGCTTCACACGATGGTAAACACAGCGAACCACATTAATTATTCAGTCAGATTAACAACTTCACTCATCACGTCTACTTATATATGTTTGGCGGCATGCGGTACCGAATTTGCTTGTCACTGTGGCCAGCCACAGGACGCCTGCGCCTACAGAGGGACCATGGATGGCTTGCGCTGTACAACATACAGCTCCAACCACACACCCCATATCCAGTGTAAACCCGAAGGAATAAGACCGGGAGGCATGCGGATGGAAGTCACGTTTCTTCAACGGAGCCGGCCCACGCTGCTTCACAGACAAACACAAGCACGCTGTATTTGGGGAATCAAGCGCACACAAGGCGGTGGCTGAACCGTATTCCGCTCCACACTGAGTGCATGGAACCACTCCTCGAGCCTAACACGGTCACCGGGACAGTGTATCCCGTCCCCTCTAGCAAGGACACTTATGCACCTATGTCAATGCATACGCAAAAATTCAGTATGTTACTGGTTAACTTTCGACAATTTGGTAAAATTATCTACCCTACTTTTTTCTACCGTACGTTTGAGAAGAGTCTTTCGTTTCTGCACAGTCGCCGCGAAGGTCAGGGGTAGATTGGAGCTCACTAAATTGCCGACCCACCAATGGCATGTAAGTCTACTGTATTTACTCATCCACGCATGTCTGGGGGTGTGAATACGACGTGCGGACGCATTGCGGTGCATGTGTCCTTGAAATATGTTAATTACCCTCGTCGATTTTGACACCGGCCAGTTCAGATTGGGTCGATGCCGACGTTTTTGGCTGGTGGTTTGCAACATCTCGACAGCAGTGCATAATGCACTGGCTACCGTGTTCAAATGTTGATGGCGCTTCGACAGTTGCTTAATGTTATCCCAGCAAATGATAAAAGGGTTAGTGACAACGCTGTTGTAGACTGAATGTTACCTTCACATAAACCACCTTAGCAAAATAAGAATTCGTAACAATTAGGCGGTGAAAATATGAGATGCTACTTCTGCATAAATGAGTCCGGAACAATGTCTACCAGCTACTGGAGGCTCATCGGATCGATTTGCAAGTGCGCGGCCGCCTAAGGAGTTAATTCCAGCAGAATACAGAAATAAAAAGAAAGCTGAGTGCAGTGGCTTTTGAACAGATTTTATCAAATCTCATTTTATTCCATCAGCTTGGACAATTAAATCAAAATCAGTTTCGCAATGAACACGAGAAGGAATTTTACAGTATTGGTATGGTAAAAGAATCCTAGAAGTAGATAAAGAAGCGTTTAGGTCAAATCTAATCACCCATTTTAGAAAGAAAGGTGATGGAAGAATCCAGCGCGTACGATGCATTTATTTGATGAAACCAGGCTGTTTACGGCTATCCGTGTCGAATATTTTTCTTTTAACGGGCGCCTCGTCTTCCGGATTACTTCATCCAACACGGAACAGTCGTTTGCTTGAAATGGGAAGCGGAGTATTTCGACTTGTGCGTTACTCATGCAAGTCAATTCAAGAATGCGTTATACACCCTCATGAAGGCTGCAGTTTCACCTACGACACCCCATTAAACTGAGGGATCTGATTGCGGTTTGGTGCGAGTCCACCAGCAGACGTGTAGGGCTGCCCCAATCTCAGATATCATATCCGCACTCTCTGCTTCCAGTTCACAAGACCTGTAGGGAATTTGAACCCTGGTCAATTCCTTTGACGTGTCAAAAGCACGTATGAGCTGAAAGCGATTACGGTTCATTTTGTCTTGGGTATTTTGCAACTAGTGCAAACGGCAGCTTCACATAAAACAGTAAATCTCACCCACCCACATTTCGCCAACATTCAGCTGGATCGAGGTTTAGGGCACACGTAGAACATCCGCATTTCTTTTGGTAGCAGCAGTCTAACGAAATAGGAAAACAAATCTATACCAGCACGTCACCATGATCTGTTGTTGTTCTGTCGTTGTGGGAGTACGACTAGCCGCTCAGCTGTACATCCCGTGGAATTATATCGGAAGTTAAAAGAGTCCCAGAGAGTCCCACCGGCCACCAGAAATTAACTAATGGGCAATACTTTTACGCTTGTTAAGTCATTCGCAACTACTGAATGTGGCATGACCGTGGAACAAACCGTTGAGCGTGAATCGTCAGTGATCTATTTACACAGTTTCCATGGATACTTAAAATACCGAAACTTCTAGTAGGATGGCATATTAAGGTTTTCCAGATTGGCCGGATACGTATCTGGGCGATAAGGAATATTTAAACATTCAAGTCTGCCAAGGCAGGGAACTCAAGTCAAGTCAATAAAATGCTTAATACACCAACAACGCTTGAATATTCAGCCGTAAACAGCCTGGTTTCATCAAATAAATGCATCGTACGCGCTGGATTCTTCCATCACCTTTCTTTCTAAAATGGGTGATTAGATTTGACCTAAACGCTTCTTTATCTACTTCTAGGATTCTTTTACCATACCAATACTGTAAAATTCCTTCTCGTGTTCATTGCGAAACTGATTTTGATTTAATTGTCCAAGCTGATGGAATAAAATGAGATTTGATAAAATCTGTTCAAAAGCCACTGCACTCAGCTTTCTTTTTATTTCTGTATTCTGCTGGAATTAACTCCTTAGGCGGCCGCGCACTTGCAAATCGATCCGATGAGCCTCCAGTAGCTGGTAGACATTGTTCCGGACTCATTTATGCAGAAGTAGCATCTCATATTTTCACCGCCTAATTGTTACGAATTCTTATTTTGCTAAGGTGGTTTATGTGAAGGTAACATTCAGTCTACAACAGCGTTGTCACTAACCCTTTTATCATTTGCTGGGATAACATTAAGCAACTGTCGAAGCGCCATCAACATTTGAACACGGTAGCCAGTGCATTATGCACTGCTGTCGAGATGTTGCAAACCACCAGCCAAAAACGTCGGCATCGACCCAATCTGAACTGGCCGGTGTCAAAATCGACGAGGGTAATTAACATATTTCAAGGACACATGCACCGCAATGCGTCCGCACGTCGTATTCACACCCCCAGACATGCGTGGATGAGTAAATACAGTAGACTTACATGCCATTGGTGGGTCGGCAAATTAGTTAGCTCTAGTCTACCCCTGTGCGACTGAGCAAAATCGAAAGACTCTTATCAAACTTACGGTAGTATCATGATCATGCCTTTGCAGGCTTGCCTAGCACTATTGAGAATAACATATTTTGATATACTCATGAGTAGGGGATTTATTTAGAAAAATGCCTACCATGCTGAAAATTTAACCGCCCAGGAAACGTCTGCCTGCACTCTTAACCCTTGTCCCCTCTCCCAGTCACAAGCCTTTACAAAAGTTGACAATATTTTTACCTGCGACCTGCCAAGAGCGGGACGAAAACTCAAATCGTCACGTTGGGATCACGGAAAACAAACCTAAAATCGACCCAAATGAAGTAAGCTATGGCTTATCTCCGACTAACTGAGGAGTAGGCGAAAACAGAGGAAAACACCATACCAAGATTTGTCCCAGAAACACACAAAGTTCAACAGATCTGAAGCGACCACTACAAGAAAGTAGAGATATCCAGCTAGGCCAACTGAGAAAATGTGTACGCCTTCAGTCTTCCGCATGCCACACTGACACTGACGTCGGGATAAGTCGTAGAGAGTTGGTCCACTACTTACCCACGATGTCTCTGACTACGAATCCAACTCTCGCAACCTCAAGCTGGCAGAATCCTTATGTGTTCGACACCAAATTAGCAAACAAAATGGTAGTAGGCCACACGAACTTACACCCGAGAGAGTGCAAACCCTATCAACCTCAGGTCAAACCCCACCCATCACCACCCCTTGTATTACTAAATTTGCAACGATACAATCCGAAAAAACGAGTTTATTGTGTTCAGCATCACCCCCCCTGTATACTACGAAAGTAAGTCTCATTTTTAGACTATCGTATGCCACCACATCCTCCCTCACCAATCCAGCACTAGCACGTGTGATTATGTATCAGAAAATAGTCAAACTGCCGGAGTATATACTTCATTCAATCCAGTGCGATGTTGAGTTCAGTGTGCCTCAGATATCATACAACACAGTTCTTAGAAATTATGATGAAGAAACAAACCCTAGCCACCCTTTTTATTCTAATCAAACAATGTCTTTCAAATCTGTCACCATCAACATTCGTTCTCTTGTACCCAACTTAGACATATTTCCAACACTCATGTTTATGAGATTCCCTGATACCGCTTTTACTATTGAAACTTGATGCACATCAGAAATTACTGCTTCAACATATTAGGTTACAAACTTTTCCACAAGGATCGATCACACAACCTTTGTGGTGGCTGTGCTCTATACCTATGAAATAACCTGGCTGCTATTCCTGCAGATAAAACTGTGCTCAATGACTTAGAAGATACATTATGGCTGGTGATCGCTTCTACTGATCCTCTAGTAGCTTGTATCTATCGGCCGCCCCGAACCACTCAGTGTGAAACCCCAAAGAATATCGATGTGGTCAATGTTGCTTCCATTACCACACAAATCGAACTGCGTGGTGTGAAGTACTTATCGCACGAATCTTGCTCTGTCACTCTTTGTCTATTTGCGGAGACAATTTTGGCAACACAGTCAAGCTCTTAAGCTCATTCGATTAATCTGAAGGAGTGTTATCCAGAGCTACCAATCGAATGGACCTAAGACCAATGATTCGCTAATTCTGGTGTTTTTTCTATTTTGGCATTTCCCATTAGTAAGCACAGCTGTCAAACTTGATCCTTTCGGAGTCTTGCAAGGCTGCTTCTCGTCTCCTCTCCTGGACTACACTGAGAGCCATTCAGCAAGCCTGCATTCGTGTAAATCCGTTGCTCTACAAGGAAGATATTGGAGCAAACCACTACCTCTACGTTTATCGTGACACTGCGTCAACCAGCCTTGGACTTCTTTCGACATTAACGCTAATCTCGCGCTACCGCGAGATGTCTTACACCAGTTCATCCAAATTATAAACAAATGAATCAACCGATTTATAAATAAACTTGTATATTTCTAAACAATTGGTGCACGATCCCTATGCACCTCATCATCTTTTGCTTCCCTATTCTAACGCGCTATGTATGCTTTTATCTCTTAGTTGTGTTTGGGTTCCCCTTTTATCGACCATCAGCATCTTCGTCTGTATTCAAATTCTTGTCAGCTACCGATATTATGTTCGTTTCGGTCAAACTTTTCTGCGAACAGCTCGCTTTTCGTCCCGATAATCAATATTATCTCCCGTTTATCCGACAATGCACGCGAAGGACATTCAGCACTTTCGAGCCGTAATCTGCTTCGAAATTTTTTTGGAAAGATCGGCTTCTGCTTATATACCTACATAAAGAAATAAATAAAGAAATAGATTTATGCCTGATGGAAGGAAGCGCACCTAGGAAGGTGTGATCAAGTAGTGGCACAGTGTGGTAATTCATCGAGCACAGTGTGATCGAAAAATACAATTGTTCTCCAGATAAACAGGAAGTTGCAGCGATAAAATGAGCATGCTTGCAAAGTTGGTGGATTGCAAGTCACAAATATTTGATGGATCAGATAGACTAAAGTTGTACAGTTTTTTGTAGGGAGAATCAACATACATTTTCATGATGGATTATGTCGTCACCAGAGTCACGGAACTGCCTTCGTTGCACCAGATACATAATAAATAAACAAAGTGAACGTTACTCGACGATGCGAGAAGCCGTTCTATAGAACGAACATGACAAATATCGTTACACCCTTTTCATGTCATTGCATTAATAACTTTGCAAAAGTAAACATGGGCGCAATTTCAAATTATCTATATTATCAAAATTATCCAGTTTTCACCCCGCTACTATAAACGAAACTACCAATATTATCCAGTTCGATCTCCACTCGCTCGGAATCTAGTGCTCAAAATGGAGCACGTTATTTACGACAGATAAATGTTACGCTAAGTCTTACAACTGCGACATAACACCCAAAAATTTGACGATTTATGGTAAACCAGGCAATATATGCCACACTGTTGGTGGCTTGGGCTTGAGATACTCGTGCTCGATCAACTTCTCCGAACAAGTGGTCTACATCACTGCAAAGACAAGACAAAGCATTGGAATGTTATTTCGAACTTTCAAAGTAAAATAATCCATACTCTGCGCTTACGCATCACTTTCAAGTTCTCATTTAGAATACTGCTCGATGATGTACAGCAACGCACCAAACGAGACCGCATTGCACTAGAGAATGTACAAAGAACACTCACAAAGCGCCTATTAAGAACATCATGGAAAGTAGAATATTCCGAGCAATTTGAGAAATTCAAGCTTGATCCCATCTGGTTGATGCGAATGAAGCACAATTTCATCACATTCTATAACATCCTGCACAAACATATAGAGGTTTCCAACCTTAACATGGCAATAATACAATCACCATCATACGACAAACGAAATAAGAAACATTCGGTAGTGGAATGCAGCTCGATGAATACCAGAGCCGCCAACTTCTTACTTATCAGATATGCACGAATCTGGAACAAATTGCCAATTGATATCCGTGCTAGCAATTCAGTGCACGAATTTCAAAAAAGGACGAGCAAATGTTTGGCCGTGCAAAATGTGATCCATCTATTGAGATGTCACATAACGAACAGCCAAGCATACGAACAGGGTCCAGGATGTCTTGGTTCCAGAAACCAGTCTATCACAGTGTTGCGGTCCCGTCAAATATCCCCCCAACTCCGGCGTAATGGCTGTGAAAAGCGGGGTCCAATTACTCCCCACAACGTAGCAGTTTGCAGCCGCTCCGAGAAGCGGCACAACTGCGCACCTGTTGACAATGTTCTTTTACAAACTACCACGCAGTCGTGGTAGCTATTTTCCCTCTTGATGACCCAGAACTTTGGCTGTGATTTGCCCTTTTTCGGTTGTAAAATAGCCTTCAGAGGACCACTTGCCTTCCTTTCCGCGTCATCAGTTGGAAGTCGGTCGGGTCACGTGATTTAGTGTGTGTCGATAGCCGGGAACCGTTCGCGTCTAAGCCACCAGCGCGCCTCTACCGTAACCCCTATCGTGTGCGTAGCGTCGTCCGATACGAGTACTCTGCCTCTACCCGAATACGTGCGGATAGGACTGATCTCATCATGTTCGCTCAATTTCCGTCTCACCAGCGCGTACCCCGGGATAAGCTAACGCCATCACGTCAGCGCAAATCCGTTCGATTGGCCAGTGTTCCAAGCCGTTAGCGTAGGCGTGCTCCAACCGTGACAATCTTATCAGGCGTCCCTCAATCGTAACACCCAGAGAACAAATCTTGCAATAGTAAGGCTCCTATACTCACCGTCTTCATCATTCTTCTTCCTTCTTACCTGTGCCAACAACAGTTGTCACCAACAAGAGTGTTATGAGGGGGTAAGTTATTCAAACACACCTCCACATTCCCCATCTTCATTGTCAATGTTCCTAATACTTTTATTGCAGTTTACTCTTATGTTTATTTATCACAGGTGCTCCTCTCACTCCGGTTTCATATGAATGCCACCACCAGAATTCGATACTACTAAATGCCATGAACAAAACAGCCATCAAACGTGGTAAAAGAAAATTGACACCTAGTTTAAACGTTTGCGTATTAGTATTCTCCAGAGACCTTCCAAACCAGACAGACATCCTGTACAACATCAGGTAACACATTGGAACAACAGGCAACTTTGATACCCTATCCAAATTGAAAAACGATTTTCATTACTGTTGTGCCTTTTTCGATCATTCGCGGTCGTTGCTATAGAAAATGCTTTATTTCCCTGAACATGCCGTCCCAGGCGTGTCTCATCAAAAACGGGAATATATAATTTATTCATTTATTTATTTAACACAAAGTACTCAGAATGGCTCTGCTGTTTTTACCTGTCGTTGAACCAGGGTTCTTCACAATCACATGACAAAAGTTCGAGCCGAAACAAGAAATGAAACGGGATGAAATGAAAGGGGCCGTGGTCCAAAACGTTTTGTAGCAGTCTGGAGATTCCCCGGTTTGCCTGTGTAAAATTCTAACCAAAATTCTATAATTGTATACCTAGGCAACCGGTGTGGTTTGTGGAACTGCCTGCTGAGTTCGAATGCTTTACTTGCTCATCGCCATTTTTGCTTGGCGCTCGTTTCGGTTGCAACTCGCGACTGCCCTGTGTGCTGTGCTTGCTCCGTTCCCCTAGCTAGAGCGTCCACCGTGTCGTTCATTTATAGCTAGGTAACAGGGAATCTTTTACTGTACCAATAAAAGTTTCCCTGCAACTCGATCCGTCTTCTCGAATCGTTCTCTGGGCTCCCGGTACAGGCGAGCCTCTAAACGTTATATGTTTTGAAAATTTATTCAGGCACCGTCGATACCGTTTACGAACACGTTATCTAGGGGCTTTGGTGTTCCGAACATAGTAATCAGATTTTGGGTGGTTAACTGTTTACTAATCACAATTTTAAAATTGCACAATGTACAGCATATTCTGATATCTCTCGGAAGTTTCTTCCAAATCTTTGAGTAGTGGATTAGAAAGAAACCTTCTCTGATTCTCGTAGTAAACTTTGGAATCATAACCTTTATCTCTTTGTTACGGATTGGATATCTGCTGTTTAGTGATATGTAAACGCGGCTATCAAGGCTGTGAATTTATCGGTTTATGATTCCATACAGAAAACATAAGTTCACCTTCATTCTTCGAAACCAAACTAGGTCGAATCCAAGTTCGTCACATTGCTCTCTATATGTCATCTTTGAAGAATATCCACATAGCTTTTGCGTGAAGCGTTTTGGACCCTCTCAAGAACATGCTGCTCGATAGACAAAACAAACCCACACCGCTCTGCTTCCTAGATTATAGCAACACTTTCGATTGTCTAAACCGCGTGCTGTTGTTACACCATCTGCTAGTTTCCGGAGTTCAACCTACATTAGTAGCTTACCTTGCAGACTATTTTTCCAATCGTCTGTAGTTTGCCAAGATTGGGGGGAAAAACTCTTCCTCATTTATTACAAATTCAAGCGTTCTTCAAGGAGATATTTTGTTCCCATTCACATTTTCCACCTATATTAACTCCATTCCCGTTCCTAAAGAAGCCATCCTCTTAAAGTATGTCGATAAGGTGATCCTTGGTTTACACAATCGCACCACAGATTCACCGGCCAACTTACAATGCTTCTCTTACAACCTCATTTCCTGGTGTAAATCTCGCTTTTTCGCTCAACGTATCAAAGTGTAAAGATGTTCTCTTCTTGCTAGCCAACGAAAACTGCTATCAACAGCTCCTGAAGCACACCCGCATCTCAGTATTGACAGTGTCAGTCTAAACAGTACAGTATTGAAATATCTCGGAGTTACACTAAGCCGGGACCTCACATGGTCACATCAAGTGAAGGAAACATTCACTAAAGTCAGGAGACTAACCTTCTATGTCTCCCATCATTTGTACCTCGTTACTTAATTCTACGTGTTGTCACCGCTTGCGCAATGCCGTACTGGAAGTACTGATCAGGTGATATTCCCCGGACTCTTAAACGGGCAATTCAAAATGTTCAACAGGTCGCCGAACCCTCTTGATCGATGCAGCGGAGATCCCATGTTAGTGATTATTAACACCCTTGTGTCCAATCGTGTTCGCTCCAGCAAAAAACTGACGTCCAAAATACTCACTGAGGCCAGTCACCCTCTCCATTGTGCATTGTCTGAATGAAGCTCGACGTCTTCGACCACACAAACGTACAAAGCTATGTATGCCCGCACACGGGCTTACGGTACTTCAGTTGTTCCCACTTTGTCAAGTTTTCTAAGGGATCAAGATCTAGTCAAACAAGATCTTATTGCCAGACTGAATCGATGAGATGGCCACTGTCAGATTTTTCAACTGGTGGCGCACCACATACATGTCACACTTTTCATTTGATTTTATGTGCGCCCTTAGCGTGTGTGTTGTAGCTAAATATGCACCCTCCATGAGTGCATAAAACGCATCGTTGACTTGACTTGACTTATTAGATTGGACCAATGAATAGCATTCCATACAAGGTAATAGATGTGTTTTGTAAAGCCATATACGAGATCCAATGAGGTAAAAGTGATGGCATATATATCTGCTGGTCCTCATGGCCTTTGAAACCTGAAAGTCACAATGTTCAGAAACTTTAAAAGTAACGGAATATCGTACTCCCAAGTCGCGAACTGCCCTGCATTGCGAGATGTATGCGTCTTGTAGTAATAGACTGTCTGGCGGCCCTTGACATTTGCACGACAAAATATTACACTTGTCCATGGCAAATAACACTGGCACAGTTGGTACCAGGACTCAAGTGCAGGTAGGCCATCCTGAATGAAACGTAAGGTTTCCTGCGTATTTACATCTTTTTGTGAGTGGACAACTTTAATGTCATTGATGAAGATGAACGTAACACCGTTTCCAATTCTCTTGTATATATCGTAACATATATTAGGAAAAGAAGAGGACCAAGAGACTTCCTTAAATCATGCCACTGGTGATTACTTTCGTGTCAAGTATGGCCCTTGCTTAACAGTCTGGACTGCACGTCCTGCCATTCCATTAGACGCCGGATGGTACGGCGCAGACTTAATGTGATGTATCCCGTTGTTACTCAGGAACTGTTGAAACGCTTCACTGGTAAATGGGATTCCGTTATCGGTGCATACCTTCTTTGGGAGTCCGAAAATAAAGAATACGGAACGCATCGTTGCAACTGTTGCTGCGGAAGTCACATGTGGAACTGAATGTACTTTTATTCATTCAGAATCCGTATCATTCAAAAGTAGATACATCAACCAATTGACTGGGCCAAAGTAGTCCACGTGTACCCACTGCCAGAGCCCCTCCGGTCAACGCCATTAACGTATCGGTCCGGATTTTTGCCTTTAGTAGTTCTGACATTGTTCGCAGTTTTTCAACAGCGATTCTATATCCTGATCAAAGTTTGGCCACCAACAGTAACCACGTGCCAGCGCCTTCATCCAATTCAAGCTACGGTGTGCACCATGCAGATCTCTCAGCAACTGGGGCCAGAGTTCTTCTGATGGAACTATGCGCCGGCATCGAAATATACAACCGTCGTATAGACTCAACTCATTACTCCGACAGGCGAATGGCTTCAGCTAGTCTGACGTGTTTGTAGGCCATCCGGTCATCAAGAACCATTTCACCGTCGACAACACAGGGTCCCGCTCCGTCAGGCGCCGCACCATGTCCCTCCGGATGCGTGCCTTTTCAAGGTGTTGCATCAAATTGATAAACTCCATGGGTTCACTATTGGTTTTGGGCCATGCTGCTGCGGAAGGCGAATCAGTGCGTCGGCAATGGTAGTACTTGGTCTGTTTACATACCGAAGTTTGTAGTTATAAGCGCTCAAAAGTAGTGCCCACCTTTGCATTCGAGACGAAGACATGTGTTGGATTCTTTTCTCCTCACCCAGAGGCGAAAGAAGTGGTTTATGGTCAATGTGGATTTAGAACTCGTACACGACTCCGGAAATAAACGCTAAGTCTTCTCTGTCCAGTTGGGATTAATGCCTTTCAGCGCGTTGCAGGGTACGAGAAGCAAAAGCGATTGGACGGAGAGAAGCGTCATCCGTCTGGTGGCAAAGGACTGCGCCCACTCCGCGTGGGGTTGCATCACACTGCAGCACTAGACACCGGCTGGGATCAAAATGCATGAGATACGGGGAGACGCTGAGCACCCAATTTGCATCTGTGAAGTACTTTCTTTGATCCGGGCCCCAAGTCCAGGAGTTTGTGACCTTGTATCGGCCAAGCTTGCACGTCCCGTCTGCGCGTGCGTGCGTGCGTATGCTACATATACTCCTCTCTCTCTAACCTATACGGTTCTCTGCCGTGAACAGTGGTGCATGTAGCTCAACCTTTCTCCTTGCAGCTGTGTTCTAAATAGTTTTTAAGGATTAACTTCTCAACCACTCTAGGATCGTTGCTCGGAGCCCCCAAGCCGCCATACACGAATCCCAAAATGTCTCGTTTTTTAGATCAGTCTAAAGAGCATGAGTGTAATCTGAAAAAGAAACTAGCTGAGCTAGCAGAGGAAGTTTCCATTCGAGAGGATGATGTAAGACATTCTTCCGTTTCCAAGCAGTGCAATTCTAACAAGACGAAAGGCAAACCGGCTGCTGGGGATGCTTGTCGGGAGAGCTTGTCAACTTTAGAACTTCGTCCAGTGTCGGCTCATAAAGCACGTTGGGAACAGCTGATGACTACCAAGCGTTCAGAACACCCACAAAGCTCACTTGTCGAGGTTGCAAGAGAGTATATGTAGCATACGCACGCACACACGCATGCGCAGACGGGACGTGCAAGCTTGGCCGATCCAAGGTCACATGAGTCGATAAGGCCATGTGACCTTGTAGCGGCCAAGCTTGCACGTCCCGTCTGCGCGTGCGTGCCTGCGTGCGTATGCCACAAGTTTCACTTGTGCAACAGTTCGTACAAGGGTTCAAGTACTGGTGTTAGGTAAGAAGCGACGATAGTGAGAAAACATTCCAAAAGGCGATCGGAGTTCAGCTTCATTCTTGGGTTCAGGTGAGACAAGCATGGACTTGACTTCTTCTTCCAACACGTGTAGTACGTTTTTATCAGGACGGTAACGAAGGTAACGAACAAAATCTGAGGAAAACGCATCCTTGAATTTCTTCAGTTTGAGTCCACTCTGTTCTAGACCTTCGAGCACAGTGGATAGCGTTTTGCAAATGTTCAGCATCTGTAGGTCTTGTAATTAGATTACCGTCAAGATAGGCGCAAGCAACAGGAATATCTTTGATCAGGTTATCAATGATCCTTTGGAATGCCGCTGGGGCCGAACTGACTCCGAAAGGCATACGTTTGTACTGGAAAAGACCCATGTGTGTACTTACCGTATTGCATGAACGAGTGGTCTCGTCTAACTCAATTTGTAATTACGCGTGACTGAGGTCGATCTGTGTAAACTTTTGTCCGCCTGCTAGCATAGCATACAGATCATCTATCCGAGGTAAGTATACTTATCTAGAAGTAAACCACGATTAATAGTTAGTTTATAGTCACCACAAATGCGCACGGAACCATCTGGCTTCTGGACTGAAACTATTGGATCTGTACACTCACTGTATTGGACTGGCTCGATTGTTCCTGCCGATTGCAATCGCTTTATCTCGTCTTCCACCTTTGATCCCATGGAATAAGGTGAGGTACGTGTCCTGAAAAGCGGGGCTGAGTTCTCGGCCGTAATTTGATACTAGTCTGATATCCGTGCAATTTTCCTAGTTGCGCATCAAAACGTCAGCATATTTGTTGAGCACATCCTCCAAGCGCTGGTTACTGGACATGAACTTCACTGTCTCTAGCGTGGCCGGAAGGCATTTAATTCAGTCGCGCCCGAGTAAGTTCGGACAACCATTCGCCACAACATATGCCTGTAAGGTTCGCTTCTCCCCATGATAATTTACATCAACAGCGCGGTTTCCCAGGACTGGTATCGGCTACCCAATGTACGTAGGCAAAGTTGCTTCACAGGGGGGATAACTTGGGTATTGTTTTAACTGGTGCAGCACTGATTATGATAAATGAGGTACCGGTTTCAAGTTCCATTTTAACCAACTGTCCTTCTATTACCAGTTGCAGAGTGTAGGGTGGGTGAATGCTGCAGATGGTCGACGATGCGTTCCAAATCGTGTTTGGCTGTACACACTGCTCTTTACACATCTGCATCGTAGTTAAAGCTTTTTGATGACCAACTTTCTTCAACGCTACTGCTTAAATTAAGTTGTTCTATCGCTATTATTGTTGGTGGATTCAATAGAAAGGATACAACATTCTTGAAGACACTTGGCTTGGTAGACCTAGTGACTCTTTCGACCAGACAAGATGCCCAGTTGGACGCTGTGTTCAAATTAAACGACAGTTATTTGCCATACAAAAGTGGGCTCCTTTGAGCAGCTCAGACCGTTGTATTTTAAAACTGTGTCTAGTCATCTACAGCAGGTCTAATTTTTTGGATCGTTTCCAGTTAAGCCCCGCCACTAATTCAAAAAGAGCACGCGCAAAAAGTTAAGCCCCGCCACTAAGGCAAAAAGGGTACACCTGAAAAGTCAAGCCCCACCAATAGTGCAAAAAGGGCACGCGTGAAAAGTTGAGCCCCGCCACTGTTTGCTAGCTCCAGTGTACGTAATGCACGTGAACTTGCCCCATAAAAACACTCCTTATCCGCTTCTAAGGTCATTTTTGTCCAAAAAGTTTCTACGTTCGCACGTAAAACCTGACATGAACTTTCTGATGCTTTCGGCGGTCGTTCATGACAAGGAAACAGCAATACGTTTTTTGCAAAGCCATGGAGTGATTCATCATCAACGTTTGTGCAGACGAGGACAGCAAATGACACTTTCAACTGTTTCTGACAGGTGGAGGTGTGATGCCCGACAGTGTCGGCAAGAAATCTGTCTTCGAAAGGGAAATTGGCTGGAGCGGTCTAGGATGGATTTCAGGACAATAATCCTATTCATTTATTGCTGGTCCAAAAATCTGACAACAATCAAATTCTGCTCAGAGGAGTTATCTATTGGCCACGCGACCGCTGTCGACTGGAAGAACTTTCTGCGTGAAATTTGCGCCTGGCAGCTTTTGCAGACTCCAACGATTGTCGGCGGCCCAGGTCTACATGTCGAGATCGATGAAACCCCAATATCACGTCGTAAAAACCATGCAGGGCGAGTCCTTCCCCAGCAGTGGATTTTCGGAGGGATTTGCCGGGAGACTAAAGAATTGTTTTTGTATGCAGTGCCAGATCGAACTGCGGCCACTCTGCTGGACACAATCCAGGCCTGCATCGCTCCCGGCTCAATTATCATTTCCGATATGTGGGCATCATACCAAGGCATTGAATCGATGATTGGCATGAGTTATACTCATCACACGGTTAATCATACCGAAAACTTTGTGGATCCAACGACTGGAGCTCACACACAAACCATCGAATCTCTCTGGCACATTTACAAGATGCAGAATAAGCGCCAATGCGGCACACACCGATCTTTAGTGGACAGCTACCTGTGTGAGTTCGTTTGGAGGCAAAGACACCGAAAAATGGACCTTTTCATGCAAATTATTAATGACTTGTCTCAATTTCACCCTCTTCAATTGAGAGTAAAAGTTCAAGTTCCATATCCTCCCTTTTCATAGTCATTTTTGGGTGGCGGGGTTTAACTTTTTGGTGGGGCTTAACTGGTAAAGATCCAATTTTTTAACGCTGACCAGACGGCCTTACAAGGTTATAAAAGGGCGAAATTGCTGCTTGCAAAATATCACGAGGCACCAGACCATGTTTTCTTTAACTGAGTTTTCCGTCTTTCACGACGTGGACCTGTCTCTCGAATGTAACCATCTTACGGACTACATAAAATATTGCTTTTACATATGCTGCCCTGTTGAAGCGATCTATCTAAGAGCAGATAGGTTATCCTCACTAAGGCGATTTCGAAGGATGACAGAATGGGCCTACAAGTGCAACAATGCTACCCGTGTCAAACGTCTAACCACGGCACTTAAATCCGTGGTAAAATGATACATCAATGATACATCGCAGCAGATCTAGGCAACCATAACAGTTGCGGTCTTATGGGGGCTGCTGAGGCAGATCTGTGATAAGAGCGTTTGCAGTCGGAGAGGGGAAGTGGATACAGATAAACTGATTTCGGAATTTAATTACGCCTCACTAAGCTTATCTTCCTTGCCCTTCTTCATTATCTCAAGTCCAGCCGCGCCCTTCACTATACCGACATTTTGCTAAAGCTTGCTGAATCCGCGCAATGAAATCAATGGTTCTTACTTCAGGGTTTTGACGCAAGCTCGAGAAAATATACCGCACAGGGTATGTGTTCAGTCGTGAACCCCATAACCCACTGAGGACTTCTAGCGAGTTGTTAACTGTCTCCTTCTCACCGACATGGAGTGCATCAAAATGTCTTTGGCGTTCCTCCCCCACAAATTGTCAAAATAAGTTACTTTTGTGGCTCTCTGAGAGTACTGTGTTGGGTTGCAAAAGGGGTAGTAGCTCAATAATTCAAAAAGGTGCGTTTCCAACGCTTCTAGGTGGCCGGTGTTGGTTTATCAGAAGGAATATTCCAAAGTAGTGCAGGAAAGTGCAACAGCGCAGTAGTTTGACATCGTCGCCAAAATGTTAAGTATAGACCTTAGCCGATGAACGGAACAGAATGCGCACGCGTAGTATGGAACCGATTTATTAAAAGCATCCTGCGTTACAGTGGCTAGAAAGGCCGGAAAGGCCTGTCAATGAGATAAGGAAAGTAGGGCAGGTTCATTCTCAAACAATCATGTGAGGGCCTGTGGTTACGAATCGATACTCAAGTGCGTACGGGACATTTCGGTTTAGAGAAATGGTCGCCGATGTGCACCTTCTAATGTCTACTGATCAGATATGAAGACAGCCAAAAGAACATCGGCTCTCCAATGCCTATGTCCTCCAGCTTGTTCAATAACTTTCTGTGAAACACTCTAGCAGACTTTTGCATATCCAGGAACAGGAGTATGACATTGTTTCCGTTGTCTATTGCAGCCGTTGTGGCTTAAAATGGTTGTCTGGCATGTAGCGCAGGATTAAGCTTGCATTAAGCCGTGCTGCGAATTGCTGATGAAGTTGGCCTTGTTCAAGGATTCAAATAGTTCACCTTCTGCTATTCTTTCCATTATTCTAGCTACAATGGATGTGTGATTGATGGAACAAAAGTTTTTGACATCGTGGGCTGCGCCACTTGTCATACGAACCGCGCCTGTAGATCATATCGGCGTTTGCGTGATGACCTAATCATGGTTTACCAACTAGTAAACGACACTAATCACTCCTGCCATCACCAGTTGAAACTGAGTCACAACAACCAACTGAGAGGTCATCATCTCAAATTGGCAGAACCATACAGTCAGTGGGAGTGTTAAACAAACTTTCACTCACTGCGTGTTTGCCACAAGTGGAATGCCCTCTCAGAAGCTGTGATTTCAGCTCCCATGTTGGCTGTGTTTAAAGCACTTGTCGACATTGTACTGGCCACACTACACCATATCACGTAATCCGAACGACCCACACGAACAGCAGAAAAATAAATCAACCCATTTCTATTTTTGTCCGGAATCCACCGGCGATAACCTTGAATAATACACAAATCCAAATATGAACTGCTCAAACGGAAAAGCTGTCATCGTCAAGTTTGCAATTTGCATTTGTTCCCTATTTACCATTGCTATTTTACGTTGATCTTGCTCACCCCCAACCGATCGTCCGGTGGTACATGTCAAGCTTCGTAATTTTTTTCCGCAACATACCATTGACCAATTTGTGTCGCGTGATAACGACAGAAGTGAGTGTAAATCTTGAGCAAACGCAGAGGAAAGTTACTCCCACTGCCTTTTGTTACACAAGGGGGATTCCATAAGGGCCTGCGCAATTTCAGGAGCACAAGAGAGAGACTTGACCAGCAATTGACGCTATATAGTGAATTCCACTGTGCATAGACTTTCATTGTTGCGCGGCATGGTAAGTGCTGGTGTATTTTTATTCGTCGCAGTCAGCCGACAATCCAGATAAGTCAACTTGCTATCCGGAAAAGCACCACGCGGCCGTTTCGCCCTATTGGGGCTCGTCAATGGTGCGCATCCTTCAGTCCTCTACGGAAGATCGAACCCATGACTGCTAGTAGCTTGTGCCAACTAGTCCACAGCTTATGCAAATGCGCCATGCAGGACGGTAGCCGGCCATCACGGATTGTTAGCTAACTGTTATATAGCGCGACCCATCCTCCACTGCCATACAGGCATCTGCCATGCAGATGACAGCGGTTGGCCTTCCGGTGTCAGGAGTTCCCGGTTACGGCAACTATGAATCGACATAGCATTTGTATTACATATGAGTATATCGCAGCTAGCTAACAATTCGTGATGGTCGGCTACTGTCCTCCATGGCGCAGTTGCCTAAACTGTGGGCTAGTTGGCACAAGCTACTAGCAGTCATGGGTTCCATCCTCCGTAGAGGACCGAAGGATGCGCACCATTGACGAGCCCCAATAGGGCGAAACGGCCGTGTGGTGCTTTTCCGGATAGCAAGTTGACTTATCTGGATTGTCGGCTGACTACGACGAACAAAACTACTCACAAAAATCCTTCTACTCATAAGTAATTGCTGATGTGTTTGATGATTCATTGACAATTGATTCGGCAAAATAAGCACTGAAAGCTCCGCAGATATCAGCTGATGCGTGGAAATATGTTCCATCAGGCGGAGTGATAAACTTGAACTTGTTGCTGCGACACGAACTTCGGGCACGGAATAGTTTAACCACTTCAGCTGTTTTGCTAGCGCCGTTCATAGTTTTATACTCTTCCAGTATGAGTGCTTTGTCATTTTGATGCCTTTGTTTTTCGAGGAGCTTGGAGTGTTGTAGTTCCAGCACAAAGTCAGAAGCTGAGCTGAATTTTCCCCGAATTTTACGCAACATTTATGCTGCCTTTAATGCCTTGCGATCAGATTTATGTGTAGTTTGATAAACACATTTTAGTGGTGCTGCTGCATCGATGTAGAAGCCAATTATCCTATGAAAAAGGTCCGTCACTTGTTGAGAACATGAAGAGAGAAAGAAGTTGTCCCAATTCATCCTTCAGCATTGGGTTCTCGAACGTTTTTGCTGTGTGCGATTTTTTCAGCTAAATTACACAGCCATCACCTGGATGACTAGGCCGATCTCTGATAAACTTGTATCAGGAAATACTTAACTAATTGTCAGACGTGTCATCATGATACTAAGATTCAGTTATAAACATGATATCAGGGATAGTCACGAAATCAAATAAGCGTAGGGTGTGGATATTGTTTATCAAAAATGTTTATCAAAAATACTAAGATGGTTTTGTGATATGTGAAAGATTGTCTACGCTGTTTTAGAAGCATTGGGGTTTCAGCCGTGTGCCTGGACCCAGACTAGAAATTGTTAATACAGAGCGTGTCTTGCTAACAGTGAAAATTCATTTGGTGGTGGCCACAGCGTAGGGGTTTAGGACTGAGTATGACTCTCTAGAAAATGATTCACGAAAAAGAGCCCGTGATTGTTGTAATGACTTGTGAGAGCTAGAGTGTTAAGTTGTGTCATCTGCAGTATGTCACTGATAAGCTGTTGTTTAAGTAAAGCATTGAAATGAGTCACTGGGTAACTGTTATTTCCATCCATGGGTAAAATCCGCTTACTTGGCTGGATTTTACAGAAATTACGCTGGAAAGACAAGCAAACGTGATGGCTGGTGCGAAAAGGCGAGTCTTAAGTAATGTCATTTACAAAGTCAAGTGACTTAGCAAAACAAGCTCTAAAATGGACGGCTGCTGATTTCTCATGTACCTAGTGGGGAGGTCCACGAACTGGTGTAGTGGTACCTGCAGCGTTAAGTCCAGCAGTTCTGTACCGAACGATCCCAGTGCCAAACTGCAAGACAGATCATCCCAACTAACCTCTGGGAGGTTGAAGTCTTCCAACACCAGACAATGTTCGCAGAGTGACTGCGTATAAAGTCAATGATTCCATTGGAGGTGATCATAGGGCTTCTATACACTAACACGACCGTAAGCTGGACCGAGGAAGCGCAAATAAAGACTAGGACAGCCTCAACAGATTTGTCGAGAGACTGAAAAAGTTTGGTCCTCAATACATCTATTTGATTATGCCCTTGACGGCCAATGGAGCAGGCAGTGCGGAAAAGTCCGTTGCCAGGCAGATATACTTCTCCATCTGTGATTTCCTCAGATGGCCACGTTTCAGTGAAAGCAAGTATATCTGGACGAGATTTGTCTACGAGCAGACCCACCTCGCACATCTTGTTCCTCAGGCTACGTATGATGTAAGTTAACAAAACTGCTCGCTAAATCGAAAAATTCAGCTGAACTGAATGTTAAGAAAGCGCTATAACTCCTCGAAGTTTTTCAACTTTTGCTTAGCTGAATTTAGCATAACGGTGACTCAGGTCTTCGAGCTACTGCAAGGCATTAATCCCTCTAAAGCTTCCGGTCCTGATTCAATTCATTCGAAGCTGTTGAATGAATTGTCCGCTGAGCTGAGTGGTCCGCTCACATGCGTGTTTTCCATATCACTGGATAGCTGCAGCCTACCTTCGGAATGGAATGAAGCAATCATCTGTCCGATTTTTAAGAGCGGTGACAGCGCTCTACCCGCGAACTACCGGCCTGTCAGTTTGCCAAGCGTAGTAGTCCAGGTGTTTGGAAAGCTGATAAGGGATTCAGTGGAGAACCACCTGAATAGATGCAACCTTCTCAGTGATGCGCAACATGGATTCTGCAAGGGATTTTCATGTCACACTAATCTACTTGTAGCTCGTGAAAGCTGGGCCGAAGCGGTAGACAGTGGCCACGCCGTAGACGTGCTATTCGTAGATTTTTCGAAAGCTTTTGACACTGTTCCACATTTTCGGCTCTCACTAAAATTGAGATCTTACGGGATATCTGGTCGCGCCCTTCAATGGGTGTCTGCCTTCCTTGAGGGGAGGGAACAGTGCGTACGGGTGGAGCGTAGCCTTTCGCTCAGGCAAGCTGTCCTTAGTGGCGTTCCGCAGGGCTCGGTATTGGGGCCATTGTTGTTCGCGATCTATGTAAATGACTTGCCGGGAGAGCTAGGGGTGTCATCACTAATGTTTGCTGACGACCTTAAGCTCTGGAATATTGTGGATATCCCGGGGGGTCCTGAGGCAATTCAGCGTGCCTTGGATAGGCTCTGGGAATGGTCTACCTTATGGTTGATGCCCATAAATAGGGCCAAATGCTCTGTTCTCCGAATCGGAGCTGCTAATCCTCCCACCCGATATGTTGTCGGCGGTGGTGAACTCCCTGTTGTCACTCAGCAGGTTGATTTAGGAGTCCTACACGCATCAGCACTTCATTCTGGAGACAACTGGAAGAAGGCTGCTTGTCGAGGGTTTCGTATGATGTGGTTTATCCGCCGCTCTTTCGGAATCTTAACGGCCAAGTTGTTTGTGTAGCTATTTTCGGCATTCGTCCGACCCCACCTGGAATATTGTATTCAGGCTTGTCCACCATGTCTTAACCGAGACAAAATGGACTTGGAGAGGGTGTTACGAGTGGGCACTCGGTTAGTGCATGGTCTACGGGGACAGACGTATCCTGAACGTTTGCTCAGTTTGGTGATGTACTCAATGCACTACCGAAGGATAAGAGGGGACCTGATTCTCACTTATCGTATTTTGACAGGTAAGATTGGCCCGGACTTGTCAGGGCTATTTAGTCCCGCTACGTTACCTAATCTCCGCGGTCACCCACTGAAACTGCATAAGCCACGGTCTGATAGGATTAGGACGGAAACTCGTCTATCGCGCCGAGTTATAGATCGCTGGAATTCGCTTCCAGACCACGTGGTTAGGAAACCTACGGTTAACGGTTTTGCGCGCCAGCTCGATGCTTTTGGGTGGCAACAGCAAACCTTTCCTTTTTCCTAGCCGACTCACCTTCACTTTTCAGTTCCTTTTTAATGACTCAAATATCTTGGTATTCCACTTGCTTAGCTCTTTCCACCTTCTCTTTTGCCTTCTGAGTTTGCTTTTTTTCTTACTTCACGAAACCGACTCAGCAGGGACTGCTAGGGCAGGATACGTGGGCATTAATTGGTTGGACAGGATATGATGCGGTCTTTGTTTTAGGTCCATCAGTATTTCAAAGTTCGCCAACGCCTGGTTTAACGACCCGCCGAAGAAGGAACACTCACGGAATAATCCTAGCGTTCCAGTCCCGCTTGAACTTGAACTCTTAGCCGGAACGGAGGAACGATGTTCATAGTACCCCAAGCGCGCAGTGTAGCTAGGCGAAATCGGAACCTGAAGGGCTAACGTGACTTAGCCACCAGACGTACACGCGAGTTACCAGAGACTAGAGAAGCGTAACCTAGCGCTACCGTACTGGGATCCGAGCAATAATGATTGACTGACACATGAGTTGTTATCCAGTGGTAGTGTCCTGAGGAAAATTCAGTTAGTGTCACAGTGGCTTGGTACGGTGTACCAGGCTCCGATGATCCGGCCACGTGTTACGCATGCCAGCCCACCGACTCCCGCGACGTGCGTTGTTTGCGCGCCGGGGGTCTGGATGGAAGGAGAGGTGACCAAGCGATGACTTGGTCAAGAGGAATGAAGACCCTCACTTCGAAGCTGACCTCAGTTGGAGCGTCACGACTCCCTGGTTGGGGTCCGAAAGACGATGAACACGTTTGGCTGGGTACACTTGTTGATATGGCTAGGAGCCGACCACAGTGGCGGTCGTGTCGTGAGTTTCTTTGTCCCACCCCATCCCTCTTAGCCTCCCCCTCCAACCACGATCTCATTATTTAGCATTTCATAATTTTGCAAATTAAATTATTTTTTCTGCTGCATAGTAGCCTGCAAGTAACTTACCGGAACGATGCCCATCCGTTACCGGTAGCTCAGCTGGCTTGCACCTGTTGTGTTTATTTTCTTTTTTCTTTTATGTATAGCGGCACAGTAGCTGAGGTGTTTCCCACCTCTAGCTAACGTGTACAGTGCGTGTGTGTGTGGCTTGGTGCGGTAACTGCCGTAATGTGCTGACAAGAGTCCGCTAGGCTCACCGCAACTTGCATCAGTGTCCTCGCATCACTGTCCTGAGTACAACTCACTTGGTTCACTGTGCATAGGCATCAAAGTCCCGATGATAAATCGGATGTTAGTTACACAGTCTAAGTCGTCGTATGGTGATTGCACCCATGAGGTGAGACAGGTAAAATCTGTACAAGTTTGGCGGAGCTATGCCAGCTTTGCAACAGAAAGTCTTTCCGTTATGTCTTTCACATCTTCGTACACAGCCACTTGCGCGCTCGTAATTCATTTCACTGACCGGTAGTTACCAGGGTAGATTAGTGTGCAGAGAGAAACTCACAGAATAGTTTTAAAATGATGTCTGTTACTTATGTTAGCACAACCCACTTTTCACAACATGGCCCCCCTAAAAGGTTTTCTTATCCCATGGCCTTCCAGGAATTCTCTATGGCCCCCTAGTGGGGCCACAACCTGCGTTGGGACGACCTAAGGCAATAAAATTGCACACGCAGGGCTCACTCGGTAAAAGCACCAGGCGAAAACCGTGCGCCGGCCGGGAATCGAACCCGGGCCGCCCGCGTGGCAGGCGAGCATTCTACCACTGAACCACCGGCGCGACGTCCTACGGTTCTTAGCACACTATGGAGTTATGTAGACCACAGAGATCCTCAGTAGTGCTCAAACTGACAGCAACGCTACCATCTTCTGCGGCGTGCATCCATCAGCTCCACCATGCATGCATTGGCATGACCTAACTTGCGGACTGTGTGCCCTCCACTGGTACATCTCATATCCTATTGTAAACATGGATCAGGTGGTTTTTCTGTGTTTCGTTCCCAACCACGGCACAAGGCATCAGCATTAATGCCAGTAGATGAAACTGCGATACACCCACAGATGCAAATAACCTGGTAACCACCGACAACTGCATTCGTATGCGATCATCTATTCCAGCCTGGAACTGGTGCAGCAATTACGCTGGACCTAGCTATCTATCTTCACCACACAATACACCGATTTTCAAGTGCCCGCACACAAGAGTCGCGGAGGTAGGTGGTCACTATGAAACAACTTTCCTTAAATGGGATACTGAAAAAGAAATGAGAAACATTGCAATGCAAACCACGACGGCGTTCAGTAAGCGCCGCCTGTAACCTGCACTCCCGTGCGTGAGGCCCAACACCGCTCACTGCATGGCGCTGGGCGGACCAGCGTCACTCAAACAATCGTGGTCGATAACGTTGCGGAGGTGGTCAGTGAGCTGAGTGGCCAACTCCGAATCATCCAATAGGATACTGCTCTTCGCAAGCGTCTGCACACATCATTACTATGTGCGTACGCTGTTCTCAGGCCCCTGTCCATGCTGGCGAACGGTCTAGTACACTGGATGAATCACGATGTCAAGTAGCCAGGCTGTACTGACGCCGAATGGGGATGACTGCTGGCTTATCTGGTGACGCGACATCACGTGACGTTTGTTTCCCGTTGGGAGCCACAACAGCATTGAATTTGTATGTCATGGTGGCAGCGCGCACCCGAGACGTGGACACAGTGAATTCCTTATCAATACCGACCCTTGCGTATGCCACCGACTTCACTGTTGGAGCAGTCATGTGATTAGCAATGAACGGTGGACAGCTGGAATTCCCAAGGTGGGTCGCATGAGACACGATGCGCCACACCGTTTCACGTTGGGTTGAGTGACAGCCTAGTGCGAACGGCAAAGCGAATGAAGCGAGCAGGGTCCCACATCGGACAACGCGAGGAAACTGGCAATGTGAGGACTTAAGAGAAGGTTCCTGGGTTTGAGCTTGCTGACCGCATGAGCTACGCGCCCCGGAATGGTTGCAAGGTAACAGAAATGCATGGACCACTTGCAGTGCCCTGTTGAACGGGAGTAGGTCATCATTGTCAGCGCATCCGCTGGGTTGCGAACAATGACGGCTGTGGAAAGTTTACTGGTGCGATGTAGTATGCTGAATCAATGCTTGTCACAGAGTACGAAATCAATGCTTGATAAGTGCCGGAGGTGGTATAGAGTAAAGGTAGAAAACGGGCGTGTCGAATAGAAAAACGCCCATATTTGGACTCTGGAGGGTCCACATGTGCACACAATATGGTTACTTTATCGACGGCTCATGTAATGTAGGTGGAATAATGCAACATTATGTCCAATTTCGAGTTTGGTCAGCTTAGGATCGGAAATAACTAACATCGAAAGAGCGTCTCAAGATTCGGACATAATAGGCGGGAAGCTTTCGAGAACACGAGGTCATTTGTTGAATAATTGCTTTGTGATTTCAGACCATAACCCTCATATATAGCGACGAAACAAGGAAAATTGACCCAGTAAGTTCAAGTTGAATAGATTACATGCGGATTAGTCTCGGAGACGAAAAAGCGAACTACACCTTCATGGATTGATTGCAAGTTTAACCGGCGGCATTCCAACCGGATCTACGGCGTCACCAAATCTAATTGATGGCGTCTCCGTGAGGTACTGTGGTTGAGCTCCAGTAGGTAGAGGCACGCGTGGTTGGGGTACTTGAAGATTAAAAGAACAAATATGTCAACACACTACCGACAACAATATTGTCCACTGAGAACTCCAAAGCCTTTCCGCCTAAGTTGGCAAAGGAGATAGAGTAAGACTTCAACATTTTTAGTCACCCTTCGTTGTAGTCTCAAGAGCAGCGACGTCATGCTTTGTCCAAAATGCCAGATCTGGATGGCACCTTTCACATGTGGCCCACGTTAGCATTGAGATTTTGCGCAAGAATGGTGGGTTAGAGCCTGCCAAATGCTCTCCGCTAAAGGCCGCTTTTCGGTCTATCTTATGTGACTGAGGTCGTCCTGTCCGATCACTCAGGGATCACTTTTATGGAAACTGCGCTTCAAACATTGTCGACATTCGTAGTCACTGGTGGCGTGTGCTCAATACTGTACCTTTGACACCGATGGATATTGCACGATGAAGATGTGAAACTTACAGAACCAACTCAGGGAACCAGGATCTGCAGACTGCTACACATGATGGCTGTTTTGGCACGTTCCCTGTCGAGATCAACAAGCGCAAGTACCTCACTCCTGAGCTGTTCGGGAATAATTTTGGTCTCATTCCGAAGAAGAAGCTGAGGATTCTCAAACGACTGTGCAACCTTGCCTGCAGGCTGCAGCTTAACGGACATTTGTGTCGCTCATTCACTAAACATTGCCTCCGAGACAATTAGGGAGGCTTGTTAGCACCCCGCTTGCATCATCGAGTAACGCAAGCCGATAACGTGGGTGTGTACCCACAACCTCGAGATGAACGTTGGCTGAATCTGACAATTTGCGCGAGACCGCGAAAGATGCAGTGAGGCAGCTGCCTGTCTCGGTAAACTGACCTTGAGGTGGTGTTAGGTCAACCGCTGGAAGAGAGCTCGAAGGTGCTCAAGGTGCTCCTCTTCCGACGAACTGGCTTCTCGAATATC
The DNA here is from genome assembly GCA_944474145.2 of Dicrocoelium dendriticum. NCBI lineage: Eukaryota > Metazoa > Platyhelminthes > Trematoda > Plagiorchiida > Dicrocoeliidae > Dicrocoelium > Dicrocoelium dendriticum. The sequence goes on from OX104061.1 coordinate 43,427,651, forward strand.
ATCGGGGTAAAAATAGTCAAAAACTAGACCTTTAGGGACATCGTGGATGTCGTCGGCACGTTTGTGCGGCGTTGCACAGTCCGAGACATTCTTGAAAATTCATACAAGCCGAAGGGAGTGATGGTGGCCGTTTTATGGATCATTCTTCTACAGGTATCCGGTGATAGATCGAACCAAATCGATCTTGCTGAAGATCGTCTTAACTGTGAGGCATGCGGTGAGGTCCTGCATGTGTGGGATGGGGTACCAGTCTGCGATGGTCAGCCTGTTGAGTGCACGGTTGTTACCGTAATGGCACCAGTCACCAGATTTCTTAGGAACAATCCACAGTGGGGGGAGCAAGTGCTGTCGGAGGGGCGGATTATCCTGACTTTGATAATCTGCTCAAACTCCGCTCTAGCTACCTTAATTTCCTAAAGTGAAAGTCGGCATGAGTCAGCTGGGCCGTTCGTCCGAATGTGGTGCGTGACTTGGGATGCGACGGACAGAGCTGTGTTCATTGCCTGAACGAGCTTTGAGTACTGGGAGAAAAGGTCGACTTGGTTTGGCGAGGTCTGTGGAAAGACGCAGACCAAGGTGCTAGGTGCGATATCTGCGTTGATGGCACACACAATGCGTTTCGCTGCCAAACGACTATCATCTAGCGTTTTGCGTCAACCAATAGTTCGAAATGCCTGGAGAAATGTACACCGATGATGGCAAGGGAACTACAGTAATGATGAATACCCAGCGGAAGGTGTGCCGTAGACCTTGGTCCAGGGTAAGCGACCGGTGGCCGTAGGTGACTATTTGTGTGTCACTGGCGGCACTTAGGCTTGTCGACAAAGAGGTGGTCTGCTTATCTGAGATAGGGGATGAAGGCGACTTCCGCTGGGTATCAACTAAGCACTGGGTTTCGGAATCATACGCCTTAATGTAGATGTGAGGAGGTGGTTCGGCTTTGGCGGTCCCAACCCCGGTGACTTTTGGTTTTGACAGCACTATTAGTCGCCATTCAGTTTCGTCCTGGAAGTTATCTGTTTCGCAGCGGAGAAACTGCATGGTTGATCGCACTGACGCGCTTTAGTACCGAAACGCAAGTGGTAAAAACAGTAAACTGAAGCATTACTTTTGGAGCGATGGAGTGACGACCTAAAGCGGTTGCGGTACTTCCTGTCTTTGGTGAATTTCTGGACCTGGTACTATAGCGATGCTTATTGTAAAATCGTGGATATGAGGAAGGGGATATCTATCGGGGATAGTGGAGTTGTTTAAGGCTCGATAGTCACCACAGGGGCGCCAATCATTTGGCGTTGACTTAGGGACCATATGCAAGGGTGAAGCAAAAGTACTGTGAGAGGGTCTGATAATTCCCAGTTGGAGCATGTGTTGAAATTCCCTTTTGGCGATGAGCAAGCGTTCAGGTGGCATACGTCGGGGACGAGCAAAAACGGGGTTACCGCGAGTCTCTATCCTATGGGTTACAGAATGTTTGGGATTAGCCTGGTGAAAATTGGGTTTAAGCAGGTTAGGGAAATCTCTAAGTATGGAAGAATAGGAGGTTGGATGAAGCGTGGACAATAACAATGGAACAGGTTGGGAACAAAGGATAGGTTCACCGCACACAGATAACTTAGTAATACCGTCTTGGAGGCTACGGTTTTTCAAGTCGACTAATAAATTAAAATGTGTAAGAAAATCCGCACCTAAAATAGGCTGGCGAACATCCGCAATAAGAAAAATCCAAGGGAACTCACGTCGTAATCCCAAATTAAGTGTCAGCAAACGTTGTCCAAACGTACGTATTTTCGTACCGTTTGCAGCAGTAAGTTCATAAAAATTCCCAGAAGGGAGAGTGTCGGTGGGTCGCGGGGGAATAACACTAACGTCTGCTCCAGTGTCAATCAAAAATTTGAGTCCAGAAGTACGATCCACAACAGAAAGACGGCGAGATTGGGTTTGATAGCCACGAGTGTTACTCGCCCCTAACACTCGGCCTGGCGGTTTTCCGGCATCTGCGGAGCATGGTTTTTGGAGTTTCTGTACAAACAGGGGGAAACACATTTCCTTGCTCTATGACCAAATTTGTTGTGGTACCAGCAGTAGTTGTCAGACTGTCTGTTGTTGGAATTCGATCGGTAAGTTCTGCTGTTTGATCGTCGACGTGAAAAAGATCGAAATTGGCGAGAGTGTGAAGCTCTAAGTTCAGCGATTTGTTCGGAAAGCAGCTTAATCTGGTCGGCAATGGACGGTGTTTCTGTCGCTGAGTTGATCGAAGACAAAGAAGTTGAGTTTGGTTGAACTTCTAAAATTCGATCAGCCATAGTTGCCAGCTTGTCGATGGGGACGGTGTCAATCGACGGTGCTAGGATTGTTTGTACATGTGAAGGGAGGCGCTTCAAAAACAGTTGGATGAAAAGAGCGGAATCAAGCTTGCGATCTCCCAAAGTGTTGTACATTCGACGAAGTAACTGTGATGGTGTACATTCGCCAAGATCAGCACCGTTGAGGAGTTGTTCCAGACGCTTATATTCTTATACCGTTGTCCGTTTGATGATAGTGTCGCGCAAAGTGTTAAAAGGGGTGACTTGATCTGGGGCTTGTAACACATCACGAACATCCGCAGCAACTTCAGGTGGAAGCACAGAAAGCACATGATAAAACATGGTTGACTGTTGTGTGATATTCCGAAGATGAAATTGTGCTTCGTCCTGACAGAACCAGATTGCTGGATCATGATGCCAAAACGGCGGGAGGTTGACTGAAACAGTGTCAATTCTGTGCGTTGGTTGATGTGATACAGAGGACATCGAATAGCTGTCTTCGGAGGCCATTCTAGGTCACGTCGGGGTCACCAAATTTGTTGGGGTTTTATAGCGAAATACGGTTGCGTATTGTTACGTAACTAGCGACCCAACAAATAATAGTCAAAACTCCGAGATTAGGTGAGAAAATAGATTGTCAATCGGACATCGGCCGTGGTGGTGCACGTGATGCTTATTGCAGTCCACTGAGCCGCTGTCTGGCCTGGTTGCCGCACGTCCGCAACACATGAGTCGATAAGGTCAAGTGACCTTGTATCGGGCAAGCTTGCACGTCCCGTCTGCGCCTGCGTGCGTGCGTGCGTGCGTGCGTGCGTGCGTGAGGATGCCACAGATGATAATGCGCCTATGATTCGCTAGTCGCGGATATCGCGGAAGCTGCAACAGTACTAAGTCGAGTGAGTGCCGTAGATTCGTTGGTTGGCTGATGTCTTTCGTTGACACATTCTGCTTGTTCGGCAACTGTTTCAAGTAGCAGGGCGCTTGCCACCGCGAGGATGACCTGTTTGCTTTCCAGAAGAAGTTACATCCACATTTCACGTACGATACCTGCGTCCATGATGGACTTGCCGAAGAGCTGTTGCAACTCTCGAAACAAGGCTGAAGTTACCATGTCCTCTAGTTGCAAATCTCTAAACAGTTGCTGCAGTCGGACCTTGTCGGAAGGCGCCATGCGCTGGATGATCGCCTGCTTAAGACTGTCATATTTTGAATCAGAATGGGAACAAGACACGATGTCTCTCACCTACTAGTGTATACTTTGGGGAAGTTGAGACATGAGTTTGCGATATTTAGCACAATCGGAAGTAGTTCTGCAACTGGATTATAAGTGTGTAAATCATACTAGACGGTTATTCTTCCAAAAAGGTGGGGAGGCTAAGTATACGGCACTAGTCACATACGGGGATGGCTTGTCCTCTAAACCATTCATTGCGAGAAGTGAATAAGTATATATGTAGGTGAGAAAAGAAAAGGACAATGAGTAACGAATCAAAAGTCGCCGGAACGAGCTCACCAAAATAAAATACAAAATAACGGGTGGCGTGTTTTGGGTCATAAGTATCAATTGTTGAACAACGCCTGGGATACTAGTCAGTATCAGTGACAGGTATAGGACTTGCCAGGTACGAGATGGCAGAAAAGCTCGACGCGACTGGACCCAACATATGTTGCATAGGATACAAATAATAGAAAGCGGATCAGCATGGGCAACCAACGTGTTACGTAGAACCCATGAGAGCATGTTGTGAAGGCAGATGTGCGGTCAGTAAAACAAATGGATGCTGAGGTTCAAATAACAATAAAATAAAATATTGTGAAATACTGAGGAAAGATGTTGTCAGCTACACTACAGTAACCGGTAATCTGGCTAGAATTTTACGCCACATCTTTGTTTCGTTTTCCATAAATGCTTACTCCACTGTATTAACTGCGTCTTCTTCCCCTAGCCAGTTCTCTGGCTTCTTGCAGTTGAGGAATGTCTGAGCATGCGATTTGCCAGTTCGTGTTCAGATACTTTTGAGTTCCCTTTTTACCAGTTTCCAAAGCGTGCACCAGTCAAAAAACTAGACTATCCTTGATATCGTTCTGCAGTCGAAGCAAAGCAATACCTCTTTAGGAGGGGAGCACACAATTCAGGTTTGCAATATTTGCTTTCCGACTCGTGAAACCTGAAAAAAGTGATTTGTTGTTGACTTCCTTGAATTAAAGATCGATATGCTGCAGAGTAGTAGATCCCAGTCTGACACGCGTAGTGCGGACTTTATGGAAAATTGTAGCAGGTCACAGACAGACTTCCGTACCATCAGCTGATGCGCGTGTTATCGTGCCAGGCAGTGGCTGGCCTCTCACTTCTTCAAATTTGTATGCATCAGCTGAATCAACATTACAGACATTTCGCAATGCACCAATGCTGTCAATGTCGCTTTCGGTTGCTCGGGTAGCAACGTTTGCAGTAAAAATTTCTTTTCGATATCAGTATGAGTATCGCCCTTCGTTTATACCACCTCGGTCATAAAATTATTGATACGTTTACACTCGGCATAGAACGGTCATCTGTATTAAAAATGCCGCGCCCTGTCACATGCTGCCCGAGACGGGCAGCTCCCTCTCACATCCTTTGAATAGAGCCGATGGGACAGTTTGGTGGCTATTGTACAAAAAAGAGCTGGCATTTTCATCGATAAACGGGTAGTGTAGTGAATTACTCAGAACGGAGCGTGCCCTCTCAAACTTTAGCTCAGAAGGACTGGCGCTGGACGAAATTGTTGACCGAATAAAGAACGGTCACCAAACCTAGCGCAGCTGTGCGCGATGCTGAAAAGCTACCGCGCTATGTCAGAATATGGGCTCCAATTGATCTACTTGAACGCAGCTGGTCTACCAATGGCACAGCTTTATGGAAAAGGAAGGTACCGGTTGCGCCGGCCAAAATCGACGGAGTACAGTAGTTAGTGTAACCCAACGAGCCTCACCATCAGAATTTAGGATAATTGCTGGTACGCCACTTTGTATGGCTGTGGCCAATGTTCTTCGGGATTCAATGCAAAGTACATCTTCTACAGCTGTCCAAAATAAGAACATTTCGTAAGCTTGCCTTGCCACAGTCGGCGGCTAAGGGGGAGAACCCTGTCCTCTGTACTTTGGAAACGCGCACGGATGTACAGGACGGGTACGCGAGCTAGATCACAGAGAGTTGCTTAATCCAAACGACCACCGCTGAACCCACTGAATCCAGGGGTCTTAACCACAGAGGCGGTAGCGTCCGATCGCGAGGCTTGGGCTCCCAGATCAGATGTAATGCGCACTGCCGAATGTTCCCGAAAGAAATGTTTTTTCGGATGTGCAGCAACACCTTGATGCATGTGGCCATGACGAATCTCCTTAGTCCAAATTACCCGTAACCCTCCAGAAATCCTGCTATCTTTTACCGGTTTCTCTAGTGTCTTCATCTCCCCGAATCCAAATCCAATACAATTAATGGTAGGCTGCCGGACGATCGAAATCAATGGAGTTCCATCTGTAGGGAAATCGGTGTCCATGCTAATCCCAAGACATTAAAACGCATCTCGAGTCGCCCAAACGCATTGCACTACGGTGAACCCCAGTTACTTCGAGTAACACTAAACTCAGTGGATGAGACAGAGGCCGTTTTCTTGTCTAGGAATTGACTGCGCAATGCCTCCAGTGGAGTGCGCATACTACCTGCAATCCCGTGGAAAGAACGTGCAGCGGATTCAACTAACAGAGAGTGGAACAAAATAGTAAAGAAAAGAAAACAGTGATTGCCCACGGTGTTCCTGAGCTTACTGATACCTCTTCCGACGATGCGCATGTACACGACCTGGAGCGATGGCATTACATCCGTGAGGTTCTTTCTCTCGAAAATGTCGTGGCCACCTTGTTGACAAGGATCCCCTTATCACCGAAATATAAGGGGCACGGTCTCAGGCTGGTGAAACTGGTGTTGGAATCGGAACTAACGCCAAAACTCTTTTAGAGAACTAGACTAAATTCCATAGCAGGTTGCCAAGATAAATTCGTCTGAAAGCAGCAGGAACACCACCACCTTCTAATGACATATCAGTGGAGACGCAACTCTCAATGTAAACACCCACTGTAGGACCTGACTTGGTGACGGATACACCAGTAGCCATAACATCCGGAGGGACACAGAAGAGCGTGAGCGAACACCTGGATCCGGGGCATCTGATGGTTGAATATATACCAAATTCGTCTCAAGAGTCTGCAACCCATCCAAAAAAACGATTAGCCGCCGACGTTACATCGGTTGGCGTAAACTCACTTTCTTCATCCATTCCATCCAACACACTTTGGGTCTCCGAGAAGCTCTCATGCATGCACAAAAATGCCCGAGGTATACTCAGCAAATTAGCTGATTTAAGACTTCGACACGTGTCAGCAGCTTGGAACCTCATCGCCATCACGGAAAGTGGTTGCTCTGTGAGATACCAGATGCCGAAATCGCGCTAACAGGTATGTCTGTTGTCCGGAATGATCGAGCCAGCAAAGGTGGTGGGGTAGCGTTCTACTTTCGTAACAACCTGCAGTGCGAACACACACAAATTCGAAAACCGATGTATCTGACTCCATTTGGTGCAGCTTCCGGGTGAGAGGGAACGATCTTGGCCTAATGCTTGTTGTTTACCGACCACAATGGTCTACACCTGAGATGGACTGCAAATTGGTGGCTGCATTGAGGCAGGTGAGAAACAGGAAGTATGGTCACGTTCTACTCGCCGGCGAATTCAACTTACATGCTCTAGAATCCCAGACCACACCAGGAGAGCAATTCAAAGCAGACATGCAAGATCTTGTCTCAGATTTTCCGCTTTATGGTCACGTCACTACGCCCAGCAGATTCGGGGGAAATAACAGGCCATCCATATTGGACCGAATCTTCACTGATGAAGAACTGATGATCGAGAGAGTGATAATCGATACCCCGCTAGGCCGCAGTGATCTTGCGACTTTGCATTTTAATGTAGACTTGCTATGCTGAATATTCCGAGGACCGAACTCAACCAACGAGAACCGAAACCAGATACAACAACTTAACCCGACTCGCTAAAGCGAAGGACTGGAGTTTCCTAACCGAGCATACACCCGATATTGCCTGGGGACGTTTCCTCAGTTAGTTTAACACCCTGGTTATTGGAGCATCGGAAACCAAAACTACCAGTTGGAGACGCGTGACGTCGTTTATAAGGAGTAGGACACGCAAACGCATGGTGATGCGCAACGCGGCGTGGTATACACACAAAACCGATCACAGCCCGAGTACCTGGAAGGCATATGTTGTCCACCGTAACCACTTGTTATGGGGACCCAACGTCCCTATAATTATTAAAGGCTTAAATAACCGAAGGCTGAAAACCCGATTCACTCAAGTACACATGTACTAAGAGCAGACAAAACGCACACGTTCAATCAGCCTTCCAACTCGTGTAACATGCACATTGTTTAGCCTTTGCAACCAGAAAACAGTCTTGTTTTCAACCAAACAAGCATTGTTGTACCCAAGCAACATTCATTTTTCCGGACAACTCCCGCCAAAATTCCAACATTTCTGCTCAGTTTACGGACTTTGCACATTTACATAAAACCATGTTTCTTGTTTCCAGGGTTTGCTTACGCAAACCCTTCCAAGGAAAATCCCCCCTTCATCACCGTTTCGTGATATAAAAAGAAGCTGTACAACGGTAGAATCGCCTTAGCTTTGGCCAGTAAAAGCGTCTGTGGCAAAGGCCTGTCTTGTTCTTGCTTCAGTCTTGGGTTGGGAAATCGTGCGTAGAAACTTTGCGTTCGGTCTAGAAACCTGTTCGACTCGCGTGAATTAATCTTTCGCGGCTAAGTTCCGAGAACCCACAGACTTCGAGATTGTCAGTTACCGTGCCGTGCGAGAAATAATTCTGAGTCTAGTTCGTTCATCCGATTAGGAGAGTTGGTATCATATTGTTAGAACCTGGGGTGTTCAAGAGGCAGTATTCAACACCACTGTACCCAATTAGTGCGCGAGGAAAAGGCAAACTGCCTTAGCCGAGAGATTAACTTCAAATCCTAAGCTTCTGTACACGCAGGTGAACAGCCTCCGTAAGGTGAAAAGTGGTTTTCCCCCTCTTCAAACAGCAGATGGTCTAACTCGGACTGCTAAAGAAGCGTCGAATGTACAGCAACAACAACAATATGCACCAAGGTTTCATTGCATCCCGTGGTCTCCGGAATCTTTGGAATCTATGCTCTCCAAAGCAGGACTCACTATATAGATTTTACGACAGACATCGTGATGAGGAAGCTGCTATCCATGCGCCTGCACACCTGTCCAGGAATTGATGACATCCGCCCAAAGACGCTTGCTGTGGCGGCTACTACTTTGACTGAAGCTTTGGCACGGCTGTTCCAGCACTGCTTTGACGAGCAGCACGTTCCTGCAATGTGGAAACACGGAATAATAACTCTTATTCACAAAGGGGTTAGTCGTTCCGACCCAGCTAATTATCGACCAGTGACTACTGCCAGTTCTTTCAAAAGTTATACAGGCTATCATTGCTAGTGCACTCATGTCTTATCTGGACGGCTTTGGTTACTTTGCTCAACAACCACACGGCTTCCGCCAAAATCGGCCGTGCACAACCAGGCTATTGATAGCACGAGACAGCTGGAGCAAGACTGTGGACGCTGGTGCAGGAGTTGATGTGGTTTACCTTGATTTCTCTAAGGCATTCGACCGGTTGGACTATTGTATCCTTCTCACCATACTTCAAGGATGTGGCATTGGGGACCGTCTCTCCGGGGGGATCTGCAATTTTCTCTCTCACAGGTGTATGTAAGTGAGAGTAGGTCGATCCAGATCAGACCCAATTCATGTCGAATGCGGTATTCGAATGCGGTATTGGGGCCCCGTCTATTCTTGGTCTTCATAAACGATCTAGTGAGTCAAATTGCTATAACCAGGTTCAAATCGGCATTGGCAATAATTATGGATGGTCGGTCCAAAATCCCATTTTCTTCAATGTGGCTAAATGTAGAGTGCACCAAATCAGACACCGAATGGTTCACAGATATAAGCTGGGGGACCAGGATCTGCAACACTATTCTCTCGAAAAGGATCTGGGTGTGTTGGTCCAGGAAGATCTCGGCTACTCGGAGCAATCCAAAAAGACATCGAAGAAGGGTATCCAAATCGTGGGGCTTTTACGATGAGCTTTCGGGCAATTCGAACCTACAATTTTCGGCCAAATACTTCCCGCTTATATACGTCCACATGTTGAATATGTAATTCAAGCATGGCACGCATGGCTAAATCGGGATCTCGCGGGCTTGGAGCCGCCACAACGTCGGGCGACCAAAAATGTCAAGGGGCTGCGCCCATTGTCATACGAACAGCGTCTTGGCATTTTCACTGGACGTTACCGGCGCTTGCATGGCGACCTAATCATGGTTTATTAAACATTAATCAACACTCCTCAACCCTTCCATCACCCATTGAAATTCAGTCACAACAGCCAGCTGAGAAGTCTTCATACCAAGTTGACAGACCAATACAGTCGGTTGGAGTGTCGAAGAAACTTCTTCTCGCTGCTTGTTTGTCATACGTTGAATACCTTATCAGAAGCTGTGATTTCAGCCCCCACGTTAGCCGTGTTCAAAACACGTGTAGACAGGGCACTGGCCACACTACACTATATCACGTAATCCAAACGACCCATGCAAACAGCAGGAAAACAAAAACAAACCAACTTATTTCTATTATTGTCCGTAAACCACAGACGATAACCTTGGATAGCACATGAAACGGAAGGGAACGCTGTAATCGGCAAGTTCGCAATTTGCATTTGTTCGCTATTTTCAGTTGCCAATTTTGCGTTTATTTTGCTCAACCCTAACCGATCATCCGGCGGGATATGTCATGCTTCGGCTTTTTTTAATCCTCAATATGCCATTGACCATTGCTGGCGCACCTGACATTTCACGGCACTCTTGATGATTCGCTTTCCGTTCCTTGTGGCTTGTGTAACCATTTCACCTTGCAGATGCACCAATTCGGTGCTCGTGATATTTTGCGGATTAAACCTCAACATTTTACTGCTCTTCACCGAACTTACACTCATTCCACTAGAAGTTTTCAGCTTCACAAAGTGGAACTTAAATAGCCGAATCGTTCCTAGCGCTTCAACATGTTATTCACTTTGGGCAATTTGGACGGCTTTGTTTTATGAAGTACCGTGCGCCTTTATGTCATTTTTCAAAAAACACGTTCGACCATGTGCTAAGCTATACGAATAGCCTCAGCTCGTGCTCATCCAATAATGTGTTTACTCCTTGTACCATATTTTCCAGTCACGAGTTCACTGTTGTTTACCCTACTTGTTACCATGCAAAGCACCCATGTTTACGGTTTGTCGCATCCGCTATTGACCAGAGACGGACGTTGCGCCTATTCCGGCTTTGTGTGACTAGTGTGCGTTATGCCTAGCTTCATCTTGCCTGCTGAGCTCAGAGGACCAGTCGCGTAACCTCGTGCGCGCGTACGTGCACCTGTGTGTGTGTTTGTGTGTGTAGACGACTGCCCCACTCCATCTCCGGGCCGAGACAGAACGGTGATAAAGACAAGGAACGAAGTCCAACTCCTAACGAAGGGTAGCAAGACACAGCCGAGCAGCATTTGCGGCTGTGCCCAATGGGTCCGATCTGGCAGTACGTGTTCTGGATGCAGCACGTATTGTCACGCTGAGCGTTCGCTTAAATAAAAAGGAAATGAAAGTGTTGTACAATGAAACAAGCGATTCTGCGTTGATTGCATGGCCGTCCCAGTTGCTAGGTGCATAGTTGTTTTGGCACAGAAATGCGATAGACTAGCGGCGATGGCCGAGCAGTCTAGGCTTAGTAAATGGTACTCATCAGATTCCACCCCAGCCGGACTCAACACCCAAGGCTCCACAGCTACATATAGTGGCTGGACCAGAGTTGAGGCTGAAACCCTTAAGCTACATGCACAGACTACTCCCTTCCGAAACAAGGCAGACAACATAGCACCACATACCACTGCCCATCGCAATGAGACTGCCCATCGCAATGAGGCTGGACCTTACCGTGGTGCGATGGTTTGTGTGTCTCAGTGATCCACTGAGCTATGCTGGGTGGTGCTTTTCTGCATCTTCAGAGTCACTCATATCAGATTGGTCAATGGTTAGAGGCCAGACAAACTCAGCCTCCTGGTCCTCCAGGTTGGTGGATGGAATGAGGATGGCTCCTTATTCCTTAAAGCGGACTCCTTGTATCCCAAAGCCAAATCCGCTGCCTTGCGGTAAGGTTTTTGAACCAAAGGCTTTGGTTGAGAACCCTAATCGTTCTCCTGTCTAGGCCTGGGCTACTTGACAGTATACTGCCCACGCATTACAATGTATCTCTCTTCAAACAAATTCCTGATGCGCTGGTCACCGCAGAGGATAAGCAACGGTGCCCTATCTGCTGCATCGAGCAGGGTGGATAGGGGTTTGGATGCTACTGTTCTAGCCTTCCCGTCTTCTTATTCCCCCCTTACGCTTTTTCTCCCTTATGGTCCCGTTCCAACTTTACTTTTATTCCCTCAGTTTTCAACCCCCGATTCTTGGCCCTCCCCCAACATGCTCTGCTAGGCGTTTATCTTCCAGTTTCAACTCACATGCTAACGCGGAGCGTCACTCCTGTCCTGTCGACAAGCCCATGTCTAACCATGCGGTCCAGTCCAGTTCATCGGTTTCCATTTGTAGCCCTCGATCCTTCTTCAGATTGGCATGCCTCAATGTACGCACATTGCTACAGATCCGTCAACAGGCTGCACTTGCTCGAACATTAGAGACCCTATCGATCGCTAGCTGCTACTTATCGAAGACCCGCATGCAAGACTCGAGCTCTGTGCTCACTCTACGATCCCCTTCAGGTGTCACCAGCAGCACTTTCTCATTGCGCCTATCAGATGACGGTATAGCTTCGAGCACCGGCCAAGCTGGTGTTGGCATTGCCCTGAGTCCCCGGCTGAAGCTGGTCTGGTTTACTGGATCCCAATTAGTAGCCGGATGTGTGCGGTCCGATTGGCTTGCTCGTTCAAAGCTTCGAAGTCGCGTGGTACTCAGGTGTCTATTGGTCATCGCTGCCTATTCACTCATAAGCTGTAGCGATGATTCGGTAAAAGACGACTTCTATCTCCAATTGAACGAGCTCCTTCGTCACAGAAGGAGCTCGGATACTGTCGTGCTGGCTAGGGATCTGAACGCACAAGTTGGAAAATTATCCACTGATGAACAGCATCTGAGTAGCTAACATGGTGTAGGCTCCCGTAATGATAACGGTGAGCGGTTACTTCATTTGTGTGAGCATTCTCGCTTATTTCTTGCGAGTATAATTTCCGATACAGCACCTGCCGGAGGGTGACTTGGCACCCACCAGCTTCAAACCAGCTATGGACGCAAATCGATCACATTGCGATAAGTCACCGATGGAGGGGCTGCGTCCAGCACTGTCGCTCGATTTGGAGCACGTGTGTAGACGCCGATCATGCAGATGTATATGCTGACCTGCGAATGCGCTTTGACGGACGCCCATGACATCGTTGTGAGCGCATTGACACCAGCCAACTGGCGAAGCCAGATGTTCTGAATGTCTATCAAAGTACGCTGTCATGCGAGTTGAGTAAGCGCTCACTGGGGACAATTGAAGCTCACTGGTCTCATATTCACCAGACCTTAGTAACAACAGGAAAATCCTCATGTTGTAAGTCTAATCGCCAACATGGACATTGGGTCTCTTCGCAGTCTCTGGAACTTATCGATGCTCGCCGGCATATTCCGGCTGGAAGCGAACACAATGAAACTCGCAAAGAGTTCCGGCCGAACCTCCGGGCTAGCCTGAAGAGAGACCGCGAATCCTGGTGGTCTCATCGTGCAACGGAGATGGAAATGGCCGCTGCCCTTGGTAACCATCGTAAGTTATTCCGTTTGATACGGGAAACGGGCAGCAGGAGACCTGGTGTTGGTGAAACTATACGTGACGATAGTGGACAGCCTATTCACAACTTGTCAGAACGCTTGGAGCGTTGAGCTGAGTAATTTGAAAGGCAATTTAATCGGTCGGAATTGTTAAATCTCGCGCCGGCCACTGATCGCCCGGCTCCCTGGGCGGTCCCTTTGGATCCGTCCTCTCGCTCAGACGTCGAACGTGTGATCGGACTGTTGAAGTTAGATAAAGCCGCGGGACCAGATGATCTTCCCCAGCCCTCTTCAAATTCGGGGGACCTGCTCTGGTGGATGATTTATCCGAGTTACTATTCAAACTGTGAGAGCAGGAAACTGTCCCAACCGATTGGAGCCGCTCCGTTATAGTCCCAATTTTCAAGGGAGGCTTACGATCGGAATGCGGCAATCATAGAGGAATCAGTCTGATCTCCAACGTCTCCAAACTGATTGCCTCTGCCATCCTTCACTGACTGACTGACATTCCTGTAAGCCATATTCGGGAAGAGCAAGCCCGGTTTCGTCGGGGTCGTGTCTGCATTGATCACATCTTCACATTGCGTCAGTTGTTGAAACACCGTCACATATTTTGGCGGCCCACCGTTGTCGTGTTCCTCGATATAAAATGTGCATTTGTTTCGGTGGATGGACATGCACTTTGGGACTGTCTACTCAGGAAAGGTGTACCTGAGAAATATGTAAATATTATCCGATCATTATACGCGCGTATTTCAGTCAGAGTGAGGGCTTACGGCCAACTGTCGTCGCCCTTTAATATTTCCAGCGGTGTGAGACAAGGATGCCCGCTGTCACCTTTCCTCTTCAACTTCGCTATTGACGAAGTCATGGAAATGGCGTTCACAGGACACGACTTAGAAGGTGTGGATCTGCTCCCAGGAGGACGGCTTTTGGCGTTGAGTATGCTGATAATATTGCCCTCATCTGTGACAGCTCACAAAGGTGCCAACCTGCACTGGATAGATTAGCACGGGCTGTCCTTCACGTTGTGCTTTGCTTCGCACCCTCGAAGTGCAAAGTCTTCCTCCAAGATTGGCCGGGACCGCCTTTTACGCTGATCCTTGGTGGGGATCAGCCAGAAGTTGTACAAAAATTCAACTACCTGGGAAGTTGTATCAGTGCCTATGGGATTGAAGATGAGATCACGAATCGTATAGCAAAAGCTCGAGGCGTTTTTGCTAAGCTTCGCCACTTATGGCGCTGGCGCGACATCACTCTTGCCCTGAAGGGTGGAGTGTGCAATGCAGCGGTGCAATCGACACTACTGTACGGAAGTGAAACCTGGCGCCTTAGATCAACGGACATAAATAGGCTAGTTACGTTCGACCACCGGTGCCTTCGCAGTTTAGCTCACATTTGGTGGGAACACCGAGTAAGCAACGGGCGTGTTCGACGCTTTGTTTACGGCACAGGAAAAGGAAATAAACTGATCAGCACCGTTATTTCACGCACCAGGCTCCGATGGCTCGGCCACGTGTTACGCATCTCAGCCCTCCGACTCCCGCGACGTGCGTTGTTTACGCGCTGGAGGTGTGGATACACGAAGAGGAGGGGTGGACAAGCGATGACTTGGTCTAGAGGAATGAAGGCCCTCACTTCGAAGCTGGCCTCGGTTGGAGCGTCTCGGCTCCCTGGTTGGGGTCCGAAAGACGATGAACACGTTTGGCTGGATACACTCGTTGATATGGCTAGGAGCGGACCACAGTGGCATTCGTGCTGTGAGTTTCTTTGTCCCACCCCATCCCTCTTAGCCTCCCTCTCCAACCACGATCTCACGATTCGGCCTTATATAATTATGCATAGTAATTTTTTTGCTGGATAGTCGCCGGCTGGTAGCTTACCGGAACGATTCCCATCCGTTACCGGTAGCTCAGATGGCTTGGATCTATTGCGTTTTTTCGTCTATGTATTGCGGCACAGTAGCTGAGGTATTTCCCACCTCTAGCTAACGTTTAAAAAAACATTCCACTGCGACTCACATTCTGGTCCTGTCGATATTGCATGAGAACAACACTGTGGACTACGCCATACCTGTACACGTGAACACACCGGTTAACAATGAACACGGAACTACATACGCGTCCGTTGTCGCTGCCCTAGCACCAGCAGCAACTTTTACGGCTACCCTTTAAGAGCTCATACAGGGTGTCAGAGATGTCACACATGGTCTTAACACACCACCAAACTTCGGATCCCGATTACTTCAAGACGAGCGTACGAGTCGCTGAAGATCGCAAATTCCCGTGTTCCTGAATCTAACGTGGGCTCCGTAAAACATAAACTCCTGAAATACCGAAGGCAATGGGATTACGTATATTGGCTAATAAGAATCAACGCTAAACCGGTTAGCATAGTGCACATGATACGGCACCCCAACTCAACCCACTACGGGGGAACCACGGCCGTTACGAGTGAGACTACAAACAGCAAACAATGTTGTGGTGGTTCTTTTGTCAGCCACTCGTCTCCTGCCTGACTGGTGCGGCATTTAGATTTAACTGGACTATTCATAGAGTGAGCGCCAGCAAAGAATACAAAACCCTAATGACTACCACCGTCGGAACAAGGAAAGGTCATGGTGTACTGGAGCTTCAAGCCTCTGGTGACTGTGAAGCTTAATTCCATGACTGGGAGGAATAACGCTGCCTCCGTCAAGCGCTTTCACTTGACAATGTACATGATAAATAAATATTTATTATTTATTATTTTATTATTTTATTTCTCGACGATGCGAGAGACTATTCCCACAGCGGGAAGATCAAACTACTTACAGCTTTTTCATTTAGTCCCGTTTACCTATTAGTTGGGAATATGCATTATATAAAGTCCATTACAGTTTCACACATGCACGTTGTTCAGGGTGGAGTACAGAAGATTGTGCCGGGGTTATATCCTCCGTTAACGGATGTCCCCTCGATCTGGACCGGCGCAGTCTGACCAGAAAGCGGAAATGGGATGTTCGTGGATGAGCTGTACTATTCATTCGGTCGTGGATTCCGAGGGCTTCCGGTTCCAGGGCGTACGTGGGTCGTAGTAGACCGAGGGGGCTGAAATGTAAAGAGAGATACTTCGTAGACGGCTGGAAAACCACCTAGTAAATGACGGAGCTGGATAAACGGTATGCTTGTGTCACAACTCGTGGCTAGCTGGGCGGTAATGTCACAGCTGCCGATAGAGGACCGAGCGCGAGGCGACCAGACGGATGGAGTGAAAATACGCACGATAGGTGGCTGCTCCAACAATAACGAAGACGAAATGAAAAAGTAAAGAGAAGGGGAAACAACGATCACCATATAGCCTACGCTGGACGACAACTTACTTGTTGACTCGCTACTGCGCCACCGACGCGTTACGTTATCCCCCTCTTATGAGGCGCTGTCCTCAGCGCCTACAGAAGCCCTGGTCAGTGGCAACCTGCTGACGCACAGAGAGATAGATTAACGCTTAGGTTCAGACGATTCCGCGTGAGGGAATGCTAGTGATCGTTGCAACGGCTGCAGTCCTGCTTCAGGGACTGGCGTTATGAGCTGGCAGGGTCGTCAAATATGTAATATTCACCCGGGTCCGGGGTTCCAGGTTTTTGCGTAACCGACATGTAGAGTGGGTCGCGAAGGACCCGATGACCTGCAATAGAAAACAAATGGAACGCAAGTGGCCGGAAGTTAAACTCAACCACCTAGTAAGAACGAATGTCGACGAATAACGTATCGCGTGCCTGCTGACGAGTCGACACCAGAAAGTGGCCGATTACCCGAGAGGCAACCAAGCATATGTTGAGCAATCCGATGTCAAGGTCACGACAAGAGGAAAGGCGTTGGTTCCGCTGGGGGTTAAAACAACATGACACGTCGCGCTACACAGCCATTCTTTCAAACTCCCGCTGACGCGCAATCCAACATCATCGATCGATTAAATCACATTCAGAAGTCCCAGTCTGTAGTGTAATCAGGAAGAAAATAAAATAAATATCAGTAGCAAGGTAGCTAAGGAACGGCTACAAAATGATTACCAGTAAAGTTTAAATATCTGGCAAAGCATTATGCAAACATATAGACATCAATTTGCAAGGAATACATAAAATTTGGCAAACCTTCTTGTACTTTCCCCAGTAGTTGTTTTGGGACATCCAAAAATGCGGACTCATGTCGGAAGCCTTACCCTGTGAGAAAACTAGTTCAGAATGAAACGGAGATTCTAATAGCAACGGACTCTGATGCCACCAAACTACCTAGATTTTATTATTTTATGCGTAGCTGTTACGTACTCTTCGTGATGACATCGGTGGCTGGCTATAACTTATGGTGTTGAGCTCAAATAGGGAATATAGTGCGACAGATGTTTGTTATGGTACCATAACAATCGCTCTAGATTAGACCAGGACTTTATTGATTTTTAAGCCCGACATTTCCAATTAAAATGGATTTGCTTCCACTGTGTGTGCTTAACAGACACTTTTTCTCTCTTGATGCACGACCGGACTTTGACCCAATTACTCATGTCTCAGCTGTACATGATTCTGCTGGTAGGAACTGCGTACATAGGCTGGACATTGCGGAAAAGTTGATTCGTGACCAGAGCTTGCTAATTGAGACATTGCGTTCAAAAGTCGATGAGTTGCAGTCTTCATTGTAATGTTACTTGCGAAGTGCAGAACTTACCATGGGTAGACAACGAAACCTTCTTGTCTACAATAAGGAGGAGCCAGTTATCCGGTAAGCTAAAACTCGATGGGACCTAGCTAGAAAGCGATTGCACGATATCCTTCGCATAGCCGGACTACCGTTATACGTCGGTATCAAAAGAGTATATCGTGCTGGCAGCTGGAAAGCAAAGGTATGCTTGGACAATAAGGTTATGCAAGGCTTATCCTGGTTGAGTTTAGGAACCCTGTACACCGGAACCTACTACTTAACAAGACTGGGTTGGTTGCGAGTCAGACAAATAGTCGGTATCAAATAGCACCGGACACACTAACTTCGAAGGCTAAATCCTCTCAGATGAGCCGGTTAGAAGGTACTAATGTCAGCTTGACTAACGAATCTGCGGTTTCGCACACTGGAATTCCCGATAGTGAGCCTCACGTTACGCAGACACCTAAGCAAACTGTTAGCGCCTGCTCTCCTGTGGCAAATTCAGTCAGCTGCTCTGGATAACGCTCCCCACAAGACGCCAGTGAAATAACTCTTGGCCAGTATTTAGTTGTGGAGAAAGTTGCTCTTGATGGAAATGCGAATCACATCTCTATGGCGGGAGAGGGTAGTGAAGGTGCGGCGGTGGGACTTCATGCATTGCGTTCAAAAACAATCGAGGCCTCATGCTCGATAGCAGTGGCACCAAAATTCATGGTTAGTATGACAATTTCACAAAATGGTGGGGAAAATGAATAACTTACCACACCCAAAGTGGACTGTACAGAAAACCCGAAGTGCAGTGCTGTTAGGCCGACGCATTTAAATGGGAGAAAACACGTCTGGAGTTTATCCAGCAAGCCAAAGCAAGCGAAGCCAACAAAGAGATTATCTGATTATGCTTTACAGCGGTCCAGTGTTGATTCACCGACTGAGGCAGCCGACGGAAGTGTACTGCTACAAAAAACGGGTTGTCCTCTCGGGCGCATAGCTCGAGGGGAAACAACCGCGTTCGGAGAGACTAAGCGTATGGTATACTAATTGCTGTAGTATGCGTAAGAAATGGGGAGAGTTGTTGACGAGTTGGGAGCGTGTTGGTGTGGCCGCTGTATCGGAGTTCTGGCTTTCTCCAGACGACCTTATTAGTGATCTGCTTATAGACTTCGCGTGCTACAGAGCTGATAGGCTCGGGTATCAGACTAGTGGAGGAGTCCTCTTGCTTATAAAGTGTCAATATAAACACTGGGAGGCTTCACTTACCATAAATTCTGCAAACATTCAGGTGGTATCCTGCTTTCTAAGAGCATGCGGTAGATTGGAGATTATAGTATAGGTCTATCGTACCTCATCGTCCACGCGAGAAGAGGACAAGGAGCTTGGTACGTTACTAAGACAGACAACAATGGTCGCACCTAATTTCCTGATCGTTGGTGACCTAAACCTTCCCATGCTGATGGACAGCTTGCTAAAAACAGGGCTGATACGCTGGAGAAGGAATTGGTGGCTTGGATGCACAGAACTGCGTTCGAGCAACACTTCAATATTCCGACCAGGAGTCGTAATGGCAGTACGCATTTAACCCTTGATATCGTGATCGCCAGACATGGTCAGTTGATTGACCTACGCGTGGAGGCACCCATAGGTAAGAGTGACCGTTGCGTTTTGACCTTTTCTCTGAACACACCGAGGCTTACAACCATCGAAAGGGAAGTGGTTTAAATCGCAGTGATTTTACGAAGTTGCGTGGTCGAGCCCTTCAAATCATTTGGATCCCTAAGCAGGACCAGGCCACTTTGGAACAGAGGTGGCTTTTACTCAAAAGTGGGCTCGTGCAGTGACTGAACGAATTTACTCCCCTACGCCCTAGGAGACATCTCGGAAACCCCGATGATGGGGCAGCAAGGTTGACAGAATGATAAGGAGGCGCAATGTTGTGTGGAGAAAATACCAAGAAACTCGGGGCTTCCGCCGTTGGTTGCAGTACAAAAGGTGTCGAAACATGACTATTAATTTGCAGCGGCAGGCGAAATACTCATATTGTAGCGACGGAACAACGCGGCAATGAAGCACGATCCTTATTGGCGCGACCACACACGCTACCCCCTCACTCATGCAGGCGAACATTAATGAGTCAGGTTTCTTTCCCACGCTACACCATCCCTCCTGGCCTCCGCTCTTGGCACTTCTATGCTCCTTCCGGGGGTACGGGAACGCATCTTCTATGTCCGTTTCGCCTGTGTATCTTCGCTTCCACGCCCCCGATTCTGACAGGCCCGGAGTCGTTCGATAGCGTGCGTTTTGCTTGACCATGGGTGTGTCACTCTCCCCGGGGTTGTGTCTTGACGATGCGATACTGGCGGTTTTGTCCTATTTATTGCGTCTTCAACAAATTCTCCACCTGCTTTGCCTGCCTCGGGCTCACCCACGGATGCCGCTCCTGTCCCGTTTTCGTCCCGTTCTATTGGGCCTGTGTTTCTCCAGCGAATCGCCCCCATTGCATCGGTCTCTCTATTCGTCCGCCTCCGTTTTAATGATCTAACCGTTCTTTAGGCGAGCGCTGCCTTCCGCCTCCCTACAATATGAGCTTAGGTTGGCCAATTTTGCGCAAATGCAGCCTAAGTGTTATTACAGTTATGTCCAATCAAAGGCTTCTCTAAGATAGTTGATCGGCTGTCTAACCATGGAGGATGGCAGCCAGGCAGTAGACAACGTCGATAAAGTAGAAGTGATGCTGCGTGCCGACTAAAATCTGCATCGGAAGGATAGTGAATAAGCCGTGCCACCATAACCTCACTGTTCAAGTAGCTATGCCATGCGGGAAGTTATTCTCAGTGTGCCAGAGTCCTTCACAGTGTTGGCCAGTTTGACCTCTTATAAAGCAGTTGATCCTGACAGCGTACGTCCCGCCATAGTTAAGCCACTGGCGGAGTTATTCAACCAGTCTCTTCAAGAATGTAAACAGCCACGTGATTGGATGGAGGCGACCATTGTTGCTATCCGCAAGGAGGTTCTAAGTCGATGTCTCTTAACTATAGACCTGTTAGTTTTACCAGCATCATACTGAAGTGCTTGGAAAAGCTTATAAGAAATAAGATTTGTGAGCGCTTGACTGAGCAAAATCTAATTAGAGCAGAACATCATGGCTTTCTTAAAAAGAAGTCGTGTCTTACCAATTTATTGTGTTTTTTTTGATGAGATTACCCCATATCTTGATAGTGGGATGTCGGTAGAGGTGTGCTGTTTGGACTTCAGTAAAGCCATTGACTCAGTGAACCATCAATTTGTAACTGAGAAGCTGACATGTTTTGGATTGCATCCATAACTGTTACTGTGACTCTCTGAATTCTTACCTGGAAAGACATTCAGAGTCTGGGTTGGGGAAACGAGTTCTAGTGTGAGCCATGCCTACAGCGGTGTCCCCCAAGGTTCGGTACTGAGTCCGTTGTTGTTTCTTATGTTCATAAATGACCTGGCTCCTCTTCTTGAGGATTCCTGCTAAATCTTCGCAGATGACTTAAAGCTAGTTGTTAGGGGAAACCGAGCGACATTGGCTAAGGACATCATCACTGTGGTGAATTGGTCGATCCAATGGAATCTACCTCTGAATATCAATAAATGTCAACGATTGGCCAATAGTAGTAGCGGAATTGTAGTGAAGTCTCCTGCAGGGACCTTCATACTTGCAGTGTACTGATGAAGCCCGCTAGCTAGGTGTCATCAGGGTGAACAGTCCTAAGCCTTTGGCACAGTGTCGCTACGTTGTCAAAAAAGAGCGGCGAGAGTTGTTTGGTATTAAGAGGGTGCTAATTAACATAAGCAAGTATCTTGCGTTATGTAAGCAGTGGTTAGGCCACATCTGGAGTATTATGTTTAGCCCTGGGCACCGTACCTCCATAGTGACGCCATGTGTATAGAGAAAATTCAGAAACTTGCGACCAGGATGACCGAATGTCAACGAGGGAAGTCGTACGAAGATCATCTAAGTAGCTGGGGATTATTTTTCGTTTAACGGCGTAAGTTGAGAGGTGATCAGATAGACATTTAAGCTCATTAAGAGACTCATTGGTATTAGTCCCACCCAACTCTATTAGTTAGCTATGTCAGACCAACTGCGCGGGCATCCTCTGAAGCTCAAATAAAATGGAACTCGTTTAGACATCAGGGTAAAATATTTACGAACCTGGGTAGTAACCAAAAGGAATAAACTTCCTTCGAATTTAGTAGAATGTGAGTCTGTAGAAGCGTTCTAAAAGAGCTTAGATGAGTATTGGTTTGGCTTTTTTTCAGAAATATCGTAATCTTACTGGAATATGTAGTGTATTTTGATGTTGACACATGGAAAGGCGATGATTGCTCTTGTTCTTGCTTCATTCCTTTTCAGAAGCAATAAGAGTCAATCCAACGTCCAAGTGCCGGGGGTAGCTTCACTTGCCGGCACAAAAACAGGACGCTCGTTAGGTGAAAGCCTCTATCGTCCGTTCTACCTGACCTGACCTGAAGTACAATGACAACGAAAAGTGTCTCCTTTGGTAGATGACAACATTTCAGTGTGACGCAGCTATAATAGGAAAAGTGACCTAAATGATGGAAACATAATATTTAAATTGTCAAACGAAGTCTAGAAAGTGTGGTTAAGCCGACTAATATTAGTGATCATGAGTTGTAGTGGAAAGCTTTACGGCTGCCATACTCCGGATTATTACGGCCTACAGTAAGGCCTTTGTGCATCACCAGCCATCACCTCTGTGGTTAGTCTGAACGATGTTAACTTTTATTACGCCGTGATGTACGAATAATAGTATAAGTGTGGAAGAGCAGATCTGTGAAATAATAGGAACAAGGTGTCCACCCATCACTGAACCTGAGATTTAAAAATCGCATGGTGGGAAATGGAGCCAGGTAAAAGAGATTTTCATGAAGATGGCCAACATAGAGTGTGAAGGTGGTCGAAAATCCTGGGAGTCCGGCTATCGGAGATGACGGGGGCCACTCTGACACACGGTTAACTTTCGGGCCAGGTTAAATGAAGGTGAAATATTGAAGAGCAAGCTGATAATACTATAAGGAAAAGGATCTGGCTTCTACTTCTGCCGATCTGCCAGTGTTGACGTTAGCAGATAGCGAGCTTTCAAGGCCGATAAAAGTTAGGAGATGGTAAGGGTCAAGTTGAGGTGAATTGGTGTGACAACTATCTGGGTCACATCCGTTGTTTAGTAAGAGGAATAGTTAACCAACTATTTGAAATATTATGATGTAGAGTGCAGAAGTGAACCATTTTTCAAACCAAGACAAGGCAAAAAAGGAAATCAGATGATCAGTAACCAGTGCAGGACGGTTAGGAAAGTCAGTGATACGAAGTGAACCAAAGCCTTCTAACGCTAGGCAACCCGGTAGCCCAAGGATGGCAAATAAAACATTGAACATAGAAAAAAGTAAAATGAAATGTACGGATTATGGTCAAAAGTTAATGTATAAGGTGAGATCTAAGCCGAGCAGCATTTGGAATGCGGTAGGTGTGAGACATGACCTTTAAATTTCTACTGGGGCTTTCTCATATATATCGTCTATAGAGTTGTAGATTCGCCCAGTATGCGTAATACATCCTCTACAGTGAGGTTGTTGGATACTTCAGCCAAAAATAGATGCTTAGTGTTGTTGCATTTAATGGATTTCAGCAGCTAATTCCATAACATTGTATACCTTATGACTAAGAATTTGGCGCTCAACCTTGCACGCACTCTAGGGACGCAAAAGCTGGATGATGTATTTCTAGTTGGATATTGATGGAAAGTGCCAAACTGCACAGTACCTGGCTCCCCAG
The DNA here is from genome assembly GCA_944474145.2 of Dicrocoelium dendriticum. Classification (NCBI taxonomy): domain Eukaryota; kingdom Metazoa; phylum Platyhelminthes; class Trematoda; order Plagiorchiida; family Dicrocoeliidae; genus Dicrocoelium; species Dicrocoelium dendriticum. The sequence goes on from OX104061.1 coordinate 43,451,430, forward strand.
AACTGGTATGTGCTAAATCAAACAGGAAAATAAGATTAATCTTACTTATTCTCAACCATAGTGGTTCTAGTTTCAGCAGTTTACACCGTTGTTGATAATTCAAGGATCCAAGCCCTAGAAACGTTTGGTCAAAGGACGTTGCACTTTTTCAAGATTGATTTTATAGTACACTTTAAATTTGTGAATACTGCTGGGCAATATCATAGGACTGGATGCGCATATGCGTTACACATATCAAGCCTAGAGTCTTTCAAACGTGAATTACTGAACATACGTGCTGTGATAAATCTCGCTTTGAAGGTGACATGATGTACCTGTTCGGAGAAATTGAACGAAATTGAAAGTCGATCACAAAAACCCACATCATCAAAGTACAATGGGGGTGGTCCCAAGGTGATGAACATTGTGCTCCAGCTCAAAGACATTGCTGAAACGCAGCTGAAACGAGGCTTATTTGGCTTAGGAAGATTCTCTCTGAGCTACGCCCTTAAGGTGTTCAACAACAGACACCAGTTAACAGACAGAGAGAGAGCATAGTCACCGTAGTCTGTGACTCTAGTAAGTCTTAGTTCAGGAGCAAATCAATGGAGGCAGCGAATTTCTTAATACCTCCTGAAGTCGGAACATCATCCTTTGCACATTCTGCCAACCAAGATGGCGTGGCTCAAAGTGCAATGTCCGCAATACACCAAAAATCTATTAGCTTCCAACTTCGCAAAGGTCGGCAAAACCTCACATCTGACACTCACACCGTCAGCTATGATTCGGTAATTCGAAGCAAACTCCTGTATCTACACAATGATTAGAGCCTTTTAAAATTTATCCGACCTTCAATGTAGCCAAGCTTTTAGGATTATGGGCCTGATAAGGATAACTGAGACCTGATTGAACGATGTACTCATGGAGGTGGAGATCGCTGTGTCAGGTATGTCTTTTCTGCGTAAAGATAACAGTATTGGAGGTGGCGTAAGTTTATATTACATCAATTCGTTTACGACCGAGAGACTCAACTTGTGAACTTGCTTTGGTACCGCCTGCAACGATGACGTGGCGGCGCAAGTTTGCTTGTCTTTGCATACCGTCACCACATGTTCACACTGGAAACGGACAACCGTCTAGCATCTGCATTGAAAAACCTTTTGGCTCAGCCTGGCACTTACTTTCTCCTTGTGGTGGACTTGAACTTGTACTCACTAGATGTACTGGCCTCACCCGTTGAACAGTCTAAGGCCGGACTACAAGAATTAGTCGCTGGTCAACCCCTTCATAATCCCGTTACTTCACCTACGAGATTCCGAGCGGGGAACAATCCGGCTATTATGGATCACCTTTTTAACAATGAGAATTTATGATGGAATAAGTGACAGTGAGTAATCTCCTGATGCGCACTGATCATGTAACCCTACTTGCTCTCGTCTTCTGCTACGCTGAACAGTCCAACAGGGAAATCGAAGAGGTCCGTATAGTAACACATCACAGCATGCTATCCGACGTTATCAAGCTCACTCTGATTGGTCGTTTCCAGCGGGACAACCCCCTGATGTTGCATGGGGAAAGTGTGTCAATCAGTTCAACACAGCAGTAACTAACACAGCATAGAATAGACCAAAAAATGTAATGTGCTTCCTGTGGAGCGGGACGCGGAAAGGCCTGGCCATGAGTGATTCACTTTGGGAAGCATACAAATCCGATCCAGCTTGGAATGCTTACCTTTCTGAGCGAAACCACTATGTCAAACTGACGCGCGAAGACAAACTGAAATATCAACAGGATTCAGTGAAGTGGTTTCGTTGTAATCCTAAGCCATTTTATAAGCATGTTAATAAACTTCGTAAGGACAACAAGGCATCCCTTCTCTAAAAGCCGTCTGTTGGCAAGTGGCACCTAGTTATCTTTGACATCAATTCGCTGGTACATTTTAAAGCGCATCGCCTTCTCATACCTTTCTCACACATATTACATCATCGGAAGTTAGCGACATCTCTTTCACGGCCGCAGATGTGCGGAAGCGAAGGACGTAACTAAGTGATTAAAGTCCACGTGGTCCAGATAGCATACGACCCAAGTCATTGTTAGTAGCTGCCCCGAGCTTGGTTGGGCCGTTAGCTCAGTTTTCCAATAATGTCTTGAAGAGTTTCAGGTCCCAACCATGTGGTGGTGTGGAATTGTAACTTTACACTTACAAGCGAGACAGTCATACAGTGTCCGCAAAATATCACTTAATTACTCCTCTTCATGTGCTTGAAAAGTCATGGGATCAGTCATTGCAAATGCATTCATGGGATATTTAGGAAGGTGCTATATCATCGTACAAAAAGAGCACGAATTTTGCTAAAATCTTCATGTTCTACGAGTCTGTTGGTAGCCCTTGCCAGCTGAAGAGAATCCATCAATGGTGGGGAACTCGACACCAACCAGCTTGACTTATCGAAGGCATTTCATCGATTTGCTTACCGGTTTCTTCTACATAAGCTTTGGAGCTCGGGGATAGGTGACCTTATCCCAGGCTATTTTCATTCATTCTTACTCCAACGACGCTTGAATGGCGGGATTCGTATCACCATGTCCGACCCGAAAGAGGTTGACTAAGGTATCCCTCAAGCCTCAGGGCTAGGATCACGGTTATTCTTAGTGTTCACAAACGACCACGCGGGAGTGCAGACGTCGAACTATCTACTGTTTGCCCTCGATCGCAGGATTCGAAAGACAATCCAACGAGTAGACGACCACATATCACTGCAAGGTGAATTCGATACGGCTTACGAATGGTCGACCCAGAACATTCTTGAATTTAACTCTGTCAAGTGCAAAATAATGAGTATACGTCAAGAGAGACCGTACGAGAACACCTTCTGTGGTTCGCTTCTCAGGAGAATGATCTTAGAGTGCTCATGCAGGACGATCTTGGATGCATGTGTGGCCTAGAGATAATTGATTATTTGTTTAACCGTAAGTCTCAAATTGACTGAATTTGCTCCCTTGGAATAATACCATTACTAGATGGTTTAGCCTCAGATAGTCATGACAACTATTCACTAGACTAGATTTGAGGTTTGAAAAGTACAACAAGAAGACGACATTTGGTACATGCAAGCATTTCGTGTTGTCTATTCAGTAACGGTAAAACAACCGATGAGAAACAACAGCAAATGGTGCATGCGACCAAAAAAGAAGAAACAAACTTGGGGATCAAGATGGGCGAAAACGTTTGTGAAAAGGACTTATCGTTCGTTCAGCTGCAGCCCTGCAATCCGCACGACTTCGCGGCACCCACAACTAATGGCACATAAGTCCAAGGTACATTCCAGGAGTAGGCTGGAGACATAGTGCTAAGTAACAATGGGTAAATTGATGAGTGCCTCATCCAAACTTCTATTAAATGTTGTTAGTGTCAGTGTAGGGACGTCCGATTCAGGGAGAGTATTCCACGGGCGACATGAACGGATGGAGAAGCAATTCCTACAGAACGGCTATACTGTACTGCGAGTTTCAGTGAGAGAATTTTAAGTTTTGTATTACTGTCGAGTTGCAGTAAATAGCGGCACACGTGATGTGGGTCGTACATAATCAAGTAGGCCATTAGCAGGTCGCATCGTAATCTGCCAAATCGTCTGTTGAATACCCCCAATCATTTCAGCCTTGGCTCGTATGAAAGATTACGCATTCCACTGAAACATTTTGATACCCGAGGTTGAGGTTAGTCCAGTGCAGTGAAGTCATGCTTCAGCCATGAATGCCAGACTTGCTTTGTGTAGTTGACATGGAAGCGAATATATGCACTGAACATCTGTCGAAAAATTGTGATGTGTTTTTGTTTGAACACTCGTCGCAATAAATCGACGTGTCAGTCAGCCGTTTACGAGAACTATTCGGATTACGGAAAACAATCTAATTCATTTTGAATCAGCACACTCCAATAATGTTCGACGGTAGATTTCCGGAGTACATTCATTCCGAGCCGGTATGGGTAGCTGCTCTGATGTCGGATGGAAAGTACCATGCATTTATTCTCGACTAGATGCATTAAATTTTGGGTTGACCACTGATATATGGTATCTAGGTCACTCTGAACCAGATGCTGGTCGGCGTTCTCTTGGATCCTGCGCCAACTCAAAACATCGTAGGCAAATGTTGGAAGTTTGAATCGATTCCCTGGGCATGATCAGTAATAAACGTCAAAACGTTCATGGACCTGAGCCTTGCGGCACACCACACTCGACTTGTATGGGGTCCGGTAAAGAGCTCCGCACTCTGACCACTGCTTGTCGTTAGAGTAACATTTTGGTAATTCAGTTTAAAAGAGAGTCGCTGGTCCCGTAATGTTGGAGCTTGGAAATGAGTATCCTAGGATCTGGATGGTCGATTGCCCATGAATAACCCCGGTAGATCATGTCAACATCCACTCCAATATCAGTTTACTGGGTCCAACTACTCCATACGATTAGTAAAGTCGTTCCGCACGATCATTGACGAAAACCGTGTTATTCGGGAGTAATGACATTACAATTTGCTAGATAACACATCAGCGTACCGGCAATGATGGATTGCATGATCTGAGACAGTATCGGGTGAACAGAGACTTGGCGGTAATTTGAAGACTCAGTTCTGTTTCCGCCATTTTGAATGGGAGTTAGTCATCCAAGCTTCCACTAAAACGAACCTGGTTCTGGTCTAAGCAGCGTTGTAGTAACTGAGTCAAGGTTCTGCCAGCTGTCTTGATACTGATCCCAGTGTTTCTGGACAAATGGCACAGACACCCAAGGATTCGTGGTTGCTCAAGGATGTCCGTATTTAGAAGACAGATTCCATGAGTCTTAGCGGCGGGGCGACGAAATCTGGAAGATCGCTTGGCGGCAAGACCCACTGAAAAGTGGAGCGTATTGCATCCGTAGTGCATTTGCTGCTTCCATAGTCGTTCTTGTTGGGCCCTCTGACATCTTAAATGGAGGGAGTCCCTGTTTCCTCCTGCGCAAGTCATTGACATGCTTGTACAGCAATGTGTGGTTAGCCTTGTAGGATTTGGCCAAGTTCTGCTGATGTGCGGTTTTATATTCTCTGAGCGGTTGAGTGCAGTGGTGAAGTTGGGTCACATATCTGTCCCAGGTTTCTGGCATTGGTGCTACCCTATACACCCATCATGCTACGTTGCGTTTTGACACCCACATTCGAGTTCGGATCCGGATGAAAGGAACTGCTTTAGACTTATTGTAACCTATTGTCGCTAAAGGATCTATAATCAGTCTACTGAATTTGTTGAAGGACTCGACCCATATGACTTTCGAGGGTTCTTCGGCAAGGAACAACTAGGTTTTGGCGCTGACGAGTTGGGATAATCGATTGTAGCTTGTGATGGCTCGCACAGCTCATAGTTTGCATTCCGCTATTCCGCTAGCAGACGAAGTTGAAACTGTTGACTGCATGATCACTGCGACCCAACCGGCAGTTTGCAACCAAATATTAACAATATCCTCCTCGTTGGTAAACGCAATATTCTATGCACTTGATCTGTTACCTGTTCTGAAAGGAGTGGGGAAAGTGACGTGATTGTACAGCGGAGCAGTGGTTATGAGCTCCTGCAGATCAGCTTTGAATTGTTCTCCGATCGAATCAGAGGTTTCTAAACAATGCACATTCAAATCACTTCGGGCGTAGAGCTAGGAAGTCGTACATTAAGCCTATAAGGCAAGTATTTCTGTCTTTTAACTGCGGGTGGCACCAAAGTGAATCGGTGAACTCCGAGACTGAATCCTCGATGGCTTCACGCTGTGAGTCATTTTAGCAATGCAAAAGTGCCCCTCATCCTTTTGTGTCTAATTCCGGATGAACGAGAAGCCATGTAGCAACACTTCAACGTACATCATTCCAGCGAGTGATGACTTCGCAGTGGTACCGATGATATCATGTGACCCGGAAATTAGGCGATCGTTCAGTTCGGCTAACATTTTGTAAAGGCCATGAGCATTCGTATACAACTAAGCCGGTTCCTTAGCATCTAGGAGCCAATGGATGGTTGAAGGGGTCAGCAGCTGGTGAATGCCGACCGATGTGAAGGCCGGTATTCGTTTTTTGGTGGGATACTAATACCTTGTCCGTAATCTCAATCTGTCAGGGCGCGTCCCGATCCTCGTTTAGACCTAAGTCAGAGTCAAGTAAGGGAGTAGACAAGTAAAGCTCCCGTTCTTTTGCCGGTACATTTCAGATGTTTCAGCTACTTCGACAGCTGGAGTTTGTAGAGCTTCTGCATGCTTTAACTGAAGGCTTTTTCGACTTTTCCGCCACCGATCCAAAATATCCCTTGCTGTTTGTTGTGACTGAACCACGAATTTTATGATTCTGGGACCGCATACTCTATAGTTGCTAAGAGGGATAGTCTTTTGAGCGATAACGACACAAAATCATTATCCAATGAAATTGTTTCACGAATGAACCACCAATGTTCAAAATCGTGATTCCTGGCCTTTTAAAGATAGTTAGAAGGAAGCGCTAGCACGCCATGGATGAAGATTGTGTTTTGACCATATTGTTTGCTGTGTCCGTCTTTGGTGTTTCTTTTCGATTGTCGTACGTCCCAATGGATAACAAGATAAATACGCATCCCACTGAACCCGTGTAGTAACGTACTACAGAAAGTAAAACGTTTTCTACCCCGCTGAAGAATTCTGGTGTTATTCTACTAAGTCTGGGTTCTTCGTAGTGTGCAGAGTTTGAGTGACGAATAATCTGTATTAAGTTTATGGGTTTGGTTTTGACGTTTATCAGAACACACGGTGAGTTCCATTGGTCTTCAGGTGATGGCCGTAGATTTGGGGACATTTGAGTACACGACAGTCAAGGCACAATTGTTAGATCCCCTTTTCGTTGAGCTTCACGGTTGGGTTACCATTTGTGATGAATTGCCGCCAAGTGATGATTGTCCACTGTTTGTCTAGCTATTCACCTTAGCCGCATTTGCAACAGAAAATACTGCAAGGGTAACCTTCCGGCAGACTTTTGCGTCAAGCTCCGCCTATGTAACTGATGTCCCGGGAGAATCTGGTTCGATGGAAGACACTTGGGCTGCAGATGCAGTGGGCTGGTGTTCCGGTGCTTCATCCTTGTTAATACCAGGTGCCAAGTCCAGTGGACCAGACGCTTAGGTGGCTGACTTCAGCAAGTATCAAAACATCAGTCCGAGTATTTATCTTCCTTTTCTCTTCTGCAGTATTTCGTACAAAGTTGTCAGGAAACAATTACCAGACAGTGAAACGTAACATTGATTCTGTATTGCTGCTACCAGAAACAGTGCATAATAACAAGACCATTTCTCTATTGATCCAGGCAAGTCTTGGTGTATAAGCAGTCAAAACTATAATTCCAATGTTTCAAAATCCTGCAGGAGAAAGTTTTCAGCGGAATGGAAGAATCTCCTATAAACACAGATTCAAGGAGCAATAATTTTCTTGGAATATCTACCCAGCCTTCTGTACCGATACTACTCTGCCCAGATACGATTGGATTACTCGGGTAAATTTATTCAAATAACCACTGAATAACGTGAGTCATGTAACGATTGTTATTGTCTGCAATATTGGCCATACTTCTTCTGAATCTTCGTATGGTTACAAGTTATCAGTACGGACGACTCCACTGTTTTGGTCGAAACCCGAACCTCCATGGTCGCGGATGTAGTTGAACCAAGATGGATCCAAGATGGACCAAACTTGAAGCTATTTCTCAAGAAGCGGAAAGTATTAGAGCAGTAATAAACATGAAGGTCTGCTTGCGTGCCCGTACACGATTGCAGAGTTTCATTACGATCTGGTGAATCACTGAAGTTTGTTCTAACGGATCATCTCGCTATCCACATGGGCTATTTGGAATTGTTATTTTTACCTTCATCTAATAGCCCTACTCAGACGTCAACACGCCCATTTTCCGTTCCTTGTGTGCGTTTGATTGGTTCCTTAGATGTTGAGCCTCTATTGGCTTTACTTGTGTGCACACTTTCCGTACTTTGGTTGACTTTCACGACTATGCGTCATGCTGTCTAACGAAGTGTATGATGGAACAACGGAGCATCGCTGTATTACGGGTAAAAAAGCAATGCTTAACAAGTCGCGTAGGATGGAAATTACGGTGAAAAGTCAATTGCATGATAAAGTGAAAGGCGTTTTGGTGGACTTATCATACTTATGTAGAACAGCGGAGATGTTCGCGTACTAAAAGTATAAATCCATAAACTTATTAGTTGGGAGAGTGGTAAGACACCGTTTTTGTAGCCCCTGGATAACACGTCATAAAATGAAATGCAAATGTGACAACGTAACGTCAACTCGCTTTTTAAATATCGCCAGATTGCTAGCAGAGACGAAATAAATATGAAGGGCGTTCCAAGGTTGGCATACGTGGAGGGAAAAGAAGTTTCTACGGCATTCATGTCGGGTATACTGTGTGGTCAGTTTCGGGGGAGGACCTCTTAGGTTAGTGTTGTGGTCCAATTCAAGCAGCGGGCGGTCAGTGTGGTTTGGGTTTTTTAGAATCCGGTAAACCATTATGAGATCCCCCGCTAACGGCAATATCAACTGTTGTACATTCTTAGAGACTTCAGTCTAGGCTGATAGGGCAGATCAAAGAGGCCCCTTACTTTCTTGGTTGACCTTCCTTGAGGAGACTTGCGAGTAACAAGATGCTGTTTCTACCACCGCTGGCACGTTTGAATGGCACTTTCCACGTGCGGCCGCACGTAGGCGTTAAGTATCTGGGGAATGACTGTAGGTTCAGACGGACCGAAGGCTCTGCGAAGCAGGCCAAAGTGTTGATTGACGGTTCTCGTCACCCTCTCTGTTTGTTTTGAATAAGCGAAATCTTCCTGTACCAGTACACCTAGGTCACGCTCCTGAGAGTACTACTGCAAGCGGTGGTCTCCAAACTTGCAAGCGGTCACCGGCTGATGACGCAAATGGATCACCTTAAGATCACTTTAAGTTCTTTCAACTGAAACGTGTTCCTCTTTGATCATTCATAAATACAACCTAGATCATATTGAAGTCGATCGTGATCTTCATTGTTACTGATCGTCCGCCATACCTTGATGTCATCGGCGAAAAGCAGGAAAGTTGAGGAGACAACTCTTGCCAGGTAGTTAATAAACACCAGGAATAAGCGCGGTCCCAACACAGCGTTGTAGGACATCATATTCCACCACAATCGGGTTAGAGAGTGATCCGCTTATACGCACTTGAAGCTTCCATCGGTGAAGAAAGTTGCCAATCTAACCAAGCACAGAATCTCCGATTCCGCAGCTCTGTAGCCGGTGAAGTAAGATGTGGTGATTCAGGTGGTCGAATTCTTTGGAGAAGTCTACTTAGATTATGTCTACTCCGACCTCATCATCAGCCACTTCGGTCCAATTAACGTGCTATTAGCAAGTTGCTGGTGCATGACCGGTGTTGATGGAAGCCATGCTGCTCCAGTGCCAGGGTATTGCGTTTTTCCAGGTAGTCCATTAAAGCCTCAGCGACGACCGCTTCCATCCCCTTCGCGAGCACAGGGAGGAGAGTCACTGGGCGCTAGTTTGCAGGCTCTGAACGAGTACCGCCTTTAAAAATGGTGGTGATAGTGCCACGCTTCCATATAGAGTGGAGTTGTTGTCTATCAAAGCACCTTTGGAAGAACTATGACAACGGATCAGGTGGCTTGGTGGCCGCAGCTTTCAGTGCTTTCGGGCGAATATTGTCGGCTCCCGGAGAGCTATGATCTCTCAGTGAGTGTAACTTCCTTAGCACAACTGATGGATTGAATATTACTTTTGTAACCATTGGAGCCGGTAATGTGCATGACATTATGGGACAGGTAGAGGCTACGAGTTTGAAAATTGGGGCGTATTGTAGCCGCAGGGCATTAGCTGCTTCTTCGGCGCTTTGTACTCTACCACCTGTCGTGAAAAGTGGAGGAATTCCATGCTTCACCTAACGAAGATTATTGACATGCCTATACAGCAGTTTATTGTTTGCTATGCATTTTTTGCTAGGCACTATTGATAAGTTACTTTGTCCTCACGGACAAGTGCAGTGTAATGGTTGCGATGGGTCAGGAAATTGTCCCAAGTCTCTGAGTCGGGGTTGTCTTTGTAGGCACGCGATGCTACATCCCGTATAGCCGGGCATTTTCGAGTCCGGTTCCTTGTTATTGAAGACATTTGTGCGGGACGAGCGGGTTGGTCTCTGACGCTCTGTAGACGATGTCGCACTGTCTATCAACCAGCACTGTCCAAACGTTGTCTAGGGGACAGTTGGTTGAGAATTCCCAAGCCGATGCGTCGAAGTTCTTTCAGTACATTGTAACGTGTGACTGTATGAGTTAGTTGCGAGTGTTCTGTTGGATACTTTGCATGAGGCATAGTTGAAAGTTATTACTACATGGGCACTGAGACCTAATGGACTATCCATCAATAACTTGTCAGCCATCAGCTCTCCATTCGTGAGTACAACGCCCAATATGAACGGTTTGTTTGCTGTCCTGCGTCTAGTGGGCGTGATGACATGAGTTTACAAAGGAATATTAGCGATCAGTTCATGCAAGTCTAGTGAGAATTGTTCACTGGGTGATGCCGATACCTCCAGATCGTGTAGACTGAAGTCCCCGGGAGATGCGAATGTGGCTGCACCTAGTGTTTTTTACTCTGTTCATGACCCGTAGCAAGCGAGAATCCATTTCCGGAGTGGACTTTGGGGGCGGTAAACGACAGCTACAAGACATGTGTCGTTGTCTCTTAGTCGGAGACGGCACCAAGTTGAGTCGGTAAGGTGAGTTTCCAGATCATTAACTATTGCACATTGCAGGTCGCTGCGGTAGTGGAGTAGGGTCCCATGTAGGAGCTGTGTAAAAGAACCCTTAAATCCTTGTCCCCGGTCGTTTGTGTTCGCACTACCGTTGATGGGTGGAGGCAGTCGCGGGGTGCCGGCACAACATTAAAAGCAGCCCAAAAGAGATATAATACTTTCGGCTGCGCAGTCTTATCTATTTATTTCGACGTCAAGCATTTCCGACATCGGTTGTAAGGCCGTGCATTTCAGTCCTTACCGATAACAAACGGCTCAAGTTTGCTTTTCCCGGATCATTCAATAGTTTCATACCTCGCGAAACTAGTCATCTTGATTATGTATCAGAGGAGCAGCAGAAAGGAAACTAGTAACGTCGTCGCCGACGCAGTGTCCCGTGTTGACCTGCACCAAGTCTCACGCTAAGCAATTAAACTTCAAGACCGCTGCTCATCATTTAGAAGATCCCGAGTTGCAACAACTGATTAAACCTGTCCATCAAACTGTTTCACCCCCCTTTCTACACTCCGATTCCAGAATTTCCTATGATATTTCCACTAACAAACCACCATCGTTCGTCCAGCAGCCAAGCAGACGAGTTGTAGTTGCTCATTTTCACGACATTTCACAATGGAAAATATGCGCTATACTACCATCGGGGAAAACCTGCACTCGGATATCCGAGAGTGAGCGATTTATTGCATTAACTATCAGAACAACATGATCCAACACCACACCATTACCGCCCGGCACTTCTCGTTGCCTGAATACCTACTTCAAATATGTCCATCTTGTCATCGTTGGACTTCTTCTTCAATCCGACCGTTTTACTTAGTTGCTGACATGTATTGGTCGCTTCAATCGCTGGCCTCACGTAGTCGCCAAAGCGTTCATCAAGAGGTGGAAATCCTTGTTCGGCACGTCTTCCACTGTTCCGTGATCTCGACCGCATGCATGGTCGTTCACACCTGCGCACAACTGCTTCCCATCCCACTGCAAACGGGCTAATCGGACGTTTCCACCGACGGTTTGAGGCTGCACTTACTGCTACGCCGTCGAACGCTCAATGATCCGCTCAGCTACCGATCATCCACCTCGGTATTCGTAACACTGTAAGGAAGATATCGGTTGTTGGCCAGCTTAACTAGTCTTCGGCACAACACTTAGACGTCCTGGGGAAATCGCACTGGATTCAAGACTCACCTGCAAAATGCATCCTGCCGTTTATGTTACAGGCATGAAGTAACACTTTACTGCCGTTCCTCCAAAGTTACTTGGACCTAACTCTTGTAGTCGATGGATTCACCCCGATTTGCGCACCTGCCCTTTTGTCTTTGTGCATGTTGACACTGTCCGTAAACCATTAACATCGACTTACGAAGGTTGCTTCAAGGTCCCCAACCCGTAAAGTGAAATACTTCTTGTTGAACAAAAATGGTTGTAAAGATTCCATTAGCATTGATCGCCTGAAGACTGCCGATGTCGAAATGTAATCACCTCAGAAATCAACCTACACTTGTGGTCCTGAACAGATTCCGTTACAAAGCGTCCCACTCGCTCAGCTGGGGTGCAACCATAATTTTTTCTTCGCACGCCCGTCCACACTTGTCACAAACCTCGATATACCTAAGCGTCATCATCATCAGTATACATGTTAGCTAGAGGTGGGAAACACCTCAGCTATTGTGCCGCAATACATAGACGAAAAAAGAAAAAAATGCAACTGGTGCAAGTCGGCTGAGCTACCGGTAACGGATGGGCATCGTTCCGATAAGCTACCAGCCGGCTACTGTGCATCAAAAAATTACTATACATACTTATATAAGGCCAAATAGTGAGATCGGGGTTGGAGGGGGGGGGCTAAGAGGGATGGGGTGGGACAAAGAAACTCACAGCACGAACGCCACTGAGGTCGGCTCCTAGCCATACAAACAAGTGTATCCAGCCAAACACGTTCATCGTCTTTCGGACCCCAACCAGGGAGCCGAGACGCTCCAACCGAGGCCAGCTCCGAAGTGAGGATCTTCATTCCTCTAGACCAAGCCTTTGCTTGGCCACCCCTCCTCTTCGTCCATCCACACCTCCAGCGCGTAAACGGCGCACGTCGCGGGAGTCGAAGGGCTGAGATGCGTAACACGTGGCCGAGCCATCGGAGCCTGGTGCCTGAAAAAACGGTGCTGATCGGTTCATTTCCTTTTCCTGTGCCGTAAGCAAGGAGCCACTCGTTGCTAACTCGGTGTTCCCACTGAACGTGAGCTAAGCTGCGAAGGCACCGGTGGTCGAACGTAACAGGCCTATTTATGTCCGTTGATCTAAGGGGCCAGGTTTCACAACCGTACAGTAGTGTCGAAGGTGCCGCTGCATTGTATACTCTACTCTTCAGGGCAAGAGTGATGAAACCTAAGCGTACGTACATTATTTTATCCTTTTCCATTTGTGACTTACGAAACTAATGTCTATCGAGCGTCCATCCCTTCGACTCAAGCTCTAGGGAGTGGGGAGTTCTGTAGCGCTTGTACCTTTCATATTTACAACTGTATTTATTCAACTTGGAAAGTTCAAACCAACTCCCGCTGTCAACACTATGGGCTTATCCGTCAATACCGTGACGCACAAAGGAACACCGGATTATTCACACTGTGATTGAACCACCTGAGTTGACATCACGAACTGTTACTGTAATTACACCATGGCTCAAGTCCCGCGTAACGCGATTCTCTCCCCTGTTCGCTATCAAATCCCACCCGAACTGCACACTGATTCACGTGGTCTGACGAAGCCCTTGTGTCAAAGGCGAAACGTTACCAATCTACTATACCAATTGATTATTTCCAAATGATTCCGAACGGTACTTATTCCTTTTTGCATCGTTTATTGCAGTTTGATTTAATTAACTTTGTCCATATATTCTGCTTCAAATCTCGCTCCGCCTTGTCGCACCGCTCCGCGGCTTGTGTCTCGTTTGTGTTTTCTCGGTGTTGTGATCTTCACCAAAACGGCTAGGAAGTATCGCTTTGATCGCGCTACACTACCTATCGTATCATACTACTAGATTGTGAAACATATGAAGTCGGAAACCTACCGATGGTCAGCGACTGATGTTGCCTAAACCGACTGAGCTCTGATTTTATAACTAATTGTGTACTGTTAGCTCCTTCGCTATCGGACGGTTATTGCAGTAGCGCAAACAGAACTCCGGACCGATGTACTAATGCCCCTATGAAGCATGTCACCAAAGAACTTCCTCACTGGCTCCAGGAGAGCGAAGTGATTTTGCATCCAACGAACACGGAAGTGCCTTGGATGTCGAAATTCGGGAAGTTGAAAAGTATGCCACTCGAGATATTCAAACGTTGCACAACAAGTGAGCAATGTTGGGAATGTGATGAAACAGAGAATAGTGTCAGTGAAATGTTCACATATTGCATGCATCTAAAGCCTCTAATGGAATGGCCCGAATCACTGAGCAAAAATACACTTGCTTTAACTAGATACTCTCTGATAGAAACATTTCACATGGCCCAAGACTAGAAAGTGCATGCTCAGTTATCCCTTTAACAGAAAGAGCTGTTTCTCTCAATGAGTTTTTCGTTTAACTTTTCAACATACTACCACGCAAAAAGAATAGATACAAAATATATACTACAATATAATAGTGTATATGAATGGTGAGGTCCACCGTTGAGAACAAATTTTGTCATGTAAGTAGCGTCACAAAAACCCGTAGCAAGTGTACTGAATGTAATTCCAGTGAGAGCGTTTTTTCATCTGTCGCTATTTGAACTACACAAGCTTTCGAAATACAACCTACTGACTGAAGAGGGCCTATTTTACCACACGAATGACACCTGTGGTTACGGAACTTGCACGTCACTCGTGAATGTTTGTTGGCATATGACTTACAATTGTTGCAATTCTTCGACCAAAAATATGACTGTGTAACTGGTCACCTTGCATGTAGTTGACGCTTTAAAATTCGCCGTTTGTCGTAAGTAGGCTTGACTTGCCGTTGATGTTGTATAACAGTGGAGGTTCTTTCCTCACGGCCGCTATTGTTGGCGATGAATTCGTCAACGAGAATGAGTTGTTTGGAATAACCTCCAGAGAATCGCTTGCGGACAGGCACAAATTGTTTCGCTGCCATCACCTGACCCGTTTTGTTGCATGCTTGGAGACAATTTTGGCAAATGGTGCAGCTCGAGTAAATGTTGACAAGCTCGTGCCACTGGTATGAATGAAAACTCCTTTTTGATGATACTGCTGCTGCCCCATAGTGCATGACCCGCGTTGCTACAACATTAGTAATCAACAATAGATTAGAAAGTGCTGGGGGAATACAATTCGACAGACAACAGTTCAAGAACAAAATTCATAAGTCTTACAGTCAACTGGACAGAATCGATGCAATGCAGGTTGCCAGCCTCGTGACAGCCTTGTTAGTACCACGGAAAGGTCATGTGCTGCTTTAGAAGTACATCCCCGTAACACGTGATTTAGTTGCCGGGTGTCACGTGCCCCATCTAAAGCATCCGCAGGCTCCCATGCAACGTGTCCACAGATGTATATCATCACTAAGCTAAACCCCCTAGTAATTAATTAAACAAATCTCAATGCACATACCTGTTTACCTGTTTTGAGCCAGTAGTGTCCCCACTGAATGATAGTATTGTTCCTTGGGTTCGAGGTTCAGTCATGTGTTAAGCCTCTTGGCTTGAGCTATCGCTCACATAAAATTACCATGTGGTGCGATAGTCATCTTCATCATCCACCTAGAGGCAGGGATTCGAGGCACTGATCAGTCAATATCCGCCTTTTGTCCAGCTGCCAATGTTTTGATAAACATGCGACTGTTATTTATTTATCTCGCATACAGTGTTGTGACAGCATTAACAACAACGTGACTATTGCTGTACGACCCATTCCGGCGGACGGAAATCACCAACCCTATTGGTTCGCAACCCCTTTCCTCGTACTCTCGACGACAGATAAGATATCTTGGGAGTTCACAACACAAATTTGATCATCACAGGTGAATCGACGATAGTCAAAACTCAACTGACAAGGACCGATATTTCGTCTAGGGGATAGGGCTTATCAGCCTCACCAAAGGTACAAGAAGATGGTTACGAACTATTGCGTTTACGTACAGTAGGTTTCAGCGGCTGAATTGTTGAAGCCTTGGCAAACTGAAACAGGATGGTAGTGCTCTGGGTGTTTCTTACACAGTGCATTTCATGGGTCTGGTTTGTGTCAAGCGATTGAAGCAGTTGGTCACCCTGGATCATTTGCAACTACATTGTGAGACGTATGATCCGAAATAACTGTGTGAAGTATTTTCCTTATGAGATCTAACCGACCCACGAATTATATGCGAACAATTAACGTAAACATACTATCGTGTCGACAAACAGAACATGCTGTTAGAGGCGGTAGATATTCGTGTTTTGTAAGTGACTGAACCAACGTAAAGGGGACATTTTTGATAAGACCGTAAAACATCAGTGACTTTACCTACGGTTATTCACGGTTGCTCAATATTAGGTCCGTTTACTGTTCCTTTGGAATCGTACTTTTCATTTAGTCTAAATGGCAAAGCCTAATTAACAAATCATGAGATCCACAGGCAGAGGTAAAAACAGCACTTTGATGTACTCATGAGTAGGGGATTTTGTTGTAATTAAGGCAGGTTCATCGCAGCCAGTTTCCAAACCAGATAGTCGTTCACATACCCGGAAAAACACTAGACTGCAGTTCCAGCCTGTTGGACATCGTCAGTAGTGCGCATCCATCGGACCCATCAGGATTCGAATCCATGACAACCAGAGGCTTGTACCGCCAGTCAGCAGCTTATGCCACTGCGCCACGGGGGACAGCTTCGGACCGTCATGATTTACAACTGCAATATAGCGCGTCTTATCCTCCAGTCATGCAAGTTACGTACGTTGCAGAGGACAGGGTTGGTCCCGAAAGATACGACGTCCACTAACAGTAGCTATGTACAACATAGCATTTAGAAGCTGTCAGGGCGGATATATTTTTATGTACTTTTGAGTAGGACATTTTGTTGTAATTAAGGCAGGTTCACCGCAGCCAGGTTCTAAACCAGCTAGTCGTTCACAGGCCCAGAAAAACGCTAGACTGCAGTTTCAGCCTGTTAGCTTGTAAATCATGACAGTCCGAAACTGTCCCCTGTGGCCCAGTGGCATAGGCTGCTGACTGGCGGTTCAAGCCGCTGGTTGTCATGGGTTCGAATCCTGATGGATGCGATAGATGCACACTACTGATGATGCCTAACAGGTTGAAACTGCAGTCTAAAGCTTTTCCGGGCATGCGAACGAGTATCTGGTTTGGAAACTGGCTGCGATGAACCTTACAAACAGTATTTGACCTTTATGCATGAGTATGCGCGCGGTCATACACATGAATGAGAAACGAATTTTGCTCACCCGCCCACAAAACGGGTATACTTATGTCGCGCCAAGACGCACCACACACGTCTGGATGACGGGACAACTGACGTGCACGTATTCATGCACGTTCTCAACGCTCGGCGAGGTAGCCGTACGCTACCTCACCAGATTGGACTTGCACTCAGGGTCATAACAAGAACACGCGAGAATTCCCTCACTGCTGTACCATCATTAGCTGCACTTTACTATCATTTCTATTCACCTCAAACCCTTTGGTTTTGTAACTAGTCTCAATTTAGCCGCACTAATAGCCACCCCTAAAGATCTACTCCAACTTGCCTTGCCATCGAGTCGGGATAATGGGAAAAGTTGACACCCTAAACTCGGCTTTGGGTGGAAAAGTGTAGCTAGTTTGGCGCAGGCCGCATTTCCCCATTGGCCTTCTATACCGGTTGAGAGTGATCACTGATCCTTGCTTTGCAACTTTTCGCATCTTCAGGAGACCGGATTAGTATAAATCAACCGAAAACACTTGCGACTGACAATATTCCTATCAGATAAAGTATGTTTTATGCATCCAAAACAAGCGAATGCCCTACAGGTATTTCAGCTACTGCGGACAGCAGCGTACGTGAATTGCCATTGTGTACCCAGCCTCAATCAGCAGTTGGACGTTGAGATGGCGACTTCAGCTGCTTCGTGTCGTCTCATATATAAACCAGGAGATCAGACATTGGGTTTATACTGCCCGACACTCCCACTCTATGAACATATAAAGTGGGCAGTTAAAACTCCTTCCCTGGTCTGAGCATGTGGTATCGCCATGCACACCGAGACAGAATTGCTGATATTACGGAAACCCACATGGCATCTACCGGTGCCCAGTCAGTATTGTGCATAAGAAAATCATAAAACTAATCACCAATCGTTCGCCACTAGTATGATTTATTTGAAGCAAAGCCAAGGCATCTGAGTAAGTAATGATCAGTGATGTCGTCTGGCATATTTGCAACCGTGTAAAATTTGATAGCAGTTTCCTGGTTTTCGTTAGTGATTTCAGCATATTGATTCTTCCACCCTTGAATGGTGCAAAACCTAGTGCTCCTTTCGTCGTAAATTCAAGAAGACTAATTATTATTCCTGGCCATCTCCACTGCCACGTAACTGGCTTCATGTAGCACGGAAACAATCTTTTTATGCTGTTAGCATAACGGATACATTATTATGTCTACCACCAGAGTTGAAACGGATTAAGTTCAACCGACCAATTTTAGTCCGATCCAACATCCGATATCAACTTAACTACGACCTTATGGTCACTCAGGCCAAGGGCGACCTTCAACAGCTTTTTAAATGCTACTCGTAACTCACTGCTTACGTGCGATCGAATGCACATAAAATGTCCGACTAATGCATACAGCACTTCGGATTAGTTTCCCGAATGAAAATGCATAGGAAGGGTAAGTATATGATGATTGTTCAAGGTTGTTGGCTATTGCTGTTATGAAGACATTTCGCCTTGAAAAATGTAGCCATCCTGTCGCCAGCACGTTACGAATCAATTTCCTAATGGTTACCCACACATCAGATCAACTCCTTCCATGGTATGGGGCTGGGCAACTTGTTGGTCAGTGCAGATTGTTTCGTTAAACTGACCGTAGTACAGTGCCTTGTGGAAGTCAGCTTTCATGAACACGTACTATCCCTAGCTCGTTAGACCTCACTGCGGACCCGTGGCGTTAAGGATCACAAGTGTGCTCGTAATCCGAGGGCGCGGGTTCAAGCCTACATAAGGTCCGAACAACCCTCGCATTATCATTACCCCGTGAGCGACTGGTGCTTGTTAGTCAGCACCTGAGTATCGACGCAAGTTACCGGCGTACTGCTGATGCCGTTGGAACTCACAGGGAGGGTGGAAGTTGGTGCCTCGTTTCTGCGCTTTGTCACTAGTTGGGGGTTTGCGGAACTATTCAGTGGTCTCCAATCATGCACAACCCCCTATAGACAGGATTCCAATACGAGTACATGTCATTATATGATGAAGTGCTACAGTCGTGTTCCCTGGTGACTTTCCGTGTGGGACTGCCCCTAATTGCTTCTTATACTTGAAGGTAAATAACTAGCGTTTTATTAAACGATACCCAATGATTTATGATAGATAATAAAGTGAGCGATTGACAAGTCCCGCAGAGTGACCAGAGCGAAAATTGCAAAACAAACGGGAATACTGATAGGAAAGGTTGGAAATTCGGATTTTAGACTGCGCTGCAGACGAATTACTTTAACACAGATGCAGGTTTGCCAACCCCCAGGTTACGGAGATGGTGCAGTGCAAACCTTTTTGTTTGTGTTATTCTGCATTCCAAATGAGACGCAATATATCAAGTAATGTAGTAGGGGTAGCGTGTCATCAAGGAGTCTTTTGAAAAGCATTAATATTGGGATGAAAATGATGTATGTTGAAAGGGGATTTCTCGTCCGGGGGGCACAAGGCGTAAAAATTCGCAATCAAGTAAACTGTTGTCATGGCAATTTTGAGCCGGTGGTCCCTCAGTTTAGTATTACGGCTAAGTTGCAACGGATCGCGACAGGTATGCTTGGAGTTCGCGAGCATTCGGTGCCCCATACTTAGATTTCCTCACACACCATGATGTCCGTTGCCGTATAAGCCATGCGGTTGCACTCTGCATTTGTCGCCTTACTTCATAAGCTTTAAGTGCACCAAGATCGTGTTCGCACCAGGGAAGCCAGGGCCGATAGGCATGGACGACAAGTTTCCCGTGGGATCTCATGCAGACGATCAGCCTTTACGGTAATGTAGATGACTCAACCTTTCCGAACACACGCAGTATGATGCCGATGTTCTGACTGGCACTTCCTGATGCCTTTTCTTCCTGCACAATTACTTTCAGACAGACTTTATGCGTAACACTTCACGATTGCTTTTCCTCGGATCCATATTCATGGGTACGCTGATGGCATATGCTCAAAAGTGCACAGTCCGCCACTTTAAACTATAGGGGGTTCTGTGATCACCATGTATAACTCCTGTCAAGAACTCTCAGCCGTGCTGCGTGATCAGCTTGAAGTCAAGCCAGACTGGCATTGTCAGAAAATACTCAGAAGTCCGACTACATCTTCCTAGCAAGATCGGTAATGAAGATTAGGAGTATATCTGTTTGGAATATACCTGATTGAAAATGGCACTACTTACTCTCACATTCAGCTGCTGTTGGACGAGAAACTTGCTTATCCAACCGAGTACAGAGTCCTCAGTTCCATAGCTTTGAAGCTTGTCAAGGAAAATACAGTGGTCCAGGTGGTCGATCTGCATAAAGAGGCCCAGGTATACGACGCGGAGTCCCACTATGGCATAAAAAATTTCCGCCCAGCTTGTTCGGACTAAACGCAAGTACGTAGTGCGTGACAGATTGCAGTGGAATCCGAGCTACGTTGATACTATGATGTTGCCCGCAAGGTATCCTAGAATGCCCCTGCAATAATACTTTCGTAAACTTGGATAGCACCGAGAATAGAGTTATTGGACAGTTCGGGGACCCAGGTCGATTATCACGGTTGTAGATAGGAGCAACTATGTCATGCTTCCACACTGTGGAAATCTGTAGTTAATTAATGCTACGTTGAAATAACCGATCTAACTGTTCGGCGATCTTCATGGCGACCGTCTTTATTACTCTCAGTCATGTCGTTCACACCAAGAGAGCTGTACATAGGAGATGATTCTCACGTGGCTCAACACTGGGGTTTATGTGAGCTATGTCACTTTGAGGTGACGGTCTACTCGGGTAAGTACAGATGAACTGTTATCGAAGCGATTTGGCCACCTCTTATTTGGTCAGCACCAGACCATCGGCTGCAGGTAGATTTAGGGTTCCATGTCGCACACTCCGGAGCTTGTTGACGTGCCCGGACAGCAATTTTGGATAAGTTCTGAATTTCATCGCTAAGCTCCATTGGTGCTGGAGTTTGTCTTCACAAATCAACTTGTAGCAATGATTTCACTTAGTTATGTAAGCACCCCATGTCTGCATAGTTGGACAGACTTTATAAACGCATCAAACTGAATAATAATACTAATAGTACTAATATAATAGTAATAAAAGAATAACAAGAATAGTAATCATAACGTGTCAGCTATACGCGTAACGGCGCTTCGCTACCCTGTGACCACCACCAGTCGGATGCGGGCTGAGTATAACGTGAGGACGCCCACCGCTACGCGGATTCGAACCCGCTCCGCAAGATTACGAGACAAGCTCGTTACGCCAAGCTGCATACCTTGATGCCACACACTTTCGATTCCTGCTCCTCAGGGAGAACGTCATCTGCTTCAGGTGAACGATTTGCTTTCCGACGTATTCCCGGCTAACCCGGTGAACTTGATAACAGATGATGTCGGGAGGCTGCTTAGCTAGGAAGGACCAGTTGGTTTTTTAAACGAAATAGGACACGATACCGCAGTGCGTGATGACCTGGGCTTCCTCGTTGTTTCTACTGATGTATTCTTCGCAGGTGAAGTAATGGTAGAACAGCGTCGTACGATTGCTACTGCCAAGTTCTGCATATGGTTTTACTGTGTTGAGCATTAGTTCCTCGCTGGTGGGCACCAGGTCTAAAACAGATGCTTCGTCACTCGTTTTGAATCGCTTGGCAGATGTCCCACCCTTGAATGACAATAAGTCGGCGATTACTTCTTGCTAGCCCGCCTTGAATTGTTCGCTAGGAGAAGCTGCAAATTCGCTCGCTTGCAGGTTGAAGCCCTTCATTAGACGGACATTAAGTATGGCGGTGCTAATACTCGTTTCATAGTAACAGCGACGCTAATCTCAATTTCCAAGTTTGGCATTAGTGAGCGGTGAAGTATTGTCAGTAAATACACCACCACGTCTCAGGTGTAGATTACACCATAGGGAATCGACAAAAAGCATATCTGGATCGTCGTTGGTTAGAGCGCCAATACAACATTACCTAGCGTCTTCTGCTGGGCCGGTCCTTTCATGGAAGAATCATGCGGGACAGAACTGTCTCAGCATTGGTGATCTCAGTACTCAGTCATGTTCCGGTTACCGTGACTACGTTTGAAAGTGTTGAAAACTGACGCGAACGAAACTCAGGTGTTTTACTGAGAAGATTTGATATTTACATTGGATCTCGCTTATACACTGACAGACGTCCCAGACAATTTCCATAGCAGCGACCACAAAATGGTATGGCTGAAATTCAGCAGTAGAAAGGCCACTTTAAAAGTCTATCTTCGCCACTACGCAATCCGCAGGAGAAACCGGAAACACTTCCGTTAAATAATCCGATCTTCCGACCAGGATGCCTTCTTCCTCTCCAACATTGTTTGCGCAGCCATAGTGTACTTCTAGCATCAGGTCATCGAGTCGTAACCTTTACTCCACAAGACAAGCGGATCAATAGTGTCAAAATAGCTGCAACCGAAAGTCCAATCATCAAAATACCAGAAAACTGATCACGCACTATAAAAAACAAGGGATTTTAAGCCGACCATGCTGACGCACCTATTTTTTTGATGAAGTCAAGCAGATCAAGTTGATGCGACGAATGTATGAAGGGTAAACAACCCTACAAAAGACATGTAAAACGAAAGATTTAACCGGAAATTCTGCCGTGCGGTAAATATAGTCGCTCGTCATTGAGCAATTGACTGGTCCATGAGGAAAGCCGATTACTCCAAGACAGTCACCAACTTTGAAGCATCTACCCACAGTAAAATGCGTACAAAAACCGTTTTGTTTTCACAACATTCTGGAGACTGACATTCTAAATGCACACAAGGATGTAAAAACGACCAAAGCACTATCTGGAATTGATATTTCCCTTCGGAATATCCACCAAACAATTAATTCTATTGTAGCCATCCACCATTCTGGACTCCAATGGCATCATCCCATCCGCCATAAAGTTGGGAATGCCTGACATACCAATGCCTAGTTTGAATATGCTCAAACTATCATTTGGATCGAGCCACTTTCCAGAGTAATATATATATATATATATATATATATATATATATATATATATATACCACTTGCCCAATAAACATTTGACAGAGTGCCACAACATATGAGTAAAAAAAATAAAATGGTAGAGAGAGTCACAAGAATGGAAGCGAAGTTCCATGTGCTGTGTGGGCATTGAGCTTCCCGGTTGCCCAGGCCGAGGAAGAGGGTTGACTGGAGGAACTCCACCTCCAGCCTTTGGTCTTAAAGACCTGGCCCGCAAGGCAGCGGCGTGATTCACGAAGAGCATTGACACCCAGGTGGCTCATTCATCTTTGTGTTCGGAAGCAGTCCACAGAGAAGCCGGTGGCCAGAAAGGTTGTTCACCCACCTTCCTTTAGATGCTCAACCCCAGTTACAGGAGTGAGTGGTCAGCGATTCCGTAGTCAGTCACCTTGGTTTTGATACAGCGCCCTACGAGCTCTTGTGGTATTTAACGGAGAACCAGGTGCCCAGCCCAGAACTCCCCACGCTCTGAAATGCAGCCGCTGATTGTTCTCGACTGCCTATTCATCTCGCCTGCAAAGCGAATGAGACTTGTTCGCACTTACTTCCACAAGGAAGGCATTCCTCGATCCGCAACTTGGGGAGACGCCAGATAACGTACAGCTCCACCACGGCAGAGCACTAGAAGATTTCTTTTATCATCTCTCGACAAAAGGACGACACAAAACAGGTGATTAACAATTACTAACGTATCCAATCCCCGCCTATAACCGTCAGATTATTCGCAAAATTGATTATGAAGGTCGTGATGACTTACATCAACTCACTGAAGCTGACAGATAATTCCCAGTATGCTTCCCTTGACAAGCGATCGTGGATAACCTACCAGTTGCATCATTTGAACTACATATCAAACTCCATTGGCTAAGAATATGCAATAATAAGTATATTATTAGATACGCAAAACGTTTGCTCAGGTGTCACACAAACAGTTACTGATAAAGGTAGCTTCCTTTGGAGCCCAGAACCCAATACTAGGTTGGCTTTCAACATATCTGAACGGTAACCCTCACATAGTCATCTCAGCAGTTCTTCGGGTCCAGTCACTGTTAGGGTTGTACGGGGGAGCGTGCTCGGTCCACTACTGTTCCTGCTTTATATCAATGACGTCAGTATAGATGTTAAACATAGCATGGCGTTCTTATTTCCCAATGACATAAAAATGTCTGCAAACTCCGACGAGTTGGCCTTCAGAAGGTACTGCTACTCATCCAGGATGACGTTCTCTTGAGACATGGAACGGCGAGTGGATGAGGAAGTTTTCAGCCCAAAATCCAAGCATCATATGCTGCAGTTGTTTGATATCCGAAGGATCTATCATATTTAACGGCGAATTCATATGTGCACAATGGTCTATGTGAGACCTCCAAAGCAGATATTCCAGTACCTTCAACTTTTCTGAACAAATTGAGCAGCAGATAACATGTGCCAGAAAATTCTTGGCTAATATATATCATAAGGTGCATACAACCACAGCCAGAGTTCAACTTTTTAAAACACTCGTCCTTTCCTGGAATTGTGCAGCACAACTGGCAGCAGGAGGAAATCTGAAAGAATAGCTATCGAAAACATACAGCAGTCAATTACTAGACAACTAATAAGCAAAAATTATACCTTGAATTATCGGGGGAAATGCGAGCAATTCCATCTCCATCAGATTTGGCTACGGAGATAAAATAGTTCAAGGGTGTATGACGAAGCGAAAAGTAGAACAGTACAAGACCCACAAGATAGAAAATGCACAAGGAAAGTAAAATCAGAAATGTTCCAACGCGGAACATGGATCATCAGTAGCAAAGACATGGCACTTTATCACACAGTTATGTAGCGTTTGGCACTAACATGAAAGTCTAGAAGTCTCTCGAATGTCGCGATATATGGTTCGTTCACCACATGTGTTGATGGTGCATTCCACTGGGAACTGATTCTAAGAGAGGAAAAATACTTGCTACAATGCAATCGGTGTTGCGTCACTAGTTTCAGGTGCTGACCACCTTGTTTGTAGGAGGCTAGGGTCAGTAATGATATATATAGGTGCTCGCTTTCAGTTAGTATCCGATATATGTGAACGAGACGCCAGCATGACTTGAAACTATTGTTTGCGCTGCTTCAAGTCAGCGTCTATTGTAATCCACCCACATTAACACTGCATCACATTTTCACTTGGGATCTTGGTAACCGACACTTTACTCTGGTTATACCACTATGTAGGACAAATGTGCGATTTGGCTTCTTTCTTATCAGACACTCTGTTCTGTGGAATCGGTTCCCGATCACAAGCAGGTCGTGTCAGAGTGTGCGATCATTCTGCAGTAAGCTGGGAAGCTACCTCGTCCTGGACAGGATTATAGGGGAGATCCCTTGCCGATCCATTTACTAAAGTCCCAGATAAGGTAAAATGGGTAAAATGGCAAAACTTTGCATACCATAATTAGGCCTCAGTTTTCACAATAAACTCGCAGTGCACCAATGCTTTCAAAGCGTAAAACATTGGTAGAACCACAGACAAACGTAAGTCTTGTGTATTCGCTCAGCATGTTTGCGAATTAGTCTAGACAGACACATGAACACGACACCCACACAACCCACTAACACCTGACAGGAGAACGACACGTCCAAAGCCTTCGATTAAATGTACACACGAAAGGCGGCGATTCTAGCACACGATCAGTTCACTGACTCATGCGGATTGGTGTTCTGGATCTTAGCAGGGAGAAGGGTGTAACCTAACTCTTACCCAGCGGTCGTCACGAGGAGGCGTTCAGGACATGAGTCCATGGCACAAAACTGGCAGCAGTGGGTAGACTATCTCAACATCTAGCCATCACCATCCTCAGTGCACCATAGGCTCTACAGCCACACAACCCCAGACATACACACATAAGCGCATAGTCCTCTGATTCTCTATTGATTCATCCTTCTGCTTGCGACACCTTAATGTTCTCCCGTAGTTAGACACAGATTACGTCAGTATGTTTACCGGAGCGACCTTACTTCGGTTCGTGCATTTGACTTTTCATACACAACACTGGAGTCGCGGCTTGCGAACCAACGCCATGGAATTACATCTTGCCACAGTTTACTGGTCTGATCCGACCTTACGTCTTACCGAAAGTGCATGGGCCAGTGAAAAACCTCGTTTACAAACTATCTTAACCTACTACCTGCGGCTTCTAACTACACTGAAGGCCAGAAAATGAAGCTTCTCAGACACTTACTCGGTGATGAGGGACAATGTCAGTTTGATGCTTTGGAGCTCCAGTCCAAAGATACCTTAGCGAAAGCACTAGATGTGTTGGACAAGTCATGGTGCCAGAGTATAAACCTCTTCATGGCTAGCCTCAAATTCGGCCGACTTACACAGGGACCATCGGAAACTCTAGACAGTTTTGTTGATCGCCTCATTCGCGATGTACGACCCTGCGAGTATCCAACCATACCCAAAAATAGCATCGAGGGCGTAATGCTAGTGCAGCAGTTGATTAGTGGAATAACCAGTAACCGAATTCGGGAATGTCTATTTTCCGAAGAAGCCTCCAAATTGACTTGCGATAAGGCTGTGGAATTAGCTCGCCTCAAAATATGTACGGCAGAACAGTTGCGATGTTTCGCCCCCCACGCAGACATACAGGAGGTTGCCAAGATCCATCGCTCGCCAACTGAATCCCAATCCCCACCAAAATGCTTCGCTGCGGTAGCCTACAGCATAAAGCCAATTTTGCCAAGTGCTCTGCCTTACAAATGGATTGCAAAAAGTGTGGTAAGCGTGGACATTTTTCCCGTTGTTGTCGTTCAGCACGCCTTTCTCAGTTGCACCCTACAAATTCGGTTTCTAGTCAGCAGTTACAGTCCTCGGAGAATGTATTTTCCATTGATAACACAGTTACTGTATCTATCGTTCCACTTCTCCAGAGCCTAAGCTCCCTATGCCTGATATTCGTACTGTTACAGTTATTGCACAAGGTAGAACAACACATGTTGACATTGGACGATTCAGCGTTCCTATCACTGTAGAACTGAGTAGTTTTTATGACAATCACCTGCATGACGTAACTTTGCATCCTTCAGCCTAGCGATTTGACAGTTATACGTAGGTCGCGGTAGAAATACGAGGACTTGTGGTGATTGTTTTGCAACTTTGGGCTGTGAAATCATTAGTTACGGAGTACGTCACCCGCGGAAATAACCGTCCCCTACTCGGGTGCAGGTCTATGGTTGCACTGGGAGTCACCCCGGCCCGTATACGTATCATGGCGATTAACTTATCAGACCTACAGATACAGGACCCGAAATTGTTTGAACGAACAATGGGGCGTTATCCTTCTTCCGCTCACCACATATGTCTGAAGCAGGATGCTAAATTGGTACCTATTGCTCAGCCACGTCCAATTCCTTTGGCCAGAAGAGAGGCTGTTTCGTCGGTATTACGACAAATGATTGCAGGTAAGCTCATTGAACCTATTAACTGTTCTGAATGGGTCCACTGTAGTTACATTCCTCAAGAAGGATGGTACAGCTAGCATAGGCAATGATTTGCAGGCCCTAAATCGTCAAATTGTAGTAGAAACGTTTGTGCTTC
The DNA here is from genome assembly GCA_944474145.2 of Dicrocoelium dendriticum. Taxonomy (NCBI): domain Eukaryota; kingdom Metazoa; phylum Platyhelminthes; class Trematoda; order Plagiorchiida; family Dicrocoeliidae; genus Dicrocoelium; species Dicrocoelium dendriticum. Next base: position 43,479,271 of record OX104061.1, read on the forward strand.
CAACCGCGGATGAACTATTAGTTATACTAGCCGGCGCCCTTTTTTCACAGTTGGACATTATGAAGGTCTTCTTTCACATGCCTCAAATTCAAGAGTCAAGACCGTTGACCGCATTTCTTACTATGGACAAGCTCTTTTAACACAAACTCTTGCCAATGGGCTTGAGTTCAGCCTTAGCAGCTTGAAAAAAGTTTATGGTTCACTCATTTGCCAATGTACCTGGTCAAAGGGACGTTATCAGTATATTCGGTAGGACTCTAGAAGAACATGCTTGGAGACTGCATGCTGTGTTACCTCGATTACATGATGCTAACCTCCGGTTAAACCTCGAGAAGTGCAAACTTAAAGCTAGTGAAATCTAGTTCCCGGGTCACATAATAACAACTGAAGGTATGAAGCCGAGTTTTGACAACGCGCGTGCCATCACCGAGGCTTCTTCTCCACAGAACTCCACTGAAATACAACTTTTCTAGGTATGTGTTCTTACAACCTACGTTACCTGCAGAATTTCACGAATATTGCTGAGCCACTGCGTGAACTGACAAAGGAGAAAAGTGTAATTGTTTGATGTCATCTTAACAAAAGGCAGTTGATGAGACAAAACGCCACATTGCTTCCACACCAGTCATGGCGATTTTCGACGAGACGTGCCCAACAATTGTTTCTACTGATGCATCAAACATTGCGTTGGGTGCTATACTATCCCAAATTCAAAATGGGCATGAAAAAGTTATTGCATACGCTTCCAGAAAATTGTCGGCGGCAGAGCTTTCTTACTATGCCGGGGAAAAAGAAGCCCTTGCCTGCGTTTGGGTCTGTGAGAAGTGGAATTTGTTCTCGTTCCGACGACCCCTCATTCTTCGTACAGATCAGGCAGCGCGAACTAGCTTACTTACTCGGGGAACACACGGCATCAGGCCACTTCGGATACATCGCTGATATGCACGATTGTTAACATGCGATTTTCAAATTAAATTCCGTCCCGGACGTGAAATCCAGGTAGCGGATGGTCACTCTCGACTGCCACTAAACGAAACTGAAAATAGTGGGGATGATAATGAGAGATTACTGGTGTCGTCCGTGAGTAGTGAATCAATCTCAGCTCTGACTAAGGAAGAACACCAAAATGCGACTCAGAAAGATAAGACACTCTGCTGCGTTCAGCGGTTTCTGCTAAACGGTTGGCCACAAAATAACAAGTTCACAGGCGAGGTTCATCCGTACTACGTGCTGCGTCACGAACTTTCATTTCTAGATGAGCGTTTAATGCGCGGCGGAAAATTTGCGGCTCCTCGGAGCTTGATGCATGAGATCATGCTATGTGCTCACGAAAGCCACCCTGGTATCGTTCGTACGAAACGCAAGGTTGATGGATGCTTCTGGTGGCCCAGAATGTCACACCAAATAGAAAAACTTGTTCATGACTGCTCTTCATGTCAAAGAGCAGACAAGAGTTCAAGGCCGCTTTCCTCCAGTGTGCAATCCATTGACTATCGCATGTGACCGTGGGCCAAGATAGTTCTTGACATCATGGGTCCATTTAGCTTAGCGCCTCAGCATCAAAGGAATGTTTGGTGGCGAACTTCTTTTACAGCCAGTGGTCGGAAGTCCATTTGTGTGGATACGTGACTATTGCCAGCCTTATTCGATGGCTGAAACATGTTTTCTCGTTTCGGAGTACCAGAGGAGATAGTGACAGACAACGGCCCCCAGTTTACAAGCCACGAGTTTCTTTCTTTCCTTCAATTTCACACCATCTGACACGCACATGCAACGCAGTATAATCCAGCGGCAAACAGCATGCTAGAGCGGTTCATTCGACCCTTGAAAGAGAGTATCCACACTATTGGCTTATGTGGTTCAGGTTGGGAAGATGCAGTTCTACAAGCACTATTTTCTTACCGAACCGTACACCACCCATGCACAGATAAAACGCCAGCTGAACTCATGCTTGGGCTTGCCCTTCAGACAAAGTTGAATGCCGCATTTTCTATTCCTGCAACTAATAATTCTGACGAGTTAAATCGCCGCCATCGATATCAGACCACTTACTGGAGCTTACTACTCCGCTCCAGCCCGGAACATTCGTGCGCGTGAAGATAAACGCAGCATCAAAAGGACAGCCCACGTTATCAGATCCGATAAGAATAACGCTCGCATGTGGGCCAGGTACTTACTGGCTGGAAGATGTCCGCACAGTCAACGCACAGAGGTTATTCTCAAGTAGCAGACGAACGGAACATGTGCCACCAACCTTCACTGAGGAAACGACGCAGATCACGCAGCTCCGCAGGACGAGGCGAGAACCAAGACCACCGAATCCATATGCCTCGACGCATTACATGATTAAGCGGAGAGATGATGTTGTGTATTTGGTCAGCTTGCTTGCCGGCTAGTCTAGACAGGCACGTGCACACAACCCCAGGCATACACACATAAGTGCATAGTTCTCTGCTTCCCTTTGGGTTCATTCTTCTCTTTGCGACACCTTAATGTACTCACGTAGTTAGACACTTCAGATTACAATAGTTTGTTTACCGGAGCGCACTTCTTACTTTGGTTCTTGCATTTGACTTTTCGTACACAACAATAAAAACACAACATTATATATCCCATGCAAGAACACGGCATTACTTGTACATATGTATGCTATTTGCCAAATATGGACCTAGCTTCTGATTTGATGACAAATTTACCTGCTACACTTATTATTAAACTATGCCTTCCCCTAAGTCATTTAGTTTTTCCATAGCGACTAGGCTACTCAAATTGCATGGTACATCCTGTGTACATTGGGAGAAGACGTAACAAGGGCATACACTGTGTTCACCATGAAGTCCCTGTAGACGCATTCACACTTGTATTGGTGGGAATGTCTAGACGAGTCTACGGATGCAGTAGCGAACAACGGACTATGATTTAGCACGGGTAAAAAGCAGTTGCTTGACAAGCCCCGAAGGAAGGCAGGGGTGAAAGTACAGTAACAAAAGATATGTGTGTTGTCTGGTTAAGCATCTATCGCGCAAATGTACCGCTGAATATTGGTAGCGTCAAATTAGAACTAGGTCCAAGCAAAAAGAGGACATGGGGGCAGTTATAGCTGATGAAATCCGTGAGAAAATTAATGTCACGTACTCGCTCACGTATCGCCCCCTTAGGTTTATGTCAAACAAAGCGGGCTTGAATGCGAAATTAATATATTCCAAAACAACATAGCTTAAGCAACGAAGTGATGGGGGCTCAGGGCAACATCCTATCGTTGTTTGAAAATACCCTAGGTGCGAGTGAAAACAACAGCGTTTGGGATAGAGTTTCACGGTTTGCCAACCTAAAGAGCGAAATACTTCCGTCGGCTATACTGTTCACTCACTTAGAAGCAGTTACTTCTAAGATTGTTGTTATGGATGTTTCAACAAGTGACGGCCTACGTTCTTAGCTTCACACAATATTTAGTACACTAATAGGAGATCGCTGCACAGCCTTCGGTAACATCGGCTTAAAATTCCCAGCGGCTTCACTCTTTGCTGGTAGGACAGATTACGCAGACCGTTGAATTTCTTTGTAGCCTGCGTTTTGGTTTCTGTAGCATCTCCAGGTCGCGCTTCAACCAAGGTTGCCAAGCTTGGATGACGGATTATCGTGAGGACACACGCAAGAATTGTGCATCATTGGGAAGCTTGACTGGATGAAACTTCAGAATGCTCACCGCAACAGGTCGACGTGCTGGTTGCTTATATTTTCAGCTACCTCAAACTGCTTTGAACAGCTAAGGTTAATTTGAATCAGTGCACCAAAGTCGCATCCCTGGGAAGTGGCTTGCAATATTTGTAACCCAAGCCAATACAAGTAGCCATGCCGATGGCGTATTTGAAAAGTGTGACATTTATCTTCATTGAGTGTTAGGATATTTTGAACTGACCAGTTCAAAATCGTGTTGAGATCAAGCTGGAGCTTTTCGTGGTCGTCCGGTTCCTTGATTACTCCCCATATTTGTTATCGTCCTCGAAGAATAAGATATCAGATTTAATTGCCCTCGCTAGATCTTTTGTGAAAACCATAATTAGACGAGGTTCTAGCACTGGGCGTTGGGTTACACTACAATCCGCCTCAATTGCGTCGGACAGATATTCGCGTACTCTCACCTCTAACTGACGTTCGTGCAGGAAATCGTCTATTCAATGCAGCAGTGGGTCACCAATGCCAGAGCAGAATTCGGTGATTGAAGCAATCAAACGATTTTGAAAAGTTCAGGTAGGTGAGATCTACTGTTGCTTCACCTTCAACTACTTCTGTTCAGCTATTGCATGCATTTAATAGATTTGTAATGCATGAGCGGTTTCGTCGGGAGGCATGTTGCTCCGGTGCTGTTGTGCTGTGGTCTTCCAGCTACTGCATCAATGAATCCACGATGATAGATTCCATAAGTTTGGAAAGCAAAGGAAGCAGCGTTATCGGAGTGTAAGTTCTTTGGTCAATGCGGTTTCCTCCCTTAGAAATAGGAGTGAAGACTCCTCGCTTCCTTATTGATATAGAATTTGGTCCTCCTCTAAACACCGTTGATAGAAAATGATCAGAGGTACCGGCAGATCACTGCTTGCCGTCTGTAGAATCTTCGCAGAATACTGTCGACACCAGGAGAGCTGTGGGTATGCTATGACACAGCTTATGCAGTAAAAGTGATATTGGATATTGCTGACGGTGGGGTAGCAGCAACAGGAAGAATCGTTGGGTCTGTTGCCCTCAGGAGCATATGTGAGTAATGGAACCATAAGAGATCGGCTCTTCCACTATAGGTCACGTGCACCCATCAAATGTGCCCAGTGCTGAAATTACACGCTGGACCTTACCAAAGCCATTAACATGGCTGGTTGCGGTTCGTACATAATCGCTGCATTAAATACTGCTAATATGTTATCCTATCCACTCTGCTCAAGGTCATGCACAAGTTACCCTGTGCCACGTACGCTGTCCATTCGTTGAAATTCGAGAAGTTCTTATGAGTTCTTGACTGTAAGTCCCTCAAAGACATTCATTTGCATGTTCTGCTCCCTAAAAATACTTGCTTTTGCTTCGACAACAGAAGGAATTCTGTTCATGTGTTTGCGCTGCCAGTGTCCTACACGCACTTGTAAAGGTTTTCCAGGCGACCTTATTTTGGGGGGGGGGGAGTGGGTATACATTTATGATGGTTCAAGATGTCTCTTTAACAAGCGCGGATAACACGTTGTCATGCACGACAGTATACAATTTATCATCCTCTTCTACAGTATATTCCGCATAGTCAAACAATAGATTAACATGGTTACAGAGACCTAATGGTATGCTTGTAACTGTACCGTCTGCCATGAGCTCTTCGTTGGTGAGTACAAGATCAAGTATCCATCTCCTGTTAGCAGTCCAATATTTGGTGGTGGAGGCAACTTGTTTGTACGGAAGGTAGGTGGAGATCAGCTCTTGCAAGCAGGCTTTAAACAGCACGCTATTGGTTGCCGCAATTTTCAGGTCATGAGCAGTAATGTCTCCTGCGATGAGAACCTAACTGTATTATTTGCTCAAACCAACCAGAAGAAAGCGGTTCAGTTTGGAGTCCATTTCCAAATTAGAGTTTGGCGGACGGTCAATTACGATTATAAGACACGCGTCTTCCTTCCGCAAGCATAGCCAGCGCCCAAGCGAATCAGATGCATGTAGTTCTGGCTGATCAATAAGTTCACATTGGAGGTTAGCTTTGTAATACAGCATTACACAACTACTCCACCCATTTCTATCGTTCCAAAGCAGCGAAATACCAGGTATGTCGATCTCAAAGCCAGTTATCTCAAGACTTAATAATGGGATCCATCGGTTGTGGCACCTAGTATTATCTAAGTTCGGCTAACTTACTACGAAAACCTTGGGTGTTATTATACAAACGGAATAGTGGTTTCGTTGTTAGAACTCTGTTGGCGCATGTTAAATTCGGGTTTACATTTAAGCCGACCTTTCGACGCTTGGCCACGAGTCGTTTTTGCGTAGGATGTTGGTCCTTGAATTTCAGTCAGACTGCATGTTGGCACCGAGCGTTCCAAACAGCAATATCCGTCCATGCGTTTCTCTGTTTTGTCAGATGTCGCAAATACGATTGTGTCTATCACTCTGCAGGAGTGTGGAAGCAAAAGTTTTACTGTTGCTCCTTCCATCGAATTATTGACCACTTGTGGCCATGCGCTTGCTAGCTTTAGCTGTATTTCGGTTGATAACCTGGAGGGTATTTCAACCAGCTATCTAATAGGATTTCTGACATTCCTTCGGAGTGTAGCATCACTCACAAAATCTTTCGACGGCAATCATTGCAGTTTGATGATGAAGAAGTTCTCGTAAGTGAATTAGAGACAGTATTTCGCGGATGCAGCAACACTACCCTCGATCGCGAGTTTGTGCTTTCTCATCAAGAGAATCCGGTAGTTCAGGATTACGGTGAAAAAGCATAGTTTTCTTGTTGTCGTGTGTAGTAGGTTCGCTGTGGTTGTCCTTTCCCTCTGATCGCCCTTTCCAAAGAACCTCTGGTAGTATGCGTGTCCACTCAAAGAGTTGCGAGAACGAATTCCTGTGGGTAGGACAGTATCTAATAATCATAATAATAGTAATAATACTCATAGCAGTAGTAATACTAATAACCACCATAATAAGATATTTCTCGTGGTACCGAGCCCACGAAGGGACCGATTGCATGAACATTGCAAAGTGCACAGGCACGCGAGGCTGTCAATTGTTTGGGTTTTTACCGGGTTACAATGGGGATGTTTTTGCGAATATTTTCAGTTGGGATATTTCTTGACGTATGTTACCAGTTTGCGGGCATTCTCATTTGGTTGTTTTCGGTGTAGCTTAGTGGTGCCACGATGGCGGCCGTTTGTGTGGTAACGCTTCTTCTTTCCCTCTGCTCACTGCCACTGACAACTGTTGTACTGCTGCTAGCCGCCCCATGAGACTGCGACTGTCTGACTTCCAAGTCACGCGCCCAGCTGACCGAAGGATTATAAAAGTCCAGAACTCGGTAGACAGAGAGTATCTCTACAGAATTGGTTAACTCTATTTATTAGTAACCGAAACATGTTAATTTAGGAGGTCAAGGTCGTTCACTATTCCGCGTCTGGTTTTCAGCTAGTGTGAGTGAGTTCCACTTCACGGGTTAGTCATATTAACGGAATAGTTCGATTCCTTTGAAGCGGGCTCGTATTTGTTTTCCGATAAATTCTCACTGGATTCCCAAATTCAGCTCCGCTTGCGTCTATTAGTTTGTTGGGGGGTAGGGAATGTCAAAAGGATGCAACAGTTAGATTCACCAATCGAAACCAGATGTGTAATAAACAATCTTGCTTAATAGACTGGAGTAATACAGTTGGAGCTATTTGTGAGTAGCAAGTTAGGGAGTTGCGAAAATAAGAAAAAGACTATATTAAAGTGACCCCAGTGGATCATCATATTCGTTGCTTTATCAGAATAATAAAGGTAAAATTCACATCGTAAGGAGTTAAGGCATAGCCTAGTGTCTAGACATTCCCTGGTCTAGTTATGGAGTTGAACTAATTAAGTTGTGTTTGGAGATGCTGGATGGTTGAGATTCTGCGTGAGCTCAATTGCATTAATTTCAGCCTTCACTTATAGGTGGATAATTAGGGGTGCGTGACTATGCATGGTAAAGGTAATGTTGAAGAGGGAGAATTAATCAGATAAGTGGACAAAGAAATAAACGCCTATTCACTGCAAAGTCAGGACTTATTCAATGGCTCGTAGTCTTATAGAAGATGCCACAGACAGGGTGATTAGGAAAGTGTGCAATAGTTATCCGATTCTTGGTGTACAGATATAGAGGAAATGCACCACAACTAAGATTGAGGCTATGGTCTAAGCAATAACTTAATGGGAAATATCGGTAAGACAGTAGGACGGTAGAGATGAAGTAACTAGGAACCAGGAGCACAACTGATTCAGTGCAGAATGAAGTAGGGTAAGAACGAGCAAGTGAAGTAATACGGCCATTCGTGTAACCCTCTCCTGGGGACCTACTTCCATGCAGAATAGTCCTTCGAGAGGTTTCACCCGCCTCCACATCCCATCTGATCATGTGTCGGTGTGGTTTGAAAGCACGCTGGCCACTACCGATTTAAGTCATCATTTGGGTACTTGTTTTTTTCTGGTCAGCTAGTTACTCAAACCACTCAGTCCTTTCGTCATTCATAGTTTTTTTGCATGCATGATGACCGGGATCACCGGTTGGTGTCATACGCTATTAAGTGTGAGCTCAGCAGTTCAGATTACACTGTTTTTAATTTCAGCACACTTTTGATATTCACCAGTGGGTCTTTTGGCGTGGGTATACATGTTGCCTAGAAGTTTTAAATCATCAACTCAGGAGGTCGGCCCACTCGTGACCAACACAGTCACACGGACACTGCCTTGGACAACTCAGTTTGTAACTTCTCTCGAGGAGGAGAGTTGCTGGCCTATTTTAACGCTTTGCTGACTCAGTAAGAGTGCACGACGGACAGCAAAGGTTCCTGTGGCACACCATCGTGCATGTCCATTTGAATGACAATCACTGCCATGCCACTGTCAGCAAACGATGTTACGTGGCCGCATAATTGTAGTTGACATGTTACACAGGATCAGTTCGTGTGAATGTCGTGTTATGCGTTATTTATCATGTTTAACCTTGTGAATTAAACAAGAGCATTCTTGACAATTCGCTCCAGTGCTTTCGAGGCTGCTGCAGTATGAGTAATAGGGCGATAATTTGTCATTGCAGATCGGGAGCTACCTTTGTGTTTTGGCGCTATTATCGAGTGTTTCCAATGTGAAGGGAAATAGCCGCTGTTTAAGGATAATTTGAAGAAGTTTAACATCAGTACAGGAATGTTTTTGCATAATTGATGACAGATAGAAGAATGCCATCCGGTCCTGGCTGAAAGAACGGTTTTATGGAGAACATACTCCTTTGAGTGCCCCATGCATTCATGATGCTTCTTCACCACAGTTGGGCTGAACCAAGTTACACTTAAACCAGGCCTTTTTAATGCGGATAAAATTCATTCCACTTTATTTGGTTTGCTCTGTCTACCTGAATAATCTTTTATTAAGTTGTCACGCTTACGCTAATTGTGGTTATCTTCGTTAACTTTATTGCGTTTGTAGCATTTTTAAGTACCTTCTGGGCATTTTGTACCTGTCGCGCATTCGTTGCTAACCAACTTAGTACACATGCCAATTAAGCGAAGAGTTATGTCTGCATAGCCGGATTCTTTAACAGATTTATGTTATTTGATAATGTCATTCCAAGTGACCAACAGTTGTTTGAAATCCACGGTGTGGCTGCGCTTGATGTGTATATTGACACTTTGCCTACCTGTCTATTACCCATTACCTCGTCCAAACTGGCTCCAGGAGACAGTTGGTCGTTGCTGGAGGGGACGGAGTGCACGGCCCTTGTGGCCGTGCTAGGCTCGAAGAGTGGTTCCATGCACTCAGTGCGGAGAGGACTACGGTCCAGCCACCGCCTTGTGTGCGACTGATTCCCAACTACAGTGTGCTTGTGTTTGCTTGTGAAGGAGTGTGAGCCGGCTCCGTTGATGAAACGTGGCTCCCATTCACATGCCTCCCTGAGGTTTTAGTTTCAGTAGAGTCTCATGAATTTACCGTAATGTTGCAAGGTTATTGTTTGCGCGATATTGGGACTTGAGTTTCTTTAATTTTGTGGTAATTTTGAAGCATGACCTACGTTGACTATTACTGTTATGGGGGTTGTTTCACGGTGTGGGTGCTAATAGGTCGGTACAGGTGAGCATATTGTTTATTAATTCGTTCGGGGCATAGGTCGCATCCTGTGTTAAGAGTAATTTGTCCCAACTCAGGGTACTGAGGAGATTGTCAAATATGATCCAATCAATGGGATGGATGCAATGAGTAGGCTTGTCAGTCACTCGTAGTTCGTTTGCTATTTTAACATTCATGCTGAAGAGCACAGTATTGTGGTCGCAGCCTATTAGTGGACTGTCAACAGCTACGAGCACTAACGGAATGCCCATAGTGAATATCAGGCCTAATGTGTTGACTCTTCTTGTAGGTTGATTAACTTGTTGAATCCAACCATTGATCTGTATGCTATGAATTATTCCCATGAGGCCTCCTGACACTTTAAGTGTGGCCGTCGTCCAGTCAATATGCGGTAAGTTAAAATCTCCACATCCAAATTTATGTTTGTAGGAAATATTCGAGGTAGCGTTGATAGCATCAACTGGATGTCCAGCATGGTGATTGATAGTGCTAGGAGATCTATAGATGAAACGCAGTAATAGGTCACTGGAAAGGATTGGTAACCATAACCAATCTTCTAGGTCATTGAAAGCCAGAAGATCAACAGGCATCTCCGTGATATCATTTCGAATGTAGATAGTGCATCCTCCTCGTTTGCTCAGACGATCTTTTCGAAACTGGCGGTAGCCAATAACTTGAAGTTGCTAGTCACTTATGTCTGAATTGCACCATGTTTCAGTGATGAAAACAAAATGGGGAGTTTTAAGACAGACGAAAGTTGTAAGAAGATGCAATTTAGGTAGTAGGGAACGAATGTTTATAACAGCGGAATCTAGAGAATATACGGAAAGAGGTGGTGCAGGGAGGGTTAAGAAGGACTGTTTGCTAGCATTGTTATTGGAGGTATGCCACCATGCGAAATTCGTGATTTGAAGGTCTCTAGGTTTTATTGACTCTAACGAAGATGTTCTAGTACAAAGATTATCTGTTGATTCATGTGGCCTAGTGGCGGAAATCCCAGTAGTTGGGGGTAATGTTTTGAGATATGGTGTCCTAAAAGGGATTTTGTGAGATTTCCATGACAGGGAAAGACGGCTGGGCATAGACTACTTGTTATTGGAGCAGCTAAGGGATGCTATTGTGCTGACTAAGCAATGCCGTAGGAATTTCCGAATTTCGGTCACTGACTGCAGTTCCACTTGTGTTAGTGTGCTGCCAGTTTGGGTTCCGAGACAACTATGGTATCTGAGGGTGTTCTGCCGAGTTTCTACCATTGATCCTACAGTCAGATTTAGTGTCGCTAATTGACTCACGAAATCATTTACTTCGGGAATGATTTAGCGAGTCATAGCGACGCTCTGGAATATGTTTTAGCAGAGACGTTGGACGTTATCATGTCGTGTTGATGGAGAGCCATTCGTTGATTTATAGTGATCTTTCATTGGAAGTGGTGCATTTATGTTTGAATTGATTGTGGGATGTTTCCTTGTTTCTCACAGCCTTAATTGAGAATTTCGCTCTATGGTTCTGCACTGTATGGGATACGGGTATAGTACACACAGCATCTTTTATGCGCACGTTACTCGTAGATTGAGCAGCCGAGATAGGGTTGGTTTCGGCTGTTATCTGGGTGGGATTTATTTCCTGGGGTTGTTTCATTTTATTCAGCGGTTTAGTTGGTGTAGTGCTTATCAGTGTATGGTCCGCAAGGGTAAAGGTTTTAGTACGTGGAAGTTCTCTTAGGGATACTAACAGTGTTCTGTCAAAGTCTGCTTCACTATCCAATCGGTGACTTGGTGGATAGTGAGTTAACACACTTGGATGCTATTCTTTAAGACCTAGACATCTTTCTAGCGGTGTTTTCTCTTTCTTGACTATAGCGTTTTTGCATTCTTTTCTTGCAGTAATCAGCCGTTTGAATCTCAGAAACGTAGTAGCAGTTGATACATCGGAGAACTTCAGCAAAACCGGACACGACTTCATTTTTGCATTTTTACGAAATCTTATACAAACGCAGTTAAACCGATCCATGTTGCAGGCAGTGAGGAGGGCGGTTTTACCTTTTTCGATACTCAGTCTATCGGGTATGTTGAATATAATCACATTTTTTATCTGCGCACGCACCCCTATGTTCCAGAGGTGATAAGTGATAAGAATGAACCGGCGGTACATAGTCTATCCAAATTAACGTTTGCTGCATCATTGTTTGGTTCACAGAATGAAAAATTAAGTCGTAGTTATTGCTAAATGCACTGTTTGTTTTTTAGTGAATTGACTTCTTCCTCGAGGACATTAATGCTTTTGAGCATATCAGGCAGGAGCTTGGACGTATTAGCAACGTGTTTGGCTGCGGTTTTCTGGGTTTTTTTTCTAGTCGAGGAGGCATTCATTTTTCTCGAGTTAGCAGTCATTTGCAACAAAAGCACAGCTTGTTGGGGTCTTAAGCTTCTAGAATGGCTACTGATTAGAGTAGTATTAAATGACCAGGTGCGTCTAAGACTCAAGTACAGAACAGTAAGAACTTACCGCCTCACGTTCCACAGTGTGTTAGTCAAGTGTTAGACAGGTGAATGTTCCGCAGATCACGTGTTGTGTCCAGCCTCCAGTCCGATGTGGACGGAAAGATGGGTCACTGGTGGGTAGAGAGATTTCACGCGCAGAGTTGCGCGTTCACTTATACTCGAAGAAATCGGGGTTAACTGTAGTGCGCTGCATTTGGGTAAGGCGCTGCGCGTCGCAGCATAGTGAGCTTGATCCGAATGCTACTCGCATTACATATGGAATTCCACCGGTTACGGTCGTCGAGCAAATTGCTCTTTATTGTGCCAGAGTTGGACTCGGGAACGTTATTACATACGATTGTTGACTCATTGTATTTCTGTCTAAGGAATATCGGTTTGAGTGTTGTGGCTGACAAATTGGATTGTTTAGCAGGCACTAAATAATGTCGTGAAAACGGCGTCATGACGCTCGTGTTTGATATATAATATAGAGATGAGGGTGCCGTTTCCGGCGGTTTTATGGAGGTGACCGATAGGTTTGTTATCCTGCTCTGGGCTGTCGATGTTGTGACCGAATCTTTGACAGCATCTTTGAACTTGCTCATTTCACCATACCAGTTTCTTCTTTTTCTTTACGTGTAACAAGTTAAGTTTCCATTGTTTTTTTCCCAAATGCAACAAGTGATTACTGGTATTTTATCCTCGAACTTATGATTCTGAAGGCGATATGCTTGCATTTACCCTTCTCAAAAGTACCCTTACTTAACTAAAATAACCCTCAGACTCTACTAGTTGCTCAATTGAAAACTACCAGTACTTAGAAAAGATAAATCACTTTCTCAAACAACCGCTAAATCACGAAGGTAATTTACATCGACAGGAAATTAAGGTTGTTTTGCCTTGGTTCATTTCGCAGGTTCTGTGTTGACCGCAGACTATGAATGCTGAAATGTACGCTTTTGATTACATCGATCTTCATACACAGTTACACCGAACGAAATCGGAAGACGGCAAGACATTCCTCCCTACTTCGCTGGACAAACGCATGGAGCCAGAACACACAAATCAATGCTCGTGGTTTTGTGCGCACTTCTACTCTCGTTCTTCATGCGGTTTCGTAACGCTCTTGCCATCAGATTCTATGGTGCACTCTGGCATTTGTGTCAGCTGCTTGGCCTCATTATATCGGCTACTATAATCAAAGGGACATCGAAAACCAATTTCAGTGAGCCACAGAATAGCGCAAAATCCGGTTCCTTAGCGCCAAACGGCTTCTACCTTAGAAGCGGGTCGAACAGACGTTACTCTTTGTTGATGGTGTTGTGTGTTCTCCGAGCTGAATAGCTTAAAAACTGTGCACATTTCTTTCTCAATCTAAGGGACGTCAATATTTGCAGATAAGACACCAGCTCAGAGAGCAACCTAACACTTATTCACTTACCGGACTACAGATAATCAGAATAAGTGCTCGTGGTTGTGTTATGTATGCCGACAAACGGCTTTTGTGAATTTGAAATGGTCCAACAAATCTCAAGAAGCGCCTTGTAATCAATACTGTCAAAAATTGATTAGACAGTATACGCAAATCTACTTAGCGCAGTGACACAATCCGGTCCGCTCGCCTCCGTTCGGCCATCCAATTCGTCTCATAAGTCCATTTAGTAACTCGTTAAGTACTCCTACCCCATCAATTGTTAATGAGGTGAAGAAAGTCTGTAGTGGCGTAGATGTACAGACTCGGGATATTGTCCTCTGTCTGCACGGTACTAAATACATAGATAGTTCTTTTATTTCTCGACAGAACAACAGCTGAACATTTACACCTCACAGATGACATTGCCCAAGGTAGGATTGGAGATAGGCACTCAAGCGGGTGGAATTCCCTTATACGTGTGTACTTGTGTGCTGCATCCTATGGCTCTCCTACGGAGGCCGCAGTGACAGAGAGCTTCGGAATCGGATGCCGCCAACCATGTATTACATGCATGTTCAACCCTAGGGTAACTTCAAAGCAGTATCCCACGTTTCTTGTCTCAAGGGACGCTCGCGATTATGTATTCTTGAAGGAACTTCTAGTAGAGAGTGCCTCATATACAAGCAATGGCTTCCTGGGATCTGCTGCCTTTAATAACCAGTTGTGAAGGTATTAAATTCCTTTGGTTGGCTCTTGGTTCATAAGAGAATATTAAATAATTTTCAAATATTCAAATATTAAATATTATTCAAACCGAAAACAGGTAAGAAATAATGGAGTATCTATCCGAAGAAACGCGGCCTCAGTAAAGGTCTCCATCGCCAACTTCTGGTTGTTTCCTAACATAGCTCCAGGTGTTATGTCATCAAGACAAGAGGGAGACAGACACTTTACTAAAAAATCAATAGAAGTATTCAAGACTGGGCATACCTTACAAGGTTGTGAGTGCAATCTTAATCTTCTGTCTACCTATGTCTTTTGACCCTTTTGTTGAAAAATGTTGTTTGGAATAAAAATTTTGACCCAAAAGGTATTGTAAATCATTCACGCTCTTCAATCTCATGTATTTGCTAGAAAGTATTCATAAAGCCATATATGCAAAATGGTAATCTACAACAGATCGCTCCGGACCTGTGTCCCAAGGACTCTACTAGCACGGGGGCTTCGATTGCTACAGTGGCTTAAGACTAAACGCAGCTAGTGGTGGTTTCACTTTCAATAGTACCAACTTGCCTGTCAAGGTAAGACCAATAGTTCAATGAGCCATTAAACCGAGGCGAATCTGAGTGGGTTTCTCATCAATTCTACCCAGTGTTGTTCAAACCGAGAGGATACAATTGCGAAAAATTATCTGAGTGGTGTGAGCTGTGAAAAATCAGTTGAGTACTTCTGCCCGGCTTATTTGGAATGAAATGATGTCCGGAACACGGATAAGATATTCTAAAAAGATACCACAATGCGATGATTTCAGAATTTATCACTCATATCAACGTGAATGATAGGGGAATTCAGCAGGACAAAACTTGTAGGTATGATTGTTCCATCACGTCCGCACTTAAGGTACTCATTCCTACGGGTGGTTACCTCATCAATCACCTCATTCTTACAGTTTAAAGGAAGGATAGAACCAAGCGTCAGTTACTGTGCCACAATAAAAAGATGAATGACATAATGTGATACAAAATATTACAGACGGCAAAATAGAAACCATAAGATTAATATGATGTTCGGCATCTTATTACGGTTTGTCTGCGAGATCGCGGTTGTAATAGAAAGGTAAGCGGGATGGGGGACCAAGAATCACAACACAAACGCCATTGAGCCCGGCTCTCTGTCATGTCAACAAGCGTATCAAACCAAATATGTTAATTGTCTTGAATACCCCAGCCCAACAACCGAGAGGCCCAAACCGATCCCAAGTTTGAAGTGAGAGACTTGATACCATTTGACCAAGTCAACGCTTTGCGTCCCCTCCACTTCGTCCACCCAGACCCCGGTTGCATAAATAATGCACGTCGTGGCATTCAGTATGGGGGCATGCGCAACACGTGGTCTCGTCATCGGAGAGTGATGATTGACACAATGGCGCTGAGCGGTTTACTCACGCTTACTGCACCAAATACATGACGGCGAACACGAACATTGCCCACATGGCGTTCCCACCAGACATCAGCTACGCGGTGAAGAAATCGACGGTCGAACACGGCAAGTCTCTTTATATCTGGTGACCTGGTGGGCCATATTACGCACGGCTGCAAGGTACGGTTTGCCAGAAGAAATAGTCATTGATAACGGCTCACAGTTTCAAGTAACTGAATTCCTAAGGCACAATGGTATCAGATACCTGAGGACTGTACGTTATAATCCTGCAGCGAATGGACTCGGCGAACGACTTAATCGTACTTTGAAAGCAACTCTACAAGTCTTTCGGCTTTCGGGAGAATCCTGGAATGATGCATTGGTACCTGCATTAGAGGTATACAGAACCACTCCACATACTGCAACGGTAACGACCTCTTCGGAGCTAATGCTAGGGGGAACAATTCGAACTCGATTAAACGCAGCCTTTATATTCGAAGAAATCGCCGATCACAGAGAATACGAAAGACGGGCTGTTTAGGAGGCTAAATATAGACGCGTTGGGAAAACGCATCTTCTAGGAACATTTGTTCGTGTGAGACTACCCAATTCTCGGAAAGGAGGTAATGTGTTCCGACCCCAGACCCGAGTGGAATCTGTGTGCACGCCAAGAAAGCTGTCGTGCCGATCCCGACTTATCTTTGCACGATAGCCAGCTGTTTGTGACGATATCTTGTCTACGCAAGGTGTAGGCGCGTTGACCCTGAATGTTTGCTTAGGGCATTAAGATGTTCAAGTAAGTCCCTCTTCTCTCCCTCTTATTATATTTTACTTCGTAATTCATCATGATTGTATAGCAGCGAAGCATCAGTTCAAGTGGCTGATGTCATGCTGTAGTTGTTTTTGTGTGCACGCCACGAACTTAGAAGTTGGCTGATGGGACAAAGGGGAATGAAAGACAGCTGCATACAGCGCTTTCCCAACGTGATATTGAACAGACGAACACACCTACAACACAGCGATCGGTACAAACTAATGCCAACTTACGACGTTCCGGTCGGATACGTTGCCCTGTCTACCGATTCGCTTAACGGATAACACCACTTGACAATTCTTTGGGGTGCTGACATTAAATTAGATCGTTCATGGACATGTAGTGCCTATATGTTTCTGAACAAAGGAGGGGACAATATCGTGTTCAAATATTTACTTTGTTGTTACCCTCGATTCGCTTATCATACTCACACTTCTATTTAGCACTTGTTGGCGTATCATGTGATCTTGCATTTAATTGGTTGCCATTCGAACCTCTATCGATTTAATCGTATTGCGCGTGTGTGCGGACACTTTCCTCCATACATACGTTCCGGTGCTACTCTAATCTGCTGCTTTCTCGGGATACAACAAGGTCACAGCCCTGGAATGTCCTTCTGGCCCGTGTAATTGATGTTCCCAACTTATACCCATTCAAATCGCCTTGATGAAACCGTGATACATTTACACTATGTGACAACAGATGATGGTATTAGTGGAGAACAAAAAGTGGTCGGTGTCATAACCCTGCTATACACCATGTAGGAATATTCACATATTTGCTACTATAAACCCTTCGGTGAGTCACGTAGAGCACACGTTCTTTTACTAACACCGGATATTTTGTGATTTTCACCTTGATCATCCCATGGGACATGTCAAGCATCCGCTTTTTTATTCGTGATAGACAACTACGCCATTACTATGAACAGCGGTGATCATTTTCTTGTCTTCTCGGTCAATAGAAAGGAAATAACGAAATGCCACTTGATCATATCAAAACAGGAATGGCCTTATACTAATGGCGTTCTCCGTATAAACGCAAGACGAACAATGATGGTCAAAACACAGTGGAGTATACGTCCACCAATACCGCCGCCATTAGCCTAGATTCCATGGAAAGCGACTAACAGTATTTCATAGAAGTACACAGGATTAGTAGAAAGTTTGTATGCCTCTCTACTATATACCCATGTCAAGTATATGTTCTGCTGAGCGAGAAACTGCTAATAGAACAAAAGACATCACCGGAGACGTGCTAGACGTGCCCAAATAAATGCGAAATTTTGGCGGTAAGGTTGGCGCATTTGCACTAAGGGCGTCTTAATATATTGCCAAGTTTGGGTTTTAATCGAATGATCCCGACGAGGTTTGCAGAGACCTACCTGGCTCCGAATACCTGACCGCCCGCCCCTGGTACTCTTGGATCACGAAGACCATAGGCATAATCGCGGTGAGAAACAGTTCGGCAATTTAACCTTAGGTGTGCAATACAGAATGTCGACAGGAATTTTGCTTTTCACTGATAGAATCTGAAGACGGGACTATGATGTAAGTGTATATGGACTAAGTATTTCTCCGGGAACGCAGCTGTCGTGCATCCATTTATTTTTTCAGGTGAAAGCAAAAAGCCGAGCGCATATTTCAGCATCACAGGGGGTTGGGCCGTTTAACAGCGAGGTTAGGTCAACTTGTTCCCTGGCTAGGAAGTTGAATGAGCAGGAACACCGGTAAAAGATGACTCTTTTCATGACTAAAATTACGAGAGTTCCACTCACATTGGTTTCCAAATGTGCCCGAAAGCGCAGCCACCAGTAAAACCAGATGATAGACATTATCGTTGCCATGGCAAGGGACAACCTGTCCCTACGGACATGCTAAGCTGGGGTCACTCTGGGAGGGAATGTAACACACAAACAACCATGTGATCTGGCCACAGACTTTCGCATCGCATGTGTGCGCGAACGTATACACCCAACCAAGACACAATGCCCCATTGGTAGGACGACAATAGTTGGTACATTCATTACCATCCTAACTCTAGTTTGCTATATTCATTGTCTAATTTTTATCCGTAGTATATGATACAAGCTTAATCAGAAAGTTCAAGTGAATGGTTTCAGAAAATAAAGGAACATGGGTTGCAAAAGTACCCTTACTGAGCTTCAAACTTGTTAAGGGATGCCCATTGGAAATATAATTGTTACGATTCTTAGTCACCGGCTTTCCTTGCGGTATCGTTTACTTGTTTAGCTTTGTTTAAACGCATGATTTCGTTACTACGAATGGATGGCACTGGTCATTCGCATTGGATATTATTACAGGATCCCAGTTCCGCTAATACCGTTTGCTCGGACATTCGTAATCGGTTGTTATTTCAACTCATTTGCCTGGGTTATTTAGTGTCTCCTACATTGATGGTTGGCTCCAACATGTTCCTTCTCCCACTACTGTACTGTAATGTACTGTAGCAGATTTCGTATTTATGCAGTCTGTCCTGGCTCGTTTTCCGTGATCTCTGTGCGGTCGTGTTGTGAGAGCAGTAGGCGACGACACAACGCAAGTGTTATAAACAAAATACCTATACCGGCCATCAAAATAATCACCAGTAGCAACATTATACCTCTGATTTGGTTGCAAAGATTTGGAAACTGTCAGAGAACGCTTCTTACCGAATCGCTCGAAGCAAGGTTGTCACCTTTTGGTGGTTAACCGCAACCTCAGTGAAACGTAAGCCTTTCAGGGTTAATTTATGTCGGGAAACAGCAAGAAGTCAGCCGACGTCAAATCTGTGAAAATAGGAGGGTGCCGAGGAACAGCCAACTTTCGCGAAGCAAGAAAGTTAACCAAGCGGATCATAGTATCTGTACGAATGTTGTCCTGGAGGAATTTCCACAATCCACCCCAGTACAGTTCTGGCCGAAGCTGTCAGATGCGTTGTAGTAGCCGTTTCATGTCACTCTCGTAAACCTTCATGTTGACACTTTTTACTCACTGTAGAAACCCCATCCACCAGCAACAATATTTCATGAATTTCCGTTGCCATTTTGCCCAGTTTGATGCGAAACCTCATGTCAACCAGTTGCTCCGTTTTACGCTTCAGCTTTTAGTGCGATGGGGCAATGATTTACGACAGGTATAAAAGCGAATCCATGACATGTCTCGTGGGGTGGTTAGGGTAAAAAATAAACTACGAAAAACGGCGTCACTTAAAGGTCGGCTGAGATGCAGGACTCACAGAGCGGTTTGGAGTAGCAAATGTGCGAGTATTCCTGCTTGAATTTTAGGAGAGTTATGACACCGTCCACTGTTTGTCCTACGCTGATGCCATCATCTGATTGTCCAGGGCCAAATCATGTAGTGTAAATGTGTAGGCGTATGATCAGAGTGTTCTTTGAAAAGGATCAGGTGAGGACATTAATTACATGGGCCGGAGGAGCGTTCCAGGGCTGTGTTTCTCGGAGGGAGGAAAAGTTAAGTCGACATTCAAGTTAGCTGTACCGTGTGGCCAACTTAAACTGATGACCCCTTAGAGATGTGTTGTGACTGAGTATCAAACGTGTGTGGCAAGTATGGTTGGTGTTTCTCAGGATGTGATACACCATTATGAGATCTCTCCCTAAAAGGCGAAAAGGTCTGCTGTACATTTTTAGAGTTTCCAGCCTGAGTGAGTCGGGAAGGAGGAACAAACATCGGACGTACTTCGTCGTCCCGCATTGTGTAGTGTCAAGCGCAGTGAGGTGGCGCTTTGGCTTGGGGTTACCACACTTGGAAATCATATTCCGCATGCGGCCTCACGTACGCACCAAGCATTTCCGGGAAGATTGAGGCGTCAAACATCCTGAACGCTCTACGAAGAAAGCCGAAGTGCTGGTTTGGTTTCTTTGATACATTTAAGCTTGCTTCAAACACCCAAGGGCCTCTTGAACGAGCACGCTGCAATCGCACTTATGAGACGTACGCCGCAGCATTCGCATTCCTAGCCGATAGTTATGAGTACTCTGATGGCCCATGCTGAGAACTTTGCAATTGCTGGCATTTAACTACAGAATGTTCTCGATGGATGATGTGTACGCTTTATCCAGCTCATTCTGCACGGCCGCGTGATCCTCCATTGAAGCGATAGCACGCAATATCTTTAGATCATCAGCAAATATTGGAAAGTTTGTAGATAGCATACGTAAACATTTAGGAAGACCGGGAACAGGGTGTGCCCGAGTACCGTGTTATAAGGTACGCCACACTGAACTTCGATTGGTTCCGACAGAGTACTGCAGAACCTCACATTTAGGCGACGTTAAGCACAAATCGCCTTTCGAGACCAGATCGCCGGTTGCATAGTTCTGAGGTTTGTGCAGTTGAATGCGATGGTCCTGACCGCCGAATGTCTCTGAGAAATTCATATAGGCGGCATGTACACCTACACGAGTATCCACATATTTCGTCTAGCATGCTTGAGCTATCAACGAGTTACTAGTACATGACCGGTTTGGGTGAAATTCGTGCTGCTCCGAAAAAAGAATTTTGTTAGTCCCCAGGTACTGCATGAGACCCTCAGCTAGAATGGACTCCATGATCTTGGAGATTGCCGGAACTAGTGTTATCGTGCGATAATTTGCTGACTCTGCGCAGCTACCACATTCGTAAGTTGAAATAATGATCGTGTGCTTCCACTTCGAGCGGACGTGCATGGCATAAAGACATCTCTGTAATAGTATTTCGAACGGTTCATCTAAGCTCATGGTAGCAACTTTCAACGCCTGCGAGCGAATGTCGTCAGTTTCAGAGGAGCTGTACTCGGGCTAGGACATCAGCCGTTTCAGAAAAAATTTGGTCGTAACACGTATGCGATAATGGTCTGATGGCAGCATGGTCTGCAGTGGCAGGATGTGTGCTAATTGTGCACTTTGGTAGCTACGGCTAACTTGTTATAAGTGAAAGTTGTCCGCCTCTTGCGCAGTTTGTGCTAACCTGCATGTTATGCGCAGCACAGGAATTTCGCACTTAACCCGGCGAGGTTTGTTTACGTGTCTGGGTAGCAGCTTGGGGTAGAGCAAACTTTTAGTAGAAGGTCTTTTCGATTCTTTACTCTCTCCTTCATAATGCTTTTCACACAGTGGTTCATTCGTTGTGTACAGACGTCCCAGATATCATCGCTCGAAGAGGCTGTATGGACGAACAATGCCGAGTCCTTCGATGTCATGCATTTCAGCGTCTTTCTACTTGAGGACGACCTCATCTTTTCGAGCCACTGCACTTTAGTTTTAGATTTGCTTGCCACCAGCCTATTAATTCCGTTGACAAATTCCCCGCATGCCACCACACGGGACCATTCGGTTAGGAAAGACCAGTTGCAACAACGGTTTTGCACACGTTATCATAGTAGATTAAGACTTAAGATTCCTTAAGCATATACTGCGTAGCAAAAGTTTTGGAACGCTATTATAGCATGATGGCTGTCATCCAAAAAAGTGCCAGTTGTCATTCATTGGATCATATGTTCCTCGTTGGTGAAAAGGAGATTCAAGCTGGTCAGTTTGTTTCCTATATTGAAAGGTGTTGAAGAAGCGACATGGTTGCACAGCGGAGAACCGGCCATTACCTCTAGCAGTTCCGAGCTAAGTTGTCCACCCAAATTGACCTGGTTTCTAGGCCAGACAGGATGAAGTCCCCCACCAGGAGAACGTAACTAAGATAGTTCCAGTAGGTAGTACGTAGCAGAAGCCGCGGATGATCTATTCCGAAACTGGTCATGAGTAGCCTGTATGCAATAACTAGTAAGTAGTTATCGCCCCGCCCTAAACTGTAGTCGGGATGTGTCTGCCGATTGTCATGGATGCACATCAATTGCGCGCAATAAGAAACTCCGGGGAATGCTAACTGCAGTCCGAAGATTCAATCGGAGCGCACACGAGGTACCGGGTATTTTGTTACTCTGGTCCGGAGCTAAGAGCCGCTGCACTCAAGTGCTGACATACAACTAGTACTCTGAATTGTTAACTCTCCAATGGCGCAAATTGCTTTGCCCGCAGCAGTGAGATATGACACAAACGCCACATTTGTGCCAACGATCACAAAGCACACTGAGCCGTTCGGCTGTGAGAAGGGAACGTTGGCCAGACACCACAGCCGCAATGAGTGCGTTGTGCCTCGACCGCATGGCAGGACCTAGGGAACGCACACCGCTCAGCCGTGAGAACTGGACGTGAGCCGGACACTCCATTGCCGCACTGAACGTGTCATGCTTTGATCGATCGGTAGTCGGCCTTCATGCAGGTGCAAAGTCAGCAAAAGTGTTCCCTGCGAAGTGTCGCTGTGCTAGCAACTGAGAAAACATCCTGGCCGTATGTGATGACCGGTCGATAGGCGCCGTATTGTTATCGCCACAAAAGCTGTTATCACCAAAAACTGGCTTCCACAAAACCCGTATGCTTTGGTTAGGCTGATTTCACCCATGTACATACATAAATGCTCCGGATTTCATGGAACAGCCCAGATATATTGTTTGCTATCTTCGCGACTGCAGTTTGCGTAAGTGTATAGTGCGTTCTTGAGTGGTAATAAATTGAAGGGGCTGAAATGCAAAACAGATACATTTAGGCGGCTGCATAGTTTCATCACAGCCACCTAGTATGAGACGGATCTAAATGGTGGGTGCTTCTGACTTACACCTCGTGGCGAGCTGGATGCGGTTGTTATAGCTGCCGATGAAGAACCGCCCGCGTAATACTAGTGATCGAAAAATATCCGATAGAGTGACCGCTGACGCCTCCTGAGTAACCATTTTTATGATCTTAGCCATCCCGGTTGGACATGTTTGGGACGGATTTCGGCCATGCAGAAAATTCTTTTCTAATGCGCGCTTAACCTATATCATGCACGTATTTTTTCTGGTTTCAGATACCATCAAAAATGGGAAATCGAGTCACATCTTGTAATTACGCACTGCCAAAACCATAAGGCTAGATCGAAACCTTTTGTGTAACTGAACGTCCTCCCGAATTTGTCCAACCGGGACGGCCAAGTGCATTAAAACGGTCACTCAGGGCGCCCCAACGATCTCTAGCGATGTCTGAAATTACCATTTTATTAAAAAGTAAAAACGTATATTTTCATAGTGTTGTAGAGTACAAGTAAAAACCCTATCAGCTCCACCGTCGCCAAGTCCTTGGTTGGATGATGCGTGTCGCTGCTAAACTGCGTTCCCTGAGGGATCGTTACAGTTACAACAAAAGTAGCGGAATCCAGGCGTTCTCAGCATATGGTTATCCAACCTCTGCTGGAAACACTCCTCTGTCTGGGCACTGAAAACTCATTCCTAGAGCTTGTTCCATTAATTCACGACACGGATGTATAACGTGACGTCAAAGCGAACGTGGAGCTTCTACGGTTTAAACAAAGTTTTCTACGTTGTGCTGCATCTTCGTCCCCAATCCCCCTTTTAGAATGCGTCTTGTGTATACCTGATCCCCACAGCGATGACGGTAGTTCAGAGAACAAGTTCATATGCTGAAATCGAGGGGGATATGTTAAATCACGCAGCACTGACACAGATCTTGATCCACACCTCCGAACCTTCTCGATCAAAACACACTCAAATTTGGTAAGAGGGTGTATAGCGGGTAAACCTTATTCCAAGGTTAGACAGCCGCAGGAGGTAAACAGGAGCCTGAAGATCTCAAGCGTCCTTATGGAGACTGACTTGCGTATGGTGCTGAAATACGGTAGGTGAAGTACGGTCGTGTTAGGGTGCTTATTAGTATGTAGCGATATATCGGGAGATATTACGTCAATTATTCTCGGATTTACTTGTTGCCTCTGTGAGTGACCGAAAGCACACCCAAATGGGACGGATAGCCGTCCATCTGTGCGAACAGCGCCAGTCTGAGGTGACTGGATGGATGATGTGAATGCACTGGAGATGGCTGCTCTAACGACACCGTAGACGAAATGGGAAGACGAAGAAGCGGTAATGTCATTCTAAACTAAGCGCGACGACATCTTGGTTTGTTACATAAACTCTGACACGCTGTAGAGACCAAAAGTGTAACTAGGGGAAGTCAGATGCACCGACCTAATACAAGCAACTCTTCCCACGCCTTTATCATGACGTTAGTGTGGCGACGAAAACGAGCGTTACCGATTACCACAAATCTGCTGGTAAACCAGAACCACCAATGATATACACTACGAGAGTTTATTTTGACAGCCTATTTGAAGGGTGCCCAAGCTATGACTAGGACGACACCAGAACAGCTATGGGATCCTATCCGATTCCCTGTTTACTTGCGCGCTGCTGTGTAAAATATCCCATCAGAATGTTGCGCCACAATGGCTGAGGTGTTTTCCACCTGAGCTCACGTGTATAATGAGTGAATACATGTTCAAGTCAAGTTGGGATAACCAATCATAGCGCGTTTGGTCGATATGCTATAGCAGTGAACCAACGCGCAAACGGCCGACCGTAGGCAAGCAATAACACGGATGATATGCTAGCGAGAGTTCTATTAAATGGTTCTTGTCGTGTTCAAATACTTTGCTTTGTTTTTGCCCTCGATTCGCTTACCATACACACACACACACACACTTCAATTTAGCACTCGTTGGCCTATCATGTGATCTTGCGTTTGATTGGTTACAATTAGAACCTCCATGGATTTAATTGCACTGCGCGTGTGTGCGGACAGTTTCTTCCATACCTACGTTCCGGTGCTGATCTGTTCTGCTGCTTTCTCGGGATACAACAAATTGGCGTCGCGAGTTACCGATTTCTTTGCATGCTACTGCCCGTTCACTTTTCTGGACTGACTCTGCGGTGGCCGCAAATACAGAATGCTGGGAGGACTGGAAAATTCGTCGTATAGATTATCTTTCTGTGTTGCCAGTTCTCAATCCATTCGTGACGCTAAAAACAGAGGATAATTTAAGCTTTTGTGCTTGCACCTCGACTCAGAGAGTCGACGTATGTTTGATACTCTAAACCTGCGGGAGAAACCCGTGTTAACACAGGTCTTCTCGGCGCTCGATAAACATTGGGGTGTTCGAGTGAACACCTATACTTCTTGATAGCAGTTTGTGCAACTGAAACAAGCAGTTGGGGAATTAGTGGATGCATTGGTTTCCCGTCTTGTTTGTTTTGTTCGAAAGTGTGACTACAATAGTATTCCCAAGAAAAAATGTGGAAACCATGCTAATACAACAATTGATTTCTGGTCTCACGGATTCTCGGATTAGAGAAAGTCTCTTAATGGAGAACGCAGAAAAGTTTACCCGGGTCAGGGCCTGTGACATGGCTCGCGCGAAGGTCGCAGTCACGGAAGAAAACAAAATTTTCTCCTTTAACACAAGAGCCACTGAAATTGATCGTTTGGATTCTACACGCTCTCTGACACGATCCTCTGGTAGAAATAAGTGTTACCGTTGTACAAATGCGGAACATGGTGAAAATGATAAGTCATGTTCTGCAAAGAGTGAAATCTGCTAGAATTGCAGTAAGATCAGTCATTTTGCGCGGGTTTGTCGTTCGCGCCATTTCTTTATTTGATACTGCAAATGACTCCAGAGCTTCTCCAGTCACCATTGAACAAACCATATATGTCGCCAATGAATGCGAACAGCCACTTTCGTCTCCGACTCAAGAATCCAAACTGCCTAGGCCAGAAATTCGTCGTGTGATTTTGAAGTTAGAACCAAAGCCATTTGTCTAGACATGGGACTGGATTTCGCGTCACCAATCACATTTGTGCCATACTGTTTTTACAAACAGCAATTTGGTCAGTTAACTGTACATCCTTCCACTTACAATTTCAGCAGCTACTCCAACGGTGCTGCCCACATACTCGGTTTCGTTACGGTTTCAATGTTTCTTATAAACAGTAGGAAGCGTATAGTTGAAGTTTATATCTCTAAAAGTATTAGTAAAACTCTATTGGGACGTAATGCCATGGTCTTATTGAACGTATCACCATGCGTCGGCCGTATGACCATTGTCAACGTCAACCTTCATCCCTTACGTGCCAGTTACCCAAATCTCTTTCTTCCGGATATTGGTAGAGTCCCAAAAGCAATGTACCGTATTCGGTTGTGCGCGGATTATAAACCGTTCAGCATTTCACAAGCTAGGCTTGTACCTTTGGCGAAGCGGGAGGCGTTGTTGAAAGCTTTGCAAAATATGGTCACGGAAGACTTGATAGAACCGAAACAGTGCTCTGAATGGGTTTATCTACTAGTTTTCGTTCAAAAGGAAGATGGATCTACTCGTCTATGCCCCGACCTTCGAGCGCTTTATCGACATATAATTGTGGACAAGTTCCCTCTGCCTTCTATCGACGAGTTGATGGTTGTTATAAGACGCCAAACTTTTCTCAAAGCTGGATATTTGCAGTGTGTGCTACCACATGCCACTGACTCCAGGTTGCCGACATTTGACTGCTTTCCTCACGCAAGACGGTTTGTATCAATACAAAGTGCTACCAATGGGCCTTAGTAGTGCTCCAGCAGCTTGGCAACAAATTAGTACTCTATTCTTCTCATATCTCAAAGGATGTGTTGTGTATATGGATGATATATGTGTCTTTGTAGTAACCCCAACCAACATGAGGAAAACCTTCATAATGTGTTGCACAGACTGGATGAACTAAATCTCCGTCTGAATACCAGCAAATGGAAATCCGCTGTAACGGAGGCGGAGTTAGTTGGACACATTATTCCTACCTCGGGTATTAAGCATCAGGTGCAGGACTCCAGAGCCACTCTCGGTTGTCTAAAAACATACAATGCTACATAGATGAAACGTTTCTTGGGTTTGTGTTCGTATTACCTGCGACATTTACCGAATTATGCGACTATCGCCGAGCCGTTACGGATGTTGACACGTCAAAACCAGGAGTTTTGTTGGGCTACTGAACAAGGCAGTGCTTACATGACCATACGAGGGTTGGTTGAATCTACTCTTCCGGTAACCATCTTCAATGATCATTGTCCAACATTTGTTTCAACGGATGCTTCAGATGCTGGCTTGGGTACAGTTCTGTCCCAGCTGCGTCATGGCTAGGAGAACGTCATTGGAAGGATGTCGTTCACTGGCAAGAAGAAGCCCTCGCATGCGTCTTGGCATGTGAGAAATGGGACTTTTATTTATTCGGACGTCGATTCACTTTACGCACCGATCATTCTGCTCTTACAACACTACTAAGTCGCGGTAACAAAGGCCAAAAGCCGGTACGCTCGAGTCGCTGGTACTGACGTTTATTGAACTATGATTATGAAATAAAATACGTGCCAGGGTGCTTTAACCAGCTTGCAGATAGCTTATAGAGACTGTTAGGGTTAGAACCAAAACCTAACCCGAATAAGATCCAGGGGTTTGGATAGTCGAAGCCAGATTGTGCCACAGCAGTGTGTCCGAACTTGTTACTTGCAACCAGAACACGGAACCAAGCATGTTTCAATTTGTGTGCGCTAAATGACTGCATGTGAATTACACAGAGTTGGCATGTTTTCGCCAGAAAGCAGCACAGTGTGTTTGTTTTATGCAACAGAACATTGTTATTGTCCCTTGGCTCACATAACATGCAACACTTGTGAAAAAAACACCTCATATAAAATTGCACATGTCTCGACTATCAGGAACACTCGTAGTTTGTGCTATGGGCATTTTTGGCCCTTGGGGTTTTGTGTACTCAATACTCAATACACATACTACTTGCCAGTGTCGCTTGTTCGCTCAATACGTTGGCCTCTCAGTCAGGAGTCAGTGTGAACCATCGTGATTAGGTCTATCTGGTGCGACCATATCAGCGACTCGCACTGTCCAAGGAAGGGGAAAACGAGGACTTAGAGGAGGTAAAAATGATATCGCAGCTCTCAGACGGAACACCTCCAATAACAATTGACCTGTTACGAGAGCACACTGACAAAGACCCTGTCCTAGCGAAGCTTCTGGTGTACATATCCGCTTCATGGCCCATTTGTACCAAGATCCAACCTGAGTTACTTTCATACTATGCCATACGGAACGAGCTTTCTACTGTGAGCAACTGCATTATTAGAGGCGAGCAGTTTGTTGTCCCTGAAACCCTTATTCCTCTGTGGGTTGCATGTGCGCATGAAGGTGATGCAGGGATTGTGCGAACAAAAGCTCGGATAAGACAGTACTATTGGTGGCCGAAGCTGAATTCCAGCGTCGAGGCGGTTATTCGGGAATGTTACGCTTGTCAACAATCCGATAAGAGTGCGAGGCCCTTGAATGCTCCAGTCCAATCTACCGTGAACCCAATGAAGCCATGGGCAAACACTGCCATTGATATTCTGGGCACCTTTGTCAAGGAACCTCCGCAGAAGCGAAAGGTGATAGTGGATACATGTTGCTACAGCAAATGGCCAGAAGCTATTCTATGCTGGGACGTAACTACAACGGTCATAATAAAGTGGCTCCGTTGTTTGTTTGCAAGGCACGGTTTGCCAGAAGAAATCGTCACCGAAAACGGCCCAAAGTTTCGAAGTAACCAGTATGCTGAATTCCTAAGGCGCAACGTATCAGACACACGCGGAATGTAGCTTATAATCCTGCAGCGAATTGACTCGTCGAACGACATACTCGTACTTTGAAAGAATCTCTACAAGTCCTGCGGCTTTCGGCAGAAACCTGGGATGATGCGTTGGTAGCTTCATTGGAGGTATACAGAACCACTCCACATACTGCAACGGCAACGACCCCCTCGGAGCTAATCTTAGGGCGAACAATCCGAACTCGAGTTAATGGAGCCTTTGCATTCGAAGAAACCACCGATCACAGGCTAAATATGGACGCGTTGGGAGAACGTATTCTCCAGGGACATATGTTCGTGTCAGACTGCCTTATTCCCGGAAGGGAATTAATGTGTTTGGACCACGGACCCGTGTGGAATCCGTGTGCACGCCAGGAACATGCAAGTTGGCTGATGGGACAAAGGTGAATGCAAGACGCCTGAATACAGCTCTTTCTCAAGGTGCTATTGAACAAACGAACACACCTACACCACGCGCTCGGTACAGACTAATACAAAGTTACGACGTTCCGGTCGGATACGCCGTCCTGTTTAACGGATAACACCACATGACAATTCTTCGGGGTACTGACGTTAAAGTAGATTGTTCATGGAAATGTAGTGCCAATATTTTTACAAACAAAGGAGGGGACAATATCGTGTTCAAATAATTTGATTTGTTTTTGCCCTCGAATCGCTTACCCTCGTCACACTTTCATTTAGCACTCGTTGGCCTATCAGGTGATCTTTCATTTGATTGGTTGCAATTCAAACCTCTACCGATTTACTTGCACTTCGCGAGTGTGCGGACAGTTTTCTCCATACATACGTTCCGGTGCTGTTCTGGTCCGCTCGGTTTTCGCGACACAACATTTCTACACCACCTACGGCTGAAAATGCGACGGAAAACGACAGCTTGTAAGGGGAGAAAAGCGAGCATGTGTAGATATCATAAGTACCTGCTGGACGCCAGTGGCGGTTTGTGACAGAAAGGCGCAAGTATATATTGTCTCAAATAAAAGTGAGCAACACTCAACCATGCCAGCTACTTAATTCCCTGGTTGCATAAGAAGACTATAATTTCGAATTTTGAAATATTTTGCACGGCAGAGCGCTATTAAACGCTAAAGCTTCAGGACACTACATACGGGAATGCATATGATTTTAGTCCGGTCGGTGATTCCGTAGGCTTCGGCTTCCAATGCATAAGTAAGTCGAAATAGACCTGGCGATTACGATACAAAACACATACCTCATAGGCGTTTAGGTGAAGTTATCAAAACTACCTAGTAAAAGACCACACTGGATGCGACGGCGGCTGGCTAACGCCTCTTGACAAGCTGGATGCCGTTGCTACAGTTGCCGAGGTGATCGATCCTAAGTTGCATGGATGGTGAAAGCAAGTAAGGGTGATGGCTGATGGACGGCATAGTAAAAAGAAGTGAAAACAACAATTGCCATCTAATCGAGATTCAAAGATCTTCAGGTCTGAGTTCAATTAGGACCGGAACATTAGTGTAATCCCGTGGATGTTCCTTATTCTGCTTATCGCTGAACGCAGAGTTGATAGGATGATTTGAGATTCTGACAAACCTAAAATAAAACCGCATCACACCGTGGCTTAACAATTCCTGCCCACATATCCTGCCCAGCCATCCCTGCCAGGGTGGTTGGATATAGTAGGAAAGAGTGACTAGTAAAGTCGGAAAGCAACGGGAGGAATGCCAACTAAATAGTGATAATACCAAAACATGAGTGGAACAGGAATGAATGCACAAGGGGAAGCCGAAATTACGAGTCGGGTACGAGAATGGGTAAGTTTGGTGTTGCAACCCATGAGCACCGAACTGACGTTCGATAACCCCAATCGTAGATTCCGTAACGACGTGCTCCGGAAGCAAGATACAGCGTTTAATAACTCGGCGTGAAAACAAGCTTCCTAACCCGGTCTGAACGCAGTTTATGTAGTTCCAACGGATGGTCACGGAGACTAAGCAACTTAACGAGACTAAATAATCAGGACAAGTCTGAACTGTTTTTTACCGTTGAAATACGGTATGCGACGATCAAGTCCCTTCTAATGCTCCGGTAGCGCACTGAACACATTTTCAAACTAAGTAAACGTTCGGGATACGCTTATCCCTGTAAACCATGTGATAACCTAGTATCCACACGTAAATCCCTCCAGTTCTATTTTGTTCCCTAGAAGACCTAGTAGACAAGCCTGGATACAGTGTTCTGAGTGGGATCGCATAAAAGCCGAGAACAGCTTCACAATCACATCGGCCGTTAAGCACTGAAGGATCGACAAATAAACTACATCATACGGAGGCCCATACAATCAACCTACTTCCGATTGCCTCCAGTGTGAAGGGCCGAGGTGTGGACGACATCTAGAGCAACCTGCTGAGTGACAACAGTGACTTCACTTTCGTTTACAGCATATCTCGTGGGGGAATAATGGCTCCAATGCGTGGACAGAACACTTCATCTGATTAATAGGCATCGACCATAGGGCTGACCAATCTCAGAGCCTATTCTAGGCTCAGAACTCTCAGTGCTATCAACAGCATTCTGGAGCTTGAGGTCATTAGAAAACAATAGCGACGGTACTTAAAGCTCCTGAGAAAGGCAACGATTCTAAAACTGAACCATACAGAAGGCCACTAAGAATAACTTGCTTGAGTGAAAGGCTACGCAGCACGCGTGTCACTGTCCTCTGTCCTCCAGCAAAGCAGACCCTCATTTAAAGGTGCCACCAGGTATCCCGTAAGACATTAGCTTCAGTGAAAGTCATAAATCGGGGACAATATCAAAAGCTTTCGAAAAGTCAACGAAAAGCACGTCAACAGTGTTGCCGCTGTGCACTTCCTCAGCCCCGTTCACACTAGTTACAAATATCTTTGTCAGACACGAAATCCATTTATGGAATTCATGCTGTGTAGCACTGAGAAGGTTAAGTCTGTGCTTCTCGACCGAATCCCTCATCAAGTTCTCAAGTAACTTGACTACTACGCTTGTCAAACTGACAGACCGATAGTTCGCGGGCCCATCAGTGTCACTGCCTCCAAGAATTTGACGGATGATGGCTTCTTTCCTTTGCGAAGTAAAGACACAACTGTCAAACAACTTTATAAAGACCCATGTAAGAGGAACATTTAGTCCAGCGACTAATTCATGCATCGGCTTCGGATGAATTGAATCAGGAAAAGAAACTTTAGAATGATTTAGCTTTTGAACATTCCAGTTACGCAGGGATCCTCCGGAACTCTTGTGACCAGCTCTCTATTGTAGAGAGGTTTCACGAACAAAGACAACAGTAAACTGCTTGCTAGGCACAGTGGGTATGCAAGCAGGTCCCGTCCGCCCGTAATTAGTGTAACTTAAGAAATCGGCCGACTTGAAAACAACCACACCTTAAAGTGTCAGGGGCTTTGTGATGCCTTTTAGGTAGATTCACCGCAATCATACCGTAGCCTTAAGGATCGCATGCGTACTTTGTAATCCGAGGACGCGGGTTCGAGCTTGTGTATGGACCAGACGACCTATGCAGTAACCTTATCTCATGTGCGACTGGTGGTGGTTGCGCAACAGCGAAGCATCGGTACTGTGTACCGGCGTACTACTGATGCCTTTCGTTTTCTTTCACCGCACATCCGGTACCGCACTAGACGGGGGTTCCGTCCTATCGGAGTTTGTCAGCTAGGCGTAGACACCAAATCTTGCTGAATAGGTACTCTGGACCTTCTGCGAAGCCGTTGCCCAAGCCACTTAGTCCAAGGTGACGACAGAGGACTGCTATGACATATTGCAAGCTTGGATGTAGCGCGATTTATCCGTACTCGCCCTAGCTGTCTTCTAATGCCATCAGATAATAAGTGGCTTAGTAAGAGAACTTGTTCCTCTGGGTATTAGGTTGTCATTTTCACGGCGGTAGCATGCATGGCAGTGGATTATGTGTGGCACTATATCCCAGCTTGTAATCAGTCATGGCAATCCCACGCCGTGCTTAAGTTGATGGCTCGCAAGAGTAAAGGATGTGGCTTGTTATTCAAAAGGATCCGACAGATGCACTCTACTGACGAGTTCCGATAAGACGAAATGGACATCCGGAATTTTGACGGAAGTTTGTTGATCTTTTGACGGAACCTTGTTTCAGCAAAATTAAGGTCTAAATTAGGTGGTAGTTAGGCACACGTGTACCTCATTGAAGGTCTGCAAACTGATTTATCTGTGCTTTAATCCTTAATTCAAGCTGGTCTTTACTGTAAATCCCAGGTGTTCTGTTGCAAAATAAAGTTAACTCTGAAGCTTCAGTTTCAGATTTGCTAAGCGAACATTTGGTTGTAAACTAAAACGATTAACTCTAATCACCTTATAAGGATTTCCGCGGTTGGCATACTCAACTGCAGTTGTAATCTGTGTAGGTACGGTGCGAATAACCGTTAGTAGAGATACAAGCGCTTGGTCTAACGACTAGAACACAGGTCCCTAACATCTTAATTTATATATGTGGCGGCATCCGATTTTGGATTTGCCTGTCAATGTGGCCAGTCACAGGACGCCTGCGTCTACAGAAAGACCATCGATAGCTTGCGCTGCACCACACACATCTCCAACCACACCCCTCATATCGAGTGTTAACCCGAAGGAATAAGACCGGGAGGCATGTGGATGGGAGCCACGTTTCATCAATGGAGCCGGCCCACACTCCTTCACAAGCAAATACAAGCACGTTGTAGTTGGGAATCAATCGCACACAACGAGGTGGGTTGACCGTAGTCCTCTCCGCACTGAGTGCATGGAACCACTATTCGAGCCTAGCACGGCCACAAGGACCGTGCATTCCGTCCTCTCCAGCAACGACCAACTGTCTCCTGGAGCCAGTATGGACGAGGTAGTGGGTAATAGAAAGGTAGGCACCTTGTCAGTATGCACATCAAGCGCAGCCACAACGGGATATCAAGCAACAGCCAATCACTTGGGAGAAAGATAACGAAGAAAATAAATCGAGTTGACACATAAGGAAACGGTGACTTAAATCTTAAATTAATGAGCATATGAAATAAGTTGTTTACAAACGAATCCGAGATAAGTTCATGAGGTCAGAAAGTATATTTTACGGAAATGCCACAAGCACGAAAATGTTATCGAAATTAACTACAATTGGCTTAAGCGACCTGTGCAAGTTTATAGAAGATAGGTAGACATTTATATGAGAAAGAAAGGCATTAGGACAAAATTGAAAACCCACCACCTGAAATAAATAGACATAGCAAGTAAGCGCGCGGTTAGTAAATCGAATGCAGCGTGCCTACAAACGCTGCGCCGGTGTTGTCTACCTTCTCTGCAGGACCCGTCGTCACGTCTGTAGTGACCCCTAATGGCATAGCTCATGGCCCACTAGACATTTATATGAGAAAGAAAGGCATTAGGACAGAACCGAAAACCCACCACCTGAAATAAAGAGATTTAGCATGCAACCATGCGGTTAGTAAATCGAATTCAGCGTGCCTACAAACGCTGCGTCGGTGTTGTCTACCTTCCCTGCAGGACCCGTCGTCGCTTCGGTAGTGGTCCCGATTGGCCTCGCTCGTGACTCACTAAACCTGCCTGACGCAGGCACTCGCGGCCGCATGTGTTGCAGCATCATGCACTCGATGTCGATGGAGTACAACCCAGCGGTGCTTGCTGATTCCGCACCTGCCGCTTCCTCACTGCGTGTATGAGGTCTTTCTCCCGCACTTCGGCAACTGCCTTCGTGATTAGATCGCGCCATGCACACCGATCAACCACCTTCGATTCGCATGACCTGCAATTAATATTAGAACGTGAGAGGCTCACTTTAATCATGTCCTGGTAACGTAACGATGGTTTCCCCACATTCCACTTCCCAATAATCAGCTGACCGTATAAGAATTGCTTCGGTATCCGCGTTGCATCCATACGGCTCCCATGACCGAGCCATCTCAGCTGTCTCAGCAAAAGTATGCAGTCCACTGCATACATCCCAATTTGTCGCAACACTTCTGTGTCAGCAGCTCTGGCGCCCCAACCGATGCGCAAAATTTGTCGCAAACACTGCTGATGGAACCGCTCGAGATATCGCACATCCCGCCGGTACATCGTCTACCTTTCACTAACGGGCAGCACCATGGATTTGTACACCATCAGCTTCGTGCCAATGCTAAGCTGATGGTTGTTTCATCCTCGGTACTCAAGCTTCCCGAATGCCGCCGCTGCGTTCGACACGCGGATACGAAGTTCGCTGTGTAGTTGCTGATCAGTCGACATCACACTCCCAAAGTAGCAGAAGCGGGAGGTGGTTTCCAATACTTCAGCACCAATGCTGCTTCGCGGCAATATTGAAGATTGCACCTCTGGTGAAGGCTGAAAGAGAACTCCAGTCTGTGAGACAACTATCCACATGTTGCTGTTTGCTGACGACTGTGTGTTGTTTGCACCCAGCGCGGATGAGTAGCAGCAGATGACTAGTGCTCTGGCTTCGACAGCGGCCAAGTTCGAGCTCACAGTCAACACAAGCAAAATATCTTAATTTACAGCTCACATAAAGACAACGCCCCTCTCACTGGTCAGCGATGCAATGAGGTCTAATCGCTGGGCGAACAGGTTAAAATGCCTTATCGCCCATGCTACCAATGAAATTATGCACAAAAGATGACGTTTTGCCTTATTTCCGCTGACAGTACGGATAACTGTTACAGTTACTTGGGTCACGGTCCAACCACTTCCCAAATCAGAAGACAGTGGCCTCTAAATAAACTTCTATGGAGCCAAACTATAGGGTGAAAATAAATAGATTATGACCTAGTTGAAAGTTCCTGTTTTCTAGCAACTGTCAGATGCGTGAAAACTCACTTGTTGGCTCTCCAAGTAGGGCGCTCACCGGAGCGCTTCATGGTAGGTCATCCTCATTGGTAAATTGACGTGTAACAGGCTCTCCTTGACTAGCCAATAAGCTTCAGGCTACTTTCCACCAATTTGCTCCGGAATGCTAGCTGAGGACTAGCTTCGGGGCCGAAAAGTGATGTACAACTTTCTGAGATTAATCTGCATTCTGTTCACGGATCCCCGTATCCGATCAGTTCATCCTGGTGGCTGCAAGCTCGTTCCTTTTGTGGCCAATGGGCAAGACTCATTAGGTCTTTCCTGAGTTCAAGGGAGTACGTCGAGAGTTATGCTTTAAAATATTCAGAGGCAGCGATGGTTCCCTGGTGCTTATCTAAGTGCTGGTTGGCCGCAGCTGCTTTACGTGTCTGGTTCAAACCACAGCACTCACTTGAATTTTATACAACAGTTGCTCACGTGTATACTTTATCGAGCATGTTGTCCAGGGAGATAGTTTCCGACTAACACATTGCTTGGGTGAAAAAGACGTGCTTGTGTTCCGTGTCGCTGATTGCAGTCCTGCTCCATTCTCGCGTTCCTCTCTTGCATGGCGATACGCCTCGGAAGAAGCTAAGACTTGGCGCTGAGCGTAAGTGTGATGCCGTTCTGCGTACCCTATATATATATATCGTATGCCTGCACACAAATCACTTAGGGTCGGGTGCTGGAACGTGCACACACTACTGGACTAGGACTCCAGTGAGCGCCCCGAGTGACGCACTGCACTGGTCGCGATGGAACTGGCGCGCAACAACATCGATATTTTGGCGTTCAGTGAGACCCGGCTCGCTGAGCAAGGTGTTGCATGAAGTTGGTACTGGCTATACGTTCCACTGGGTGGGCAACTCTACATCAGCACCATGTGAATATGAGGTCGGATTTGAAATATCCCATCGACTAAATCGTCAGCTAGTGAGTGAGCCGACTGGCATAAGTGTGCAACCGATGACTGTTCGCCTACGACTCGGAAGAGGTAAGTTTGCCAATTTTATAAGCATGTACGGTTCGACTATATGTCATTATAAGTACACGCGTGATCAATTCCGCACTCAGCTATCCTCCGTGCTATAGTCTGTGCTGAGGAGCGACCGAGTATTTCTGCTGGGTGATTTCAACGCGCGCGTTGGGCCTGATGTCGACAGATGTCATCGGTCTGCATGGCATTGGTTCAGCGCATGCGAGCGGTGACAGGCTGCTGTCACTGTGTGCCACTCATGGCCTGACGATCACGAACACTCAGTTTGCAATGAGTGCGAGTGATGTAATAATTTGGACGCAGCCAGGGAGTTGTCACGCTCACCTGCTCGACTATGTCATCGTGCATCAGCGTGACATGCGTGAAATGCGTGTATGACACGTGTATTGCGTGGATCTGAATATAGCGTTGATGACAGATTGGTGCGGATGAAATAGTACCTATATTTTCTCAGATCTATGTATTGCACTTCCGCCGTGAATTGGCTTAACTTTCACTTTCTGTCCATCGTAACTGTGAAGAAGCGTATTAAGCTGAAGAAGGTGATGGCTGCACGGATGTGTGATGTGGAATGTATATCCGCTTTGGGCGACTTGTGGCATCACTTCCGCGACCAGGTGACAGCTGCTGCCGAAGAGACCATCGGATGCGCAAAGTGTAGGCGTCCCGATTCGTTTGATGAGAACAATGCGATGATTGGCACATTGGTGTCAGAGAAGAAGGCGGAAGAATGTGGCAGACCCCAGTGACATGGGGAAGAATAGTCAGTTTCGCAAACTTCGATGGCGACTGACCCGGGAACTCCGTTGCATTAGAAATGCATGGTAGTCGAAGAAGATGAAGTAGATGGAACGCTACGGCGAACGCCGCCAACACAAGGAATTCTTCGACTCCATGTAGGCGGTGTATAGGCCGAGATTGGAGCCGTTGAGGACGATAATCGAGAATAGTTCAGGCGCTGCTTGCAAACAGAAGGCAGAAATAATACAGATCTGTCGAAAACAGTTTGACTGTCTCTTGAACAACCGTTCGGAGATTGATTGGCCTACATTTAACGGCCTGAAGCAGCATGAGTTGAAAGTGAATCTGGCAGACACGCCGACACAGGATGAGACGCAGAGAGCACTTGCACAGCTTCGAAACGACAAATGTATCGGTGTTGACGAGATCCCGCCTGAAGTATTGAAACACGACAAATCTGCGTTGGTGACTGCGCTGCATCACTTGGTACAACGCGTGTGGATTGAGGAGGAGGTGCCTACTGAGCTGTAGGATGCCCTCGTGCTACCATTGTACAAGGACAAAGGTAGCAAGCAATGTTGCACGAATTATCTTGGCATCAACTTGCTGGGTTGTGTAGGCAAGGTGATTGCCCGAATCCTGCTCAACCGCCTCGTTACTCAGGTTGTGGAACCGAACGTGGCGGAAGAGTAATATGGATTCCGTTCGGGTCGCAGCACTATAGATATGGTGTTTGCGGCTCGTCAATTGCAGGAGAAGTGCAGAGAACGACACCAGCCATTGTACTCGCTTTTTGTTGATTTAACCAAAGCATTTGCTACGGTGAACCACGAGGCATTGTGCCTGGTGTTGGGTAAGTTTGGTTGTCTGCCTAAGTTTATAATTTTAATTGCATGTCTGCACAGTAGTATGCAAGCGAGGGTGCAGCTGAGTGGAGATACATCGGATGACTTTGCAGTTGTCTCTGGTGTGAAACAAGGCCGTGTCTTAGCTCCTACCCTTTTTAATATATATTTTCATGCAATGATGTATTGTACTTTTGATGCGGCTTGTGCTTACAGTGTTCGTGTGGAGCCCTGTATTGATGGTGCGTTGTTGAACATCCGTCGTTTCGGTGAGAGAAATTTAGTCTGTGAGACAACTATCCGTATGTTGCTGTTTGCTGATGACTGTGCGTTGTTTGCACATAGCGCGGATAAGTTTCAGCAGATGACTAGTACTCTCGCTTCGACATCGGCCAAATTCGGGCTCACCATCAACACAAGCAAAACTGTCTGTCTCTTGAAGTCTTCACCGGACGTGCGGTCTGCAATATTGCCGCAAAGCAGCATTAGTGATGACGTGTTGCAAACCACCTCTTGCTTCTGCAACCTTGGGAGTATCATTTCGAGTAACCAGCAGATACACAATGAGCTGCGTATCTTCGTATCGAAGGCTGCGGCTGCATTCGGGAGGTTGCGTACCGAGTATGGAATAAGCATCAGCTTACCGTCGGCACAAAGCTGATGATCTACAATTCCGTGGTTATGTCCGTTCTTCCATATGGCAGTGCAACATGGACGATGTACCGGCGAGGTATGAAATATCTCGAG
The DNA here is from genome assembly GCA_944474145.2 of Dicrocoelium dendriticum. Taxonomy (NCBI): domain Eukaryota; kingdom Metazoa; phylum Platyhelminthes; class Trematoda; order Plagiorchiida; family Dicrocoeliidae; genus Dicrocoelium; species Dicrocoelium dendriticum. The sequence goes on from OX104061.1 coordinate 43,518,675, forward strand.
CGTTTTCATCAACAGTGTCTATGATGGATTCTGTGCATCGGTTGGTGCGACAGATTTGCAGACACGGAAGTGCTGCGCCGAAGTGGAATGCTTACAGTGGACCACATACTATTGCTGAGAAACTTGAGGTGGGTGGGTTATGTGTGGCGTATGTATTAGATGGGGATACCGAAACAGCTGAGGTATGACCAACTGAGTGAAAAGAAGCGGCACTTCGGTAAACCGAAGTTACGTTTGCAGGACATGATCAAAGTGAGCCGCTCACAGTAATTTTAGCTTTACCAGTAGAGTGTAAACAAGCACATAAGCGGTCGTGGAGTGCGAACCAAGGCTTTACGCTCTACGGGCGTAAAGAATCCGGTCTCACACTCTAATCGCCTTTACTGACCCAACTCTCATCACACACGTGTGCTCACATTCATTCGGTCTAGCTTCATCAGCACTATTTAGTGCATTCCATCTCTCGGTTCTAGCTTGTTTGAATCATCTGCAATTTCAACATCGCGAGTTTTGCACTGTTCCTGCGGAAACGGAAACGAAGAATTTTCCGAATCCCAGGTCACAACGTAATATTTTTGGTTGCAAACGAAAGCCAACTCAGAGGCCTAGACGACGAACCTCCAACCACGGCCGTGGACCGCTAAGCGAATTAGCTAGCTGAAGTTGTATCCAGGTCGCTTACTCGATTTCTTTAAATCTCAGAGCTTAACGAGCAAACCATCTATCCACTCAATCCTAGTCTGCCAGTCGTGCACGCACCGAACGAGTTGACGTTGAAATTACAGCGACAGGCAGATAACCACACCACTGAGGGAAGGGGCAACGATCGACGCAATGGTTTTTGATGACCTAACAACAGTTGCCCCCAATTCTACACTAGGGCTGACAGTAGTAGGTGGCTTTCATTCATGCCAGAAAGTGTACGAATAGGAACTCAGTGTGGAAACTGCTGAAGCAAGTTTCATACTAAACGCGCAAACTCACGGTAGACCAATGGAAGATAACTAATAGTAAACCAGAAACTCTATGGTACTGTGAAGTATGCATGATTATTCCACTGGTAAAGATTGCGCATGGACTAGCGCAGAAACACGAAAGACTGCTGCACTCATTGAAGAAATGCAGAAAACCAAAGTCGCTTCATTTGAGCAAAAGTTGACAGTGAGTAAATCCTAGCATTTTCATTAGCCTCCGCCGCAAAAGAGCGGAAGAATTCCGAATAGAGCATCAAAATGCGTCCCCTGTGGCTTTAAAAATCTACATCGTCAGCTGCCCAAATAAGCCTTAAACAACGGCCGCCAGTCCGATTGGAATATGTACGGTCAGGGCATCATGCACCCTACAAATTGTTCCAAAATTTCAGCAGGACATCCACACTGTTGGTGGATGGAACATGATTTCTGCCAAAATCAACCGACAACTTGGGTTTTCAGTCACCCCCCACTGAGCCTAAGGCAAATGAAGAATGAGAGGTTGTACTTCTACAGCCTCCACTGGTTGTATGCAGACCAGCGGGGCGGCTGATATCAGTCCGAGTTACACACAGTGTACCATCGATAATCAGCACCAAAGTTTCAAAGTCAACGTTAACTTCCTTAAAATGAAAACAACTCGAGGATGTGAACCAGTAGAACACCATATGCGACATCATGTGTGTTATAGTCAAATTCGCCAAATTGACATGTATCACGAGTCACCCAACCGCACAGTAGTACGATTAACCGAGAATTCTGCGCCTTTTATTGACTCTCCCTGGTGAAGCAGTATCTATATTGTTATCGACACCGCGTCTTCGGAACGTGCCATGTTCCGTTCGCATCTTTCCGGATGTTCCATAGAGCGAGCGCAAACAAGCGATGAATGACTTGGAAGAACACCGCAAGAAATCAGTGGCTAGGACCATCCTCGTACACGGTGTCCTCGAGGAGGTTATGGTGAGCGCGAAGCGACCGCCCACGACCAAGAGCAGTGGGGATGCATTCGAGAGACGCTGTACCTGGAAAAATGTCATAACGCAGTATATCTTAAGGCTACACAGCTCACCAATGTACAAAGCAAATGGTCCGAAGAGTGAAAGTGGAGCTACACTCCAGACAAATGTTAACTAGGGTGTTAGCGAGCTTGCCGTAGCAGCCTTCTTTCCAAGCTCAGGATCAACGCAGTTTCCCCTAAGCAAACACACGAAAGCACCTGCTTCGTCGGACCACCTCCAGGTAACAGTTCGGATAATTTCACTGAGCTAGCTAAGGAAATTAGCAAACACACTCCATACACTAAATATAAACAGAGGAGGATAGATATAATGGGGGGATCTCTGGACCTGATATAGATGAATTCATCATCACACAACCCAAAAATCGATTCGTTGCCGACCTTTCACCGGTCAGCACAGCATCATACCCAAAACGCACATCCCACGAGATTGCTAAGTAAAGAGCAACTTTCCTGCATATACACCAATTCGCAAGATCGACTGAGCAAGCTTGCCGAACAGCGGCTATGTCGCGCACTATACTCCTGGGGCCTCATATTCATAACGGAAACCTGGTTACGTTCAGAAATCGCCGACACCGAAGTCGAGGTATACGGCATGTCTCTTATCCTAAACAATCGCCTATGTAAAGGCAGTGGGATAATTTTATACTACCCTAATGACCTGCACTGCGAACCGATGGACGATCCAGAAGCGCTGCTCAGAGACTCGCTCTAGTGCATTCGGCGAATAAGGCGGAACAAAGCTTGACTTCTGGCAGTTGCTTATCATCCCCCAATGTCCATCGTAGTGATGGACTCCCGGCTGACATTCGTATTGGGGATGGTACATCGACGACGAGATAACCATGTTCTCATCTCCGGCGACTTCAATGTTCACGATTCGGAAGTTCCGGCTTCTTTCCACGAACAATTCGAGGCAGACCTGTAAGAGCTTATTGCAAACATTCCGCTCGTTAGCTATGTCAGTTAGCCCACCCGTTTCAGAACGGGAAATAAGCCATCTGTGCTTAATCTAGTGCTCACCAACGAAAAGCTCGTGATCGAGAAAGCAAAGATAGAGCCCTCTGGGGCGAAGTACTCACGTAACAATACGTACGACTATGTGTGTAATGCGGCTTATCCACACGAACATAGTGATTTGTTTCAAACAATTACACACTACGACACACTCACGGAACTTGTTGGGGATGTAGTTTGCGATTTTTTGGACAATTACTCTATTGATAATGCATGTAGTTTACTGGCAAGTTAAGCGATCTGATTAAATCCGCATCTGTAACCAGACCTATTCGTTCTACAAGAGCACCATCGATTGTTAGGAGCAGAACCCCAAAACGTTTGGCGTTAAGAGGTGCGGCGTGGCATGTGTATAGGGCGAACCCTAAACCAGAAAACTGGAGCTATTATGTAGTGCATCGTTGTCCTTGTATCACATTATACTTAAAAACAAAGCAGTTTACCAGCAGAGCTTAGCAGAAAGGTTTGTGTTAACAACAAGCATCTGTACAGACATCTGGACAGCCTCCGGAATATGAAGCATGGTGTTCGCTAACCAACCTCAGAAAATGGATGTGTTCAAAATGCCGAGGATGTAGCCAACGTTCTACGGCTGCATTACGCTTCAATGTTTAGATGCGCCACCAGCATGTCACATACATGTCCCATTCCCCCAGACGCCCCTATTCACACACGTCACTTTTAGTTCAGCGACAGTCTTGAGGAAGCTGATATCGTTGTGCATGCATCGTTCCCTAGTGTTGACTACATTCCCCCAAAAGCACTACAGGTGGCAGCTAAGAGGATAGCTGAACCATTAGCTCCTTTTTCCACAGATGCCTGGATTAACAGCGGGTCCTCAACATATGGAAGCAGGGCATCATCACCACAATTTTCAAGGGTGTTAGCCGTTCGGATCCGGTCAACTATCGCCCAGTGATTCTCCTCCCGGTACTCTCAAAGGTGATGGAGTCAATCATAGCTGAGGTTCTAATGGGATACTTTGAATGATCTAACGTCATAGCACAGAAACAACACGGATTCCATCAGCGATGGTCATATACTACCAACCTGCTGATTGTGCGTGGCAGTTGGACCGAAATAGACGACAATGGTACCGGCAATGATGTCATCTACCACGACTTTTCTAAAGCTTACGACCGTTAGAGCACCGAATCCTCCAAAAGTCGCATACGTAGGGGATTGGGGACACGATCCTTGGATGGATCAGAAATTTCCTGCTTCAGCGGCGGTTTCAAGTCCGGGTTAGAGGTTCATTTTCTGATCCTATCGACGTGGACTACGGTGTCCCACAGGGATCGGTGTTAGGGCCACGCTTATTCCTGTTCTTCATCAACAACCAGGAGCGTGTCATCGAGTCGAAGTTCCTGATTTATGCCAATGACATCAACATATGGCGGGCTATCGGTTGTCAGGACGATCAAGATGTGCTACAGAGAGACTTAGACCGTACCTTTGAATGGCCAAAGGCAAACGTACTTCCGCTTAACGCGCACAAGTGCGAGACTGTACATGTAGTCACAAGCCCGCTTACCTATATAAGCTTGGAGCACACATGCTGCAAACCGCGCCACAGGAGCGTGCTCTTGGGGTGGTGATGCAAGACGATCTCGACTGTTCGGCGCAGCCCTTAAACGCGTCCAAAACGCTAACCAACACGTTGGTCTCTTACGGAGGGCGTTCGGGCGGTTCGATTCGTCCATCTACCCACAAATGATCAATGCGTACCCTCTTCCCCATGTGGAGTACGCGATTCAGATGTGGCAACTCTAGTTAAAACGCGATCTGGTTGCACTGGATACTGTACAGCGAAGAGCAAGCGAGAATGTGAAAGAATGCTCCACCCGCCCTACCATCTGCGACTGAAAACCTTAGGATTACACAGTGAAGATATAGCCGTCTACGAGGCGACCTCATTCTGGCGTTCCAGGTCTTGAAAAGCCCGATCACGCATGCCGCCACCTTCTGATGCTAAACCACGACACAAAATCGAGGGGTCACCAGCTGAAACTGGCTACGCAATACAGTCTTCTGGAATGCCACCAGAGTACTTTTTCTCTTCGAATTCGTCACTCCTTGAACGCCGTTTAGACTCTTGTCATTTAGGCGCCCACGCTACCTGTTTTTGAAAAACAACGCGACGATGCATTACAACACCTGTATTACCTGATTTGATTTCTGTTTGCGTAGTGGCAACAGGACGCAGACAAATATGCGCTCTGCAACCCACATGAAATTGGTGTAAATGGATATATATGCGTGTGTAAACAGATACACATGTGTGTTATCGAAAAGAACTTGACTTACAGTGGATCTATACTTACAAATGCCGCAGTGAGTCCACCAGTGTGTACCATTATTCGCTTCTAAGTTTTCTTATACTTTGAATTTTCACTATGATCATCCTGTGGGACCTCTTAAACTACATCTTTTTTACCCATATAAAACCATTGTTCCATTGTTCTATTGCTATCAAAACCTAAGCCTCCAGCGTAAGCATGAAGTTTTGATGCAATTGCTAAACAGTTTTGCATGCATTCGCGTGTTGGATACTGCAAAATCTCGTAAATCGGCGGACCTGAACTACAGCAAATGTCGTCGATGTCACGTGATTATGTTGACATACAGGACATATGTCACCTGAACCGTGCGCACAGATGAACGCCGGACAAGGCCCTCGCTTGACTGACAAGTTCTGTTACCATGACACGAACAATGAAAGATGAATTTACTCCTTAACATTAGCTGCGATAATTAGGTGCATAGCTTGAAACCAGTTTAAAGGATCCAGGTAAAGGAAACGCAGCTAAATCCGCAGGACTTCTCTGGTTCTGACGGACAGCAGCGCCGATCAGTTAGTGGTTCCGGTCTCATGAAGGTAAACATAGCAGATATTCAAACGGTGCATACATCGGAATTTCGATAACTGTCACGGGAACGTGATGGACAGTCGATCACTTAAATCCTAGCTCAGCTGATATCTTTGAAACGTATGAGGATTTTAGAACAAGGACAGTGTTAACTTCGGTAAGTGAACCCTAAGTCACAACGAACCAGTTGCTTTTAAAATACTTTTCAAGTCTGATTAGAGGGTCATTTTGAAGTACCTGGTGTGTGAATGGATTGCGACGCGCAAGTTCAAGGTAGCCCGCGATTCATAAATGCGATCACTGGGACCATAGATGAAGCAGCTAGAGACTGATTATTGCCCACCCGAGAACACTGTACACCACTGCGTGTTGCGACCTCACTTGGTCTCATAAGGTGTGGACAGCAGGAATCGAACCTGGGACCATCGGGATACTGGCCGAAACCTCCACACTTTTGGCCATACCTGCCGATTTATTCGCCAACGACAGCTGCTGATTCACTTGGCAATGCCTAACGGGCCGAGTAGTCTAATTTCTTCCAGGGACGCAACCACAGTCAATATCACATGTGTATCACACTTTTAGGCAGTATTGTCCGCCTGGAATCAACTGCGTGTTAAAATGACCGCCTCCGCCTTTGATCTCTGGCCCGACACAGCGCACATCTCCGTGGTAGCTTCTGGGCCCAATCGCACCAGCGACTAGCGCAAATCAGTGCTCTTCAGGTGACGCAGCCTAGCCATGAGCTCGGAGTATCGGAATGGGACGCAGTTACCGCTTGTGATCGAATCAGTCAATGACCTCATTCAGTCGGACAGAAGGGTGACAGTGAATGACATGGACAATTTGGTGTGCCGCCCCAACAGATAAGCTCAAAGTCCTTGCAATATCATCCACTGTCACCCTTCTGTCCGACTGAATGAGGTCATTGACTGATTCGATCACCTCAGGAGACCTCACTTCTGTAGGCCTCCCAGGCCAATCTTCATCCTCAACACTGCTCCGTCCTTCTTTAAACAATTTTGCCCACTTGTAGACATTTTTTCGGCTGAAACATGTGGCACCACACACAGTTGACATTCTCCTGTGAATTTCAACTGGTTTGCACTCTTCAGCAACCAAAAACTTGATAACTGGCCGCTGTTCAATCCTGGAGCATGCTTCTTGGTCGGTCATCTTTTTTAATCGCTACAACTCTCAAAGTTTTTTTTCAATCTGTAAAAATGTCATATCCACGTGAAAAAGAAGTAAAACAACAAAAATAAACAAATAGTAAGCTTCTATCTGTATTAGAAGTCCTTATGCCGAAAAATTCACTTTATTTATTGAATGACCCTCGTACTACTTACTTCCCACGGCCGCACACTGAGATTCACAGGACCGGAGTGCAAATTCGGTTTTCTGATCCTTTCACACCGTGGCCAAGGCTGATGACCAATCTGGGAACCTGCGGCTGAAACAATGGTCGGACAATGGGTTCATTCGGACTCGCAGCTAACGCTTCTCAGTCGTGCGCTGTGGGTGCAACCCCCGGCGCCACTTTTGTAGTGTGAATTCCGGTAGACATACTATGGATGGGGTAATGCTGCTCATGTCATAGAGTGGAACCTTTTCCCTCTTAGTTTACAGGCACTGGACTGTGGTCTGCGGTGTGGTCAAAGTTATCATATCATATTTGTTACGGCTTATAGTAACAAAAAGCTGTATACCTGCATAAACAATACCGACATGTCAGGTATTCCCGTCTCCTTTATGACCTGAGAGCTAGGGGACACATGAATAAATTACACGCTTGCTCATTTTGGCTTCTGAGCACCGGTAGTTAAATGTTTAATCCCACGCTTTAACAAACAGGAGGATAAGAAAATGTAAAGCTTTGGTGAGATGTTACAAACCTGTATTTTGAATCCCAAAACAGATTGAGCGTTTTTCCTGCAAGCTTGTCAATGACCGACATTTTTGAATGGACTCCATGTTGGCAACTTGTGGAACCATTCCAGAGACGAGAATCGCAACTGGTTCATCCACCAAGGTTTTGGGGGACAGCAGTCGGTCCGGGCCCAACGGTTGATGCCATGAATAGTAAAGCGGAACCCTTAGTTTACCAAAGATGCTCGGTGAAAAAATTTCACATCACCGAGCTCATGTATAGTTAGCACAGGAATTTCTGTCTCTACGTCCGCAGATGCTGCAGATCAGGACTTTCTGCCTACACTAAGTTTGTCTACTGTCCTCATTTATAATGATTTTGGGGAGGAGTACATTTGGCAGTAGGCGATACCATCAGGAAATAGCAAACTTCCAGGTACCACTAGGATGTTGCGTTGTTCTTCGACGCAGTCACTCAGCTTTCAAGGTTGTGTAGGAAATCGTACGTTCAGTTAGACTCATCTTTTGTACTATATCTGCATAACTGATCAGAAGTAGCCAGAATAACCGAAAGCACCTTGTGCGTCAGAAAGAGGTATGCGTTCCATAGAAAATACACTGACCCCTCCCCATTGATAGCTTGTGTCTATGCAAGGTAGCGTCAGTTAAGGTGATCGAAGTAAGCACTGACCGGATTGGAGGATGAGTGAACGGCTGTTCTGTGAAGGTGAAACGGAGTTCTGCTTGCGTATCGTTCTGAAATCTACAGTTTATCCATGATGTCACTTAATTGACGCATTCCAGCACATTACTTTTGCGCATCGGTCCTGTACTTGTTTTCTTCTTTGGCCACGCATCTATCACGATTGAGTGAGAAGTGTGTTCGACACCCGTTTAAACTAAAAGGTGAGTTCCTCTGCCTTATTTGTGCTAAACCGCATCGATATTGCAAGTAGATATATAATCCAAGTATTTAACGATATTAAATGTTAAAGTCAATTGTGCCTATGTCGTGCTTCACAGCATCTAGCCTAACTTTTACTTAGAGACAAAATCCAACCGACGAAAGATGGAGAAAGCAACCGGAAGGCGAACATTGTACACAAATACGATAAATCTCTATGTTTAGACGACAATCATGCTTTGGAAAGACAGATGTTATATATAAAGGTCGGAAACTTCTCATATCACTCTATCGAAACTGCACACAATTTGCCCTGTTCTTCACGAGTACTGGATGAATATTCAGCTTGTATAAAACGGCTTACGGTGGCCAGTTGTGGTGGAGTCTAGATACGTTCTGAAGGTAGACAAGGAACAATGAACACTACTTTATCACGAGTAAAAGAGCAGTTGCTTTACAAGCCCCGTAGGATGGCAGGAGTGAAACTACAATAGCAAATGATATGTGAGTTGTCTGCTTAAGCGTTTATCCAGCAGTTGCGTCGCCTAATACCAGTAGAAACAAATACAGATTGAATGCAAATTGTAGCACTACGTAGGGACAGTTATACCTGATGAAATCGGTGAGCGATTTAAACACATGAATACTCACTCGTACAATTCCTTGGGTTTATGTTACACGCAAATCCGGCTTGAAGGCATGCTTAGTATTTTGCAAATAGCACAACTTAGGCAACAAATTGATGGGGCTCAGGGCAACATCTAATCTTTTTTTAATATCCGAGTTGGGAGGGGAAACGACTAAGTTTAGGACAGAATTCCAGGGTTGAGAAAACCGAGCAGATAAATCATCCAGATGGTATTTCAGCTCCGAGCAGTTACCTCATACACTGGTGTTATGTCATATTTCCAGCAAATGGTGTCCTACGTCGTTGGGGCTACGCGAAATTCGGTACACTAATATGAGATCCCTGCGCAGCCTTCGGTAGCGTACGCTGAAAATACCCAGTGGGTTCAGCATTTGCTGGCAGGAGAGACCTTTGAGGTTCTCACAGTTCTGTGTTGTGGTACCTCTGACACATAGAAGTTTGGCTTAAACCAAGGTTGCCAAATGTTGGGTACGAATGGTCAAATGCACGAGCAGTAGTAAACAGGTCACTTCAGTAAACGAACTGCTGTAATCTGATAAAGGTGTAACTCGGCGAGTACGTTAAGGTGTCGCAAGGATGAACCGGTAGGGAGGCCGAGAATTAGACGTTTCGTGTGTGTGTTTGGGGTTGCGTGCACGTGTCTGTTTAGACTGGCCGTCAAGAATGCTGACAGAATACACAACGTCACCTCTCCGCTTAAGCATTTGATGCGTCGAAACCATATCGGTTCGGTCGTCCTTTTTTCTGGACTCGTGCTGCGGAGTTTCATGCTTTGCGTAGTTTCCTCAGGGAAGGTTCGTGGCATTGGGAGTAGCAGCAAACCAACTGGCAGGACATTTAGCTCAGTTTTTTCAACACTGCTTAGACCAGAACCAAGTTCCCGCCATGTGGAAGCTTGGAATAATAAGCCCGATTCACAAAGGTGGAAGCAGATCTGATTCCTCCAACTACCGCCCAGTAACCCTTCTTCCTATACTCTCCAAGGTCATGGAATCCATAGTTGCCGATGCACTGGTGTGCTATCTAGAAAATTGCAACCTCATCGCTCCTGAACAGCACGGTTTCCGTCGACAGCGGTCATGTACAACTAATTTACTAATTGCACGCAGTAGTTGGACCGAGGCAGCCGACGCTGGAGAAGGTGTTGATGTGATCTACCTGGATTTTTCCAAGGCTTTCGATCGTCTAGACCATCGGATACTTCTATCCAAGCTGTAGCATTACGGGATCGGCGACCCTCTTTTAAGCTGGATCGCCAACTTTCTACTTCAACGGCAATTAGTGGTCAGAGTTCGGAGCTCTTTATCGGACCCCATACAAGTCGAGTGTGGTGTGCCGCAAGGCTCGGTTCTAGGTTCACGTTTGTATTCGGTGTTTATTAATGACCTTGCACAGGGAATCGCTTCAAACTTCCTAATGTTTGCCGACGATATCAAGATCTGGCGCAGGATCCAGGCGAACGCCGACCAACATGTGCTCCAAAGTGACTTAGATACAGTGTATCAATGGTCGATCCAAAACTTATTGCATTTCAACGTCAGTAAATGCAAGGTGCTTTCCATCCGACATCAAAGCAGCTACTCATACCGACTCGGGACGGATGTACTGCAACAATCAACTCTCGAACGTGACTTAGTTGTCCTGGTTCAAGATGACTTGGGTTGCTCCAGGCAATCCGAAAAGGCCTCGAAGACCGGGAACCAACACTTCGGGCTGTTGAGGCGAGCGTTTGGACAAATAAACAGCTCCATATTTCGACAAATGCTCAGTGCGTATGTTCGCCCCCATGTCGAATATGCAATTCAAGCCTGGCATCCATGGCTAAAACACGACCTTAATGCACTGGAGCAGCCACAACGCCGGGCATCTAAGAACGTCATTGTAACGCGCAATCGGTCCTACCAGGAGAGGCTGCGACGACTAGGATTGTTCAGTGGCAGCTATCGCAGGCTACGAGGCGACCTGATTATGACATACTTGATTCTGCGAGACCCACATCATGTGTGCCGCCATTTACTGCAAGTCAGCAGCAATACAAACCTGAGGGGCTACGCATTAAAACTCGCAGAACAATACAGTCGTCTGGAGTGCTGCAGAAATTTCTTTTCTATCCGTGTCTGTCACCCGTGGAATGCTCTCCCAGAATCGGTCGTCTCTGCACCGACACTAACAATATTTAAAAGACGGTTGGACGATGCACTCATCCACTTACACTTTGTTACTTAACACTATGTCTCCATCCTACACCTGGAGTTTACCCTGGAATTATTTGTTGTTATCTGTGTGTGTTGTGAATCTAAGAGGATCGCAGGACTGCAGCGAAGCAAACGATAAGTCCTTATTTTCGTATTTAAAGTATTAACTATTTTACTATCCTTTTCATCATAATTGTTATGTTGATATCCCCACCAACTATCCAACGGGGCTTGTAAAGCAACGCTTCTTAACCCGTATAAATTCATTGTTCATTGTTCATATGCTCCGTTCGTCTGCTACTTGTGAATAATCTCCGGGCGTTGACTGTGCGGACATCCTCCAGCCGGTAAATGCCTAGCCCACATGCACGCGTTATTATTATCGGATCTGATAACGTGGGCTGTCCTTTTGATGCTGCGTTTATCTTCACACGCACGAGTGTTTCGGACTGGAGCGGAGTATTAAGCTTCAGGTAAGTGGTCTGTTATCAAGGTCAGCGCTTTAACTCGTCGGAATTATTAGTTGCAGGAATCGAAAGTGCGGCATTCAACTTTGTCCGAAGGGCACGCCTAAGAATTAGTTCAGCTGGCGTTTTGTCTGTGCATGAGTGGTGTGCGGTTCGGTAAGAAAATAGTGCTTGTAGAACTGCATCTTCCCAACCTGAACCAGATAAACGAAAAGTTTGGATACTCTTTCAAGGATTGATTGATCCGCTCTACCATGCTGTTTGCTGCTGGATTATACGGCGTTGCATGTGAGTGTCAGATGATGTGAAGTTGTAGGAAAGAAAGAAACTCGTGGCTTGTAAACTGGGGGCCGTTGTCTGTCACTATCTCCTCTGGTAGTCCGAAACGGGAGAGCATGTGTTTCAGTCATCGAATAAGGCTGGCAATAGTCACGTATCCACACAAATGGACTTCGGACACTTACTGTAAAAGAGGGTCGCCACCAAACCTTCCTTAGACGCTGAGGCGCTGAGCTTAATGGACCCGTGATGTCAAGAGCTATCTTGGCCCACGGTCGCATGCGATAGTCAATGGGTTGTATAGAGGATGAAACCGGCCTTGAACACTTGTCTGCCCTTTGACATAAAGAGCAGTCATGAAGGAGTTTTTCTATTTGGTGTGACATTCTGGGCCACCAGAAGCATCCATCAATCTTGCGTTTCGTACGAATGATACCAGGGTGGCTTTCGTGAGCACATAGCATGATCTCATGCATCAAGCTCTGATGAGCCGCAAAATTCTCCACCGCGCATTAAACCTTCATCTATACATGAAAGTTCGTGACACCACGTAGTACGGGCGAACCTCGTCTGTGAACTTGTTATTTTGTGGCCAACAGTTTAGCAGAAACCGCTAAATTCAGCAGAATGTCTTATCTTTCTGAATCGCTTTTTGGTGTTCTGCCTTAGTCAGAGCTGAGATTGATTCACTACTCACGGACGACACCAGTAATCTCTCATTAGCATACTCACAATTTTCAGTTTCTTTTAATGGCAGTCGAGAGCGTTCATGCCTACCGGGTTTGCACGTCCGGGACGGAATTTAATTTGAAAATCGTATGTTAACGGTCGTGCATATCAGTAATGCATCCGAAGTGGCCTAGTGCCATTTGTTCCCCGAGTAAGTAAGCTAGTTCGCGCTGCCTGATCTGTACGAAGAATGAGGGGTCGTCGAAACGAGAACAAATTCCAGTTCTCACAGACCCAAACGCAGACAAACGCTTCTTTTTCGCGGCATAGTAAGAAAGCACTGCCGCCCACAATTTTCTGGGAGCGCATGCAATAACTTTTTCATGCCCATTTTGAATTTGGGATAGTATAGCACCCAGCCCAATGTTTGATGCATCAGTAGAGACAACCGTTGGGCACGTCTTGTGGAAATCGCCATGACTGGTGTGGAAGCAATGCGGTGTTTTGTCTTATCAATTGCCTTTTGTTAGGATGACCTCAAACAAATACACTTTTCTCCTTTGTCAATTCACGCAGTGGCTCAGCAATATTCGAGAAATTCTGCAAGTAACGTAGGTCGTATGAACACACACCTAGAAAATGTCTTATTACAGTGGAATTCTGTGGAGAAGGAGCCTGGGTGATGGCACGTGCGTTGTCCAAACTCGGCTTCATACCTTCAGTTGTTATTATGTGGCTCAGGAACTCGATTTTACTAGCATTAATTTTGCTCGAGGTTTAACCGGAGGTTAACATCAAGTAATCGAGGTAATACAGCATGAGTCATGAATCATGTTCTTCTGCAGTCCTACCGAATACCCAGATTTCGTGCATGTATACTATTTGACCAGGTAGATTGGCAAATGAATGAATCCTAAACTTTTCAAGCTGCTGAGGCTGAATTCAAGCCCAATGGAAAGACTTTGTACTGAAAGAGTCGGTCCATATTAAGAAATGCGGTCAGCGCTCTTGACTCCTTAATTATAAACATGTGAAAGAAAGCTTTCCTAATGCCCAATTTTGAAAATTCGGGCACCGGCTAGTTTGACTAATAGTTCATTCGCGATTGGAAGCACAACTTTTTTTACCACGATTTGCCGATTTAGAGCCTGCGGGACTTTGCGTATTCTTACCGTACCGTGCTTCTTGATGACGGTAACCATAGTGGACCCGTTCAGAACAGTTAATGGGTTCAAGGAGGTCATCTGCAAACAGTTGCCGTAATGCTGATGAAACAGTCTCTCTTCTGGCCAAAGGAATTTGACGTGACTGAGCAATAGCTACAGGTTTAGAATCCTGCTTCAGACATATGCGGAGAACGGAGAGAGCGCGCCTTATTGTTTGTTCAAACAGTTTTGGGTACTATATCTGTAAGTCTGATAGAGTAATTGCAATGATCCGCATACGAGATAGGGACGGCGTGATTCCCAGTGCAACCATAGGGTAGCGTCCGATTAAGCGATGGGTATTTCCGCGGGTAACGGACATGGCAACTGATGACTTCACGGTCCCAATTTGCAACACTGTCACCACAAATCCCCCTATTTCTACCGGGACCTTCGTATAACTGTCAAATCGATAGGCTGAAGGATACAGAGTTACGTCATGTAGGTGTTTGTCATAAAAACTACTCGGTACTATAGTGATAAGAGAGGCTGAATCAAGGTACATACCAACATGTGTTGTTCTATCATGTGCAATAACTGTAACAGTACAAACAGCAGGCAGAGGTAGTTTAGGCTCTGGAGAATTGGAACGATAGTTAGACACAGAAACAGTGTTACCAATGGAAAATACCTTTTCGGAGGACGGTAACTGCTGAGTAAAAACTGAATTTGTAGGATGCAACTGAGAAAGGCGTGCTGAACGACAACAAGGGGCGAAATGTCCACGCTTACCGCATCTTTTGCAATCCATTTCTAAGGCAGGGCACTTGGCAACATTGACTTTATGCTGTAGGCTACCGCAGCGAAACATTTTGGTGGGGATTGGGATTCGGTTGGCGAGTGATGCAGCTTGGCAACCTCCTCTATATTTGCGTGGGTGGCGAAACATCCCAACTGTTTGGCCGTACATGTTTTGAGGCGACCTGATTCCATAGCCTTATCCTAAGTCAATTTGGAAGCGTCTTCGGAAAGTAGACATTCCCGAATTCTGTTGTTGGTGATTCCACTAATCAACTGCTGCACTAGCATTATGCACTCGATGCTATTTTTCGGTATGGTTGGATACTAGCAGGGTCGTACACCGTGAATTAGGCGAGTAACGAAACCGTCTAGAGTTGCCGATCGTTGCTGTGTAAATCGGCCCAAGTTGAGGCGAGCAATGACGTGGTTTGTACGATGTCCCCATGACTTGTCCATCACCTCTATTGCTTTCTTTAAGGTATCTTCTGACGGGAGCTCCAAAGCATCTAATTGACGTTGTCCGTCATCACCAAGTACGTGTCTGAGAAGCTTCAGTTTTTGGCCTTCTGTGTAATTGGAAGCCGCAGGTAGTAGTTCAAGGTTGTTTGTAAACGAGGTTTTCCACGGAGCCCATGCAATTTCCGTGGGACTTAAGTTCGGACAGACCAATAAACTGTGGCAGGATGAAATTCCATGGCGTTGGTTAGCAAGCCGCGACGCCAGTGATGTGTACGAAAGGTCAAATTCACGAGCCATAGTAAAAGGTCACTCCAGTAAACGAACTGCTGTAAGCTGATAAATGTCTAACTGGATGAGCACAGTAAGGTGTCGCAAGGTTGAACCAATAGGGAAGAAAACAATTAGTTGCTTTGTGTGCGTGTCCGGGGTTGTGTGTACGTGTCCGTTTAGACTAGCCGTCAAGAATGCTGACAGAATACACAGTACCAAGCTTGGATGGCGTATTCAACGTGAGGACGCATGTAGGAATGTTGCATCATTGAGAATACTGATGGGTCAAAACTGCAAAATGTCATTCGCGTAAGGTCAAGGTGCTGATTGTCTCTTTTCACAATTGCCTTAGGCTGGTCTGAATAGGCAAGGTTACTTTGAGTGAGCACACCAAGGTCGAGTTCCTGCGAAGTGGTTTGCAACACGTGTGACCCAAGTCAATACACGTAGTCATGCCTATGACGCACCTGAGCAGCGCGGCATTTGTCTACATTGAATGGAAGGGTATTTAGGACTGACCTGTTCGAAATGGGGTTAAGGTCACCCTGGAGCTTTCCAAAGCCCTTCAGTTCCCTGATTGCCCACCATGTCCGGTTACCATCAGCGAAGAATAGAGAAATGGAAGTAAGTACCTTTACTGGGTCATATATGAATAATAAGAATAGGTGAGGCCCAAGCATCGAGCCTTGGGGTACACCGAACTCCGCCTCGAATGCGTCGGACAGGGATTCTCGAGATTGCATATCCAACACATGAGTGCGTTACAAATGCCACAGCAGCATTCGGTGGTCTAAGCCATCAAAAGCTTTTGAGAATCCCAGGTAAATGATGTCTACTCCTGCTCCACCATCAACAGCTTCAGTCCAGGTATTGCGCGTAATAAACTGGTTCGTGGTGCGTGAGCGGTTTAGTCGGAAGTCATGCTGCTTCGGGGCTCTTATACTGTGGCCTTTCAGATACTGGATCTCTGCACCAGAGCTGATTGATCCTATAAGTGGAAAGCACAGGAGGCTGACTTATCGGACGGTAAATGGTTGGGTCAGTGCGCCGTCGCAACGACACTGGACATTAACGTGGTGCGACGGTTTGCTTTCAAGCTTGAACCATTGAGCTATACTGGGTGGTACCCCCGGCCCCTTGAGAGTTACTCTTACCAGGTTGGTCATTCGTGAGAGGTCAGACAAGCTCAGTTTTCTGGTCCTCAAGCTTGGGGTTTGAAATCTGATGACGTGCCTTACTCTAAAACGAACTACGCATCACCTCACTGCCTTGCGATTTTTTTTGAGTCAAAGGTGCTCCTCAAGGACCCTTATAGTCATCCTGTCCAGGTTTGGGCGCCATGGTAGTATCTCAGCCCACATAAAATCATAATCATTTCCTCAAGGTTCAACTACATCCTACATCGGCCGTCGCGCAGAGTAGTAAGCGTCGCCTTGTCTACTGCGTACAGCAGGGAATATAAGCGAAAAGCTGCTATTGCTGGCACCTCCATTGTTTCCTTTTCACTTGTTTATATTGCTCACCTCACAACCCCCATTGCTAGCCTAGATTCTACAGTTCCCAGCTTGATTGACAGCAAACCTGGAAGCACTATGTTTCTACCATCTGGAACTATCTTCCCGCACCATCTACCGGACGTCAATTGCCAACCGCCCCTTATAAGGCCACGCACCGTAGTCAGCTGTTTGTGCTGACATGTTGTTGACACAACGTGTAGGCTTCTTGACTCTCAATGTTTGCTTAGGGTATTGAGGTTCTCCGGTAATTCCCCGTTCTCTCCCTCTTATTACCCTTCATTCCGTTGGTTGGTATGGCTAAATGGCATCAAAGCATCATTTCAAATGGCTTATGAACTGCTGTTGTTGTTGATCATGATGCGGATGATGATGATGTTGCTGAGGATGATGATGGTGGTAGTGGGTCACTGCAGCTATCTCCAATATGAATAGGTGTGATGACTCCTCACTTATATATTGCTTGAATTTTCTCCTCCTCTAGATAGCCCTGATAGAAAATAGCCAGATAATTGGCTACTGCTTGTAGGACCTTCGCCGAATTTTGTCCAAACAGGAGAGCTGTGAATGCGCAGGGACAACAGCTTCTTTAACGCAGCTTATGCAGTAAAAGTGATAATTCTGACGGTAAGACCGTAAAAACAGGGGTAATCAGTGGGCCCGTTACCCTCTGGAACGTACGTGAGTAATGGAATCATAAGAGATTGTCTGCTTCCGTTGACGATCGCCTGCACCCGTCAGTCTTGACCTGTGCTAGAATTTCACGTTGCACTTTACGAAGGTCCTTAACTTCCATATATAAATGGTTGCATGTTGTACAGAATCGATGCATTAGATCCTGCTAAAGCGTTAACTTGTTTTCGCGGATCAATTTCACGTAAATATTAAGTTGATCCACGTATGCTGTCCAGATTTCGGAATGCGTGGGTCATTATGAACTCTCCAAGCTAAGTCTCTGAAGGTCATACAATTATCTTCTCCGCTCCTTAGATATGACGCTTTTGCTTTGAGGCTGGAAGGATTTCGGTTCCCGTGCTAGCGCTACCAGTGTGTCAAATGTCCTTGCGAATTTCTGCCAGGTAACTTCTGATAGGTATTCAGTTAAGAAGGTACAAGATGTTTCGTTAACAAGCTCGGACAATACATTGTAGTGCGTGACCACATAAATTTATCATCTTCTTCTCCAGGAGTTTCTGAAGCGTATACATAGTTAGACAATAGAGTAATATTATCACTGAAACCTACTTTTGTGCATTCAGATAATCCATCTGCAATGAGTTCTTCGTTGTCCTGTTCTCAGTCCAATTTGTGGTGGCAGAGGAAACGTGGTTATACGGAGCGTAGCTGGAAATTAGCCATCGCAAACAGGTTTTAACAAGACACACCATCGATTACCGCCATTTCCAGGTCGTGCACATTAAAATCTACTATGATGACAATGTGACTGCATTAGTTGTTTAAAGCAAGCAAACGAACGCGGTTCAGTTTGAAGTCCATTTCCAATGTAGAGATTGGCGGACGGTCAATTTACGACTATAAGACGCGTGTCTTTCTTCCGCAAACATAGCCAACCTTCAAGCCGACCGGGCACATATTTCTGGGTAGTTAATATGTGTACATAGGAGGTTGGCCTTGTAACACAGCATTGCACCACTACCTCTCCCATTTCTATCGTTCTGAAGCAGCGACATACCAGGTAACTTGACCTCAGAATCAGTTATCTCAAGGCTTAAGTAAGTCTTTGTAATCATGATGAGATCCAGCGGTTGTGACGCCAGGTTTACTCTAAGTTCGGCTAACTTACTGCGAAGAACTTGGGTGTTATTATGCAAACGGAATAGTGGTTTCGTTGTTAGAACTCTGTTGGTGCATGTTAAATTCGCGTTTAATTTTAAGCCGACCTTTCGGCGCTCGGCCGCTAATCGTTCTTTTGCATAGGATGTTGGTCTATACAACAATGTCCGTCCGTGGGTCTCCCTGTCCTGTCAGGTGTCGCAAGTACTATTGTGTCTATCACTCGGCAGGAGTGTGGAAGCAAAAGTATCACTGAGGTTGCAAGTTCCATTGCATTGTTGACAACTTGTGGCCAAACGTTTGCTGTTTTTAGCTGAATATCCTCGATAACCTAGAGCGATGCATCAATCAGCTATCTAATAGTGCCTCTGCCATTCCTTCTGAGTATAGTACCAGTCACACAATCTTTGGACCGCAGTCATAACCGTTTGGTAATGAAGGAATTCTCGTCAGTGGATTAGGGATAACTTTTTCCAGGGACAGTATTTCGCGGATGCAGCAACACTACTCTCGGTCACGAGTTGGCGTCTTCTGAGCAGGAGAACCAAATAGTTCAGGATTACAGTGTACAAACATGGTGTTGTTGTGTGCAGGAGGTTCGTCGTGGTTGTCCTTTTCCTTTGACGGCACTATCCAAGGAACCTCTGACCGTATATGCGCCCCGATCAAAGAGTTGCGCACACAAAATACTGAGAGTAGCGCGGTCTCTGTCTCCACTGTTGAGTTCATTTCTATTCAAAACAATCGACGTTTTCTGCAGTTCAATGGTTTGCTGACGCGCTACGCGTCTCAGTATAGTGCGCACAACCCGAATGGCAAACGCATCGTAGATGGAATTCCGCTGGTTGCGATCGTCTAGCAAATTGCCTTTCAGTGCGACAGGGTTTGACTCGGGAACGTTAGTGCGCAGGTTTGTTTACGCACTATGGTTCTGTATAGCAAATATCGGTTCGGGTGATATGACCGGTAACTTAGATTGGTTAGCAGGCAAGAAAGAATGTCGTGAGAGCTACTTCGCACTACTCGTGCTCGGTTGAGAGCATAGAGATACGGGTATCATTTCTGAGGTTATTATCGGAGCGACCGAAGGGTATATTATCCGACCGTGGCCTGCGGGTGTGCTGACTGACTTGTTAGGTGTAACGTCCTGAAATGTAATAAAAGCAGGCACGTCGGATAAGACTTGCATACCTAGAAGCTTAGTAAGTGTCGGGGTAGGGTGCGCATATGCCATGAGGTGGTTAGCAAGAATAAGTTTGTTCTTGGACTTAAGGACCGAACGCAGAGGCTTTTGCTGTAGAACGCGAGCAGTCTTGTCATACTACACTAACAAAGTGCTGAACCTTGCCATTTGCTGGACTGTTTCCGTTAACTTTTCGTACGTTTTTATGAGCACCGGTATACAACTGACGATTAGAATTGCTTTGAATTTTGGTCCATCCCAGAGCACATCAGTCACGACGATTTGTCGCCTAGGTCCTAGTTGAATAACACCAGCACACTTGTGTTGATAGTCAAGGGCTCAGTTTGCACTGGATACTACTTTTCTTACACCATCGTACACATTCCGTCCCAACACATTTATATTTAATGACCGTAGGTGCTGCGCTCGAATGTGGCACTTGTCCAGTCCCCATAGGTAGAAGGTGAGTAATCCTCATATTAAGCCTAAAATATCAGTTCCAAGCATTGATTCACCAGAACTTACCGAAACCTTCTGCTTTGAATTTTACTGCTCTGACTAAGCTCCGTTTGCCAGGAGAACCGCCTGTAATTTAGACTGAGTACTTTCGTAAAGCCAAATTTTACACAACTTACGACTGAGAACACGCACTTGATCCAAACGTTGTAGGTCACAGCCGAGCTGATGGATGATAGATGACCAAAATGGTTACTGGAATGCAGTTTGCAGAAGGCTAGCTAGTCGAACAACTTCCACGTGGTGCCACCTGGGTGGTTCGGGTTAATACCGGTCCAGATAATAGTTCGATGGCAGTGTTCCAGGACGCGGTGGGTTTTCGCCTGACAAGCGTTCTCCCTATGAAAAGCCACAAATGTCCTGCTTATCAACACTGTGGCGCAGTGGATATGGCTCGCCACTAAATAAAGTCACTGCCTTGCCATACCGACTGAGTTGACCCATTTCACAAACGTCAAGCAGTTCAAAGATTTTCTCTGAGCTTTTTCCTATATTAGCGAGTGCACCGAGCAACCTCACAAATTCACAGTACTATTAACAGATTGACTCAACTTAATGACTTATACATGCCCCCACATACATACACACCTATATCCAATAGGCACTGGTTAACTTGAAACATTCCTGTACCATTATTGATTTTACGCCTTTGTATTACCATCCTTCTACTTTTGAAGGTATGTTTCGCCCCGTCAAGAATAAATTATTTATTCATGTAACCACACGTCCGAGGTTTATCACATAATGTATTATGGTGGCGGGAGTTACTTACGAAGGGGAAACCTTCACATTGATCCTGTGCGCACTAATCAAGCAGCAAATAATGAGAAGAACGCGAGAGACCAAGGACGAATTATCCAAGTGTCAGATGCTCTATTTCATATTGGTTCTATGGGAGCGCTTATCTTCCGCAGACAGCTCCGTCAATCACTTGTATAAAATTGGTGGCGGACTCTATGCACGTGTACGTAGGCAAATGTCGCGTAGTACAATTACGCCATAGACATAACTACACCTACATACTTGGGACAAACGAATTGCAGAATGGCTCCCAAGAACGTGATCTTGGTGTGATCGTATAGAGCGACCTCAACTGTTCAAAACAGGCTGAGGTAGCTGCCAAAAGAGGCAACCAGCACGTCGGCATGCTGCGGAGGGCATTCGGGAGATTTGACCCCTCAATCTTCCCAATGATGCTCAATTCCTACGTGCGCCCGCATGTTGAGTACGCAATCCAAGCCTGGCAACCTTGGTTGAAACGTGACCTAGAAGCGATAGAGGCACCACAACGGAGAGCAACAAAGAACGTGAAGGGCCTGCGGTATCACTCTTACCACCGAAGGCTGAAGTTGCTGGGAATTTTCAGCGGACATTATCGAAGGCTGCGCGGCGATCTCATATTAGCGCATCAGATATTGAGTGACCCCAACCACGTATGCCGCCATTTGCTAAAACTTAGCCACAACACGCAGCTCAGGGGTAACTGCTTAAAGTTGAAGGAACAATATAGCCGTCTAGAGTGTCGACGGAATTACTTTTCCCTTCGGGTTTGCAAACCATGGAACGGACTCCCAGACTCAGTAGTATCCTCTCCTACCCTGGAAGTTTTCAAAAAACGATTCGATGTTGCTCTCAGCTCCCAACATTTTGTTACCTAAGCTCCTCTGTTGTGGATTACGCCAAGCATGTTTTCAACAGGACTAATGTATCAAGTGGACCTAAGTGAGCGACCATATTTTATTTTCTCACTCCTTACCTCAACTATCACTGCGCCCCAGTGTCTTCCTGAATGTTTACGCGCGATATTTCTTTTTCATTTCACACTGATGTTAATTATCAAAGTATTCATCTCGGCAGACGTTCCATAGATGACCCAGACATATTTTAATTGCATCATATTCACCGCTACCATCCTACGGGACGTGTCAAGCACTTGCTTTTATCCCGTGATAAATCATTGTTCATTGTTCATTGTTCAAACTCACGAGAAAACTAGGTACGAAGATAGTATGATCCATGTGACACATGGCGCAACAGACGAGTAGTGCGTTTTGATGTAGGGCTTCACTAAGGGCTGCAGTTGCAAAGGTAGATGTGATAGACACCTAAAATCTTCATAGACAATGGGCGGGTTGGAGCTGTCAAATATCAGACTGTCTTTGGATGCTTCCCTCTTCTCTCTGATGTTAAATGCAAAGGTGTCTCCCTACGTGGAATACGCTATCTGGGCTTGGCAAACCTGGCTGAAGCATGACCTTACAGAGGTCGAGACCACACAACGTCCATCAGGGAAAAGTATATTGGATTCACGGCCCAAACCCCATTAGCCAAGGTTGGACAAACTCAGAGTATCTAGTGGACGACACCGGCTGCTTCTCCGAGACTTCATACAAACATAGCAAATATTGCAAGGTGCTAGTCAAATATGCCCTCACCTCCTGAAACTCACTCCGAACATCATGCTGATAGTCGATAGCTTGATACATAATAGAGAGTACAAACGTCTAGATTGTCGGCAAAATGTTTCCTCCTTCCGGGTCCACCAGTAGTGGGACGCACCTACAAATTAGGATGTTTGTGCCCCGAACTTAAACGTTTTTAACAATATCCTTGGAAATTGGGCGCGGATCCCAACACACATATGAACGGATGCCCTGTAGTTTATTTCGACTAATTACCTTTTAAAAGCATAATATCCACTGTCATACGTAAGTTAGTGCAGGCGGGCAAGCAGTTCAATGTCATTAGCTTTTTACTCATCACAAACCATCGTTCCATTACGCTCCAGTCTGGAGTCCATCGGGTAATGAATCCGTTTGAGATAAGTTAGCACGATTGAGGTCATATGCATGGATGTTCCGCAACTCAAGCGAAACAAAACACATCCATGCTTACTGCGCATTTTGAGAGGACAATTGCACTTGCGACGGGGAGTACGCTGTTTTAAGGACATTGCGTTCGCTTTGTGAGCTTACCGCTTAAGCTCCCAGTTGATCGGGCAACTGCTGACTAGACTCACCGGCCAGGATGGGATTGAGAGGAATAGTCTTAGTTTTATTCGCAGCATCCGCTTGAGCATGTCCTTACTCCCAAATGCACTCAGTTCTCTGTGTGTTTTGGATCCTCCTTGGTCCTCAATCTACACACTATGTGAATTAACCCGGTTGACCGGTCTTCACCCCGTCCCTTCACATACAATTCTCATATGCGAGCTTGGATTGACGGACCTATTCACGCTTTCTCCCGATCTGATTTTCAGCTTATGTGGACAAGTTCTGCACTGCGGCTAGTCGTAGCTTTTACCATGAGATATTTGCTTACCAACTGATGTCATAACTTTGTTAACGAGTGTAGTAGACCAAACCCAGCATCTGCCTCGTTATAATTTCTTCAGGCTCACCTCGCTTTGCTCAGCTATCCAGGCATTGTGATGGGTGCATCATCTGATTTATAATTCGGTTGTCAAGGATTTCCTCCCAGGTGAGTATAAATACGAAATCAATTATGCACGCATTCCCTTGGTCTGACGAACATTCGTGTCACCTGCGAAGCACCACACGTAGATGTATTAACCGAGTGTATTCAAGCCTTTCTGAAATATTCATTCGGAAGTTCCGATGCATAACAGGAGGCCAAATAACTGGAACATTGGAGATGGAGTGGCAGATACACTCTGCTTCAAATATATGACTTCCGATTGATGCTACCTGTTATCATATTCACCGTATACCAGTACACATTGACAGTTGTCTACAATCAGTGCTGTTCTATTGACTACCTCGCTTTCTCAGAATCTCTTTTCTCCGAAATGGTTATTCATTAATGTACGATAGCTGGGAGATGATTTCATCTTTAAGTAGTTCTAACCCTAAACGGTCTCCGTGCTTTTCGCTCTGTAGAAGGCTTATGAAAGGTAAACCCATCATTAAAGGCACCCGGGTTATTTCATTGTAAGGTGTGTGTGTATTCTTGAAAAGTGCATTTTATCAAGTAACTGCCACCGAAATCAATACTAGCCTAACTGGTGTAGCTCGTCATGAGTAGATAGAATTGATCGCGTTTCTCGCCTTCCTTCCTTGCGGAGAAGTCGAATGACCAGGACGCTCGAGACATCTAAAACGCAAGTTGTGGGTAACTGTTATTTACTCCAAGGATTATATATTTACCATAACTGCTATCTCAGTATATAAAATCTTGGGTATGATCATCCATCTCTGAATAGTTAATGTCTGAATAATAAACAATAACCAGTCATCGATTGCCGATATATGAACAAGTGTATTGCGTGGGAGTACCGGGCCGAGTAGAACAGAACTAAAGTTTAAAGTAGAACAAAATACGCGTCTTGGTGGAATCATCCAACAGTTTGCATGAACGCAAACCTTCACCTCCTCACTGAGACGTTACAGAGAAGGCAAGTGAGAACACATTTAGTTCACGTTTTGTTTGATCTTCCGTCTGACTAACATTATATCCTGATCACCTCACTAAGTTAACCGGCATTTTGCACGGCTTGAGCTTGCACCATGTAAACCCTATTGCTCCAGACCTTAGTATGTTGACCATTTTGCTCCAGTTCCTTTAGTGGTCAACTTACGGTGGTTTTACTGTATAGTTCTAAATTTAACTGACCACGCATCATGGAGTCGGATTATGTAACGGTATAATTTCGGGGCTGAATTAAGCTGAGGTGGAAGAGCGTTCCACTTTCGGGAGATTAGGAAAAGGAAAACATTTACCAGTGCACTTATCGACTGCAGTGTGTGACCAGTTTGTGCAGGTTTGTACAGTGGCTCAGTTGCAACAGATCGCGGCAAAAGTGCTTGGGGTTTGCAAGTATTTAGTGTACCTTGGTCAGATCACTCCACAGTCAGTGATGCTCGCTGCTTTTCAGTCCAAGAGCCTTCAGTCAGATTTGATAAACGAGATGAGACAATTTCTTGACATTTTTGATTTCGCCCTGTCTGGGCATTTAGTCACATCAAAATCGTGCTTTCAACTGGGATGCTTGGTTTGGATAGACCATTCCACATTGGGCATCACAAAATACTATAGTGTTGACTAGCCCTTCTCGGTGATTGCTCTTCCTGTTTCGAGCAAATATGCTCATCCTGTATAATTACTCCTAGATGGCTTTTCTAAGAATTGTACCTTAACTCATGTGTGGAAGCAGCAAACGCGCTGCAGATGTAATACGCCCCCACATTTCAAAGAGTCTTGCCACCAAGCGATCTACCAAGCTTTGTCTTCTGCTCGCCAGGACTAACCCACATCACTATTACTGCGGAGACTGTATTGCAAAAGCTGACTTCTCTACGCAAACACAGCTCGCCGGGTGTCAACATCATTCGTCCATTGGCATTGGGAGCAGCAGCAAACCAACGGGCAGGACCTTTAGCTTCAGTTTTTCCAGCGCTGCTTAGACCAGAACCAAGTTCCTGCCATGTGGAAGCTTGGAATAATAACCCCGATTCACAAAGGTGGAAGCAGAACTGATCCATCCAACTACCGCCCAGTATCCCTTCTTCCTATGCTCTCCAAGGTCATGGAATTCATAGTTGTCGATGCACTGGTGTGCTATCTGGAAAACTGCAACCTCATCACTCCTGAACAGCACGGTTTCCGTCGACAGCGGTCATGTACAACTAATTTACTAATTGCACGCAGTAGTTGGACCGAGGCAGCTGACGCTGGAGAAGGTGTTGATGTGATCTACTTGGATTATTCCAAGGCTTTCGACCGTCTAGACCATCGGATACTATTATCCAAGCTGCCGCATTACGGGATCGGCGACCCTCTTTTAAGCTGGATCGCCAATTTTCTATTTCAACGGCAATTAGTGGTCAGAGTTCGGAGCTCTTTATCGGACCCCATACAAGTCGAGTGTGGTGTGCCGCAAGGCTCGGTTCTAGGTTCACGTTTGTTTTTGGTGTTTATTAATGACCTTGCACAGGGAATCGCTTCAAACTTCCTAATGTTTGCCGACGATATCAACATCTGGCGCAGGATCCAGGCGAACGCCGACCAACATGCGCTTCAGAGTGATTTAGATACGGTGTATCAATGGTCGATCCAAAACTTATTGCATTTCAACGTCAGTAAATGCAAGGTGCTTTCCATCCGACATTAAAGCAGTTACTCATACCGACTCGGAACGAATATACTACAACATTCAACTCGCGAACGTGACTTGCGTGTCCTGGTTCAAGACGACTTGGCTTGCTTCAGACAATCCGAAAAGGCCTCGAAGAACAGGAACCAACACGACGGGCTGTTGAGGCGGGCGTTTGGACAAATGAACAGCTCCATATTTCGACAAATGCTCAGTGCGTATGTTCGCCCCCATGTCGAATATGCAATTCAAGCCTGGCATCCATGGCTGAAACACGACCTTAATGCACTGGAGCAGCCACAACGCCGGGCATCTAAGAACGTCATTGGAATGCGCAATCTTTCCTACCGAGAGAGGCTGCAACGATTTGGGGTGTTCAGTGGAAGCTATCGCAGATTACGAGACGACCTGATTATGGCATATTTGATTCTGCGAGACCCACATCATGTGTGCCGCCATTTACTGCAAGTCAGCAGCAATACAAACCTGAGGGGCTACGCATTAAAACTCGCAGAACAATACAGTCGTCTGGAGTGCTGCAGAAATTTCTTTTCCATCCGTGTCTGTCACCCGTGGAATGCTCTCCCAGAATCAGTCGTCTCTGCACCGACACTAACAGTATTTAAAAGACGGTTGGAAGAAGCACTCATCCACTTACACTCTGTCACCTAACACTACGTCCCCATCCTACACCTGGAGTTTACCATGGAATTATTTGTTGTTAACTGTGGGTGCTGTAAATCTAAGGAATCGTAGGACTACAACGAAGCAAACGATAAGTCCTTATTTTCATATTTAAAGTATTAACTATTTTACTATCCTTATCATCATTGTTGTTAGGTTCATATTCCCACCAACTATCCAACGGGAATTGTAAAGCAATGCTTCTTAACCCGTATAAATTCATTGTTAATGGTCATTGTTCATTGCTCTGAGGTTGCACAATCAAAACTTTGCAGTTAACCAGTTCAAAGTGACTACGTACAGGTGCGGTCGAGTTTACCTAGCAGTGCCATATGATCTCATACTGCTTTGACATCAAGCCAGAGTTTAAGATCCTCCATGATAGTCTACGAAAAATAAGAATAGACCTGGTCTTAGTACCAAGCCATGGAGTTCTGCATGTTAGACAACTACACAGTCAAAGACACTGCTAGGTACCACATTCAGTTGCAGCTGAGTGAGTATGGCGCGAATTCTCGTCGCCAGGCAGATGTTAATCCGCTTAGCATTGGCTGTCCATCTGCACATGCGTGAACGTCTGCCTATAGCTCATGTGGGTTGATCTTCGACTGTTTCCCGCAAAGACAGATGCGAAACGCTAAAATCGTATCGTTATGATTCCAGAGATTACAATTGCACCTAGGTCTGTTAAAACAGATTACCATCAAATGGTACACACCAGTTGCTGAGAGCCAGTGTTCGAAGAACCTTCACCATTCAATCTAAGAAACAATGCCTTTGTGATAAAATTACTCCGATATCGCAAATGTCTAAGGAGCAACCTCGTTGCGGTTGAATAACTAATGCCATGAAACTGACCAGCTCAACTTATCAGTAGTAAGGTATAAGTAAGATATTAATGATATAAATGGAACGCAAATTGGCTGGTGAAAATACTGAGGAATTGTCTGGGTCAGGTAGTAAAACGAGTGCACTAACCCCGATCTCGTAACATTTAAGCATTCAAGGAGCCCATATTACTAAAAAAAACTGTTAACGATGAGGAGAAAAAGTTCCTCAGTATATCGTGCACCACTAGTCGAGAAGGTATTGCTTTTGGCTACACCCCTTGAATTCCGAATTTTCTCCTTCAATTCTAGTACTAGCAGAAATATGTTCTCATCAGCAACTTTGAGGCTGCGGTCCCACCATGGCCGTATTACTGCAGTTTACTGCGTAAACTCCACCAAGATCATACATTATTCTGCAGCCAGACACACTAGGCATTGCATACACGGATGTCGACAGTGGTTGTCTGAGCCAAACACACTCTGGAACGTCACGTGACCTGAGGCGCAGGGTTCCAGCGAAGGTACTGCGACCTTCCTTAATCTCTCTCTAACTCAGTGCTCATTAACAATTTTGAGGCTGTTACCCACAAATCGGGTTTACTATGATCAATTGCCCCTCCAAAGGCATTTCCATTTCGAAAGATAATTAACGATTGCCCGTCGCGCTTTTGCCTTTAATTATTTTCGATCATTCAATGGAAGCAAACAGTTATTTTCGTGCGTTTTTATGCAAGCAAGAGGAGTTTACATCAATGAGACGGCTTATATTACTTAGTTCTAACAATTTCTGGTATAGTTAGTGCAGTTTCGACTGCTGAATATCGTAGGTGGTGCTCCGATTTCATTTGATTCCTTACTTTTGTTTTCATTGTTTTCATTGTCAAAAATCCACGTTAGCACCTATAACTTGTTACGAATAGGATCAATATTCTCAATTCTCTTTGCCACAGTAATGTATACACACCACATATCTTCTCCCAAAATGTTGCTAGTTGTGTGCTTTGGAAAGCTATTTTCAATGCGTTAACATCGCAGTCCTAGAAAATATGCTTCGGCTTCTATTTATACCACGGGATAGATTCCTTCATCCACTGAAAAGGTTCTTAGCACGCAGCCATTTACTTGGCCTATTTCCAAATCAGGAAATTATTTGCTGATAGAATACGCCAATACAGACAAGTTGCAAATTATTTCAAATGTGAATGGGCATTTTTCGTTTCTTCGAACGAGAAACATTGTTAGTTCTGGCAACATCAAAACGTGGTCAACCGTGACTCTGTGTTGCTAAAGCTGCGATTTGTAAAGAAAACTGGCAACCCTATCCTGAGCAGTTAAAATATTTGTCCTGTTTCCTTGCAAGCTGAGGTTCAGCACACTTATTTCTCCGAAGAAATCCTCAAGATATTACAGTTTGGAAATGAATACGCTGTCTGTTATTATGGCGTATAAGCCGTTCTCCTCACCTTTACCCAGTTACTTCCTTTAATTAAACGCTTGTTTCTTCTAGAACTTTGAGCACTCGGTGTAACACTATAGTCTCGTGGTAACCTACGCACTTCTGTGTGCAATAACAGCACGTCGAGTTTGCCTCCAAATTCATTGCACAACTCTTTGAAAACTCTTGTATTTGTCGCACTATCGCAGGTGACATTTACTATTTTCACTGCCTTGGTTAACGCGTCCAGCAGAGCTGGTTGAAGCGTTTTCACTGCTGTAGCATAAAAATGTAGGGTGAAGTGCCTAAAAGTAGCATACGGAGTAAATGTTTGTCTAATGTTTGGAATCCGGGAACAATGTTTAACATGGATAGTGCTCTGTCTGTACAGACACCTGCCAACTTTGACCACAGTAGCTCCTCCTCCACGACAAAATTTTCCCCCGTTCGAAAATCAGCTTCCCCTTGTGTACTTGTGCTCACTGATTCTGATAACAAGTAGTCTTCTTTGAAACCATCGCCTTTTATATACCGATCATAAGTAGATCAGAACAAGATGCAGCATCGGTCAACTCATCTAACTGCAGTACGAGGAATGGACTTGAATTTATTTCTTTCAACACCGTATTCAAAATATTTTTGCTCACATCCTCCATGCGACTTTTGTTGTTGTTGGTTAAAAGAGATATCATACTTTTCCGTATATTGCTCTCGAAGATGGAGCTTAACCGCTTCCATAAGGAGAGGTTTGGTGAACTCCTCTCTTGTAGTTTGCGGTTTCTTGTTTTTGGCGATTCAACTAACGATGCTTTACGAAGCTACAAGAACACCTTCAATTGACGGAAAAATGGAGCCTGATGCATCCAGACGCAAACATCTCAGCTCACCTTGTTTACCTGTGAAGAAATTAATTTATTTTCCTACGAACTGAGAATGGCTTCGCTCAAATTGATCTTTCAGTTTGCTGGGTTTCATGCTGTCCGTCGTCAGTACTGCTGCACAAAGCACATTGCTGTTTCTCAACCATTTTATCGACAAAATTAGGGAAGCCCCAATGGAGAAAACCTTCTCTGTAGGACTGCTATTTTCCAGAGGACATGGTTCCTGCAAAACATTATGCAGCGAGATGTCATGCATATCTATCTGACACCTGATAGATCAATTAAGTGTTACCAATGTTAAAAATTATCGAATTAATGCACTCACCTGCTATGGCTTCCCGACCAAAGCAACTGATGAATGTGATCAAGCCAGCACATAGTTATCACCTGCGTCCAATCTATTCTGCCTGCCTTAGTTGTGTGATCCCAAACTCAATGTTTACTGCACTTAGAAATGCTTACTATTGTCCCGATTCCACACATCTTTTGACGCTTTTCTGTATGACTCCTAATCAAACGTGAACGGATGTCAGTGACTTCGCATGTGTTTCACTCCTCCATTCCAAGTCACTTCTGCATGACAGCATCCCACCACCACACGGTATCGATACGTCGTGAGCACTAATCGATGTTTTGACACTACTAACTTGTTCGTTACTTTACCTGATCGGCTGAACTATGCTACAATCTTTATGTCTAATCGACTGTCATTCGATCCGGCTAACGAGGGCCTGACTCAAAAGGACAAGGGTAGACGCGGGAGCCGATAGAGGCGCCACCTAGTAGCTTGTGACAACTGACTAGCTACTGATGGTTAATCAATCGTGAATTGGTACCTAGTCGCATGTTTTGATAGAGATTATCTTGTTATTATGCTTGTGTTGCGACTAATTATTGATCCAACCCTCGTGCTAATATTCACCCTCCGTAAAATGCTATTTTACCCATATGGGGTAATTACCCCCAGATTAAGAGCCCCTGAGATAGCTGGATGCCTATTGGTGCCTTACCAGCAGCTCGGAATTGTACGTTTACATTAATAAAAGTGTCTCGCTTACACGGTTCACCACATCCTTTTTGGTTGAGGCTAATTATGTTTTCTTAGGTACTTCCCGATATAGTTAAGGACCTCGAATAAAATTCGGTACTCTTGTACTTAATATTTCCTGCAAGTTTGGTCATTTGTCTTGTCAGTTTACTAGCTTTCTTTAACTGTCGCGTTAATTTCCAATAGCTACTTATGTGTTACTGACATGAAAGCCAACTCGGCGGGTTATGACGCTCTTGTCAACAGCGCCACTATACGTATCCTTTTTTTTCTTCATATTGTTCTAAGATCGCGATTTACCTATCCAGAACCACTACTTATATCTTCCGGTTTTAGAAATTTAATGTTAACATTATAGTACCTAGGTTCACCACCTCTTCTGCGCTTTTCCGACTACATCGATGACATTTTGGAACCGCTAGATCCGGAGAAGACCAATGAGATAACTGAAGCGGCCGTTCTTAAAAGTATCTATGTGCGATCAGCAACGAGTCGTGAAACTACTTAATGAAATTAGGTTTAGTGAACTAAAGCTCTTGCAACTGCGAAAAGTGTGGTCTAGCAGAATCAGAAATAGTGGGTGACTGCAGCGACTATTGCGAAATACCTTCAAAGTGCACTAATACCGTGTAAAAACATCTTGAATAAATAAATATAAGGTTTACCTCTCGATCTAATATGGACTAGGCCAGTGGGGAGTGGAAATCAGCATTTAGATAATATTCTTTATCGTGTATGCAGAATTTAAAGACACAAATGTTAAAGACCATATGCAAATTCCAGTTGACTTGAGATCACTGTCCCTACAACGAATTTCGTCATTGCGTATTCTATTGTCCCAGACCAAGGCCTTGTGTGTGGTCCAGTTAAACCCTGATTTCTTGCCCCAAAATGTCAGCCCGCCCTGCTTTTATTCTGAGATTCTGCCGAATTGTACTGCTTTTCAACCATCCAACTGCCACAGTGTTTTAACATTGATGTGACTATAATCCATTCGTGCTTCTTCTGACAATGCAGGTCCTGTGGTTGCTGACCCACTGCTGTTTGAACACTAATGTGAATGTAGCACGGGCGTGTGCAAGTCCATCAGTATCCTTCGGAATGGTGGCTATTTAATTTTGTTTAATTTGACGTACAAAACGACATATATTGAGGCACAGTTAGTTCGTATATGCATTTTCTGAAGCCACTACTACTGGCCATTTGTAATGAGTTTCAAATGCCGTTACGAAATTGTTCTGGAAGTGCATGTTGTTAACGAGTTTAACGAATTAATGTAGGATTTGCTTTGTACTTAGTATCGTTTTCTTATCCGAATCTGTACTTGAATTTATAACAGGGAGACGGGTTGCTCAAGGCCAGCCAAGTGATTCTGTTTCTCGTATTTTACCCGAAGTCGGTCGGCGGCCGAGTGGTCTGCGCGCCTGGTTTGCAACTATAAAGTCGTGGCTTCGAATCCGCGTAGGGGTGGTCGTCCTCGCGGTTTACTCAGCCAGCGCGCGACTGGTGGTGGTCGCGCGGCAGCGAAGCGCCGTTAAAGCGTACAGCTGACACTTAATATCATAAGTGTACCCGAACTGCTTCCAACTAAACAGATTATGAGATGGTCGGATGACTCGGAACATGAGCATAAATGACTCCATCCGGTAATAGCTTTTATAGGAAATCAAACGATTAAGCTATATAGTGCAACTCAATGGAAGTCAAATGTACTTAGCTGACTCCACCGGATCGGTGTTGCACTGCGTATCGAATTCCATTCAAACGAAATAAAATTGCACATTTGGATCGAACAACATTCAACCAAGTTCAGTGGGACTAGGCTCAACTGATCGAATCCTCCAATAGCAGTTACGCTATACATTGTTACACCCCTATTTGTGGATATCTGAGGAATCTGTGAATCGTTATTGAGCATTTTTGGATGACACCGTGTTTGGTACTAACGTCCAGTAGGAATAGGCTAAACTATTCAGCAGTCACAACCGATAGACGAGATCTTCAAATGTAACTGTGTTCCACTATTCCTGCCTTGGAAGTTACCAATACACACACGCTCACAATTCTTGATCTTTATAGAAAACTTCTAGGTTTTGTTTATCAAGCGCTCTTCGATGCAGTTTTATTCACGTGGTAATTTGAAATCATCATGTGTTTTTACCCTTGTGAATTGTGGTTTTCCAACGGCCGTGTTACAAAAAGCAACTGGAAAAGCATTCTTTTGAGGTATAACAAATCTGTGAGAAAACATCCTGTTAACTGGAGGGTCGCTCTTCGAAAGAAATAATTGGGAGATCTGAGAGCGCCAGCATTGCTTAGCGTCAACATCTGTTTGCTCCTGACAGAATTTGTTGGGTTGTCGTGCACTGTCTTTTCCGGAGAATATTCGCAACTATGCACGACTATGTTGAAAGCAGCCTGGCTCCATAAAGAGTGGATGATGCTGTCGTATCTGTGGAATATTTAATTGCCATCGAGATGACCGTGCATGCAAGTACTGAAACAGGTGGTGAACTCCTTGTTTACACTAATCCATCTCTGTGTATTGTAACCAGGCACAGCTTTTGTTTCTGTTCTTACCTCATTAATTATTTAGTCCTAAAATGCAAGCCGAACTGTTAGAGTGGCTACGGCTCAATATTGTTGGTTAACATCTACCTATCACCCCCTAGTACAAAATTTCAAGCAGAGAACTTCCATAATGAATTCACAGCAGTTATCATAGAACACATCTATTATTCTTCGTGCATCTTCGCTGGAGATTCCAGCAGATTCGACACTACTGTCTTCACCATTCTTTGGTTCCGAAATACAGCAAATTTTCCCACAAGATCGGACGGGACCTTGAACCTAGTGTTCTCTGCATGTAATTGGACTGCAGTTGGCGGCTTCGAAGACTCAACAATAAAGAATTATAGTCATCCATAGCAAGACAACCCATCAATATATCATTTGCTGCAATAAGCATAGGTTCAGTTGGAGGCAGTGCTCTTCACAACTTATCGACCGACTTTGTGGAATAGTTGCATTCATCGAACTTAGTTTATACTTTGATATTGACGTATCGAAGTATTGTGAAAAATTGACATCTGTCTATATTTCCGTTTTGTCATCTGTTTTCTTTTCAAAACACTCTACATCCCAGCGGGCAGCTTCTCCTCTTCCCACCTGAAGTGGCTGCACTGACTGCAGGAGAGAGCTCGTAAGAAAAAGTGGTGAGGTCCCTCACGGTATGTATCAAACAGGAACTACACGGTCATAACTACGCGTATATGCGGTTTATACTTGGGAATGGTAGCTGTGGCGAAATCTGGTAGATTTTGAAACAATTTAGCGGTTACTCAACTTGCGCCCTATTTTGATGTGCATGTAGAATAAGTGAACCAGGCGTTCTGCTACCACGACACCAGCATGGCTTCAGAATCTTCTTTTGCCCAAGCGCTGGGGACTGTAGACTTATTGCCTCATGCAAACAGTGTAACTAATTTACTGAAGCACTTAACGTACCGGTACAGCTAGTGATCCGGACTGACTATTTCTCATCGTCCACAAAGACTGTGTCGACATTTTGATGGCTCCTCTTGCGTATGTGTGTGCAGTGTGCATGCAGTACCACAAAATCGCTGACTGCTGGATTGGTGTCAGTAGTGCAGCGGTGTCATAAAAATTAGCTTGCAGCTATCAATCTATCGCTTGCACTTCTGTTGACGTGGAACTTCTGAAG
Organism: Dicrocoelium dendriticum; assembly: GCA_944474145.2. Lineage (NCBI taxonomy): Eukaryota > Metazoa > Platyhelminthes > Trematoda > Plagiorchiida > Dicrocoeliidae > Dicrocoelium > Dicrocoelium dendriticum. Next base: position 43,553,985 of record OX104061.1, read on the forward strand.
CAAATCACTCATGAAATCCTGCTGTCGCAAGCGCGCTCGAATGACCCCCTTAATAAGCCTAGGGTATTTTTAGGTCTAGCCTTCATGCAGGCCTGATGAAGCTTTTGTGTCAAAAGCGAAATGTCGTTCACAATAAATACCTTAACCTGTCGTCTACCACGTTTTCTGAAATGATGACTTCCCGATCGGTTCCAAATGTGTTCCGAGCTATCGAGTACAGATACGGATCTCGTGTTCATAAATTGGCGGGTGAATGCCTGACGAAGCTTTTGTGTCAAAAGCGAAACGTTGTTTATCTCCGTAAATACATTACCCGGACGCCAATTACTTATTCACCTTTCGCTGCACGAAGAGGCCAGGTACAAGCAGCCATTTAAACAGTGCTCTTAGCTCGATATTGACGGCTGGTGGCTTGCACTCTTCTACATCAGTGGTGCTTAGATGTGATGACGAACAACGCTTTATCTTAGACTTTTCCAACAATCGCAACATTTACAAACTTCAGTCCCCTATGCCCTGATGATTCCAACCTTTGCCTAGTAAACGCAGGTCTCCTTCTCTACTGGACGTACTGCACCCTAGTGATTTCCCCTGGTCTTTTGGATGTGCAAGTTAAATTAATTGCCAGGTCATTGCGGCATGTATCCTATGTAGCGGTGTTCCGATGCCTACATTTGCCAACAGGCTTCTATCTATACACATCAACTCTTATAAGAAAGTGGGGTCACAAATACTAGTCCATACAAGTCCTCCACTTCATAACGCCTTATGTGAATGTCTTTCAACATCGTCTACTAGGTAGGATTACAAGTTAGTATATGCTCGCCTGTGCCAGACAAATGGGCTTGGGGCTCGAGAGAGGAGTAAAACCTCACGGGCCTAACCAAGAAGAGAAGTTGAGACGTTAGTTAAAGTACTATATAAGAAGGAAACAAAATGCACCCTGTGCATACCTCGACAATACCCGTTCAGTTGCGAAACAACCGGTCTTCATAATGCCAAAAAGAACGCAAGCTGTAATTGCCGCCATACATCAGGAGTCAAACAATGCAGAGTCCACCATCAGACTACGAGCTTTCTTTAATAGGTCTGCTAACTCTTGGCTCATTGATTCGCTATGGAGGGTATGAAGGAGAACAAACTTGAACCTGAAATGACATAATGGTGAATTCAGCTGACGTGAGACATGGTAACAGAACAAATAGGTGGTAGGAGTTATCTCGCGTTATCCATCTTGCGAACGGCATGGTAAATCTACAACCATCACAAAAAACCTCTCCTCGGTCATCCGTTATTTTACGCTTTTTCTATGAGCCAACCAGTATGATTATTGGTTCTTAAAGAATCGAAGTTGCATCCAGCAGGCGCAAACACTCCTAAAATTTACTTGCGCTTAGTTGAGTGAACAAGATCAAATCAGCAGTTTTTAAAACTGATGAGCACAAACAGTGGGATGATTTCGTCTGCCTATTCAAAGCTGAATTTAGGGTACACGTTGTGTGGTTGGGTTGCGACCCGCAACCTCTATAGAGACCTTGGTACAGGTTAAGGTAAACCTCGGTCATTCCGACCTTGACTCCGTATCTGGAACTGAAATATTTGGGTGTTGCTCATCCCAACACTGGCACACCAAGACCGCGGTTTCGTCCTGGTTTGGACTCGTCAAGTGGTGATAACGAGCCCGCGTTAAACTCAGAGCCTAGTACTTCATGGCTGACACAGTGACCATTATGCTACTGAGATCCGCGAGCAACGCTTGGCGCAGCGGAAAGCAATTCAAAGCTGAATTTAGGGAACGCGTTGTGTGGTTGTTGTAGGACTATACCATTTCTCACTTGCTAACATTCTTAACGCAATCACTTACATCCTTAGTGCAGAAGCTATCATTCCTAGTGCAGAAGCTATCATTCTTAGTGCAGAAGCTATCATTCTTAGTGCAGAAGCTTTTCTCCTTAATGCAAAGCCTATCGTCCGATAATCGTCCACATAGCATCTACGTAGTACTGCGTGGGCAGAGGCTACCAGCCAATAAAATTCGGTATAACGTAGTGACTGAAAACAGTTACGCGCAGAATACTCACGCTTTCGGAGCTGGGTTGGAAAACTGTGAGACTTGCGTGAGACTAGCGTGGTCCTACTCAAATGGACGACAATGGACGATGAACTGAGCTCAGCCTTTGCGTAGTGCGCCGCGCGCCCTCACTGGACAATGGTGGTGCCTGAGACATCCATCGGAGCGCGCAGAGTCCCTGAGGGAAGGGAAACGAGTGCGCTCAGAGCACCGGGTATAAGCCTGAAGTGGAGTCAAGTCCCTTTTGTAAGTGAGCAAAGGAGATGTCAGAGGCTAGGGCGCAATTGATGCACGCAGGACAACAGTGAACAACGTTGGCTTGGTACTAAAACGATACTTTAAACAAGAGGCACAGATAGGTTGTCTCGTTTTAGTGGGTATTCAGGCTAGTTCGATCGGATAGTTGAAGACGCAGTAGAAGCTGCCTTTTGACCTCGAAGTCAAGTTGTCTGTAACATAAGGAGCGGAACAATCTCCGTCGTAGCAGAATGGATACCAACCACTACACGTAACTTCTTTATTTATGCGATAAAATAGCACTTTTGTGACGGAGCCACAGGTCTCATTTGAACGTGGTGTCGAAGGTAATCATATTCCAAACAATTTGCCCCCATACGAACCACACAAGTCAAATCTGAATGAGGTACACAGGACAGCTCCTGGGTGGAATGATATAATCACCAATGGAGCGATGAAGGAGGCATGTGATAGATGTTTGATTGCAACCTTGCAATTTCCTTTCAAAGGATATGTTAATCGGTGAAGTATATTACTTTCCTTTTTGTTACGCAAGTAAGCAGACGTGTAATATTTTGTTGCGAAGGGATTACACTACAAGCAGCTGGTCTCGTGAAATATGGGGGTATTGCGAGCCGGTGCACTCTATGTTAATGGTCCCCAAATTTTGTATCGCTGTGAACCGGTCGACGTTTGTTAATTGTAACCCGGCCCGCTGAGGGGGTTTGTTGAATGTTTAGATTTTGGTTGTTTTGAGTGCATAAGTTTAATGTAATTGTGATTGAACATGCGTTGAAAATGAAATATGGTTACACCGAAGTAGAAATAAATTGATATAATACGTTAACACACTAGAACGCTAACTTATGGACAACCATGAGCGTGTTCCTATGCAACGAGACTGCTCCATCTTTGAGAAACGGTAGGCAATGGGGATTAATGTGTGTTGTCTAGGTCCAGTTAATTTGATTGCTTTCTTTTGGCTGCTGACACTGCAGAAAACCCCGCCTTCACACAGTTAGGTTGGCAGAAATGGCAATCTGTGCGTAATTCACTGTGGCTTTAATTGCAGAACACAGACGAAATTGTTTCTCATGAATGCGATAATTTCACAGATTGTGAGTCCGCAGTTTAGAAACACCTACAAATCGTCGAGATCCACAACTTTTAAAAAAATCCTACACACAATTATCTTTTCATAATCATTATCCACCAGACGAAAAATATCAAACGTAGTGTTCTGTTGCTTGCCAATTGCAATGAAAGGATGTTAATTTCTCCCGCATTTCTAGAAGAAGTGCAAGCATGTTAGTGTGTCCGCTATATATGGCGTAAGAGCGCGAAATATCAACTACACCCTGTGCGTCTGTGAATGTATACGTTTTCAGAACGTTTGTAGAATCCTGTTTCTGCTGGTAGTCTGATTCATTATTCACATCCTCAGCTGCTAAAATGGATGTGGTTGGCAGGTCCTAGTTTATTTCTGATGTGTGGCTTGTTTGAAAATAAGAAGCAATCCGATGGCTGTCAGCCAGTTTGCATCCAAACAATTCCTCTGAGAGCGTATCCATAGCAATTGCATTCGTAGAAGGCACAATTTGCTCATATGTCTCAAGTCAACTTTGCATTGTTCTCTCAGAATCTATTTCTGCAGTACAAGGAAAGCCCGGTTGAAAAAACAGAGATGGTTGAGTTCTGCACCTCGTTCCAGGTAGAAGTTATGTAGAACACGATGTTTACTAAATTTACTCGTCTCACGAAATCAGTTCCGGACATATCCTTGTGGGATAGCATGATCGTTAGAAGATGGAGAAGCTGTCTTTTTGTTAGATTTGATTAAAGCGCCGGAATGACACCCAGGTCGTAGGGTTGAAGTTACACAGTGGTGTTGGGTGACAGGAACTGCAATTCCCTATTAACTAGGTGGAATTAGGGAGGGCAACGACTTTGCCGAGAGCAGGTATGATGTTTCGTTTTTCTGTATTTTGCTGGTAAATCTTCGGAAATAGCTGCAGTCATCCATGCCTTTTTATTATCCTTCTAAACTGCCGGAATATTTTCATATTGATATTTCTAAAATTCGAGAGTTGGCTGATTTCCAAAGCGTTGCAGCCGGTTCTCGCTCTCCCAATGTGGTAGTGCATAGCACAACTGTGAAACGCGGGTTGCTTCTTTTCCCACCTGCGCATTTCTATCCGTCTGCAAAATGCCCTTATCGAACGGCGTTTTGAATAACAAAACAGTTTCTTATGAATTAAAAATGTCTTGAGCTGTGTAGCCGGAACATATTTCGGTCAATTTTCCGGCTAAACCGATGCAGCACACATACTTGTGTCAGCGCTTTCGCCCGATAGCTTACCAAACACAAGCTCGTCTATTGATGAAAGTCTGTAGCCACCTGGTTGACGATGTAAAGTCTGTGTTTTGTAATGCCTTTGCGAAGTGTAATGCTCATTCTTCAATCACGTGCACAGTTAATGGGATTTTCCGTCAGTGCTGACGGGACTGTTTCCAGCAAGATGGCTTAATGTCTTCGTTACCCAAATTTCTATCATTCTTACTTTTCAGTCTTCGGGTGTGGTTCAAAAAGTCATTCAAAACGGCTTTCCCCATTTATGTTACATGGATTTGTGCTCTGCGAACTCCGAAATTTTGAGGCCAAGTTAGCGAACTGTTCCTTCATAATATCGTCGAATGACTGATACTATTACCATAGATGTGAATGCCTTCGGCTTTGATGAAATGGAACCAGGCATCTTCTCCTTTGTAAGAACGATCAAAAAAAGCTATAAAAACGAACATAAACATAAAGTAAGGAGGTACGTCAGCAGAACCCGTTCAGTTCTGACAAGCGACTGATTACACAGTAAACTAATACACAGAGAAAACGCCAGTCACAGTACTTGAGACTGTATAACGGTATCACAAATCCCAAAGCGCCCGAGCGGAATACCACTGCTCTTTTACTTTGTAACATGGCTCTGTCAGATTTGTTCAGCGCACATCCCATAGTAGCATACTGGCATTAGTTACATTGGGTGAAAACCCCGGGGGGAGTGATGCGTCACTCGACCATTCTGGTGTGGCTTCTCCATGTCGTCGGTTGTCCACTGCGCCTGTCCAGCAACCGCGAAGAACCAGCGACACGGAAGACGATGACCGGGCATACGCAGTACGTGTCCAACACGCCGCAGCGGACGCAGCCGGACGAGCTCCTTCAGCGAATGGCTGCCTCCACCCAAGCCACGCTGCCTAACTTCTACAATGGTTACGTGGTGCAGCGGCCGCACACGTGCAATCGACCGCAAACAACAGTGCTCAAAACCAGAGAGACGGCGCAGGTCAGCGATATGAACAGGCGAAGTCGCGCAACCGTACAACAGTACAGTGCAGAGAGTTGCACAATAAACCCGTCCTTTGATGGATATACCGATGTCATGACGGTGCCACAAGTACTTCAGCTTAGAGAAAGCGAAGCGTGCTCTTGAGATACGCAGTGAAATCTGGTCTCCAATAGCTCCAATGGCTGTCATGCAACTACCCAGGTAGGCAAAACTCTCCGTAACCTCCAGTGTCCCAACATCAAGAGTGAGTGTAGGTACAGGCATCTGAAAGCGTTGGAAAAACGTTTTTCACTTGGATGGAGAAAAGTCATCCCATATTCTGACACTTCAATCGCCAAGTGGTTGGGTGCAAGTTGGACGACCTGTGGACCGTCACTCAGCAAGACGATATCATCAGCGTAGTCCAATTCAACAGCTCGGCTACCTGGGAGGAGCTTAACGCCAGCGCGTTTATTGAATTATGCAGAGCATTCCTTAGGACTTTCTCAATGACAAGGTTATCTAGATATTTGCACCTACATTGTCCCGGAATGTCCCGGATGAAAGCTTTAGCCAGACGTTACGTATATTGTCCTTTTATTGACAATGCTATCTATGATTGTGTCGCCACATGTAACAAATGTGCATCAGCAGCGAAACTTCCAAGCAAAACCATCCAAACCTGGATGCCAGCCTCTAAGCCATGGGAGAGTATTCACCTTGATTTCCCTAGTCTCGTTCAAGGCCAGTTTTTTGAATTGTGACTGATGTGTATACCAAGTGGCCGGACGTATACCAGATGAACACATCTACGGCAGCGGCCACGATACGAAAATTACGAGTTATTTGCACAGTTCAGTTCACCAAACACCTTGGTTTCTAATAACGGTTCGCAATTTATTTCCGACGATGTTGGTGTTTTTTGCCAGTGAAATCGTATCAAGCACTGCCGGTCGCCTCCGGGGTATCCCCAGTTCAACGGGTAGGCAGAAAGATTCGTGGATACCATCTAACGTTTACTTCTACAGCTGCGAGGGAAAGGACCCACAGTGGATATCATACACCTGTTCCTGTTAAGTAATATGAGCTACGAAAAACCCCGATCTAGCAGCCGGCAGATCCCCAGCGGAAACCATATTGGGACTTGAGACACGTCCTCCAATTAATGCAGTACTACCTAAGGTTACGCAACGGCTACTGGCCTCAGAGGTGAACAGACGTTTTCTACTGGAGAAGCCGGTGTACGCGTTGGATGCATGGCCAAACCACCAAACCTGGCAACCTGCAGTGGCACGATAAAGAAAATGCTCTGTGCTGTACGTGGTGTCTGTCGAAACATTGTCTGTCATACAACAGGTTTATCTGCGACGTAAACGACGGATCGAACGAACAATCACTTCTATTTTCGAGTTGCCGTTTGATATATTGCTGGACACATTTGAACTGTCGAAAATTGTGGGCCGCATTGAACCGACAGAGATGTGCGCTGACACATCCGATGGAGTCACCGGGAGAACTATGCGACTTACTAAACCTATGCAACATTTACATGTGAACCCAGTGTTTCATTCGTATGAGTCTGGAGAACGTGTTTTCAAAGAGGGAAATGTTACAACAGTCAATTTGCTGCCTTAAATGTACCATGTCGTTCCCCACAACGGACCGTGAACTTCACTCTCACCCAATGGTCCACTGTGGTTCATATCCATCAGACCGCCTCTAGCCCGAAACACTCGCACCGTAACCCTTGTAGTCGGCTGTCTTGTCTGTTCAATGTGACTTGAGATCTGGTCCATACACTGTCCGGTGCGGTGGTCTTTGTTCTGACGGCCCTAAGCCCCATTAACCGCAATCATAACACTTAGGTGAGCGACTACGCAGGATCGAGTTTGCCTGCCGTTCGTGGCCGTATGTCAGGTTTAATGACGGAGCATTAGAAATCCGTAGACTATGGGAAGATTGCGTTACTCCGAAACCATGCATTTGCATCTGATGGACTGATGGGTTTCAACAGCGATGGACAAGTATGCTCTTCAGACGTCCTGTGAAGTCTTCTCAAAGTTCAGTTAACCTGTGTTATTGTTCAAGCCTTTGGTAGGTGCTCTACACAGGGTTTAAGGTGTATCTATCTTTGAGCTGATTAGCGGCAGGCACACCTTGCGTGGTTATTCTCATGTTCTACACACGCAGGCGATTTGTAATTTTTAGTGCAGCTCAACTGACCAAACCGCTCACTTTTTTGCAGCGCACCTTCCACTCAGCTCTGCAACATGGAACGAGAAAGTTCTCCACACACGATTCCATTCCTGGTTTTCATTATAAACAATGAAATGGAAATAGTTGGCCTGCCTCATCTCAACATACCCAGTCATTCACCAGAACCTTAATCGTGTTTGACGTCCGGCAAACCGGACAGTTTAGAGCGTCGCACGACTCACATATGTGCGTCGCGTTTGGGTACATGCAGCCTTTCAACATGCGACGAGTTAACAAGTCGACCAAGTCCCTGAATATGGGAGGGCGAAAGTGACCTTACTGTGCACACCCTCCACGTGTTTGTGCTGCTGGACCAACATGTCTTAATCCTTGGGGCGTCGAACTACGACGGGGTCGTGGGACGTGTCTGACATGGGCCCGTCATGTCAGGCCTGAGAACGTTGTCAGTTGGGGACGACCGTGAAGCACAGATACTTGTGTCTCCAAAACAGGTGAGCTGTATGGGGCTTCACACTTATACAACCACCCCTAACTGATGTGTCTGCGGAGACGAAATGCACACTGGTCAGCAATGACTTGCTCGCTCGCCAAAGAAGCCCGTGCACCTGAGAGTGGAACTACCTAATGGGGTTGAGAAGAATCAAACTACGAATGGGGCCGGACGCGTCTGGCCTGAAAATGTTCACGTACGCACGGCTAACATTATGTGCTGACAAACACACCGAATCAGCAGACAACAAAGCAACTTCGAGAACGGGAGTGGAAGCCTACAGCCAAAGTGCCATTGCGATGGTCTATGTTAGACATGTGAACATGGACATGACTAATGATAGCATATTCGCCATCTGGTCAGCAAAATTATCGCTTCTGGTTTTCCCAGGCATTGCGTAGAGATAGGTCTATGTTGCGACAGCGAGCGTTTTCGAAAGATTCGTTTAACGACCTAAGGTTTGTCTTTCATTAGCTTTTCATGGTTTTGTTACCTTTAGTTTTGGCTAATCGCGATGGAACAAAGAGGAACGCGTATCCATCATCTGGCTGACGTGAAGGCTATTATGCTGAAGACCTATGAGGAAGGCGACAACTGGAAGAAGGTTGCAACTGTGTTACAGGTAAACGTGAACACCTGTCTCAGTTGGATTAGAAAATTGGAACTGAATGAGCCGAAAATTACTGCTACCGTGCCGCGTCGAAGGTCGCTGTCAGAAAGTCACGTTGATTGTCTGGTTGTATGCGTTGAATGGGAGCCAACAGTGACGTTAGAAACTCTTCGGTTACGACTGAAGGGTGAGTTCCAGGTGGAGGTAAGAGTCAGCCCCATTGCTCGCCACCTAGACGGTTTGCTCATGATAATGAAGAGGTTGAATTCAATACCGGAATCTATGGGTACCGTAGAGAACAAGATGCTAAGGAATTTTTATAGAGAACAGGGGTGATAACCGCGTTATCGCAAGGATTTCATTTAATGCTTCCAAGACCTTTCTGAAACAGCGGATTTACCAAGTGACAAAACGTTTAAACGAGATCCGCATTGACGCGAGTCGGCTGAACCTGGATATACAAACCGCCATAAGGCCTCTAGACTACAACAGAATTTTCCAAAAGGCTTCAGACGTCAAACTGAAACAAGGGCAGGATGCAAGGAAAAGACGAATGCGTAAATTCGAACGTTTAATATCTGAGCATCCTAATTCTACCGGTCCTACTGACAGTTCTGGGTCTATTAGTACCTACTGTAATGTAGAAAATAAGTCAGATAGGGTTTTGAATGAAACGGAATGTAGATTGTTGGAGAAAGGTTTGACATTTACCATCAATAAATCTAAGATATGTGCCGAAGAGATTATCCCAAGCATTGACAGTGCGGTGACAAAGTTACCCGCTACAAAGGCAGAGAATATTCGAGCACAGTTAGTAAATACCATAAAGTTTCAGCAACCGGGTGAGCCAAATCTTCCGCAGAATGAATGTATCGCATTAAATTCCTTGAAGGAAGATCGCAGCATTGTACTTACAAAGGCTGACAAGGGAAAAACCTTGGTTGTAATAAATAAGTCATAATACTTGGAAAAAATGGGACAACACTTGGAGACGGGTCCTTATAGTGTAATTGTTGATAAGACGGTGGCGTCGGTAATGAACAAGAGTAAAACGGAGGTTGGTAACTATTTAAGAACCGTGAAGGACAATTTAGGGGCAGGCAAATGGTACAGTCTCTATCCAAAACCGACTTTACCTCCGAGGGTTTATGGCTTGCCAAAAGTTCACAAACCCGAAGTCCCCGTACGGCCCATAGTCGCCAGTATTGGCTCCCCGACTCATGAACTTGCTAGATACTTTGCAAGGCTATTGCAGCCTCTAACAGGGCGAACGAGTACATTCGTGAGAAACTCTTATGACTTCGCTCAAAATATAGCAAGTCTCAAAATTGAGTCAGATGATTTGATGGTCAGCTTCGATGTCACATCACTTTTCACAAATGTACCCAAAGAAGAGGGGCTAAGAATAGCAAGACGTTGTCCAAATGAAGACGTCAATCTGAATGATCGGACGAATCTAACAGTTAACCAGATAATCGAGGGAATGACAGTGTGTCTTAACATGTCTTACTTCGTTTTTCAGTCGAAGCTTTACAGTCAGGAACGAGGTCTCGCAATGGGATCGCCAATATGTGCTGGTGAACCTGTATATGGAAGACTTCGAGACCAGGGCGTTAACAAACACCATTAACTTACCAAAAGTTTGGTGGCGTTATGTAAATGACACCATTGTACTTGTCACAAAGGATAAGAAGGACGAGTTGCTTGATCACTTAAACTTTATTGATGATAGAATACAATTTACTATTGCGTTGGAATCTTGTAGCGGCACAATACCATTTCTTGACTGCCTGGTTCACAGGAATGGGGAAAATTTAAAGACGACACTATATCGCAAGCCAACGGATACTGACGGCATACTCCCCTCCACATCGGGTCATACGAAACAGGTTTATGCTGGGATAGCCTCAACGCTGTTCTACAGGGCACAAACCTTGTGCACGATGGAGGAGGACAAAAAGGCTGCGCGGAAAGTGGCAATGCGCACACTATTAGAAAGCGGTTACCCACGGCGACTAGTTAAACGTCAATTGCATAAAGTGTTACACCGGCAGTCAAGACCCACAACCGAGTGGATAGGGACGGTCGGAATTCCGTACAAGGAAGGCACTTCCGAGGCAATTCGGAGGGTACTAAACAAGGAAAATATAAGGGTGATTTTTCAGCGAAGTCGAACGTTACGTTCGGCGCTGGTACACCTGAAGGACCCCCCTTCCCAAGGATAGGACGATAAACTGTGTTTATAAAATTAAATGTAAGGACTGTGCACATGTGTACATAGGCCAAACAGCGAGAGAATTACGCACACGAATTTCGGAGCATAGGAGGCGCATTTCAAGACTACCAAGAAACGAGTTTGAATACCAGGCGATAGTAAAAGACTCGGCTGTATCTGTGCATGCATTAGGCACGGGTCACCAGATAGTTCTCGAAAACGTAAAAGTCATTAGGAGGGGCATACGATCAACATCTCAGCGGTTGATTGCCGAGGCGGTGGAAATTGCCAAATCTGACGACTGCGTGAACAGAATGGCGGGAGTGGAATTCCCTAATGCATGGCGGGCCGATTTAGGTCGGCCAGCTTGACGAGCATCGGTGTATGAATCAGATTGGAAAGTGCAAACCGACTCCCATTGTCAACACTATGGACTTATCCGTCAATGTCATGACGCACAAAGGAACACCTGGACTATTCCCACTGTGTTTAAACCACCTGAGGTGACATCACGAACGTTTGCTGTAATGACATTATGACTCAAGTCTCGGGCAACGCGGTTATTGCCCCTGTTCGCTATAAAAATCCCACCCCAACTGCCATGCTTCACCTGGTCTGACGAAGCCCTTGTGTCAAGAACGAAACGTTACCAAACTATTATATCAACCGATTGTTTCCAAACCTCTCTGAACTCAATGCTAGGGAAGATTTACGTCTTGACACTGATGAGGTTGGAGGCTGAAGAACTGCGAGCAGTATGGATGGATGAGACAAAGTTCAATCTGTTGTGCGCGCGAACAAGGTGTCGATCGGTACGCGGCACCTGTGCACAGTGGATGATGGCCAACAGTCAGGGACAAAATTTGCACCTAATAAGCGCAATGACTGCGGACGCATTGCTGGGGTATTCCATTCTAAGGGCCAGTTACAATAAGGAGAGATGTGCGCGCTGGTTGAGGCAGATGCTTGATACAGATGGTAAAGATTTGTCTGATAGCTGTGATCTTGTTTGTGATTACGCCCCATCTCTCACTAATCTGGAGCAGACTATTCAATAGGAAGCTTACACCTCGGGAACACTGCTACGACTTGCACCGTTTTCTCCACAACTGAACCCATTAAAGATATTTGGAGCATCACTAAGGCCTAGGTTAAACGAGACATGAGGAGGAGATATAGCGAAATGCTACAAGGAGATCCAGCTGGTGTTCTGAGCAAGACGGGGTGGAGGGTGAACTTTTTGGAGCAGGTTGTTGTGGAAGCACGCGCTTGCATGACACTAAGCCACTGTCAACAAATGGTGCATCATGTAATGCAAATGTGTGCTGCTGTTTTACGCCTACTTGGTCTGTAAATACTTCAACATCCCTGATAAATTGCACGGTACCTGTCACTGTTGGTTTAATTTTTTAAATATTTGTTGGCCCAAATAAGTGGGGTGCACAGTGGCACTCAGTTGCTATTGCTTCAGTCCTGCGTGGTTTCCTCGGACATGGAGATAGTTCGAGTAAGTTACCATGGTAATTGTTTCCTGCTGCGTTAGTAACAGGTTGTGATCTAGTGGAATCAGCGGTTGAGGTCACATATTTAGGTTGTGTAGAAAGTCAGTGCGGTGGCTACATAGATAGACCGACGACAAATGACCGCGAACAGTGCAACTGGAATCCCGGAAGAAGTACATTCAGTATATCTGTTAATTCTGTAATTAAGATGTGTGTACATCAGCCTGAGCATTACCTGTCACACCTTAGCGTGGTTGGGCTCGTAAACATGACCTCCTACATTCCGTTTGCACTTAGGTCCGCATTGGCCGTATGTCGTCATCTGGTCACCGTTATGGCCTACTCAAACAAGTGAGGCAGAAGTATCGGTACAACCACTCCTAACTGGCAAGCTATGAGGGATGAGAGGGAGTCAAAGTGGTATACCCACAGCACTTTTGGTCACCGCTGTGATTGTGATTACACCGCTGGGACGTTACACCCAGAGGGTATTCACAGAGCCGAGAGATGTCCGCAGGTATTTATGTGGGCGGGCTAGACACGAAGAAAGTGACGGTAGAGGCACTAGGGAACCTTCGCATTAAATGGTCCTAACGCAATTGCACGGGGTGTTAAATGCTTCACCGGCTGCTTTCAAAATACAGGCAGATTCAGTCACTGAAAATTCGATCTACACGCGAATCGGTACGCAGCAATCACGTAAGGATAAAACAATATCATAGCATGCGAGTAACACGTTAGAAACACCACGCAAGATGTACCTGCCGATAATCACCGCCGACCACCGCACCGGACAGTGTATGGACCAGATCTCAAGTCACATTGAACAGACAAGACAGCCGACTACAAGGGTTACGGTGCGAGTGTTTCGGGCTAGAGGCGGTCTGATGGATATGAACCACAGTGGACCATTGGGTGAGAGTGAAGTTCACGGTCCGTTGTGGGGAACGACATGGTACATTTAAGGCAGCAAATTGACTGTTGTAACATTTCCCTCTTTGAAAACACGTTCTCCAGACTCATACGAATGAAACACTGGGTTCACATGTAAATGTTGCATAGGTTTAGTAAGTCGCATAGTTCTCCCGGTGACTCCGTCGCATGGGTCTGCGCACATCTCTGTCGGTTCAATGCGGCCCACAATTTTCGACAGTTCAAATGTGTCCAGCAATATATCAAACGGCAACTCGAAAATAGAAGTGATTGTTCGTTCGATCCGTCGTTTACGTCGCAGATAAACCTGTTGTATGACAGACAATGTTTCGACAGACACCACGTACAGCACAGAGCATTTTCTTTATCGTGCCACTGCAGGTTGCCAGGTTTGGTGGTTTGGCCATGCATCCAACGCGTACACCGGCTTCTCCAGTAGAAATCGTCTGTTCACCTCTGAGGCCAGTAGCCGTTGCGTAACCTTAGGGAGTACTGCATTAATTGGAGGACGTGTCTCAAGTCCCAATATGGTTTCCGCTGGGGATCTGCCGGCTGCTAGATCGGGGTTTTTCGTAGCTCATATTACTTAACAGGAACAGGTGTATGATATCCACTGTGGGTCCTTTCCCTCGCAGCTGTAGAAGTAAACGTTAGATGGTATCCACGAATCTTTCTGCCTACCCGTTGAACTGGGGATACCCCGGAGGCGACCGGCAGTGCTTGATACGATTTCACTGGCAAAAAACACCAACATCGTCGGAAATAAATTGCGAACCGTTATTAGAAACCAAGGTGTTTGGTGAACTGAACTGTGCAAATAACTCGTAATTTTCGTATCGTGGCCGCTGCCGTAGATGTGTTCATCTGGTATACGTCCGGCCACTTGGTATACACATCAGTCACAATTCAAAAAACTGGCCTTGAACGAGACTAGGGAAATCAAGGTGAATACTCTCCCATGGCTTAGAGGCTGGCATCCAGGTTTGGATGGTTTTGCTTGGAAGTTTCGCTGCTGACGCACATTTGTTACATGTGGCGACACAATCATAGATAGCATTGTCAATAAAAGGACAATATACGTAACGTCTGGCTAAAGCTTTCATCCGGGACATTCCGGGACAATGTAGGTGCAAATATCTAGATAACGTTGTCATTGAGAAAGTCCTAAGGAATGCTCTGCATAATTCAATAAACGCGCTGGCGTTAAGCTCCTCCCAGGTAGCCGAGCTGTTGAATTGGACTACGCTGATGATATCGTCTTGCTGAGTGACGGTCCACAGGTCGTCCAACTTGCACCCAACCACTTGGCGATTGAAGTGTCAGCATATGGGATGACTTTTCTCCATCCAAGTGAAAAACGTTTTTCCAACGCTTTCAGATGCCTGTACCTGCACTCACTCTTGATGTTGGGACACTGGAGGTTACGGAGAGTTTTGCCTACCTGGGTAGTTGCATGACAGCCATTGGAGCTATTGGAGACCAGATTTCACTGCGTATCTCAAGAGCACGCTTCGCTTTCTCTAAGCTGAAGTACTTGTGGCACCGTCATGACATCGGTATATCCATCAAAGGACGGGTTTATTGTGCAACTCTCTGCACTGTACTGTTGTACGGTTGCGCGACTTCGCCTGTTCATATCGCTGACCTGCGCCGTCTCTCTGGTTTTGAGCACTGTTGTTTGCGGTCGATTGCACGTGTGCGGCCGCTGCACCACGTAACCATTGTAGAAGTTAGGCAGCGTGGCTTGGGTGGAGGCAGCCATTCGCTGAAGGAGCTCGTCCGGCTGCGTCCGCTGCGGCGTGTTGGACACGTACTGCGTATGCCCGGTCATCGTCTTCCGTGTCGCTGGTTCTTCGCGGTTGCTGGACAGGCGCAGTGGACAACCGACGACATGGAGAAGCCACACCAGAATGGTCGAGTGACGCATCACTCCCCCCGGGGTTTTCACCCAATGTAACTAATGCCAGTATGCTACTATGGGATGTGCGCTGAACAAATCTGACAGAGCCATGTTACAAAGTAAAAGAGCAGTGGTATTCCGCTCGGGCGCTTTGGGATTTGTGATACCGTTATACAGTCTCAAGTACTGTGACTGGCGTTTTCTCTGTGTATTAGTTTACTGTGTAATCAGTCGATTATCAGATCTTAGCGGAAGGCAAGCATCTGCCCAATTCCGAACGTCACGATTGACATTTCGCCAGACCATCCTTTATGGTTACGTGTTTACGATGAGCAAGCCTGTCAACTTGTCGAACACATTCTGCGATACTCGCGATGGACTACTGGGCGCGTCATAGCTACAGATCCTTCTCATATTATAGTTCCGTTTTTTGTGAGCGGAACGGTTCGTTTGTCCAGTGAGGGAGAGCTGCGTATTATCCCAACCTCTGGATCATTGGGTTTCTCTGCGTTCATGAATGCCATGTCGATAGCATTGCTAGCGTCAGCTGAGACGGTGTTGATTCGGGAAAGTGCATCGGCGACGGCCTTGTGCACACCTGAGCGATACAGTCAGAGTGGCGCGAGTATCTAAAAGAGTAACAGTAGGTAGACCAGCCGAGCATGTAGGTCAGGGATTTGTGGTTGATGAAGACGGCAAAGGAGCGACATTCTTAGACGTGTCGAAAGGGACCTAGCGTTAGATGTATGGCTAATAGTTTTCTACCAAACGTGATGTAGCGAGATTCGGTGGGTTGTAGGCTTTAGGAAAAAGACGCTAAGGGCTGCCATGTGTCGGCTACCCATTGCTACAAAACAAACGCCGACTTCCACGTCGGAGGCGTCAGTACTAAGTGACAGTGGGGCGGCCTGATCGTGATGCACCATAGAAGCTATGTTGGCGATTGCCTCTTTCAGCGAGTTAAAAGTAGCGCATCCTACGGCAGAAAATTCGATTTTTAGAGTTTCCCTCGGAGGAGGTCCGTGAGGGGTTGCATCAGGGACGCGCAGTTTGGTAGGAACTGTCGGTAAAAATTGACAAGCCCACCGACACGCCTAAGGTGTTTGAAAGAATCAGGCTCAGGGTAGTTGACGTTGGCTTGAATTCTATTCTGCATTGGCACGACACCTGCAGAGGGGATACGATGGTCGAGGAAGTTGCCTGAGTCGACACCAAACGAACACTTTTCTGCGTTGGTCGTCACCTCGTGTTGTGATAAACGATCGATAAGTGTTCGTATGTGGAGCATGTGCTCTTCTCGTGAAGAACCCACGATTATATTGTTATCGAGATAAGAGTAAATGAAGTCCAAACCGCGCATCTTGGTCGATGAATAGCTGCAAAGTTTGCGCATAATTCTTTAGGCCGAATGGCATGCTCAGGAATCCGACCAAACCAAATGAAGTTGTTACGGCAGTATAAGCTATGTCCCCTTCGGCTACCGGAAGTTGGTTGCATGCGCGTCCCAAGCCGATTTTGCTGAAGATACTTTTACCCGTCAGACTGGCGGTGAGATCCATAATGTGTGGGATCGGATAGCGATCTGGCGTGGTAATCCTATTCAAACTTCCATAGTCGCTGCAAGAACACCAGTCCCCATGATGTTCTTCGGGACCATGTGCAGAGGCGACGCCCATGGGCAGCTGGACGGTCTGACGTTACCGACCTGAAATATGTGGTCGAATTCAGCTTGTGCTGCCCGTAGTTTGTCAGGAGCAAGCCGTCTTGGTCGTACGCTGACTGGTTGACAGCGCGTGACTATGTGATGAGCGACCTCTGCCGTGACTAGTGAATGCTCTGCAACCGTTTGAACCAGTCGCGGGTATTTGGAGAGTATGCTCAAGTAGTCGGAGGGTGTGACTGCTATCCGGAAAACAGGGCTGATTATCGGGGCATCTGAAAGGACGCAATCAACACCTAGTTTTGTAAGGTCGTCTAAAATTCCACCAGCAGTAACAAGCAACCCAACATGTTAGAGGCAGTCGATACCGATAACTGCGAACGGTACAGTCGCAAACATGAAGTGCCACTGAAAATCTCGGCGGAGATTGAGGTCCAGGTTTATCATGCGCTGACCAAATGCAGCTATCGGAGAGCCGTTGGCCGCAAGCAGGTTGTACGTAGACTAGGAGTGCTTGTCGTTCGCGTTCGTAGAGACGACGTTGACTTTCGCTTCCGTATCGATGAGGAACCTGATGGAAGAACGTCAATTCTTAAAGTAAAACAGGCAATTTATTTGGTTATTGACGGATACATTGGTCGCGCAAGTATGCGGGCTATCCACTTTTTCTGAAGCGGTTGATTCGTACCTAATTCAGGGAGCCCGACAATGTCTAGCACTTGCACCATTTTGGCGGTGATACCAACATACTTCTTCAACGGGTTTGGTATTATCTGACTGAGAACTTGTAGGGAAAATGTTGTGCTTTCGTGTCGAACGAGAGGTACTCGGTGCAGGCACCGACGAGCCGCAAGGAACGGTAGCCGAAACGTGGCCTGCATCTGACTGTCACACGCTGCTTCGAAGTCTTCATTGCTGCCTTCCTGCTGCGAAGTAGTGAAATTTCTTCGTCTTTAGGGTCAGATCGGCCTGACGACTAGGAGCAAATATGAAACTCGGTTTTCATCAGTGAGAATACGTTACCGGAGATACTGGTCGTCTGCTGCGGAAGACGTTCGAACGCAGCATCTGCTATGGTAGCTAGGTCTTTCAGGGGCAGATCCAGAAACACAGACAGCATGATTCGGTTCACTGACTCATGGCGCTCGGCCCGCTACCTTGCGAGTGCATACTTTATCGAAGGCTTTCACTGAGGACCGTAGTCATTCTTCTTTCAGTTGTGGGTGCCCTGGTAGTATCCTAATCCAAACCCTAACCATGAATTATGTCAATAGTAATAAATCCACACTTCATCGGCCGTCGCGCACTAGCCTTAGGAAAAGAATCGTCTTACCTGCTACATAAAGCTGGGTGGATAAACGAAAACATTCAACTATTGGCAATTATATGCGCTTTTCTCCCACGATTTCACATAACCAACTACTTCCTTCAATCCAGGACGTTATCCATACGGTTGCCAGCCAATGCAATCGCCTGCCTTTGCGCAGAGCGCTCAATCTTGGGTGCTGGAACGTGCGTAGTTTGATCGAGCAGAATACGACTGAGCGTTCCGCTCGACTCACTACACTAATGGCTATGGAACTGGCGCCCTACAACGTCGAGATTACAGTGCTCGGCGAGACCCGATTCGCTGAACAAAGTAAGTTGCATGAAGCTGGTGCTGTCTAAACGTTCTACTGGGTAGGCAACTCCACATCAGCACCAGGTGAATATGGGGTCGGATGTGCAATATCCGCTCGCCTTAATGCCCAGCTGGTGGGTGCCCAAACTGACATCAGCGCGCGACTGATGACTGTTCGCCTACGACTCGGAAGAGGCAAGTTTGCCACTTTTATAAGCACGTACAGTCCGACTATATGTCATCATGAGTACACTCGTAATCAATTCCGCACTCAGTTATCCTCCGTGATATAGTCTGTACTGAGGAGCGACCGACTGTCTGCTGGGTGATTTCAACGCGTGCGTTGGGCGTGATGTGGACAGATATCATCGGTCTGCATGGCATTGGTTCAGCGCATGCGAACGGTGACGGGCTGGTCTCACGGTGTGCCACTCACGGCCTGACGATCCCGAACACTCGGTTTGCAATGGGTGCGAGTGAGCTAGCAACTTGGACGCACCCACAGAGTGGTCACGCTCACTTGTTCCATTCAGCTATCGAAAGTCAGTGTGACATACGTGAAGTGCGCATGACACGTGTAGTGCGGAACAGCTTGCCAGCGTGGATCTGAATGTAGCACTGATCACAAATTGGTGCGGACCACATTGTACCTATATTTTCGAAAATCTATGTATTGCAGTTCCGCCGTGAATCGGCTTAAATTTCACATTCTCTCCCATGTTACTATGAAGAAGCGTATTAAGCTGAAGTAGGTGATGGTTGCACGAATGTGTGATGTGGAACGCATATCCGCATTGGGCGACCTGTGGCACCACGTTCGCGACCAAGTGACAGCAGCTGCTGTGGAGATCTTTAGGCGCGCAAACTGTAGGCGGCCCAATTGATTTAACGAGAATCATGCAACCATTGTCACATTAGTGTTAGAGCCGAATCAAGCATTTGCTGCACATGTGGCAGACCTCAGTGACTTGGAGTAGGCTCATTTTCGCTAAATTGGACGGCGACTGACTCGAGAGGTCCGTTGCATCAAAATGCATGATTGACGGAGAAGGCGTAGCAACTGGAATGCTACGCCGAATGTCGCCAGCACAAGGAATTCTTTGACTGCTTGAAGGTAGTGTATGAACAGAGGTTGCAGCCACTGAGGACGCTAATATATGGTAGTTCTGAAGTTACCTATATCCAGACCCAACAACAGGTACGAGAGCGAAATAGCTCACAACATACGCTTTGGTTCTGCACTGTAAGCTCGGCCATCTACTAGTTAAGTGCTTGCTTATCCTGGTCCAGAAGTGAGACTGGTTAACCGCAGAACTCGAGCAGTGGATAAACGGTAAGAGGACTTCAATGAAAGCCAGTATGCACCAGATAAGCGTAACGGATTTTAAGTAGCATTATGCTGTCGGGTCTGCATTTTCTGAACCGCAATCAGCCACGTCTCCATCTCCGTTGTCTTCTCCAAGTTTGGTAAAACGTCAGGTGAAAATTGACCGTAGGTACGAGAGTCAAACCCTACTCATGGCAACGAAAACCAGGTTCCACCCCAAATGTCTGGTTAAGTAAGTTCCATTAGACCGGACATCCAGCTCTAACAAAAATGAAGCAGCCGAACCCCAACCCTCCGTACCTGTAGCTCAAATGTCTGTTGTCGAGACAAAGCCTCTGGAACATCAGTTCCATATGCAGAGATCGCTGCAAAGGTCACCTGGGAGGCCCCAACAGCTGCCTCTCCTTTCGTAAACACCGTTGACGCGAATAGAGGGACAAACGGTAAACAGTCAACACCTGTTAGCAGGTTGAGAAAATCGATTGTTCTACCTTGCTAATCAAGGAAAAAGGCATCCAACAATAGTGCCCAGACTGTTGCACGCTCAAATGCGCAAGTTCGTTTTACTAAACTGGTCATATGATTTCGAGGCGTAGTTGCACACCGAAATAACGAATGCTGAACTTTCTCTACCGGGCATGTCGCTGATGCGGAACGACAGGGTCATAAAAGGAGGAAGTGTAATTCTGTATCATTAAAGCGACTTACAATGCGAAGCCGTGGAGGATACAGACCCGCAGTTCCCCGATTTGCATTGGTGCCACGCAGTTAAAAAGCAGAGACGCTTGCCATAATGTCATAGTGTACCTTTCCCTAACACTACACCCGAAGCCGACTGCCACCCAGCGGCTGCTTGAAACTGTAGTTTACAGCGAAAGTACATTCACATACTTATCATGGGTGCTGTCAATGTACATTGTACATATAAATGTAGTTGGACCGAGGAAGCTTAAGCTAGAGAAGCTGTTGGTGTGATCTACCTGGATTTTGTTGAAGGCTCTCGATCATCTAGGCCATCGGATACTACTCTCCAAGCTCCAGCGTTACGGGATCGGCGATCCTCTTTTAAGTTGGATTACGAAAATTCTATTTCAACAGCAATTAGTGGTCAGAGTTTGGAGCTCTTTATCGGGCCCCATACAAGTCAAGTGTGGTGTGCCGCAAGGCTGAGTTCTAGGTCCACGTTCTTTTTTGTTGTTTATTAATGATCTTGCACAAGGAACCGCTTCAAACTTCCTAACTTGTGTCTACGATATCAAGATTTGGAGCAGGATCCAGGAGAACGCTGACCAGCATCTGCTTCAGTGTGACCTATCTACGAGATATCTGTGGTCAACCTAAAATTTACCACATTACAACCTGAGTAAATGCAAGGTAGTTTCTATCCGACATCAGAGCAGCTACTCATACCGGCTGGGAATAAATGCACTGCAACAATTGTCGAACTTGCATGTCCTGGTTTAAGCTGAGTTGAGTTTTTCTATGAAATCTGCAAAGGTCTCGAAGACTGGAAACTAATACGTCGGGCTGTTGCGACGGGCGTTTGTACAAATACACAGCACCATATTTCAACTAATGCTCAGTGCGTATGTTCGCCCCCGTGTCTATTAAGCAATGCAAGCCAGACACCCACGAATGAAACACGACCTTAATGCACTGGGGCAGCTATAACGTCGGTCAACTAAGGACGTGTTTGGAATGCGCAATCCATCATACCGGGAGTAGCTGCAACGATTGGAGGTATTCACCGAAAGCTCTCGCAGACTACGAGGCGACCTGATTATGGCATACTTGATTCTGCTAGAACCACATCATGTGTGTCGCCCTTTACTGCAACTCAGCACCAACCCAAATCTGACGGGCCACCCATTGAAACTCGCAGAACATAATAGCCGTCTTGAGTGCCGCAGAAATTTCTTTTCCACTCGTGTCCGTCACCCGTGGAATGCTCTCCCGGAATCGGTCGTCTCTGCACCGATACTAACAGTATTTTAAAGACGGTTGGATGATGCAGTCATCCACTTACACTTTGTCACTTGGGATTACGTCTCCATGCTACATCTGGAGTTTACCCCGGATTTATTTACTGTTAAATGCTGGGTGCTGTTAATCTAAGCAGTTTGCAGGACTACAGCGAAGCAATCTATGTCCTTGCTTGTTTATTTAAAATGCTAACTGTTTTACTATTATTATTATCACTAGTACAAAATCCTCCCCAACTATCCAACGGGACTTGTAAAGTAATGCTTCTTAACCCGCAAAAATGCAATGTTCATTATTCATTGTACGTGTTCCGCTCCTCAGAAATGACATGTTTGTTTTTAGGTTGGAAGGACTTCTATCACGATGCGTACGCTAACAGTGCGCTAAACGTCCTTGTGGACTTTCTCAGGCAACATCTGGGGGTCTTCAGTTAATAAAGGCCAAGTTGCATCCTTAACAAGCTTAGATAACAAGTTATATCGTGTGCTAGTATACACTATATCATCCTCCTTTTCAGGATATTCCACATAGCATACATAGTCAATAATAGAGTTACGTAGTCACTGCGACCCAGTGGCGTCTACCATGAGTTCTTCGTTAGTGGACACAAGATCCAGTATTGGCGACTTGTTAGCAGTCCGCCATCTGATGGGGGAGGTTACGTTAAACTGCTTACCTTCGGTTGCCAGCGTTTCTATGTCGTTCACATTAAAATTTCCAGCAATAAGAATGTGGGTGTGGGACATTTTCCAAGCAACCTGAAAGACGTGATTCAGTTTGGAGACCATTTCCGAGGTAGCGTTTGGCGGGCAGTAAATTACCGCTAATGGGCTTTTGTCCTTGTTTCGCAACCATGGGCGGCACCAAAGCAACTCAGGAGCGCGGATCTCCGGGTGATCGATAACTTCACATCGAAGGTTTGGATTATAATAAAGAATCACACCACCACTTCCAGTTCTATCGTTCTGAAGCAGCGACATACCGAGTAACTTGATCTCAGAATCGGTTATCTCAAGTTTTAACCAGGTCTCCGTAATAATGACTAGGTCTGGCGGTTGTGAGGCATGGAGTTCTCTAAGTTCCGTCAACTTACTTAGAAGAGCTTGGCGTTGGTGTACAGACAATAGAGTGTTTTGCTTGTAAGGAGTGCGTTGATATATGTCAAATTTGTGTTTGTTTTCAAGCCCACCGTTAGGTGGGCGGCCTTTACTCGTTTTTGGATTTATGAATTTCAGTCGTTGTATGGAATTGTTGCGCCTACCTGTACTGAAATTTCACTCGTGCTGCGCTGTGTCCTGTTGTGTGCCGTGGGTGCTGTTGTGTCGATCTCTCAGCAGGACCGTGAAGGCAAGGAATTTATGGCGTTTCCAAATTCCATGGAATTGCTTACTACTTTTGGCTGTTCGCCTGCTGCCTTTAGCCGGATTTCGGTTAGCCATCAGGCTCGAAACTGACAAATTATCTAATAGATCTTGCGTTATTCCCTTGGAGTGTAATACTACTTTCATTAGTTTTGGACTGCAGCCCTTGTAGTTGGTTGATGACGGAAATCTTGTCAAGGATTTGACAATGACATGCTCCAGAGGGTATGCTTCGCGGATGCAGCAGCACTGCTTTTGGTCACGTGTGCTGTGCATCGTGATCAGGAGATTTTAAAAGCTCGGGAACACCATGGACAAATATGGTTTTCATGCTTTCACTGTTAGGAATGCTGCTTTGGTCATCTGCTTCTTTTGGGCGCTTTTTCCATGGAAGATCAGGCAATATGCGCACCCCGCTCGGAACGTTGGAAAGACGAACTGCTGAGAGCAGGACAGCCTCTATTGCGTCCGTTGAGTTCCGTGTTATTCGAAGCATATGGCTTCACCAGAGTACACTGAGGTCGGGTGACGCGCTATGGGTCACTACTTAGTAGGCTCAACCTGATTACCAATAGTATCGTAGCTGGAAATCCACTGGTTGCGATTGTCTAGCAACTTGCCTTTTCTTGTGCCAGATTCGAAACCGGGAATATTGCTACACACGATAGTTAACGAAGCTTGGTTTTGTCTAGGGAATGTCGTCTTTAGAGTTGTTGCTGGCAATTTAGGCAGTTTAGAAGTTACCACTGGAGGTGACGATGGAACCTGCATCGTCCCACATGTGGTCGGTACAGAACATGGACCTACGTGTGTCTCTCCCGGGGTGTTTATGGAGGCAATCGATGCATACGTTATCTGCTTGTTATCTGTATTGGATTTCTCCGGAGTTCGATAGCCTGGACCATCGAATTCGTGTTCTCAACCTTATAATCTATGGTATCGTTGACCATGTGCTCGGTCGGATATGCACCTATCTGATTAAACATCAGCTGAACGTGAGAGTACGAGGCTCCACCCCCAACGCAATTAAAGTCCAGGGTAGTGCGCCCCAAGAATTGGTACTGCGGGCCACATTTCTTCCTGTTATTCATCAGCAGCCTTACAAGTGAGCATTACCGTTAGTCAGATAAAACCGGTCTAGCATCACGTTGCGTGCCGTACCAATGCGCGTCTAAAGGAGACACAACGCGTTCTCTCTAAACTCACACCGTCCAATCGACATGACCGTAAGCGTCCACACGACTGCAAGTGCTCTCGGCGTCACACTTGTTATGCTGCCCTTTGGAGTGGCCGCGTGTGAAGTGTAGACTTGACCCCGAACTGCACCGCCTGACGGCCAGTCTAGGGATGGGACACACACAAGTGGCTTACTCGGCTACGAATGCGGACGGACAGGCGAACCATCAACTGAAGCAGTAGATACTTTTGGTTCTCCAGCCAACATTTCCTTGTCGTGCTACCGTACAGCAGCCTGGTGATGGATTCGCTGGTAGCGTACTGATCCATTCTGGCAGCTCGTAGTACACAGCGCACGAGCTGCGGCGGTATTAGCAACACGTACATGCGCGGTTGGCCAAGCTTGCGCGCTGTAGGATAGACGGCGCGCTTTCAGCCTAGGCAAGAAAGCACACGAGCTATGCTAAATTAGCAATGCCTGCTGGGGACACTGCTCCCACTATCGTAGACAGACCAACCTGTATCCGAGCAATGAATGTGGGAAGAAAGCTTTCTTCTAAAACAGTTGTTGGCTTCAAACGCTCACGACCAACAATTCTGTAGCCTCAGACGTGCTTCCAACAAACCAGTAGCTAGTATTAGATAGCTTTTGCTGCAAAAGTGGACGTTGCTGCCTGAAACTACTCATTCCTTGCAAATCTTGGACGTTCCATGTCAACTGCCACAACGAAGCAATTTCGCACCTTACCGCCCTATTCTCTCTAGGCAATACTCCAAGCATTCAGCCTGCTTCGCTACACTATTGGAATCATTTGCCAGCGCACCAATTATAGTGGGGTAATCATTGAAGGATACACATACTTACGAAAAATCAGTTTAATGGTCATACATGTCAACGAAGTATGTGTTCAAATTGCCCTCCGGCTTTTACATAGTGCAGCATTTGCCTGATGGTGTTAGCAAGCACTTTTTTAGTCTCCACTGGGACCCGGCGACATCTGTTCAAAATTCTCTGTATCAGTCCCTCAAAATATTGAGCTTAGTTTTGTACACCCGTCGTTTCAAATAACCCCATAGGAAGAAATCCAACGGATTCAACTCTGATGACCGAACAACCCACTCTGTTGATCCCTCGGACCGATTCAACGACAACGGAACGCCTCGTTCTGCTAATCACCTGCCGTTTATACATAGTGTGCAGGTGCTCCATCTTGTTGCCACTAAGCGGTAATCAATAACCCTGCGGCTTCCAGTTACGGAACGAGACAATGCTACAGCAATTCCTTGTACGAAGATGCTAGGAAACGTAAGGCATTAGTACTACGAAATAACCACCTACCGGTCACATTAGTAGAGATGAAAATGGTCCCACGAATTTGTGTGCAGTTAATCCAGTCAATACCATGAGCCTTGCGCCGTGTTGCATATGTGAGGCGCTGTATCGTCATGCGTTACATGTTGGCTAAAAATGAGCCTGCACTGCTCCATGCAAACTGAAAACCGCCTCATCTGTAAAAAGAATGGAATGAGTACCCATAATATTCAAAAACCCGCGATAAAAAGCATGCCGCTTCTCGTTATCCCAAGGGTCAAATCTTGCACTTGAAGTGTCCTATAATTACAGAAATTCCTTTCCTTCAAAATCCTGTGCACAGCATACAGAGGCTAATTAGCCTGATGATGAACCATCGAAAAGGAGCTTCGTTGCTATACTGACTTTTCAGGAGTAACACGGGAATTATTCATTATCTGAAAGAATTCAAGAATAAAATCTAATGTCACCAAATACTGTTTGCAAGTTACCTACACGACCGTAGTGCAAAACAAGCAGTGTACAGTCTCAGGCTCCCCCTTAAAACCCAACCAAGAATACTGTCGCGTGTTCATCTAAGGTCAAGCCCTAATCCACTCACGCTGATGGACACCACACATAGATGCAAGCACGCACACAAACCAGTCTGCTTGTGTGGCCAGTCAAATCCCTCGGGAATGTCCGTAAGTTGTTGTTTACGCCGTGTTCTCGTCGCACTTGTTTTCTTTATCCTGGAGTTAATGGTCCTATACAACATACGCTCTCCAACGTTCACTTACCCAGACTACTAGGTACCATTTGACGACGGAAATTATCATGTCTCTTGTGGATGCATTCACGTCATTCTGGTCATTTTTTGCAG
>OX104061.1:43580883-43956693 GCA_944474145.2 Dicrocoelium dendriticum
ACCACGGAGTTGACCTCAGGGACACCTGTGCACGAAGCAGTCGATTACTGAAGGACAATCTACCCTTGGCGGAATTTGGACAACTGAGCACTCTTACATCCGGTTGCTTTATATCATTGGTTGCAACTGAAACAGTGGCCTCTTTGTTGATTTGAATAGGTAAATCACTGGACCTTAGCGACCTTTTTTACCCCAGAATTCACTCTTGCCTATAGCATATACTAGATAGCTTTTCTCATTTAAAAGATAGATGACTGCCATTAACACTCGTTCAATGAGGAAAAAGCGTGTGAAAAACCGATTAATCACGGTAAATAACGTTGCCGTCACGAGTGTCGAGGAACCTGTGCCCTGTTGCACGCATTCCGAGTCGCCTGGGATACAAGAGCAGGTAAATAAGTCCAAAGGACAAATGACAGAGAGGTCAGTTAGAGTTGTCGAACTTATATCTCCACTGTCAGCCAAAATAAAGACGTTGGAGAAACAGTTAGCGGAACAAAATGAGAAACTAAAGTTGTTTGACTCATTCGGAGATCTTATTTCAGTTTCACACATAATTCAGTCTCCGGCTAATCCAGCGCAAATGCACAAAATTGGAGCCTTAAACTTCCTAAATGCAGTCGCCTCTGAGGTTATCCAAAGACGCAGAAGGGGAAAAAATGTCATCGCCCTCAAGATAACTGACAATATCGCGATTGACAACATTAGGCATACTGTTTCGAAGACATGCAACATCGCTGAGACCGATATTAGTTGTAGAAGACTGAGGAAAAAATTACGTTTTCCTTGTCTGACTCTGTTCAGCTTTCGTACCGAAAGTCTCGTAAGCTCGTTTATCAAAAGTCAAAATACTTTAAGATCTGTCCCGGAAATTTTGCAGTTATTCTTTTCGAAGACAGGTCACCTTTGCCACGTGAGCTTCAACGCATGGGTGCAACTAATGTCTCGCCTGAAACGAAGCAGTCATCCTCTCTGCGCGCTTCCTGGAGTGCAAAGTAGGAGGTCATTCAACAGTGTTTGGTTCTCCCCTTCTAAAAAGGCGGATCACGTTAGCAAGGCCACTCTCCACACGAGCAATGCCAAGGCTGACGACAGTGTAGCGGAAATTGAGATGTTCACGCCTCCACACCACATTAGTCTTGTGGACATAGGAAATAGTGTAGATTCACTCGATGCACCACGTTCTGACAAACCAGTAGGGATTGGGATCAATCCCCACACCACTGTTGAAACAGATACAAGTCCAAAAACATCAAATGGGACTATCGATAGCTCCAGTGAAGATACGTTACGGCCCATTGACATTATGATTACACATAGCAGCAGTAGTCATGGTTTGCGCCCCAAGCGTCTTAGATCAAATAGGGGACTTCGTGCTGGAAAGGTGACTCCACGTGTCCCAATGACAGTCGTGAATAATAATGCAGCTGCACAGAATGGCAAGCCACAATTCCTCATTGTTCCGGCGATGTGCCAAGGCTGTTCTCCTGACAGGCCTGTACATGAATTCGCTGAAACACAGACCACTTATTTATGCCCCTATCCATGCTCTCTTCAGCCTCCTCCTCTCACAATGCCTTCTGTGAGCCCTTCGGCAATAACACCCTAACCAATTAAACTCAATCGCCCCAAATTACCACAGCATTCTTTTTGCATTTTACCACCCATTCCCCCACCCCCCCTAATCCCGATAGGACTGGCGAATCTCACGGTAAGGATTTGCTGCGGAAGGCACTAGAACTAATGTGATTGCGAGAGTAAATACTGCATGGAATGATGAACAGCGCCAGGACTTTATAAGAATGATGATAATTAATATCCGTTCTCTGTTGAATAGGCTTCATTTACTCCGCACCTTCATAAGTCTAAATAAACCTGATGTGATTTTACTCACTGAAACCTGGTGTCATGATCTTATGACCAGCCAGCTGCTTTCTATCGAAGGTTACAAGCTTATTAGAAGTGATCGAAAGCAAGGCAGAGGATGTGGTTGCATAATTTATTACTCACAGAACCTCCTTGTGTCTGAATTCACATTTGCACTTATATGCCCCACTATTGATTCCGCTTGGTTACTCAGATCCTTCGGTACTAAGCGAACTCTTGTAGGCTGTATATACCGCTCACTCGGGGCCAGCTTCAGTGATGAGAACCAGTTGGTTGACATCTTCAATTACATATCGGAACTTGGTTCTTTTGATAAAGTAGTAGGTGGAGATTTCAACCTACCAGATATCTGTTGGTCAAACTTAGTAACAAACGCGAAACATGCTGTGTTCATAACCTCCCTCATCAGTGGTGGTTGGGAGCAACATGTTCTCTTGGCTACCGGGGGAAAAATATATAAGACCTACTTTTTACCTCAGGCACCTCACAGATAGCTACTGATGTAATTGACGGTCTCCGTGGATGTGATCACAAAACAGTCGGATGTGAAAGTATTGCTGAGTAGTCGCGTTTGATGTCTGCGATGGTTCCACACTTCCTGCGAAATGTTAATTGGGTAGATTTCTACGCTTTGCTTAGGGCCCAAAATTGGGACCACTTCTTTCTTTCGTCTGATATTAAGGGAGCCTCCGATATCTTCTATGACAATGTGACTATGTGCTTAAGCATACTTGCCTCCTGTGATAATACGAGAGCCTCTTCTAAGTACGCAAACAACGCAAAGGATAAGCGGAAAATACGAGTGCTAACTCGAACATATGAACGTACTCACGACTTCAGTGTATTACTGAGATTCCAACGACTTATAATTGAGACGGACATGAAACACCGCACCCGTCTCATGCAGGAAGAACAACGGGCTGTAAATAGTAGTAATACAAGTCAACTGGTGACTGCATTACTGAGGTAAAGGAGAGGTGGCAAAACTGACCTACCCTCCCACATCATCATGCCTGAAGGCGAATGAATTGTTTCCCCAATTGTCATGGCAGAGGCCTTTAACTCATACTTTGCTAGATCCTTTAGTCTTGAGAAAGAAACCCTGGAATTGTCAACCTCGTTTCACTTCTCTGAACAAGTCCCAGCGATCGAGCTTAGTGTCACTACGATAAAACGTATGATTACCTGTCTACGACCATCCTACAGACCTGGCTCCGATGGTATCTCTTCTGCTTTAGTCAAACGCGGTGGAGATGATATCCCTCTTATATTATTAAATATCTTCTCTTTGTCTCTCCAGTCTGGTCAATATCCCGAACGTTGGAAAACGGCTACGGTTA
Organism: Dicrocoelium dendriticum; assembly: GCA_944474145.2. Taxonomy (NCBI): domain Eukaryota; kingdom Metazoa; phylum Platyhelminthes; class Trematoda; order Plagiorchiida; family Dicrocoeliidae; genus Dicrocoelium; species Dicrocoelium dendriticum. The sequence continues at coordinate 43,584,111 of OX104061.1, forward strand.
TACCGCGACATAAGTCCGGGTCGAAAACGGACATCCGGAACTACCGCCCCATTAGTCACACAGCCATTCTCTCACGCATGCTAGAGAGAATTGTTAAGGAACATTTGGTTTCGTTCCTAATATCGCACAAACTTCTCTCACCTTCACAGCATGGCTTTCTGAAGTCCCGCTCGTGTGTTACCTGTCAAGTTGACTTCCTTAACCATCTAACTGAAGCAATTGACTCAGATCTTCAGTGCATTGTCATCTTCCTCGACATGCAAAAGGCGTTTGACAGAGTCCCACACCAAAAGCTGCTATATAAATTAAGTAAGTACGGTGGTACAAATCCACTTAACTCTTGGATCCAATCGTACCTAGTAGGATGGTCGGAAGTTGTGGATATCAATGGTTACATCTCTTCACCACGTCTGGTCACCAGTGGAGTGGTACAGGGTAGTGTCTTAGGTCCGTTACTCTTCCTACTTTATAAAAATGACCTCGTTTCTGTTACACAATTTGGGAAGTCTTATTTGTTTGCTGATGATTTAAAGGTGGTTTACACGTTCCCAGGTTTTCAGTGTACCGCTTAACTTAACAATATCCAAAGCGACTTGAAAGCCATTGAGATATTGGCTGATATGTGGCAGATGACATTTGCAACAACGAAGTGTAGTGTTCTAGCTTATGGATGTCAGATAGCAGCAGAAGTGTTCAGGCTTCATGACGAGATCATTCCCATCTGTTCCAGACTTAGGTTTAAAATATTATAGTTCGTTAAACTTTAGTGAACATACAAATGATATCGGGAAAAAGGGTAAGCGGTCGGTCGGGCTCATATGCCACCTGCTAACCTTGAAAGCAACCAGACTAATTGCTTTCCAAATCAGTAGAACGCCTTTACTTGAATATTGTTGTGTTGCCTTCAGTAATTTGCGAAACAGTGACTTGAGAGCCATTGAAAACGTCCAACGTGCTTTACGAAGCGCATATTTGGCTGTTCAACCGCTCTTTCCTACATAGATAGGTGCATTGCAGTTGAACCTTGAACCTCTGTGGTTACGAAGAATGCAACTAAATCTGTGCTTCCTCCACAAACTCGCGTGGCGGAAAGCATATGCTGGAACCTATCAATTGCACTTTCGGGAAAACACCATTTATGAACTGCGAGATAGTGAATGCATATTCTATTTACCTAAATTCAAGACCAGCCTAAGGAGAAATTTCTATCTTCTTAGGTATGGCTCCATATGGAATAAGCTTCCAAAAGAGATTAGATGTATTGAACATTTTTGCATGTTCAATAACATACTAAAGGTTTACCTGTCAACTGACAGAGTGAAATAGATCTTAAAAATTCAACTTGATGATGAAAAGCTGTATGAAGAAGGGCCGGATCATGTATGATACCGGAGAACATCGACTCGAATGCACCAGAGAAAACATGATCAGCTAGGATGAGCTGCTACAAATCGCTTCTTTTGCTATTCTTTAACGCTACCTCCTATGCGGTTTTACTCCTTTCAAAATTAATTCATACCAACTGTCTTCTGTTTAAAACCGAGAGCAAAATTATTTACTGGTGTGGCGTCAGGAACTATTTTCGTAATTTTCCCCACAAATTGATTAATTCGTAATATTGTTCTGTGATCCCCTTCGCTACATTTGTTCTCTGGTGCTAATCATTCCCCCCACTTTTCTGGAGTTAACAGCCTAGAAACCTATACTTGAATTCAGTGATGGAAATAACTGATTCCCTATGCAACTTTTGCCTATGGACAACTCGTACCGTCATCTGTCTCCGGCTGTCACGCCACACAATTTGATCGTATGATCGCCTCGATCCATTTCTACGCCGATGTAAAAAACACTTGCCTATTTTTTTATTAACCCTATAGTTTTCACATAATTCTTCTTTTCTACATTCTTCCTTATTTCATTGTTGGCCACGATTGGGCTGATCTCCTGTGGTGACGGATTACAGCTTCCAGAGTATTAAAAACTTTACCTATGCAAAGCACATTGCCACAAATTGACTGGCGTATACAAAATTGCCATAAGTGAATGATCCGCATGACGGACTGGGCTGAGGCTTCACGGCTCATAATACATGTACAAAAGCAGCCCTAAAAAGAACAGAACGTAGGATAAACAAGTGATGGCTCAGATGCTACTATGCCACACCGGCACACGGCCAGGTGTTGCATGGAAGTGCGGGCGAAAGCTTTCGAGGGAATACCTTGCATGGAAGCAGGTCCCCTGAGGATGGTTCCACGAGTGGCCGTATTACTTTAACTGGACATCTGTTTAAATCTGCATACGTTATTTTCCCTGGTTGTAATTTCTTTAATGCCTTAATCCTGTCAATTGCTTTAGTGCCTGTTTTGGCTCCACTGTAAAAAGCGTGAAAAATTGATTATTTTTTTGTGATCCTGTTGTACACATTGAACAGACCACATAGTTGGATGGCACCTCGAATCACCGAGGAATATACTATTTATTTATTTATTTCAGTTGCACTAGTACATGTTGTTAGTAGTGTGGTGGTGTGCGATCGTTGTCGACGAAAGACGTGCTGCCCGGGAGCAGTAGTGCTGACGTATTTTCGGCAGACCACAAAACCGTCGGCAAGGATGACTTCCATTTCCTTTGGTGGTACAGGAAGTAGGTATGCTGAGCTGTAGTTTGAAAGCTCATTCATATTTCCACCATGGTGTATCTGAGTTGTTATTCCAAGCTTCCACGTGGAAGGAACCTGGTTCAGGTCTAACCAGTGCTGAAAGAACTGAGCCAAGTGTTTTGTTAGCTGTGGGCGAAATGAACTAAGCGGTTGTCGTGTGTAATCGTTTTCGACATCTCATGGTTCTCCTGACGAAATTCCGCATTGCAGATTAGTTAGGTTGCATGAACCTTGCGACCCACAGAACAGTATACAAACAATATCCCAACCATATCTTCATCGTTGGTTAAGACAAGATCCAGCAAAATGCTCTGTTAACTGTTCCGAAATAAGTGGACAGAATGACGAGATTTTGTAGCGGAACACTGTTTCTGAGCTATTGCACACTGGTGTTGAATTGTGTTCCAATCGTGACATGGATTTAAGAACAATGCACGTTGAAATTCTCCACAATGAGAATGTAACCGATACAATTAGCATGAAATTCGCAAGTTGGATATCGGGGTACTACTCTGGATAACCATAGCTGACACCTGCGCCATCTGCTAAACTTCGGCATACCAACTATTTGTCACACCTCATGTGTCTCCGTTTTCGATGCACATGGTTCCATTCCAACTCCCACCGTCACAATTGCTCGCTCCCACGTTGCGCAACTTCTCCCAGGGGTTAAACCCACATACCGACATTGATTCATTCTCGTCCCAGGGGGCACATACGTCATCTGTTCCTTTCATTCCACATTTACCTCGGGGCACAATACTCTTAACCTCCTTGAAGTCACCTTAAGAACCCAACGAATTGTATTCCACCATTCGCTGTACAGTGAACCAACTTTGTTAGGTTATGTGACTCGACATAAGAGACGTTGGATTCCACTGGCGGACTCTGGGTTTCTTGATCGTGCGGTACAGTGGCAAGTACGGGGATTTGCATTTCTTGTGTGTCTTGTTAGGTCTCGGCTGTTTCAGTACTGAATGGGCATGGTGCTGTACTTTGACTTCTACTTACTGGTCCCGTAATTAACTTTCACTCTTGTTTTGTCTTGACCCGGGAGTTTAACGAGTTGTTGGAGCCTCATACAAATCTGTTGCTTACAGAGTATATAAACATATGTTCTCTATAGAGTGCGTCGTTGATCAAGGGTTTGGCGGCAGTTCATTTCGGGTGTAGAGTTTGAGGACGTTACACCAAGACTATGAGGTAAGCGTCTCCGCCTTGTAACTTCAAGTGCCTCCAGACAAGGAATCAGGACTCTGCTAATGTGAATCCTCCATGGCATCACAGTGCAGATCACTTCGGTAACAGAGAATTAGACCACCTCCTTTTGTGAGTCTGTAGTTTCGGATCAGCGACATACCCGGCAGCTGGACTTAATGGTCTGTCCACCCATCGTTAACTATGTCTCAACGACACTTGACTATCTCTTAGTTCGGCCAAATGAATGAAGAGCCCTTGAGCAGTGACAGCTTAGTTTCTCGGGTTTCAGGGACCACTAAGAGTACTCAGGAACCAGATGTGCGAGATTGCTGATCGATATGAGGTCGGCTGTTATTCGTTAGTTAGATGGGATACTGACACCGTTACTGAAGCTTGATGTGGCTTAGGTGCATCCATTCGTCGTCAAGGCCGACATCTGAATCGAGGGAATGAGACGTCAAGTGAATCCCCTGTGTAATAGCCGGTAGGTTGGCTCTTTCAAGTGATTTCATCTGTGGACTTCGCAAAGTTTCTGCAGATTTTGACTGAAATTCGGATGGAGGAGTTTTTAGCTTTTTCTGCCAGTGATCTTAGTAATCCGTTACTGTCTACTGCGATTAAGCCATATCCTTTGAAACATTGTGATAGCATTGTTCATGGAAAGTGTTCCGCGAGTGATACGCCACAATTCCATATCCAGATTTACAGTCCCCTGACGATCAATTAACAATGAATAATAAATTTACACGAGTTAAAGTGCACTGCTTCATAAGTCCCGTAGGGTGGTTTGGTGGGGTTATCGAAAATAATAATGAGAATGATAATAATAATAATAATAATAATAATAAAACCGTTAGTACTTTAAGTGTGAAAGAAGGAATTCTCTGTTGCTACTCTGTAGTCCTGCAATCCTTGTAGTTGCACAGCACCACATGTGAAAGCAAGTAAACCCAATGTGTATTCTAGGAGTAAGATGGAAACACAATGCTAAGTAACAACGTGTAAGTGGATGGGTGGTTAGTGTCGATGCAGCGACGACAGATCCCGATAGAGCGTTCCACAAGTGACATATAAGGATAGAAATGAAATTCCTGTGGCACTCTGGAGGGCTATGCAGTTAATGAACTTTCTTTGAGTTAACTTTCAGGTCTTTATTACTGTTGAGCTGCAATAGAGAGCGACACATACGATTTGGATTGTGCAAGAACAACCTTGCCATTATCAGGTTGCCAGATAATCGTGCGAACGAAGCTCTAGCACACCATATATGAGGATTTTGTTCAGGCGACCATATCCGCTATGCTCCTCCAAGGTAATTCTTTTCGAGTGCCACGCGCTCCAAGGGATATCGGGATAGGCGCTCATCTCGCAGAATCAGCTTTGTAGCGCATTCGAGGAGAATAAGCTGTTTTCTACTTCATTGCCGCTTTCTAAAATCACCCCTTAGTCTGGCTTTTCTAGTGTGCAGAGTTCGGGTGACGGGTAACTCGCACTAGGTTTGTGGCTTTGGTGCGAATTTCATGAAAATACATGATGTTTGCCTCTGGTCTTGGTCGTCAGACAATTTACCTCGTAGTGTGATGGTGGTAGGTCCGTGGACATTTGTGCACACGATAATCTTGGCGTTATTATTGACTTTCATTTTGGTTGAGCTAGAAGTTCAGGTGATGGTTGATGATGACTTTCTGCCAAGTGATGATTGGCTACCCTTTGTCTGTTTTTGCATTAGTAGCATTTACAGTAAAACATTGCAGGCGTGGAACCCCGAGTGACCTTTACATCGATCTCTGCATTTGTGCTTAATGTCACAGATGACTTGGGTTTGACCCTTAAGTTGCAGAAGTCTGGTATTCTATTAACTCATGCTTATTGATAGGGGTTCTTATGACCGGCGGAGTTTAATCAAGCCAAGTCAAGTCAGTATAAGCCTTATGTACCCAAAAGGGTGCATTTTTAGCAGTTACCCTATGAACTGTAAATTTACTATTGGGTCAACATTAAAAATGTAAGGTTTAGAATGGGTAGAAACTGGAGGATTCACTGTCATTGATCGATCGAGCAACGATCTAAAAAGCTGGACTAAACCATCGCGATTTGTATCCATTTATACCGAAAAGGGTTTCATTAAAGTGGTTCTTCAACATTCGCTTTAATTGACGTAGAATGTTGTGTCCAATGACAATAGATCGCGGATCGTGCGCGATATCTGGCACGTGTGTGTTCAAAGTTGCATAGGGTAAAAATCCTCAGTGATCTTGCAAGCTGTTTGAACAAAATATCTGTCAGCGTAAGCGTGCAATACTGAGATATATACAGCAGATAATGTAAAAATGATGTCCGGTGGAAAAAGCAACGGCCAATTTAAAGGCCCGCCCAAAGTCGATCATGCTTTTTGGGTGCTGCCTGAGTTACGTGCTCCTGAGTAACGATTGACTATCATAGAGCTGGGCTGCTTCCGCCTGGCGATTTTCCAAAGTTAGTGTGTATAACGGAGATGAGAGCGTTAGCAATCGTCGTTCAGGGTGTGCGAATTTCGCGCCATTAACTTGTTTATGGGATATTAAGCTTTATTGGCACATACTTGTTTCCAATGAAGTAAGCGTTCATCTGCACTTCGGTTTCTGCTGCTAAGCGATTGCACTAATAGGCTAAGATAACCATAGACTTGACGAGTGGAACGGTCAAACACGCAGTGGAAATCCAAAGAACGGGGTTGAGCTGTTTCGCTGTTTCGCATCACCTTTGGATAAATTAGTACTCTCTGTGTGAATCCATTTGAAATAGTGCTGGCAGGCTAATCCCAATTTGACTAGTCGACTATGTCCTCCGGACCTACATGCGTCTTTCACTTTGAACCCTTGCAAATTCGCATTAAATATTTTTCCTGCTCAGCATGGTGTATTTACAAGACTCAGTGAGCTGGTCGATGTTCTGTGCGTTTCCGACTCTCGTCGGTTGTGCACAATTCGGCCGAGCTCTTTGGTTAGAAAAGTCACATGAGCGCTTACTAGCGGTCGGTATGACTGCGCGGTCCTCATGATTGGTTACGCAGGCACACCAATTAACAAGGGCAGAAAGGATGATCAGTGCCTTTGGGTTAGCATCCAATTCCGATTAAATACTGAGTGAGCAGCGACGTGATTTAAACCGTGAGGCAGTTACTACAAATTACATTGAAGAAGCATGATTTCCAGTCAACTTGATGGGCTCAAAATGTTCCTTCAAAGGAGTGTAAACCATCCAAGTGGTGCTTGAAAACTGAGGTAGTTGCTCGCGAGAATGTTAGTGATAAAACCGTCACGAAAGCAGACGTGAAGCAGGCTTCGTGGCAATAGAGATATTCTCGGAAATTAGTGTCTAAATTCTAGATCTGCTTAACCCAAGTCGAATGCGTGCAAGCTCAATGGTGTAATACAAGGCAATGCAGAATGATCCATAATTGGCGAGACTGATAAGCAATGCCACACGTCAGGCGTGATGTTGGGGTTGTTCAATCAGAACTTATTATTTAGTTGCATTAAAGGGGCTAGTGAACATTTTGTAAGCGGCTATGTTCCCGTCGGATCACTCTACAGGCGTAGATGAGCAAGAGCGTTGCAAGGCCGATGCGGCCCATAGCACCATCTACCGATACCATGCTGGTGAGCACTTAGTCCAGGACAAAAGTCAAGTCTCCTGTTTGGAAAATTGTTGGGAAAGTAACGCGGCAGTGAAGATGTAAGCCAGTGATTGGAATTTATATTACGACTTCAAAGTTTTCGTCCTCATAGGCTGGGTTTCCTTGGCGTGAGGAGTTATATCGCCTACCATGAGCAATTTACGTGTGAGCCAGTCGAAACATTCTTCAGGACGGAGGCTAAATTATCGCCAAGTTCTGAGGCAGTATCACACAACTAGTCGACCGGACAACTGATGCGCACCTATTCATCCGCGTTCTCTGAGCTCGTCGCGGTCGTCGAAAGCAGTCAACCCGGATCCGAAATGGACGCACAACTATCACACAAACATATTCGATGTGTCTCTCACTTGTATGTATCATTGTTATCAATACCATGGTCTCACGTATCTAAGTGTCTTTACTCCTGATTTTGCAATTAGTCTCCATTTAAACAGCGCGAATACCCAGCTTTGTGTTTAGCAGGACATTTTTCCTCCGCCTGCAGCATGTATCGATATAACGTCGCTTATGTAAGAAAATTAACTGCCAAGATACGCTCCTCCATAAATAACGAACCCATTGAATGAAGTAGTAAAATTTTCATCCCCCACAAAGTCTGCATTAGCACTGCACACATGTTTTTGTCCACGTAAACGGTCCTCATCAAGAAGATCCGTACGAATGGTTGCTCAAAGTTCTTCATGACGCAGATCACGTTTCTAACATCATCGGTTACGGTACATAAAAATTCTGATGCCCCCAGCTAATGCAGCCATCTCGTAGCACACGTGTTTCTTCTGCAAGCTATTTCATTCCATGTGAAACCCTAGTTTTTCTTTTTCACTGGCTTAACTCATGTGCATTACACAAGCAATTAAGACGCCGGTAGTGTCACAGTATTGCTATAATATAGCAGCAACTATAGATAGCTCAGGTTGTGTGCTTGCTGGAAAAACTGTTCGCAGAGCTTAGCAATTTGGCTGCAAACATTTCTTCACCATTCGAGGTATCATCATCAGTTCGTTAGTGTGTAAAAACGTGGAGCAAGGGTGGAGTGTTTCGCTGTTGACCTCGCCCATCCCTACACTCCATGATCGACGGTTTCGCCCTGGTTTTGACTCATCAGGTAGTGATAGTCGAGCTGGGGATTTAACTCGGCGCATAATGCTTAGCGGTTATCGCCATAATCACTAGGTTATTGAGCTGCATGGGCACTGCTTGGCACAGCGGTTAGAAGTTGATTTTCCGATTTTGGAGCATACTCCGTGTATCCTGGGTGCGGGTGCTGGAGTAAGCGTGTACTATTTTCATTTCCTTTTACTTTATTGTTTTCAACTTGCCGTCATACATCAGTCTACTGCTTTTGTGTCCACAGTTTTCCTTGCTTTTATTTACGCATTGCCTGTTTTTCTTCAATTTGCGGGACATCAGTAACTCACTTGCTCTTCGTTTGTGCACCATAAATACTTGCAAAACTTTCGTGCTATAATCCGAGTTGTAGTCTTATTGAAGCGGTATGCATTAATCTCTTTCACAAGGTTACACGAGAGTATTGACGACAGTCACTGAAAAAGGAATGATATTTGACCTTACGAAATCTGCACGTGTTGTTAAGTTGACTTTACGCTGCACCATATGACCCGTAGAGATATACACCTACCGCTAATATTATTTTTACTTTAGCTATTTTCTGTGGGGCTCAATGCTTCCGTTCACCAAGTGTAACCACGAAAACGCGACATGCGGTTGTAGCCATCTGCGCGTACATTTAGTCCCATGTAACGTGTTTCATAGTTTTGAATCAGAAATACCGGTTACAGTTCCTACTTTCTTAGGTAAACAGAACCGCAGTTACTGGCTTCGCTGTCTACCTATCTGAGGATGGGGAAAAGCTAAACGCTGTACTTCTGCTAGGGCTGGTTCCTCAAAAGTATCACATTGTGCGAACGGTATGCTGGTCAGCCCAGTCTGACTCGAGGTCAGGTTGACTGCGAACACAACCTGTACGCGCAGATGGGAAGGTTGAATTTGCCCACCTGGTCTCGATAAACCGGAAAGCTTGTCATGAATGTTCCTGTGGTGTATCTCTTGTCCAAGGTTCCTTCTCTGTGCATGTGCTGCTTGATGCAAACAAGGAGTGAGGGCTGACATCACTCACTGGGAGGCTGGAGTTATGAACAAAGACGCAGTAGCGGGATACAGTGAACTCAACAGCGGTAAACAGGTTCAGCTCGACACGCAGCTTCACAACGCTTGGAGTTGACCAGTGCCGCAATTGTAGCCACGAGTGATACGTTCAGTTCACGCAACTCCACTTTCTAATGGATGCATGGTGATGTCGACGAGTTATAAGTTTCGGTACCCATACGGTCCACATTGTTTATCTCTTTTTCAGTCTTTCCAGGGTACTCCCAACTTGTTTAGTTTCCGTGCGCTTCAATGCAATCCCTGCGATACCCACCCAGCAGGCTTTCGTACATATTACACAACTAGCCGCCACCATGCCAGTACAACTGACTACATCAAATTTACGAGTATCATGAGGCGCGTCTGCAGTCGGGACGACAGGATTGGCAATTCATCAATGACAGACGTGTGTGGCCTGTTTAAAAGCTTGTACTAATGTAAACAGGCTGAGCATTTAGTTTTCATATGACATCATAGCCACATGGCCGGTGACGTTAACTAGGCCAGCCGGTTTGATGAACCGGTGATAAGTAAAATTTGTGCACCACTCATCAGAGTATGTATGTTTGGAACCGTTGTGGACAAGCACGCTTTGCTCCCGGCGAATCCTTTTGGGCTTATGGAACCGGGACGAGGTATAGTCCGCCACACCCAATGACACCCAGGATGCGCGAATAACAGAGAAATCAGGCAAGGCGGAAAACTCTTGCAACATGAACCATCAAAAGTATGTCTTCTCTCTTGCCAGTGGTGTGTTCCTAAACACCGTACGATGGCCAAACAAATGACCTTATATGAGCTATCCGGAACAAGCTGAAAGGTGGACGCACTAAGGAAAAATATTTTGAGTGGCGTACCCATGGACTGACCTTGTATACCGACTCTAGCAAACGGAATGGCTTTGTTCAGGGCAATGCAATATTGGCCGTCGTCCACCTTAACCACCTCCAGGCTGCCCTCAGGTGTTCCATTTAAATACGAATACTAAAGCAATCCTTTACTAAGGTAAAAGTACAAATACTTGATAGGTCATGTAGGTTAGTCAGGGAGGGACTAGCAAAACCAAACATTATGCATGCGGACAAAAGGAAACGCACATCACTGTGGCGACAGCGTGACAGGATATTTGAAGAACAGCTGTAGAGACTGCAAAGCAAGGTAGTAAGCTACCAAGGATAACGCTGTTTGCGTAGAAACACAAGATTTCTCACCCAGTTGAGCCCATTTTCGATCCTCAACGTGGAACCCAAATCCGAAGAAATAATTCCAAGCATACATATCAAAATTGCATTTTTATTTAGCGAAATGCAGGGAACTACATGTGGTGCTTAACTACATTTTATACATAAATTAATAACTAGTATAAGCCTCGACGGTGCTAGGCACTATCCAACTGTATGGTTTGATCGAATTTACAACATCGCATAAAATATTTACTTGTTCCCGTTAGATACAATGGATCCCAAATGAGTTGTTGAAATGATTGGCCGTTTGAAAGTATTACAGAGATTAAAAATCTGGGAAAACTAACAAATACCAGCTTTCGTCTTCTCACAACGTTGTTTAAAATGCTCAAGAGAACAAATTGTTTCAGAATGCATAAGTAACTAAAGTTCAAGTATGGCCATCCATGGAACCGTCGCCAGATGACCTGCTTCCATGCAGGGTATCCCATCAATTGGTTTCACCAACACTTCCATGCTCCAATTGCTTGTGTGCCATTGTGGTGATTTAGCGAATAAGTCCTCATCTGTTTACCAAATTTTGAACTTCTGTTTTTATGTATGCGTTATCGGCAATGAAGCGCCATCCCGGTCCGTCATGCGGATCCTTTATGTATGGCACCTTTTGTTATATGCCAGTGAGTGGATGGCACTGGGCCATTCATGAGTGTAATTTTTTTAGCTCGGAAGCTATAATCCGTCACCTCAAAATGTCAGTCCAGCCGTGGCCAACAATCAAATAATGAAGACTTTAAACTACGAGGAGCTAAAGGCATAATAATTGCAATCTTTTGCAGATAGGCCAATCACAAATTAATGGGAGATCTTCGCGAATAACGATGATAAAGCGGTTTCGTGAGAAAGAATTGTTACACTTCGGTCATGGTTTTATAAAGAATAAAGTGCAGTAAAGTTGATCCAGATGCACTACACTGCAGTTGCGGGTGCTTTATCAAAATAAACGACCAATTGAAGCCATCAAAAGTGGAAGTGTGTTAGTTCATTATTTCCAGACCATTGACTGCAAAGATAATGTCCGTTTTCGCTCGCTCTTTGGAGACATGAAAAAGAAATAAGTGATGCACGGATGAGTAAAGAAAGTAACATAGAGCAAGTTACAACTGATGGTGGAAAGAAAACGCAGAGATAGACTAATAGTCTTCGAAAAATGACTCCCTTGCGCTTTTTGCTTCAAATACGACACAGTCCTTCCTCGAAATATATATGATTATTTCTTGGCCAACTTAAGATCTTTTCCACTTGCGCTGGTGTCAGGAAAACTCTAATTTGTTGAATACGCTAAAGCTTTGTATAGCACACACGACTAGGTAGCCTGTTCTAGATCCTGAAGCTTAGAAAAGTTCTCTGACGGTGTTCCTGTGTGGAGGTATTACAAGCATGCATTTTGTGTCGCGTATTTCATATCTGGTTTTCAACCGAAATTTCATAGAGTGCTTTTCACTATGCACTTTATGCCACACAAGTGTATGTACGAAACGAAGATTTAAATGGTAACTGGGCAGCCATAGACCTTCCAGTTTTACTTTATAACATCTATCTTTTTAAAGAACAGGTGTGGAATAACCTAAAGTGCCTCTGGTGACGGTGCGTTGAAAATTTTCTATAGCCTACAAATCACATTTACTTTGCTTGCTTGATGTCACACAACAGTATTCTAACAAGGGCCCTGTATTGATTTTATATGCCATGAGTATTCTCAGTTTCAGCGTTAGTAACTGACTATTATGTCCACATATCTACATTACTTTAGTAACAACCTAGTTTGCATCTTAGCTGAAATTTAGAGATTTGGACTACCTTAGTACTAACTCTCTGACAGAACGACAAGCTGGAATGGGGTCACCAGGAAGTAAAAATGATCCTGCTTCTATGTAGCATCCATAAGTCATGATATTTTATTCTGACGGGGAGAACTGCATCTGTCAGTTTACAGCCCAGCCCTCCATGGCTTGTGAATCACATTTACATTTGCTACCGCAGTTATGTCTTGTGATGGGTGGAACGAAGACACTACTCTCAAATCAACTGCAACTAAATATGAGTTTCCGTAAGCGTTAGGTTCTTGAACAATGAACAATGAACAATGATTTATCACGGGATAAAAGCAAGTGCTTGACACGTCCCGTAGGATGGTAGCGGTGAATATGATGCAATTAAAATATGTCTGGGTCATCTATCGAACGTCTGCCGAGATGAATAGTTTGATAAGTAATATCAATGTAAAAGTGAAATAAATTATCGAGCGTAAACGTTCAAAAAGACACTGGGGCGCAGTGATAGTTGAGGTAAGGAGTGAGAAAATAAAATATGGTCGCCCACTTAGGTCCATTTGATACATAAATCCTGTTGAAATGCATCCTTGGCGTAATCCACAGTAGGGGAGTTTAGGTAACAAAATGTTGGGAGCTGAGAGCAACATCTAATCGTTTTTTGAAAACATCCAGGGTAGGAGAGGATACTACTGAGTCTGGGAGTCCGTTCCATGGTTTGCAAACCCGAAGGGAAAAGTAATTCCGTCGACACTCTAGACGGCTATATTGTTCCTTCAACTTTAAGCAGTTACCCCTGAGCTGCGTGTTGTGGCTAAGTTTCAGCAAATGGCGGCATACGTGGTTGGGGTCACTCAGTATCTGATACGCTAATATGAGATCGCCGCGCAGCGTTCGATAACGTCCGCTGAAAATTCCCAGCAACTTCAGCCTTCGGTGGTAAGAGTGATACCACAGGCCCATCACGTTCTTTGTTGCTCTCCGTTGTGGTGCTTCTATCGCTTCTAGGTCGCGTTTCAACCAAGGTTGCCAAGCTTGGATTGCGTACTCAACTTGCGGGCGAACGTAGGAATTGAGCATCATTGGGAAGATTGATGGGTCAAATCTCCCGAATGCCCTTCGCAGCATGCCGACGTGCTGGTTGCCTCTTTTGGCAGCTACCTCAGCCTGTTTTGAACAGTTGAGGTCGCTCTGTACGATCACACCAAGATCACGTTCCTGGGAGCTATTCTGCAATTCGTTTGTCCCAAGTATGTAGGTGTAGTTATGTCTATGGCGTAATTGTACTACGCGACATTTGTCAACGTTGAACGGTAGGGCGTTTTGAACTGACCAGTTCAAACAGGACCTAAATCGTAGTCTTGAACTAAGCCTGTAGTAAGATGTTGAGACGTAGACGTGTAGCCATTTATTTTCATTATTTGGGAACGTCCTGTCAGATCGGATTTAAACCAAAACAGAAGCGGATTTGACATACGAAAGCTACTCGATTCCGAGAATAGTCTTTTGTGCAGGACTCCGTCGAACGCTTTTGTATGTCAAGATATAGGACAATGCATTGGAGACCAGAGTCAATCGCTTTGGTGGGATTATTTAAGAAATCAATGTTGCAAGAATAAAGCTTTGAAACCATACTGTTAATGTGAAGGAAGAGTGTGAGATAAGGGAAAAGAAGTGAATTTTCCATTCACAGTTCTCTCCTTCAAGTGTGCTACAATGGAAGTTTGACTGTTGGGGCGATAATTACGGATTTGTTTTTGGCCAAGATTTATATCGCGATATGACAACAGATTTCTTCCATTTCTCAGGATGCTGGCGCGACTGTAGAGACAAGGCGAAATATTCAGTACTAATAGGGGAATATCATCACCACCACACTTGAATACAGCTGAAGAGATAGCATCTGGACCATGGTTATAGAATGGCCGAAGTAGAAGTCCTGGTACGAGGTGAAACAAGAAGAGAAAGGGAGTTCCTGGAAGCGTGGTTCTCAACAAAAGACTCAATCAACATGCATATCGACACTGACCCAGTTTACCAGCCCCTCTGACGGAAAGAAGTTAGAGAAAGTAGGAGACGCCGCTTGATTAGGAACAACCCGAGCGACGACTTCCACCCCAGGGAATTGCGTAAAGATCACGGGACATTGATCGAAGCCGTGACCAGCACGCCCATCACGGATAGACGTTAAAATCAGCGAGATTACACTACGTCTCAACGTACTGATGATACCGCCTCGCATGGCGGTGAAACGTTTACAAACAAATTTCCCAGCTCGGCGAACGAATGGGTAGCTGAAGTTAATCATACGTTTAATGACTCCGATGCCGAAAATTTACCCGTCACGGGTGCATAAAGAGCATTCTTGACCTGAATTGACTGGAAGTCAACAACTGAAACAGATTTTGGGATGACGGATCAGAGCGCAAGTACTAGAATCCTATGTTTGGTGCTGATTTAAGATTTAACAAAGTATGCAGTAAAAGCATCTGCTATAGCAGCAGGCGTGTCGACAACACCGCCGTCTGGTGTGATAATATGTCAAGGGTAGGTGTGTTTGTCACACCTTTCTCTTTTTCAATGAGATACTTTGATCACCAATTTTGTTTTAGCTGTGTAAACTGTCTTCTTCTTCTTACTTAAGATGCGTAGCTTTCCTGGCTTCCGCCTCAACCACAAGCTTACTGAGGCAACAGCATGTTTAAATCACGAGTTTTCGACACGTTTGAGCTAGCGTGCATAATTGTTTTCTATCTTTTGCAGCAATAGTCGGGCTAGTCTAAGGTATTGCACAAGGTTTCTTTTTGCTGATAGTCAATAATTGCAGACAATATTGTATGTTGCGAGAGAACAGAGGATACATTCTTGAAGTCATAGGAAAGAAAGGAAAGGTTCTAAGTTTGCGAAAGGAATATAATGGAAAATGAGTTCCAGTTTACACTTTAAGGGATGAAAGATGGTATTTTTGTATGGACCAGTGGGAGTCTACCTCTATTTTGCAGCCAACTAATTTGTGAGCGCATCCTAGTTACAACGCAAATAGGGAATAAAGTAAAAACTAGGTTCAGCACACTTTTATCTTTTGTAGCTTGTAGGAAATGTTGAGTCCATCCTTCAGTCATAAGAAAACCCATAAAGTTTGTGTGGTTCCCGTTTGGTACTAAACGTGACCTGATCATTTCAGACCGCTTGAAGTCCCCATAAAGAACTGTTTTGCAAAGGTCCGAAATGTCGTTTAAATATTTATTTATTAGTTCTCGTCATACTTGCTGGTAGCAGGTGTACGGTATATGCAACCTACATTAGATCGGTTGCCACCGGAGGACTGGATTAGCCAGACGGAATCGAGAGAAGGGCAGATAGGCAGAAGTGTGTAATCAGAAGCAAATAGGTTTTGTGAATAGTAACTGTTGTAAACTCCACCGGTCTTTCGTTCAATCCTGATCGGTTTTTATCGATAAGTTGAAATCATTTGACTTGACATAGTTGTGCTCGACCATGTTTCAATAAGCAAGATAACGCCAGGTTTCTTTAGATAGACAAAGGTACGGAGCAGTTGAATCTTATTTACCAGTGAACATATATTACGGAACACCATTCGGTAAACCTACTGACTCAGGATTGAGTCAAAATACTCATCATAATTTTGGCATGGATTAGTTGTCGAGCTATCCCTAGTAACTGCTTCACAGGGAGGTTTATGGTATCCGTTGATAATGGAGTTATTCCAAAAATGTATAGTTTTGGGATGTTGAACGAACCCAAGAGAGATCGTATTGCAGGGTCCTTCACAGGTGGTAAGGGAGGCAGGACTAAGTATGAAGAGAGGTAAGAAAGAGTACCATTGATTGCTGCCGTGGAAATTACGGGGCAAATATCCTGAGAGTCCGCAAGCATCTTCTGAGAGTATTGGGGTTTACATTTCCCAGGTAGCGTGGGACTGTTGTCAATTTTAGCTTTGGTAGAATTTTTGGGTTTCATTCTAACCCCATTGGGTCTCCCTCTAGGAATAAAATGCTTTTGAGGATGATAAGTGTTAGCTATATTAGGTGGTATGTTTTTCGCTATTTTGTGTACTGAATGGGTGTAGCTTCCGATGCATTAATAGCACTGACGCCCATTCCCCATGAAACAATCGAGGATAGTTATGTCACCGGTTTGGGACAATCAGATGCTTTTAGCTAGCTAAGTGCTTCATGCTCGCTACAAGGACGAATTTCAGACTGTATCTCTGCAGACGGCACTTGCTTCGTATCTGAGCAAGAGACGACATCATGTGTATCAGTAATGCTCTCACAAATTATCTCTACATCAGCTGGAGTGTCAATTGTGGCTGCAAAATGATCTAAATCGACGGTGCTGCCTA
This sequence comes from Dicrocoelium dendriticum, assembly GCA_944474145.2. Lineage (NCBI taxonomy): Eukaryota > Metazoa > Platyhelminthes > Trematoda > Plagiorchiida > Dicrocoeliidae > Dicrocoelium > Dicrocoelium dendriticum. The sequence continues at coordinate 43,601,194 of OX104061.1, forward strand.
ACGGGTCAATGAAACCCGTACGTGATGCTTTCTCATTAATCGATTTCAGCGGGGAACAAGTGGAATTGTTTTTCGTGCTCTTTGATGACCTACTGGTGTATATAGCATGATGAAATTAACGTTGGAGAGGGATCCTATCTTAAAAAAGGAGTACTTTGTTAAATCGCAGAATTGACTTTACAGTTTTTTGATTTACAATTAACGTGCTAACAAAATGTTCGCTACTGAATAGGAAAAGCGTTGGGCATGGATGAGGTAAAGATTTTTTCGTAGTCTATTGCAGCTAACATTATTTATCCATATGTCGAATGGCTTTGCAACCGCATTCCTGATAATGGTAAGCTTCAAATCGTCCGGTATATTAAACACAATATCGTTTTTGGCACGCTTGCATCTTTCAGTTAGCTCAGAGGATACAGAATTAAAGAAGTTCCTTGCCTCATTCATATACTTGTGCCCTGCATTGATAGTGACTCACTTAAATAGGAAACAGATGTCAGGCTGTCGGCGACAAAATCCAGCGGTGAAACTTTTACATTTTTTTCATTTAACTGCTCCATTAATACTACAATTCTATTTGCTGCTAAGAACATAATATCAGTAACAGTGAACATTTACATAAGACACTTTTATGGACATTAGGAGCTAACGGTTTCGGATGTATAGCTTGGTAGTCGCTTCGGTTTGAACCATCAATATTTCCCCAAATGCTTAACGCCTACGTGCGACCTCACGTGGAATATGCTATTCAGGCGTGGCAGCCTTGGCAGAAACAGGATCTCGTTGCTCTCGAGACCCCTCAACGACGGGCAACCAAAAACGTCAGGGGTCTCTTTCATCGGCCCTATCAGCTTAGACTGAAATCTCTAAGAATGTACAACAGTCGATATCGGCATTTGCGGGGGATCTCATAATGGTTTACCAGATTCTGAAGAACCCAAACCACATTTGCCGTCCGCTGCTGGAATTGAACCACAACACTAAACTAAGATGTCATCCTCTGAAACTGACAATTCAGTATAGCAGGCTTGAATGCCGTAGAAATTTCTTTTCCGTCCGCGTGTGCCAGCCTTGGAACGCCCTTCCTAATTATGTCGTCTGTGCTCCCAATCTGGCGATATTTAAAAAGGTGTTGACGACGCATCTTCTCACTTGCATTTCGTTTTATGAATTGTTATCCAGGGGTTACAAAACGCAATCAAACGGTGTCTTGCCAAACGCCTAACCAATGGAGTGGTGGATTTATACGTTTAATACGCGAACAACTCCGCTATTCCACATAAGTCTATGGTGAGTCCACCACAACGCTTTTAGCTTTATTATGCAACTGATTTTCACAATAATTTCCATCCTACGGGACTTGTTAAGCAATACCTTTTACCCGTAATAAACCATTGTTCCATTGTTCCATTTACCTTTTGGTAATTGTAGCTTACGGATGGGCTATAAACACGGAGGTTTGCGAGCGTTTCATTCGATTCCTGGCGCTTCCTTGAATTAAGGGTAGATCTCCTCGTTTTGACAGCTAACAAACACTTTTAGTGATTTAGCTTTTTAGGGCTTATAAAACCTGTCTAAAGCGCACGAGAATTAGACTGTACAAAAGGCCCCTGTGTTAGGTAAAATGATCGATACAATCTAACCAGTGTTATAGATCGTCCTTCAGTAATCGATCGCTGTGCGCACAGGTCGGCTCTGAGGTCAACTCCGTGCCGTACCGCGTCACGTTACGCCGCAGGTTCCAGTAGGTGCACACGTACAATTCCGGACAGAGATTAATGTCGATAGAACGCGATTCAAAATGCAATGGGAGCTCTCGATCAGTGAAACCAGTGAAGAAAGGTGTCTTGGAATATGACGCTAACGGGGGCCACACAAGCCAGCGAGTTTGGAACAATGTTCCCGTGTTGACACATCCGGATATGACGCCAATTTCCTCAGCAATCTAGATAGCCGTATTGTTATTGACTGTATTGTACTAGTGTCAAGCTAACATCTTGCAGATTAGTGGCTGCGTACAGCGACACACGCTAGTAGGAAATTTGAGTATTTGGCATTTCACCATTCGGTATCCACTTGGCCACCAGTAAAGTGATTCAATAGGTAGAAATTCGTCACATCTACTCACTCAGACAGCCATCACACGCCCGTAAAAGCACTGTGCGCGCATTTCATCTTTTTGCCATACGTCAGCAGTGCGCATTCCATCGAACTCTGGTAGGGCTCGAACCCGCAACTCGAATGTTGCTACTCCGTGGTTGAGACCACTGAGCTACGGGGGACGGCAACGACCATTGTGAATAAGTTAGTAGATGTGACATGGCGCTGCTCAATATCCGCTAACTTTGCAAGTTACTACCGTGCAGAGGACAGGGTAGCCCCTTCGCCAAGCGACGAACTTAGCAAACTTAAGCCACCAACTTACTTGTGGCATTATAAGCAGTTTGGTCTGCGTACTGATTAGAGAGAAGTTGAACGCGGAGTTGAATGGTATAGGTAGAAATTCCTCACATCTAAACTCACTCAAACATCATCGCACGCCCGGAAAAGCACTGCACGCGCGTTTCCCTCTTTCGGGAATCGTCACAACTGCGCATTCCATCGGACCCTGATAGGGCTCCAACCTGCAACTCGCCAGTTGCCAGTCCGTGGTTGAGAAAACTTGGCTACCATCACCCTTAGCTCAGTGGTCGCAACCACGACTAGCAACAATCGAGTTGCGAGTTCGAGCCGTACATATGTAAGATGGAATGCGCTGCTGACGATTCCCGAAAGAATGAAAAGCACGTGCAGTGCTTTTTCAGGCGTGTGATGGCTGTCACAGTGAGTCTAGATGTAACAAATTTCTGCCTATACCATTTAACTCCCCATGCTACTCCTCTGTAAACAAGTGAGCTATCCTAGTTTTCTCGGCCGCCACTAGTGTGGAAAGTGGTTCAAAACGTCGATGTTCCCCATTGCTCAATGTTGTGACCTTTCGGACGGTGCCATCTTACGCTTTAGCCAATATTGACAGACCCGAACAGCCTATTCGACGTGGGAGCACAATAAGGCGTTTGACATCAGGGCGAAAACGAGTGAATTCAAACTCAAGATTTCTCTCTGCAAGAGACCAACATACCACCTCCCCCTTCTGAAACAGTCTCAGACTGGTTGAAACAATCGAGTTTATCCGTAGGAGAAACTAGAATCGCATTCCCGAGAAGCGGTTGGCAAGTCATGTGTTCTCAAGCTTTTGGGTGCACGCGCGTTAGCGGAAAATGTGAACAACTCGGCACTAATCTACGCTGAATGGCAGTATGTTCGCACCAACCAATTAGAGGCCAAATCTAGGTTGCGCTACTGGACCTTGTGACTGTCTAAAACCTTGGTTACACGCCAACTTTAGCGTCATCCGTGAGGTTTGAGGAAGTTGATGTGAAAGCTATCGGTAGCGTATGGATGACAAAGTTCAAACGTGAGCTATACTTGCTTCATAATGGCGAAGCATTATAAACCAGCAACCTAATTTTCATCCGTACAGTCATTGCAAGTCCATGAAGGCCAAACATCCTTTTAGTACTGGTGACACGTTCAGACACAAGCAAAGCAGCAAAACCTTTACAAAACCGAGCAATACAGCTACACCACGCCTACAGGCACGCATAAATACACTCATGTATCAACATATGTCACACTCCTATGACAGTCCTATTGTACATACCTTGATCACCTGTTTCACTCCTAACATGATCATGCCTGCGCAGGCGTGCCTCGCTTAGCCGAGAATAAAAGTTTATTTACTTAGTAATTTACTTAGTCTGCGCCATTTCATTGATTCGTTATTGCTCTGCTCGTTGCTTCAGTAGCGAGTTACCAGACCCCTGACAGTGGATAATGCAAGTACTCTGTTCATTGGATATGTCATTGAGCTACGGACACATCTTTTACACCCTCCATCTACTCGTACACTGGCATCAATAAGATTGTACCTCAAAATTTTAGGTTCCAGTTACTATAGTATCTGGTAAACTGCAGTTCCGCCTGAGGGTGACTTGGCGCCCACCAGCCTCGAACCAGCCTTGGACGCAAATGGATCACATTGCAATAAGTTACCGATGGAGAGGCTGCGTCCAGAACTGTCGCTCGATTTGGAGCACATGTGTGGACACCGATCATGCACTTGTATGTGCTGACCTGCGGATGCGTTTTGGCGGACGCCCACGACGACGCTGTGAGCGCATTGACACCAGCCAACTGTTCTGAATGCGTATCGAAGTACGCTGACATGCGAGTTGAGTAAGCGCTCACTGGAGACAATTGATGGTCACTGGTCACATGTTCACCAGACCGTACTAGCAGCAGGCAAATCCTCATGTGGTATGTCTAATAGCCAATATGGTTATTGAGTCTCCTCGCAGTCTCTGGAATTTATCGATGCTTGCCGCCATATCCCGGCTGGAAGCGAACACAATGAAACTCGCAAAGAGCTCCGGGCAAGAATTCGTGCTAGCCTGAAGAGAGACCACGAATCTTGGTGGTCTCATCGTGCGTCAGAGATGGAAGTGGCCGCTGCCCTTGGTAACCATCGTAAGTTATCCTGTCTGATGCCGGAAACGTGCAAACAGGAGGCCTGGTGTTAGTAAAACTATACGTGACGAGAGTGGACAGCCTATTCACAATTCGTCAAAACGCTTGGAGCGTTGGGCTGAGCATTTGGAAAAGCAATTTAATCGGCTAGAATTGTTCGATTCTTCTTCTCTGGCCAGTGATCGCCTTGCTCCGTGGGCTGTCCCTTTGGATCCACCCTCTCGCTCAGAAGTCGAACGTGAGATCGCACTGCTGAAGTTGAACAAAGCCGCGGGACCAGATGATCTTCCTCCAGTGCTCTTCAAATTCTGCGGGTCAGCTCTTGTTGATGCTTTACATGAATTACTAGTGAAACTGTGGGAGCAGGAAGCTGTCCTAACCGACTAGAGCCGCTCAGTTATTGTTCCCATCTTCAAAGAAGTCTCGCGTTCGGAATGCGGAAACCATAAAGGAATCAGTCTGATCTCCATCGCCTCCAAATTACTGGCCTCCATAATCCTTCACAGGCTGACTAGCGCTCGTGAAAGCCAGATTCGTGAGGAGCAAGCCGGGTTTCGTCGGGGTCGTGGCTGCATCGACCATATCTCCACCTTGCGTCAGTTGTTGGAGTACCGTCACACATATTAGGGACCCGCCTTTGTCGTGTTCCTCGACATCAAAGGTGCCTTTGATTCGGTTGACCGATGTGCCCTTTGGAATTGTATACTCAGGAAAGGTGTACCTGAGAAATATGTAAACATTATCCGAACATTATACGCGCTTAGCTCAGGCAGAGTAAGGGCTTACGGAAAGCTGTCGCCACCCTTTAATATCTTTAGCGGTGTGAGACAAGGATGCCCGCCGTCACCTTTCCTATTCAACTTCGTTATTGACGAAGTCATGGAGATTGCATTTACAGGACATGACTTGGAAGGTGTGGAGCTACTCCCAGCAGAACGACTTCTTGACTTGGAGTATGCAAACGATATTGCTCTCATCTGTGACAGCTCCCAGAAGTGCCAAGTCGCGCTGGATAGATTAGCACTGGCTGTCAGCCGCTTTGGGCTTTGCTTTGCACCATCGAAATGCAAAGCGTTCCTCCAAGATTGGCAGGGATCGCCTCCTGCGCTGACCCTTGGTGTGGATCAGCTAGAAGTCGTTCGGAAATTCAATTACCTGGGAAGTTGTATCAGCGCCCTTGGGATCGAAGACGAGATCACGAACCGCATAGCGAAAGCTGGAAGTGCTTTTGATAACCTTCGCCACCTATGGCGGCGGCGCGACATTAATCTCGCCTTGAAGGGTAGAGTGTACAATGCAGCGGTACGTTCGACCTTACTGGACAGTTGCGAAACCTGGCCCCTAAGATCGGCAGACATGAGGAGGCTAGTTACGTTCGACCATCGGTGCCTTCGCAGTTTGGCTCACATCTGGTGGGAACGCCGCGTGAGTAACGAGAGTGTTCGCCGCCTTGTTTACGGCACAGGAAAAGGAAATGAACCGCTCAGCACCGTTATTTCACGCACCAGGCTCCGATGGCTGGGCCACGTGTTGCGCATGCTAACCCACCGACTTCCACGATGTGCGTTGTTTGCTCACCGGGGATATGGATGAAAGAAGAGGAGAGGTGGCCAAGCAATGACTTGGTCAAGAGGAATGAAGGCCCTCACTTCGGAGTTGGCCTCGGTTGGAGCGTCATGACTCCCTGGTTGGGGTCCAAAGACGGGGTCCAAAAGACGATGAACACGTTTGGCTGGATAAACTTGCTGACATGGCAAGGAGCCGAACTCAGTGGCGCTCGTACTGTGAGTTTCTTTGTCCCTCCCCATCCCTTTTAGCCTCCCCCTCCACCTACGATCTCCTTTCTTAGCGTAAAACAAAATAATTTTTTTTACCTAGTAGCCGGCTGGTAGCCTACCGGAACGATGCGTATCCATTGCTGGTAGCTCAGCTGGTACGCAACTTTTGTATTTGTTTTCCCTTATCATTTATGTATTGCGGCACAGTAGCTGAGATGTTTCCCACCTCTAGCTGACGTGTATAATGATGAATGATGCAACTGCAGTTCATTGTGACATTAAGGTATAGTTTAAAAGTGATCTGTGACCACTAAGAAGGGATGAGCCAACTTATTGTAGACTACCAATCCACTGACTAGGTATAATACGGACCGGATGATTGCTGAAATACGGGTGACATTTATGAAAGTTCGGTTGAATTTGTCCAGTTAGCGGGTTATCAGATGAAGTACCTCTAGTGGTAACCAATTTATGGACCGTAGTGGACAACGATTCATGAAGGGTGACAAATAGCAGGTGCTTACTAACTTTCGTGGGATGATTGCTGGTGGAAACCACAGTATGGAGAGATATGCGTACTATCTGTTCCAGCGACTACCGCGTTTTTCATGCAGCTGTAAGAAAATATTGTGAAATAACAATTGCATATTAGCGTACAAAACGATGGGAAAGGTATAGTATACAATATTTTGTCGCTGAAAAGCCAATAAAAACACATGCTTATATAATAATTAAACCCGTTAATGATGCTTCATAAGATATGCCAAAGGAGTACCGATTACGCAAGAGAATAAAGGGAGTTAAAGGCAAAATCTAATCGTTTTAGGGAAGAAAATCACCAAACCTTGGGGAGAGGTACATGCTTGATACATCTGAAGGGAAAAGTAATTTCGTCGGGTTTCTCTACGGTTGTTTTGTTCACTAAGTTTCAGGTGGTTATCTATGACCTTGGAATTGTGACTGAGCTTCAGCAATTGCTGGTATACGCGGCTGAGGCTGCACAAAATGTGATGCACCAATGTGAGATCTGCGTAGCCGTCCGAACCGTCTACTGAAATCGCCCAGTACGTTCAACTTATCCTGCTAAGAGAGATTTCCCTTCGTATCGAGACTTAATGTGATTCAACGGCCTACGTAACGCTTTGAGATATTGAGCTATACTCAGTGGTGCCCCCGGGCCTCTTAAGACCTACGTCTACCAGGTTGGTCAGTAGTTAAAAGTTGGACTAATTTGGTCTCCTTATCCTGCAACTTGGGAGCTGAATTGGATTGTCTCCATTTCTAGAAAACTGAGTGGTTGCCACCCACTTTGTGAACAGACACTTAGATCAATGACTTTGCTCGACGACTCTAAAGGTTTCGTTCCTTAGGTTTGAGCCCCATGGCAGTATCTTAGCCAACTACAACTATGAATATTTCCTCAAAAATCAACCACATCCTATATCTGCCGTCGCGCAGATTGTAAAGGATTTTCTTAACCGCTGCCTTTCGGCATGGTGCATGAACGAACATATACTACATTTAATACCTACTATCTTACTTTCCACCTGTTTCGCTTACTCCCTCCAGACCCCATTACTAACGTACTGCAGTTCCAAGCCTAGTTGATAACAGTGCAATACCGCTGGAGTTCTGTTATCTACAACTGTGTTCCCGCATCATCCGCTGGACACTCATTGGCAACAGGCCCATTTAAGTTCACGCCGATCCATTTCCCTGCTAGCATTCAACGTCCGCACTCTTAGACAAATTGGTCAAAAGGACACTCTGGGTATTGGCGTGGGTTGCGTCTCAGAAACTAGGATCAATGACCCTCTGGTGGTTTTTAACTGCACCTGGCTTATCCTCTCGCTATTGGTTATGAGCATCCGGAGACGCTGATGCTCCAATCACTGGTCGGCATAGGCTGAATATTGTTTTAGCTTAAAAGCTGTCATCATTAGTTGATTTGATCCCGGTGAGCCGCTGTTTGTGTGCATCCCGGTTGACGGAGGTGACCCGGAGAAAAAGTGCAATAAAACTGCGCACAACGAAAATCACACAGACGCGAACATGCACACGGAAGACAGCGCACAAAAAACAGTACCCATACCAAAGTTTGCGCACATCAAAAAACGTAAATGCGAAACTGTCCACTCACAGCCCAAATATTTTAACTTATTGGCTAAATCCTCACGGTTAACCATATTAGTTATGTGTGGCCGTAGCAAGATGCCGGTTCTGACCTTTACCTTCAAAAGCTGCGCACTGTTAAATTAATACTCAAACTGCCTGTTAGTTCCATCGTTCGGCATGTATTGCACTGCGCTGTGTCAAAACCCAGTGAGCTTCATTATAGGAGCATTGTTCATCTACTCCAGTTTATCGAAGCGTCAACGAATCGGATGTCGAAACACATTGTGTAAACAGGCCGAACTCGTGACTAGCTTTGCCTTGCCTTGGTGAGGTTGGTGACCAGGCCCGCTCATCGGGACGCTGGCCGGTATCAAATGACTTTGGATCGACACTGATTGAAGATGCAGGCAAATTCGGAGTGGTTTACAGCGTGGGCAATATTTTTATGTAAGCATTCTTCCCCGTGTGCTTCCCTCCCTGTGCGTAATTTCAGTGTGCGCCATTTTCGTGCGCATTTTCATCATTGAACTGCGACTATGTTACGTGCAATGTATTGGAACACCACAGGCAGCGTCAAAGTCTGCGGTGACTTGTCGCATGCTTTCTGAAACATAATCTGAATTCAGGTTATCCCGTGAGAACGTTTGTTCTTGCGCTCTTAAAATTACAAATTCTCCATGTTTGTTCAAATTCGTCGTGAATTCATCACGGAATATTCCCTTGCTGAATCTCACGGTGCAAGCTTTAAAGTGTTGTCTGGTGCTACACTAGTTGATAATGATTATGCGAACGAGATTATCTTGTTGACGGACGATGTTGGGGTTAACCAGTCGATCCTGAATAACCTCACTAGAGTGGTCTCATTATTTGGCATGCGATTAGCATATAGAGAGCGCTGTATTGTTACAGGACCACTAGACGCTTGATGGCTCATTGACCATTGATAGCGAGGAACGAGTTAGTTAAGCAATTAAAGGAACTTAGCATTTGCATTAGCAACAAGTAGCACATAGTTACTAAATTCAATTCAAATATTGTACAAGTTAGAAAACACTTCATAAAAAAGGACATCAGTTGCGTCAGAAAGCGGTTTTCCTTGGTCGGATAGGCTGTGTATACAAGGCCACAGTGAAGTACTTCATAGTCTGTGAGCGAGACTTGGCCTCCTCGGTCTGAGGATCAGAGGAGTCTTTAACTCTTTGATCATCGCTGTCTGCGGAGCATTGCTAGTGGCACCAGCGTGTCCGCAACGACGATGTGCGTAGGCGATTGCTAGGCAGTGATAATCAGGTTAGTTCCTTAGAACAACAGATAGCACTGAATAAGTTGCGTTGGCTTGGGCACGTACCACGTATGCCAAGTCACCGCTTACCGAGGAAGGACTTGTTTTGATTGCCAGATGTAGAGTGGCGCAAGCCTCGAGGTGGGCCAAAGTTAACTTGTCAGTGGGAAATGAAGTCACTGACGACCAAACTCCGTACCGTCGGTCCGTCTGCCCTTCCAGGTTGGAGTTCACGTGACTCACCTTGTGCTTGACTCGAGAGTTTACAGGACATGGCTCGTAAATGACACCAGTGGCGCGTCTGCTGTCGTCTCCTACTCGGACTGCCTGGTTAAAGTGTGTTTGGTGCTGAGTTATCTGCGGTGTAAGGGCTGATTATAACACCGGACAGTGAAAGAAGCAAAGAAGCTGTCTCGCTGATTACTGATTGCTGGTTGGAAGCAATACTAAGAGATATCTCCGTGTAGTTGCATCTAATGCCACTCAGGGACGAAAGACCTATTATGTTGGAGTGCGCTTGATATATATTATATGGGCAAAATGTTGGTCCAGGAATTACTTAACTTCCGACATCGACTTTGCATCAACTACGTGCTGCGGCAGATTGTTCCATACATCTACCACTCTCCGTTCGAAACAGAGTTGGTGAGCGACCCGCTTCAAATACGGTACCACAAGTTTGTACCGGTGTCCACGTGTGCTGCTTGGTGTGCATAGATGAAACAGCGGCTTCAGTATGGGGTAATCATCCAGATGCAATATCCGGTGCGTCATGATGAGGTCAACCCGCAGTTGACGAGATGCTAGGGTATAAAGTCCTAGTTTCTTACACCGGTCTTCGTACGGTACACTTCCTAAATTAGGAATCAGCCTGGTGGCCGTGTAATACACTCGCTCAATCTTTTCCACCTCTATCCGGGTGATATGACAATACGCGGGACAACCATACTCTACCATCGGTCGTATTATTGAGACGAAGATACGAGTAGCAATCCCTTCGTACCAAGTGCTGTAGCCGCGCCTGAGCGCCCAAAGCATACGAAGGCCGTTTCGGTAAAACCTATTGGTGTTGTCCATGGACTTTAGTTTGTAGCGTGAGAGTACGCCGAGGTCTCGGAAGGAAGGCGCGGGATGCAACGGTTGACCGGCCACATTGTAGGTACGACTGGGCTCACGCTTACCCAGCCTCATGAATTGCGATTTGACCGGATTGATCGGAAGATTGACCATTGCAGACCACATGGAGAGGCGGTCGAGGTCCTGCTGAAGCAGACCACACTCACTGGGTGTGCGAAGTACTCTGCACACCTTCAGGTCATATGTGAACAACGCACAAGGTGAATGGAGTAGATGAGGTCCATCGTTTACATGGATCAGAAACAAAATCGGCCCCAGTACAGTGCCTTGGGGCACGCCACTGCTGGATGGATACGAGTCCATCAAATGGGTGTCGATCTGGACCACCCACTTTCGATCAACAAGGAACTTCTTGATCCATCGGCGCAGCGAGCCGCCAACACCACACACTCTCAGCCTGTCGAGGAGCACTGCATGACTCACCTTGTCAAAAGCCACACTGAATTCAATGTAAATTACGTCGACCGACTTGTCGTGATTCAGCGCTTGCAACCATTCGTGCCTCGTCAACAGTAGGTTGGTGATGCACGGGTGGCATTGTCAATTTGGAACGGGGCGCCGCGAAGTATGCCTTGGTGTAGGATTTGGACAGCCCGGCCGACCGCCGCGAGGCTATGCGGCGGTTCAAAACGGCGCGGATTGATGTAGGGGCGGATCCTTTCGTGGTTGCGGTCCACCTTAGAAGTTTGTTAAACCCCGAGCCTTGCCGGGAATGGATGTACCGTTAAAATAGCAACTACTGATGGATCAGCTCATGGTCGGTCTCCCACAACCCATCGCTGAACGCATCCAGATTGCGAATAATACTCGGCGTATGTGATTTTAGGAGTTGGTGCGGATTACTCTAGAGCTGTGCGATGCGCCAATCACTCCGCTGAAGTAGGAACACCATGGAGGCGTGGAGCAGTTGGATAAATTGGAACGAGTGATGTCAATGGGCTTCGTACTCAGCGCTCGGAGTAGCCAGCGATTAGATGTTGCTTCCTTTACGGGAAAGCGGGACAGTGGAAAAGACATTGTCCGGTGAGGCATGCGGCTGTCCGTGTACCAAATGCATTCAACCCCGTGTTTCTTATCGGATCGAAGAGTGTGTGCGCTGGGCGCTGAGTAGGTGGGCGATCGAAGTCATGGTGATAGTAGAAGGAACCGTGGAACGGTGTCTGATCGATACGGGCGCTGCAGTGTCGCTGCTCAACCATCGGCGAGGCGAAAAGCTTCAGTCGTGCTTCATGGTTGTGAGAGCATTTGGCGGTTACTTAGTGGGCATTCACAGTATGGCCGAACACATCGTGGTAAACGAACGCACTTCTTCATCGTGTCACCAGATGCGAAACAAACGATATTGGGAGCAGATTTCCTGAAGTTCAACAAGGCTATCATCAATTTAAAAAGAGAGACGTTATTGACTGAATACGAGTCGTCACCACTCATTGGTCGAGGAGAAACAATGCCCTCGCAATCAGTTGTCGCCGCGTTATATTTTATCTCAACCTTGCAGTCATCGAGCACAAACTATCCCCCTTTATACGGATGACAGCAGCACGTATGGATTTTTCGACTGCATCGAGCAAACCATCCCACTTAACCGCCAGTCTTTTCGGCCCCATGGACCCCGAAGGATACCAATCCATCTGGAGTCTGAAGTGAAGAGATAAGTACAGGAGATGCTGGACGCGGATCTGATTGAGGCGCACGGCCCATACGATTCTCCCGTTGTCTAGGTAAGAAGCCGAATTGGAAGTATCGTTTCTGTGTGAACCTCCGAAGGCTGAATGAAATTTCTTTGAGTCGTTTCATTCCAATGTCATCCATTGCTAACATTTTTGACAGATTGCAACAGTAGAGGAGATTCACGGTCCTGGATCTGAGATTGATACTGGCAACCTACGATCAAGCACGAAGACTGAGAAAAAGTGTTTACTCGGTAAAATAAAGATACGAATTTAAAAAGATGCGCTTTGGATTATCGGGAGCCCCGTTTACCTTCCGACGTTTAATGAATATCTTATTGAGTGGCTTGGAGAACATGGCGGTGTACGGGGATGGTATCGTGGTGTGTAGCCAATCAGAGGCAGAGTACAGCAGTCATGTGGAAGCAGTCTTGGAGCGGATTCAGCAGTCGGGAACTGTATAAATGGACCGAAGTGCCAGATTGAAAGTCTTATGTAACCTTATTTTGCCATAAAGTAGGACAAGGGGTGAGCTGAAGTCACAGTCTGAGAACATATTGACAATACAAGACACCCCAGTACCTACCTCAAAGCGCACTCTCCGAGCGTTCCTGAGCCGTGCTGCGTACTACAGCAAATCGGCCAACGAATTCAACAATTTAGCCTCACCCTTGCACGAGCTACTGAAACAGGATAAGGAATTCACTTGGACTACAGAAGCCCAACAAGCATTTGATCGCGTTCTACTGGAAATGGGAATGCAGGAGCTAACCCTGAAATTGCCCATTGGTGGAGAGATGCTTACGGTGGTCATTGACGCGAGCGACTTCGGCGTCGGCGCTGTTTTGAAACAAAGCCATGGGACGATTGAGTAAGCCAGCAGAATTTTGACACTGACAGAATGCAAATATTCAACGATAAAGAATGTTTCGCAATCGTCTGGGCGTGGAACAAATGGCGATCATATCTGTTAGGTCAGCTATTTCACGTCGAAACGGACCATAACACTTTGGAATGAAATAAGTCCGCTAAAAACCCCAGGAGAAAGCTATCACGATGGGCACTGCGTCTACAGGAATACGAGTTCATGATAAACCACGTTCCGAGAAAGGAGAACCAAACTGAGAATTTCATCACGCATGATGAACGAAGATGAGCTGCCGAGTGTGGCTTTCGTTGTTAAGGATATACTATTGAAACAGGATCCGGGACACTTGGCAGCCGAGCAACGTAATGACAAACTCTTGCGCAGTGATCACTGCATGAATAACCGGTCAATCAGTCTCAAACAAAAGCCATCTCAAGCAAAACGGACCGTTTGCAATAAATTTTAAAAAGTTACAAGTAAATGAAACGGTGATTCTGACTTGGATACCAAGAGGTAGCAACAGTTCGGTGCCGGTTATTCTGATAAAACTAGGGTGGAGGCTGGTAATTTCTTGTCACGAGCTGCCGCACACCGGTTGTTTCAGGACCTACGATCTCCTGAAACAACGCGTCTATTGACCGGGTCTAAAGTGGGACGTCAAGACATACGTGCTTTCGTGCAAACAATGTCAGCTCTTGAAAACCATGTAGAGGAGCACAACAACCAATGATGTTGATTCCGGCATCCGAAAATGGTGAACTATAGTCGGTCGACGTGATGGGACCGTTTCCATTGGCCAGGCGGGACGACCAATGATGGCTCAGTTCATGCGCTGGATTGAAGCAACGGTAAACCAGGATCAAGCGGCAATCACCATTATCCGTGCTGTCATGAAACCTTTGACAAATGGCTTGACGGAGCGTAATAACAGAAGGATTAAAGAATGGCTAGCGGCAAAGGGTGCAGACTGGGAGGAAGCTTTACCACTGATGTTGCTGACCCATCTAGCATTCAAACGGACCTACAAAAAGAAATCACCATTCCAATTGATGTACGGTCAAGCATCTAGCCTACCTGTGGATCTGGATGTTGGAATGTGGACGACTTACCGTATGTCTCCCAAAGAGGCACAGGATAACAGGAAGGCAGCCAACCGTAACCTGAAAGCAACTCAGGCGCAGAGGATGGAAAAGTCCCAGACCAACAATGGTGAGATGAGTGTCGCGTTCCATATCGATTCGAAGATGAAATACAGGGATCATCGACGCGCTCTCACTTGTGGTCCGGGGGAAGGAAATTCTTACCGAAGTGGAAGGGACCGTACGAGGTGATTGACCGGCGATGCTCAGTGTATGCAATCGCACGGCGAGTACACGTCACTAAGTTCAGGAAGTGAGACGAATTAGTTGAGGAACCAACTTCGCACAGTGCGCATCCTCGACGGTCAGAAAGCCCTAGCGAAGGCAGCTGGGGCGAGCATTTTGGAGAGGTGTGGTTGACTAAAGGCAGACGCTACTGCGTCAGTTTTCAGTGGTGTGGTACAAGGATGCGAAAAAGCAACCAGCCCAACAGAAACAAACACTTTGAAACCGCAGTTGTATGCGCACGAAGAATGGACGCATAAGCAGTAACCACCACACAACTACTAGACACTGCAAAAAAAACTCGCTCCATGCAATCTGCAACCGGGCTGACGAAGATGGGTGGATGTCTCGTTTGTCGGAACGGAGACAGTATTAACTATGTTTGTATAACCAACCATTCCGCTCGCACCTTGGCTTCTTACATGGTTGGCGGCATCCGGTTTCAGATTTGCCTGTCACTGTGGCCAGCCACAGGATACCTGCGCCTACAGAGGGACCTTGGGTGGCTTGCGCTGCACCACCCACAGCTCCATCCACACATCCCATATCCACTGTAAACCGGAAGGAATAAGACCGGGATGCATGTGGATGGGAGCGCACGTTTCATCAGCGGAGCCGGCCCACACTCCTTCACTGGAAAACACAATCGCGATGTATGTGGGGAATCAATCGCACACAAGGCGGTGGCTGGACCGTAGTCCGCTGCACACTGAATGCATGGAACCACTCTCCGAGCCTAGCATGGCCACGAGGAAAGTGCACCCCGTCCCCTCCAGCAACGACCAACTGTCTCCTGGAGCCAGTAAGGACGAGGTAGTAGATAATAGACAGGTAGGCACTTTGTCAACATGCATATCAAGCGCAGCCACACCGGGGATATCAATCAAAAGCCAATGACTTGAGAAAAGATAACAAAGAAAATAAATCGAGTAATGCATAAGGAAACGGTGACATAAATCTTAAATTAATGAGCATATGAAACAAGTCGTTTACACACGAATCCGAGATAAGTTCATGAGGTCGGAATATATATTTTACGGAAATGCCACAAACATGAAAATGTTATCGAAGTTAACTACAATTGGCTTAAGTGACGAGTGCAAGTTTATAGAAGAGAGTATAGGTAGACATTTAGATGAGGAAGAAACGCAGTAGGACAAAATTGAAAACCCACCACCTGAAATAATTAGACTTAGCATGCAAGCACGCGATTAGTAAATCGAATGTACCGTACCCACAAACGCTGCGCCGATTTTGCCTACCTTCTCCGCAATACCTGTCGTCGCTTCGGTAGTGGTTCCGAGTGGCCTCGCTCATGGCTCACTAGGCCTGCCTGACACAGGCACTCGCGACCGCATGTGCTACAGCATCATGCGCTCGATGTCGATGGAGTACAATCCATCGATGCTGGCTGATTCCGCATTTGCCGCTTCTTCCCTGCATTTATGAGGTCTTTCTCCCGCACTTCGGCAACTGCCTTCGTGATTAGATCGCGCCATGCACGCCGATCAACCGACTTCGATTCCCATGACCTGCAATCAAGATTAGAACGTGAGAGGCTCACTTTGATCATGTCCTGGTAACGTAACTTTGGTTTCCACACATGCCGCTCCGCAATACTCAGCTGACCATATAAGAATCGTTTCGGTATCCGCGGCGAGTACATACGCCACACATGACCGAGCCACCTCAGGTGTCTCAGTAAAAGTATGCCGTCCACTGCATACGTCCCACTTTGTCGCAACACTTCCGTGTCCGCAACTCTGTCTCCCCAACTGATGAGAAAAACTCGTCGCAGACACTGCTGACGGAACCGGTCGACATATCGCACATCCCACCGATACATCGTCCACATTTCACTACCGTATAGAAGAACGGACAGCACCATGGATTTGTACACCATCAGCTTCGTGCCAATGCTAAGCTGATGGTTGTTCCACACTCGATACTCTAGCTTCCCGAATGCCGCCGCTGCCTTCGATACGCGGGTACGCAGCTCAAAGTGTAGTTGCTGATCAGTCGACATCACACTCCCAAGGTAGCAAAAGCAGGAGGTGGTTTCTAATACTTCAGCACCAATGCTGATTCGCGGCAATAATGAGGATTGCACCTCCGGTGAAGGCTGAAACAGACAGACAGTTTTGCTTGTGTGGACGGTGAGCCCGAATTTGGCCGCTGTCGAAGCCAGAGCACTAGTCATGCGCTGCAACTCATCCGCGCTGTGTGCAAACAACGCACAGTCGTCAGCAAACAGCAACATACGGATAGTTGTCTCACAGACTAGAGTTCTCGCACCGAAACGACGGATGTTCAGCAAACCAGCATCAATACGGTGCTCCACACGAACACCGTAAGCACAAGGCGATTCAAAAGCACAAGACGTCATGGTATAAAGATATATATTAAAAGGCAAGAGCTAAGAAACAGCCTTGCTTAACACCCAAGCCAACTGCAAAGTCATTCGAGGTCTCTCAACTCAGCTGCACCCTCGCTCGCATACCACTGTGCGCGGGAAACCAAACTAACCCAACACCAGCAACAATACCACGCGGTTTACCGTAACAAATTCCTTGGTGAAATCAAAGTAGAGCGAGTACAAATGCTAGTGTCTTTCTCTGCACTTCTCCTGCAACTGACGAGCCACAAACACAATATCTATAGTGCCGTGATCCAAAAGGAATCCGCATTGTTCCGCCATGTTAGGTTCCACAACATGACTGACGAGGCTGTTGAGTAGGATGCGGGCAATCACCTTGCGTACACCACTCAGCAAGTGGATGCCGCGATAATTGTTGCAACGATGCTTGCTACTTTGTCTTTGTAGCGCAAGGGCATCATTCAGCTCAGCAGGCACCTCCTCCTCAATCCATACACGTTGCACCAAGTGGTGCAGCGCAGTCACCAACGCGGGTCCGCCGTGTTTCAGTACTTCAGGCGGGATCCCGTCGGCCCCAGCACATTTGCCCTTTCGCAGCTAAGCAAGTGTTCTCTGCGTCTCATCCCGTGTCGGCGTGTCCGCCAGACTCGTCTTCAGATCGCGCTGTTTCAGGCTGTTCAAAGTAGGATAGTCGATCTCTGAATGGTTGTGCAAGTGACAGTCAAAGTGTTTCCACCCGACCTGCATTATATCTGTAGTCTGTGTGCAGGTAGCGTCTGAGCTGCCTTCGATCAGCATCCTCAGCCGCCCCAATCTCGGTCCATACAACGCCTTCAAGCAGTCAAAGAATTATTTGTCTGGGTGACTTTCGGCGTAGCATTCCATCTACTTCGCCTTCTCAGTTCACCATGCATCTTTTGTGTGACCTAGCTCTCGGATCAGTTGTCGCCGAAGTTTGTGAAACTGACTCTTCTTCCACATGTCACTGGGGTATGCGACATGTGCAGCAAATGCTGCATTCTTCTCCGACACCATTGCGCCAATCGTCGCATTGTTCTCATCAAACCAATCAGGCCGCTTACAGTTTGTCCGCCCGATGGTCTCTTCGGCAGCAACTGTCGCCTGGTCGCGAATGTGGTGCCACAGGTTGCGCACTGTGGCTATGCATTCCACATCACAAAGGCTTGCATCCATCGCCTTCTCCAGCTCAGTATGCTTCTCCACAGTACCGAGGGAGAGAATGTTTACTCCGATTCACGGCTGGAGTGCAATACATAGATTTACGAAAATATATGTACAGTTTGGTCCGCACCCATTTGTGATCAGTGACACACTCAGCTCCACGCAGTACACGTGTCATGCGCACTTCACGCATGTCACGCTGAGGTACGATGACCTAGTCGAGCAGATGAGCAAAACCACTCTGTGGGTGCGTCCAAGTTGCGATATCACTCGCATTCAGTGTAAACAGCGCGTTCGTGATCGTCAGGCCGTGAGTGGCACATACAGTGAGAGCAGCCTGTCACCGTTCGCGCTCGCTGAACCAATGCCATGCGAACCGATAACAGCTGTCCACACCGATGCATCACGCTCAATGCACGCGTTGAAATCACCCAGCAGAAATAGTTGATGGCTCCTCGGCACAGAATATATCGCGGTGGATAGCTGAGTGTAAAATTGATCACGCGTGTCATCAGGATTACCCATGGTCCGACCGCAAGTGCTGATAAAAGGGGCAAACTTACATCCTCCGAGTCGCAGGCGAACAGTCATCAGTCGCGCGCTGATGCCTGTTGGTTCACCCACCAGCTGGCCATGGAGGCGATCGGATATTGCAAATCCGACCCCATGTTCACGTGGTGTTAAGCAGGCGTTGCCCACCCAGTTGAACCTATAGCCAGTACCAACTTCATGCAACTTACCTTGTTCAGCGAGCCGAGTCTCACTGATGATCGCAATCTCGATGTTGTAGCGAGCCAGTTCCATCGCGACCAGAGCAGTGCGTTGCTCGGGGCGCTCACTCGAGTTCCGATACAGTAGTGTTCGCACGACCCAGCACCCGATGCTGAGTGCTTTGTGCGCAGGCATACAATTGCATTGGTGGGCAAACGCACGCGTGGCGGCGGTTGTGCTTCAGAGGTTTGCTTGAGGGACTTCGCTCGGAGCCTTTGGCTCAATAGCCTAAACCACAAGGCAGTGGGCGGTTAAGAGTTTTGCTTGAGTGACTCCGCCCAGAGCCTTTGGTTCAATAGCCAGGCCCACAAGGCAGTGGGGAACAGACGCAGCTAGAGAATGTGATTGCAGCGACAGATTGGAATATGCTTGAAGTCCGTCACACCCAGACTTTGAGGTGCTGAAACGATTCCTATTTTGCGATCGTAGTTGGATACGCACCTGCGACCACGGCCAGACGTAGGTGGGTTTTGGCGGGTTTTCATCACCTTGACCAGGAGCTGCCTGGCTTGAGGTGAGCACTGGCAAACCATTGAGCACCCGCAGGTGCTCTCTCACCGTCAGAGACAATGCGTGGCGCTCCTACTCTACGCCAATGGTGCGGTGAGCTTATAACCTGTAGACATGTTGTCTCCCATGGCTAGGTTTTACGGGAAGAGGGCCATCGGCTACTTCCTAACCTTCGGGGATGATGGAGTAGGATACTGGCAGGGCGCCCATACCAGACAATAGAACGATCCGTGTCCTCAGCCAAAGTCTTCGATGAAACGTACACCCGAAATGTAGCGGGTCTAGTACATGGTCAGTTCACTGACTCATGCGGGTTGGTGTCGTGGAGGCTTCTTACATACCGTTCGGCTAAGTGCAAAGAGTGTATTCTATTTGGTGCTACTTGTTGCAGTAAAGAGTGGCACAAATGATTTGGATTGTATCAACTCAAATACGCCAGAATAAAATCGCCTCGTAGTCGGCGATGCTCCCACCGAATACTTCCGAAGGTTTCAACCTCTGTTCGTATGAAAGGTAGATCCGTACAATAACGTATTTGGAAGCCCTAAGTTGGGGTTGGTTCACTGCAGTAAGGTTGTGCTTCAGCCACAGCTGTCAGGCTTGTATTGTGTATTCAACATGGGGGCGAACATGCGCATTCATTATTTGTCCGAATATAGAGGTGCCATGTTGTCTGAACGCCCGTCATAGCAAGCTGACATGTTGGTTCCCAGTTTTTGATGCCTCTGCAGATTGCTTGGAACAACCCAAGTTATCCTAACATGCACGCTAAGGTCGCGTTCGACGGATAATCGCTGCAGTACTTGCGTGCGTAGCTTGCAGAAATAGGTATTCTGGTGTCGTATGGAGGTTACCTTACATTTGTCCACTTTGAACTGTAAGGTTGCTGGTTGACCAGTCATGTACGGTCTCTCGGTCAGAGTGAAGTAAATTATTATCGGCATCCGCCTGAATCCGACGCCATATCTTGATATCGTTAACGAACAGCAGGAAAATTGAAGCGAGTTTCCGTGAAAGCTCATTGATGAATACCAAAAACAAGTGTGGACAAAGAACGGAGCACAGAGACACACCACACGAATTGTTTGCGGCTAGATAAGGAGCCCCAGGACTGTGACCACTAATAGTCATTGCAGGAGAAAGTTGGCGATCCAGCTAAAGTGAGGGTCACCAAGCCCGTAATATCAGAGCTTGGAAAGGAAAATCCGCTGATCTAAACGATCGATTGCCTTCGACAAATCCAAGTAGATGACATCAACGGTCTCTCCAGCGTCAGCTGACTCGGTCTAGCTACGCCGTGCGATTAACACATTCGTTGTGCATGATCGCTGTCGACGAAACCGTGTTTCTCGGGAGCAATAGTGTGATTTTCTCGAGAACACACCAATGCATCGGCAACGATGGATTCCATGACCTTGGACAATAAAGGGAGAAGAGACCCTGGGCGGTAGTTTGAGGGCTCAGTCCTGCTTCGGCCTTTGTAAATTGGGCTTATTATTTCAAACTTCCACATTGCAGTAATCTGGTTCTGGTCTAAGCTGCATTGAAAGAACTGGGCCAAGGATTTTGTCAGTTCTCTTGCTGCTGCTCCATGTGCCTGGGCGAATAGTGTCGTCTCCCGGGGCGTTGTGGTGATGATAAGGTTGAGGGTGTTGATAAGACAAGTTGCGTAGACCCTTACTGCTATTCATTGCACTTCTTTTTGTTGTCTATAGCACCTCGAGGTCGAGCCTTAACCAAGGTTACCAAGTTTGGACAGCATAATTGAGCTACGGGGGCACGTAAGATTGCTTCCTCATCTGGAGTCTTGATACATTAGACCGTGTACTTGAATCTACGAAGTGATCCGTAGTCAAGTGCAGTCATACGTAATAAATATCTTCGAAGACGATGTTGCGTAAATGCCATCTTTCCAGGAGACTGCTCAAAGATATCCCGAACTCACACTTACACTTCGCCCCTGAAGGTACCCTAAAAATCGTGGTGTTGGGCCCATTTTCGGTACCGTCGGCATTGAAGTAGCTGGATTAGAGTGTAGCCAGCCCTGATAGCTGCTTGCTTCGTTCAGTGAAACGTGTACGAATCTCACAGCTATCTCTGACAGTACAACTACTTGAAGTCATACATCACTTAATTCATCTGAGTCTTCGAACTTACTTAGGTATCCGGACAAGCCCTGGCGGTAGATGCACCACCCCTGTTATTTTATGGCTACTGCAACCTCAAGCATAAGTGGTGATACCGAAAGCAAATGCTATTGCGTAGATCAAAGACATAGCCACGTGACATTCAGTGTGGCAAGCAGTTACGTGGCTGACTGCATCGCATTTTACATTTGATTATGAATTTGATCGAAGGTAGATTGCGGTGCACCACTTACATTCCCACGATTGATCTCGTGTCCAGTAAAAACAAAAGGCATAAGACCGCCAGATTACGAATAGTAACTTTATTTGCCGCAGTGAAGAAGTACACAGGGCGATGGCTGGAACGTGGTCACTGCTGGATTGGAAGCATACTTTGAAATTGGCACTGTCACGAGGGACATGCAAATTGTTTTCATGAGCAAAGATTGGCAGTTACGTGGAGCCAGTAATCGAGTTTGCAGGATCTAATCAGCATTCGCTTCAAGTGCAATCATCATTATGCACGTTAGCTGGTGGAAACACCTCAGCTATTGTGCCACAATACAAGAGAAAATAAAAGCACATAAAACAAAGGCCTGTCGGCTGAGTCACCAGTAACAGATGGACACCGTTCCGGAAAGTTAAAAGCCGGCTATTGTGCCACAAAAAGCCATGTTATGCCTAAGAAATAAGATCGTAGTTAGAGGATGAAGTTAATCAGGAGGGAGAGGGACAAAGGAACACAATACAAACGCCATTGGGACCGGCTCTTCCCCATGTCAGCAAGTGTGTCCAGCCAAAACGTGCTCATCCTCCTAAGGACCCCAGCCAGGCAGTCGGGGTGCCCCAACCGTCGCCAACTTCAAAGTGAGGGTTTTCATTTCTCTCGATCGAGTTGTCGCTTGGCCTGCCCTCCTCCTTTTCCATCCACACCCCCTGCACGCAAACACTACAAGCCGCGGAAGTCGGTGTATTGGCATGTGCAACAGGGGCCCAGCTACCGGAATGGGGTGCGTGATATAATGGTGCTGAGCGGTTCACTAACTTTTCATACACTAAATACGCGACGCCGAACAAGCTCATTGCTCACGCGATGCTCCCACCAGACATGGGCCAAGCTGCGAAGGCAGCGAAAGTTGAACGTGACTAGCCAGGTGCAATCAGGTGCAGTGATTCAGTTTGCGATGCAAGCCGGTCATACGTCATTCTTTCAAGTGTAACCCGAATAGAGCGACACGTCGCAGTATGTACCAGCGCACTTGCTGTTGTGGTTAAACTCGCGTCAGTCTTGGCCTATCTATAAATCTTATAATAACACGGATGGCACAGAGTGACACAGCGGGTGACAGTGTCATGATAATCATACAATGCAAATAAAAATAAAAGTATAAGTCTATGGTGGATTAAAGGTAGATACTACTGCGCCGGGTATAAGTAGTGTGGTGGTGCAAGATGACACACCAACAGCGAGCCCTGCCGACTTCCCCAAAGTTGAAGATGACATCAGGACTACAGTTCCATGCGCACGAGGAGTGAACACAGAGGCAAGCACCCGTTGGGGAGCACTCCATGGAGATCACGCAGATGAGCAGACGCCTCCAAGGCAGGAACGAACACACCTAGTGTAATCCACTTTAGCAATAAACGATTACCGCCTACCCCTTGGGTTCTAACAAGGACTGCGAAATACACGCATTTCGTGTGCACCACGTAGGATCATCACCCCGGATGGGAGCAATTGTGAAATACTCGTTGACTGGTTAGAAGGTAATGTGGGAACTCAGTATGGACCGTGATTCGCAATGAAGTGAAATTCGGCCAATTTGATCATTAGGACTGTAGCTAAAGCAGCTGCAAATTGGGAATTCTAACAGAGCAAGAACAAGGAATCTTTCTGCGGAATATCCTGAATTCAGTATATTTCGTGTATTCTCCTCAGCCGCATACATACAATGGGTGAAAAGTTCAAACGATTGAGAGTAATAGGTCAATATCAGAAATCAATGGTTAATTGCGTTGGCTAGCCTGTCTTGCCTCATCAAGGCGAAACAAGCTTGGCCACAAACTGCTTGTTTACGTAGGTTAGGCTTCAAACGTCGGATGGTGGAAGCCTCAGCAAAACGCAACATCTTGGGGTTGTTTGTCTGTTGATGACCTTGAGTGCTTCGTGGGGATTCTGGCACATCGAGCAGTCGAATAAGTGCCGAGCAACGGAGCTGGTAAGTACCGTTGCGCCACGGGAAGCAAGGTTCCGCGGGACGTGTTCTGAAATCCGAGTGGACAACCTCCTATCTGTCCGGCAAATGTACATGCTACCGCAAGTACAGTTAAAATGGTAAACATATGAGGCCGTGACTATAGATTGATTGAATACATGGATTTTATTCATGTAGTAGTTTTTTGTTTCTGTGGAACAACACAAGCTCAACTGGGTAGTAACATCACTTGATGGCCCGACGTCAGTGATAGCGGAACCGTCTATCATTTGCATCCCCTTTGTAAGGCAGTGCAATGAATACCTTCTTCCTTCAAGCATCAGTTTGCACTTCATGCGGCACGGTTTTCTCCCCATCTTGCAATAAACTTGGCAGCGTAATCATTTACACGTAAGGTGGATGCGATACCCTGCAGTTCTTCCTCAATCGTTTCCTCTGAACAGATACCGGGGGTTCTCACAAAAGAGGCATGAAGCAGGGAGCGCTTGTAGCTCATGGGGTAGTAGCTGTCGAAGTTTACGTATTACCCCGTCCAGCTCGGTTTGTGATAAATTGATCTCAGGAGCGACCCATCTAATGTTCTTTCCGAAGCTACTTTCAAGAAGTGGAACTTTCCTGACGTTTCGCTTTCCATAGTAAACTCGATCTCTGGATGACATTCATTAAACGTTTTGAGCATGCGTTCCGCTTGTTGGGCTTCGTCAACCACCACAAACGTGACACCAATATATCGAGCGTACAAGTGAGCTTCATGTATAGGGTGACACAATTTGGTGTTCTCTAGATGAGCTACGAAGATGTCAGCCAAAATGGAGCCAAGGGGACTGCCCATCGCTACACCCCTAATCTGCCGACAGAGACTTCCATTGAAACAAAATTGAACATCTTTTGTACAGATATGAATTAAGTTCTTTAATCGATGTGATGGAAACCCAACTATACCTGCATAACTGCCTATGATGTTCAGCGTCTCTTCCAACGGGACATTTGTAAATAAAGAACACACGTCCAAAGAAACCATTCACTTACCACTCATGTTTAGATTCCGAATCATTTCAGCGAACTCAAATGAATCTTTCAAGCTGTGCACTGCCAACTCACGTCGGATGGGCTCAACTAGCTTGGCTAACCATCACGCTATTTTCTGGGACAGTACTCCAACCATTGAAAGGATTGGGCGTAATGGAACCCCCACGTTATGCACTTTCAAAAACCCATACATCCGAGGAAGTCCGGAACCACGAGGCCGTAGTTGTGTCATGGTATTGGCATCGATCAATCCGGCTTTGTGCAAAATTCGCAGCTCGCGGGTTATCATCTTTTCAACTCTTTCGGTTCTATCATGGCGCGTCAAATCTCGAACAAATCCACTTTCGTTCATGAGTGTAGTTTGCATTTTCTGTAGGTAATCCTGTTTGTTCATCATAACAACTCCGGAACCTTTGTCAGGTCTCAGTATTAGTATATTATCATTGTGACACAACTGCATCAAGGAATCAAAATGGTCTTTCGTAATTATTCGACACTTTTCATGCTTCGTAACGTAAAACTGACTGGCTATATCTAGAGCTTTGACCTTAAACCACCCAACGGCATCTTCTGCCACCGGTATCAGACTGGAAAGCTGCTCGTACGGATGTTCAGTTGTGCTTCAAGTTCTACTCGATCACGCTTACTGGGGGACACCGAAAAGTTGAAAAAGAAGGCCAAAACTTCTAGTTGGTGAGGACTTAGTGAGACTTCGGATAAGTTTAGTACGTAATTCTCTGGGTTTCTTTGGTCACCGCCGCGAGGCAGAAAAAATGGAACTCAAGGTTTGCTGAATTGTGTGCATCCTAGATTTAACTTGTAACTCACGAAGAAAATTGTTAAACTTCGCAGGACAAACAAGATTTAATCCACTCAAGGCGTGTTCTAAACATCCCATTTTGACCTTGACCGCAGCTAAAGCGGTTGCATAAGAGGCGGTGGAAAAAGGGTAAATATCACGGGACGGAAATCGCAGTTGTCGTTTTCTAGTCAACTGCCAACCGATCAATGATGGAGGCTTCAAAAAGAAATCAATGGTTGCATGAAGAATATCATTTTCGATAAAACACTCCAGCCATCTACAATTAGAAAGCAAAATTATAATGAAATTAACCACGTGAAAGCGTTGTCAGGGTTGAATAACTGAAGGTGGGAGAACTAACGCTGTGTACTGATGATTAGCCAAGCAGTATAAAATATAAACCATTGGCCTGTTAAGTTGGATCAAACAACATATGCAAATACAGGTGATCAACGCTGAACAATTGGTGGAGGAGCGAGTTAATGGTCAAGGCAAAAGCAGTGTTTGTACCAGAGTCCGCTGTTTACACAGCTCTGGTTTCAAAATCCTGCTTACGATGGCTTCAACGAGGACCAATCGAAACTACTTAAGGTTCATAGGTAGCGTGTACTGGAGGTATAGACGACTTTATAGGACTCATTCGTCCGAACGTGATGGCCAGTTTCAACCAAGGATGGAGATATTGATGTTTTCCACCGCGTCTTTCAGCATTGATGCAGGACAGAATCGCATAGCACACAATCAGTATCCTGCGATTTGTTGCAAGTCGATTCCACGAATCCATGCTCTGCCAAATACAAAAGTTCTCAAAAGATATGTTTATAATATGCAGGAGGCCGTTCAGTCTAGACTCACTGAACTTGGACAGGTTTGCTCATTCTACTCGTAAGTGAATGACGAATTTAGTGATTATCACCGGGACTCATTCAAGCGTTATTTGCACGGAAGTTTCGAGAAAAAACTTGCGGATTGAAGGACCCATTCTTCCGAACTTGATGGCGAGTTCCAACCGTGTTGCAATATGGGGTCGTTGATGATCTTCACCGTACATTTTGGCATCATTCGGACAGTGTCTAACAATCAATTTAGACAACACCTGGTTGTATGTTTAAGACAACTTTCACCACAGGTGCAAGTGAACTGATATGAGATGAAAGATTCAGACCAGACTGGGAGATTGTCCTTTATTTGATGAGAAATTAGGGGCCCTATTTCGGTAAATAGCTTTAAATTAGCAATTGGATAGATAAGGGCCACTGGGATTGAAAGAATTTTATGCAACATTTCGAAAGTGTTGTCACCTAAAAGCGGGACGGAACAGAAGACATCGCTTTTCAGCACAGCGGTTGCTGATTTGGTAGCATCAGATGGAATGGTATGCATCTTAATGAATGGAATTGGTTACCCCTTTTTTGCAGGGCGCTGATGAAATGCGTTTCTTTTTCAAGCGTCCTAAAGCTCTACACGATGGGATGACAACGAAGTAAATTCCTCTTGTATCAGAGGTACAAAACTAAGAGGGTGGATTTACTGACCTACCAGCGCTGCTTTGCGGAAGACAGTTAGATCGATTGCTCTCACCTCAATCCGGTGCAGTAGAATGTCTAGGAGGGCCAAACAGCCATATTATTCGACTGCACTAGTGAATTTCAATGCAGGATACATCGGTTGGACTGTCATAGAAAATAAATGTATCATATACCTAACGGTAGTAAGAAGGATCTGAAGCAACTCGTCTACTCAGATGCCTTCTTTCGAGCTTTGCGAGGAAGGTGTATGCCAAGATGGACCTAAGGGAGAACCCAGTGTGATCCCATCAAGTAAAAATTATGCGCCGAAGGTGCAATGTGTAGCATGCTCAAGGCCAATGCACTGAGCCCATTCTATTCATTGCCTGCATCCGCTGGCATGTGTCAGTAACCCGCACACCCATTTATCGAGTGGCCTAGTTTAGAATAATGGATCAATGCGTTATACAACATGCCGGTTAGAATACAGTTTTGCCTTCCATGTGCCTGACGTGTTTTACTTTGTGATACTTCGGCTAAGAGCCAACCACTGTGTGTTAATTCCATAACTGTTAAACCGTGACCTTTTGGCGACGAAAGTTAAAGAATAAACCTTTCTACTTGCTCTTAAATACAGTCTCAGTCTCAATAAATTGCTATGAGTCAACATACCGTCGCTGAGCCCTTTTGGAAGGACACGTCGTCCAAGCCATCCTTAGCATTTTGGAATCGTTGGAAACGAACCTTGTGACTACCTTGAGCTTTTTACAATTTCCCACCCCCGCATGGAACTTAGTGAAACCCAATCTATTTAACTACTGGGACAGCACCTCGGTGCAGTAGATACACGGCATTTTAATGCTCTACGTTTGTACGAAAGCACATACCTGACGGACTTTTTTAACGTCCTGAATGGCCATTGGGGCCGCGGCGACATGCTTTTACTGCGCGCCTAAGTTTTTCTCATTTACGACAGGGAGAAGTGGAGTGTTACTTAATTCATCAGTCGTGTACAACAGTCCCTTCCTGACTACCATTAAAATGAGATTCCTGCAACGGAATTCGAACAGACGATGACGGTACAATGTTTTTGGTTGGCATCCGAGACGTTAAAGCTAGAGAACGCCTGCTGTCAGAAGACAAGAATAAACTCACTTGGGAAACAGCATGCTCACTGCTCTGACAAAGGGAAAGCGTTGTGCAAATTAATTCAGTATCGAAGCGAATGTTCTTCAGATGCCATCCATGCGGTTAAATGTCGACTATCACACACCAACAAATGTTTCTTTGCGTGCTACCGATGCGGCGAGAAGTATGCAAAGGTTATTGCTTGCAGACACAAACAGTCTACTTGTCATAAGTGCCGAAAATTCGGACATATATTGCACGCGTATGTCGTCCGACTGTGCTTCAACGACCGATATCCCGCCCTGCACAGGGTACTGTTCGAACTGTGGCAAATCCTGACAACCCCGTATTCTATGTAATTTTGCACACAGCCACATCGCACGCATTGTGAAGACAGCACAGTGTTGATTTAAACATTGAAGGACAGCCAGTACATCTAGGGATCGATACCGGGGCCTCGATTACATTGATCAACAACCGAACTTTACCCGACCTGATTCTGACTTCGACTCAGTTTAAATTACGATCATGTACTGGGGAAATACTCGAGGTTTCAGGTGTGTGACATGAAGGTACATCATAGGAAAAATACGTTGACTGTTCCTCTCACCGTTGTTAATACAGACGGACCTAAGCTACTTGGGAGAAACTGGTTAAAGTACATGCCAGAAATATTATAATCTGTCAGGAAGGTAGATACTATTTTTAACTTACCTAAACTTAAAAAGCTTTGCTAGTATTCTTGATACAAACATACATGGAAAATTACGTGATTTCAAAGATTGCCTAAATATCAAGCCAAAGACAACCGAAATTTTACAGGGCACGAGTGTACCTTTCGCAATCCATCCGAAGGTAGAGTTAGAGCGATTACAAAAGGACGGAATAATTTCACCCGTACGCCCCTCTTCCTGGGCTGCACCCATCGTTCCTGTACGGAAGCCTGATGGCTCAGTTCGCGTTTACGGCGAATATAAAATGACGGTTAATCAAGCGAAGACGACGGAACATTATACGATTCCACGGATAGATGATCTTCACGCCACTTTTCTGGTAGACAAAAGTTCTCGAAACTTGATCAGCCACGCTTCTTCTCAAGTGGTTACAGGAATCCTTAAAGGGAATCACTAGCATTAATACACGCATGGGATTATTCTGCTATAACTGATTACCATTCGGGATACACTCCGTACCGGCGATCTTTCACAGAATTATAGACAACTTAGTGAAAGGCATACCCGGAGTTTGCGCTTACTTCGACGACATTTTGGCTACTGGTAGTACTAATTACGAACCTATGACAGCACTTGCAACAGTCTTGAAACGCCTTTAGAAGAGCGGACTGAAAGTCAAGGAATCGAAATATCTTCTTTTATGACACAGTTGAGTATCTGGGATTTCGTTTGAACAAACACGGGTTACATCCCCTACGGGAAAAAATTCAACCCATTATGGATTCTCCAACACCCCGAAATATTAGCGAACTGCAATCATTTCTCGAGATGGTAACCCAATACAGTCATTTCCTACCCAATTCGACTAGTCATCTCGCACCATTGTATACTTTACTTCGTAAGAATACCAGTTGCCTGTTGCACAATAAACAACAAAATCTTACGATGCTGTCAGATTGGCTATTAGCAACGATAACTTGTTAGTGCAGTTTGACCCCAGAAAACCGATCACTCTTCGTTGAGATGCGTCACCCACAGGGCTCTTGGCCGTATTGTCACACCAAATGGAAGAGGACAGAGCGACCAACAACTTTTGCGTCTAGAAGTTTGGCACCAGCGGAAAAGAACTATGCGCAGCTCGACAGGAAGCTTTAGCGGTTACTTTTGGAGTTAAGAAATTCCAAGAGTACTTGTGGGGAAGCAAAATTGAAATGTTTACTGACCACAAGAGTTTGTTAAACCTGATTGGCGAAAAAAATCATAAACCAGATGGCGTCACCTTGTGTGCACCATTGGGCTTTATTGCTCTCCAATTACAATTACAAGATTGCCTGTCCCTGGGAAAGCAAATAGAATCGTGGGCGCTCTGAGCCGTTTACCGTTGAATCACCTACCAGATTGTGCACTTAAACCTGTGGAGCTTGTTCATCTGCTGCAAACTTCGGGCGAAAATCCGGTGTTAAATGCTGATTTCCGTCAGGAAACGGAACGCGATACATCACTGGCCAAAGTCAAGTGACTAGTATCTCAAGGTTGGCCTGACAGCTGTGAACCGTAACTATTGCCCTACTTTATCGATGCACAGAGCTTAGTCTTGATGATGGGTGTTTGCTATGGGGATCTATGTCGATCATACCATCACGGTGTCGGTAGGATGTCTTACAATTACCGCACATAACTCACCCAGGACTCATGAGAATGAAGACACGAGCCCTCTTTTGTTCGGTGGCTTAATATTGACAGAGATATCGATGACTTGATCCGACACTGCGACGTGTGTAAAAGCACTCAGAGGAATGCCCCTCCTGTACCACTTAGTCCTTGGAAATGGTCCAGTAAACGGTGGGAACGTATACACGTAGACTATTTTGGTCCGTTGGATGGAAAAATGTTTCTGCTCTTGAGTGATGCTTACTCGAAATGGATAGAGCATTTTCCACTTACAGATGATACCTCTGAGACGACCGTTTCTTGCATGCGGACGTGTTTCAGTACCTTCGGTGTATCACATGCGCTGGTAACAGACAACGGTTCCGTATTAACTAGTCAAGAATTTCAAGAATTCCTCAAAGGCTACATCATGTGAAATCCGCCCCGACCACCGAGCTTCAAACGCTTTGACAGAAAGAGCCATCCAGGCGGTCAAGAACGGGTTAAGGAAACAAGCCTCCGCTCCACTGCGAACAAAACTGAACAAATATTTTGGCCACTACACCACGGCAGACAAAACTACGGGGAAGAGCCCAGGCTAGTTGGTGTTCGGACGGAGGTTGAGGACATGGCTGGATCTCCTGTTTCCTGAACAGAGGCTACAAGTTGAGACTAAGCAAGGTAAATCTAAGACAGAGTATGACTAGAAGGCCTACGATCGAAAATTTAGCGAGAATGAACCGGTCTACGTCAAGTTGCCTAACGAAATGACCTAGCAGCCTGGAGAGTTGCACGAAGTTGCGGGACAACACACGGACGTGGCTTTACTTGATGGCAGAGTAGTTACTTGGCACAAAAATCACGTTCGTCATCGTTCCGTTTCAACTCCACCAGGTGACGCGGCCTCAAACCAACAAACTGAGTTGACAAATGAGCAGAACTCTCAAAACTCTGGCCAACCGGAGACACAGCAATGTCACGCTTCAACACAACTACGCCGACCCATCGACCGATACCAAGGTAGCTGAAGTGATCCAAACTAAAGGTAGGACGAAGGTGTCATCCTCACGGCCAATGCACTGAGCCCATTCTATTCATTGCCTGCATCCGCTGGCGTGTGTCAGTAACCCGCACACCCATTTATCGAGTGGCCTAGTTTAGAATAATGGATCAATGCGTTATACAACATGCCGGTTAGAATACAGTTTTGCCTTCCATGTGCCTGACGTGTTTTACTTTGTAATACTTCGCCTAAGAGCCAGCTATTGTGCGTTACTTCCGCGATTGTTAAACTGTGTCAAATGCAAGATCAATTCTTTTAGTTTCTCTACTGGAATTCCAACATCCATATTTCTCTAAGTGACGTAGCCACAAATGAAATTCACAGTCTTCATCACTGGTACGTTAGTGAAAATGATTCCAAGCCAAAGGATAGTATCAATTTGTCGTTCGCGTTTGTTTTCCATGCCATTCCCTGGGAGTGTACTTCCAGGGAGCGATTGGAAGAAGTGCCGCGGTGGACAGCCAATGACGTGGAGAAGGATCATGAAGAAGGCAACCTCAAGTTTGGCGGCAGTCGGACCAGTCCGTCTTCCAGGTTGTGGACCACGAGATGCTGAATCGCAGTGGTTGGAAACATTGGACGTCATGGCCCGCCACAGACATCAGTGGCGTCAATGTTTTTCTGCTATTATATCCCCCCTTTAATACACACAAAAATAAAGAACAAAGAATGCAAAATGGTGTGTGTAAAACCAAAAAACGATTACCTATTTTTTAACCGCAGTTCGTGTTCCTATCTTCTCCACATTTTTTCTGCCATGGTTCTGATGGCACAATGTCTGTTCACAGACTGTGAATATATATATATATATATATATATATATATATATTTCATGCCACTGTATAAATAGATACTTTTGCGTACCGGCTTGAGTAGTTTGGTTATCCACTTCCGACAGCATGAAAAACAGGGAAGACAAGGCAAATATTAGTCGCACGGGTACGCTGGCTTTGAGCATTTTTGACATTGCATAGCGTCGCGCAGGATGTGAAACACATGGGATTAGCTATGAGAAAAGCGCACTCTCTTTGGGCTTGCGCATTTCAATTCTTTGCAAATGTTGATGGTTTTTACCTCTTCCAGCGAAGTGTATTCTTTTTGGTTATACCCCGTCGAAACATGCTGTTGTCGCTTGGAATTGTCTCGTTTTGAGATATAATCAGATTCGCCAAATATTACCCAACCTGACAGTAGATCTGGTAGAGGAAAGTTCAGTACTGGGTTCGACCTAAGATCTCTGATTGTGCCACGGTGCTTATTTTAGGATACCAGACGTCTAAGGCTTTGAGGCATTATGCTGATGAGTGAGGTGCACTAATGTAGTCTTGAATGTACCATTTGTGATTGGTCATGAAGATTATACCTACTTGATGGGGCAATAACTTTACAAATTGTGAGACCAGATGAAGTTGCCAACCTTTAGGCTGAGAGAGGCAGCATTTTGATCCGAGTGCCAGTGCTACGAAATGCAGTTGCTTCAACTACTGGCTAGATAGCTAACGCACACATCCAGTAAGTTGGTCACGAGCATCGTTGCTCTCCCACGTAGCGTTGTGGTCGCAACCACAGGCTAGCATCAATGGGGCTGTGGGTTCGAGCAATAAAAGGGTCATATGGAATGTGCACTGTTGACGCTCCTTAAAAAGATGAGACGGCAGTATAGTGCGTTTTTGGGCAAGTGAAGGCCAGCTGACTGCGTCTATATGCGATAAAGTTATTTCCAAACCATTCAACCCCTCCAACTACTGCTTTGTAAGATACACATATAATAATCTTGGAAGGAAAGTTTGCTTTCGGTGAACAAGATTCGAGGCTATTTGAAACTTCGTGCATCTACTTTCCTTTGTTTTTTGCAACTTCCGTGCAAATAACGCTTGAATGAGTCCCGGTGGTAATCACTAAATTCGTCATTCACTTACGAGTAGAATGGGCAAAGCTGTCCCAGTTCAGTGAGTCTAGACTGAACGGCCTCCTGCATATTATAAACATATCTTTTGAGAACATTGTATTTGGCGGAGCATGGATTCGTGGAATCGACTTGCAACAAATCGCAGGATACTGATTGTGTGCTATGCGATTCTGTCCTGCATCAATGCTGAAAGGCGCGGTGAAAAACATCAATATCTCCATCCTTGGTTGAAACTGGCCATCACGTCCGGACGAATGAGTCCTATAAAGTCGTCTATACCTCCCGTATACGCTACCTAAGAACCTTAAGTAGTTTCTATTGGTCCTCGTTGAAGCCATCGTAAGCAGGATTTTGAAACCAGAGCTGTGTAAACAGCGGACTCTGGTACAAACTCTGCTTTTGCCTTGACCATTAACTCGTTTCACCATCAATTGTTCAGCGTTGATCACCCGTATTTGCATATGTTGCTTGATCCAACTGAACAGGCCATTGATTTATATTTTATACTGCTTAGCTAATCATCAGTACACAGTGTTATTTCTCCCACCTTCAGTTATTCAACCCTGACAACGCTTTCACGTGGTTAATTTCATTATAATGTTGCTTTCTAATTGTAGATGGCTGGAGTGCTTTGTCGGAAATATTCCTCATCGCGCAGTTAATACTTTCTGGTTCCATGTGAATATTTAACGATATTATCAGTAGCATTGCCCTCCGCAGCTACCTGCACTGACGATACCTCCTCGCATAATGGCGAAACGATGCAACCATTTATCATACTCACCAAACCAATCAACAGGCGAGCAATCCAACTTGTGGTACCAGTGTCTCATAATACTTCGAACATAATGGTAGGTGGTCGGTCCATGCCAGAAAGAACAATTCTTATGCTTTTCAACCCGGATATCAGGAATCCAAGCCTGTGTAGAAGATCTGGCGACCCTCGCATTATTTTTAGTCCCCTCACCACTGATGGTGGTTGCGTAGCAATGAAGCGTCGGTGCATCTACCGCCGTATTGTTGGAACTGTTACTCGTAGCTCGATAAGTCTGGGACGAGGATGTTAACAGTGGTCACGCTGTGGACGTGCTTCATGTTGATTTGTTTAAAGCCTTCGACACTCCTCTATTCGCGGCCCTCGCTAAGGTTGAGGTCGTTTACAATGTGGTAGCACTCCAGCTTCGGCAAACCGGTGTGTATGCTGTCCTTAACGGCGCATATATAAAGTAAGGGCTGACGTGACTATAAAGATGTCGCATGAAGGGGACCTAATACAATACATCGGGTATCAAAATCCATTGAGACCAACTTGACCAATAAAGTACACATTCAGCTTCGGTAGTGTGCCCCCAGATTGCATTGTACGCTTACAGTAGGTGTATGAAAACATGACTGCTTGCGCATATTAGGGTACAAAGTCCTATCTAAGACTTGCTTTCCACGTTGGCTTCACCTCCACCGCTTGCTGAAATACAATGCACATGTGGCCACATTTTATACTGACATGCTGTCTTCATTCAGCTTGTCCTATATTTCCTCACTCTCCACAGATCAGAAACTCGCTGTTCGCACATTGGAAACGCATCAGCATAGTCATAAGTGGCAGTTGAGCCCTTCAGTATTGTCCCACCTATGTTCATAGTATTTTACTCGACTTTGCGATGTGCAACAGGTACTTTAAAAACACTGGAATCGGCATGTTTCGGAGTAATGCTCCTTCGTTCAGTTGACTTATTCTTGACTTCCACTCTTTCTCTCATCTGACAGCCATCTTCCTACGCAATTAGCGGTTGCCATATCCTTATTGGAAAGAAGTCAAGCAAATCTGGTTTTAACCTTATTCTCGTTCTACAACCTTTCTAACTATCCTACACACCCTAAGTTGCCATTGGAGACCAAAAGGCAGAAGCCAACCAATCCCTCAAATTTATGCTTTTCCAGTTTCTAAGGAGCTTACACTAACAACACGAGAACGTATTAGCACTTCCCCAGTCAATTCCACTATTTAGGACACACAAACGTAGCCCCACAAGAGCACACAATTTCTCTAGACCCACAACTACACTTCCTGCGTAACTATCAGAGTGCACTTTGCAGCCTGCAGATGAAAATAATGACAAAACTCCAAGGGAGAACTAAATTCCTATTTAATTTTTTATAACTGAAATAGTGTATTGGAAGAGATCTACATGCGAAAGCTAAATGCCAGCTGTGGTATATAGTTGAATCACTGTCAGCAGCGGATATGTCAGGATGTATGAAATAGGTGACGTTTAAGAAATCAGCTTGATTGCGTCCGAACGGATCATGTGTAGCTTTTATTAGTTCTGTGGAATCACTACCAGGGAGCTTAAGTTCTTTTATTTAGTCATGTGGTGCCAGTTGCTATAATTGGATTATGTAGGTCAGGGCGGCTCTTCTGTTGTGAGCAATGACAACAGCGAATGTGTCTGTTGCCCATAGAAATAAAGACTGAAAACTTACATGGTGTTACCGTCAGAGAATGTTGTGTCACAAGTTTGCTGCGTGCCTGCTCGATGGCTTTCTCATGACCGTAAAGTAATCAGGTTACGTAAAAGAGATCAGAAACTACTCCCCATGCCTCACTTACACGCTGAGCTTATGTTCGGTTAGCGCATTGATGTTTCGGGTGATAGCGATAGACCGTTCCCGCACTGTATTATCAGGAAACGACTTCACTAAGTAACAAAAACATTTGAGAAGGTGTTTGATGCTTGCAAATGCGTCACATTTGACAGGGCTTTAAAATCTTTTGGTTTAAATGGTCGCAACGGAGTTGTGCATGATGTGATGTAGTGGTTTCATGCTTTGGTCAGGCTGACGAGGATTCTTGTGGGACGAATTTTTACTTGATGTGCGCATAAAGCGTGCTTTCCCATAATCATGATACCATAGCAATAGGCACGAATGGCATAGTTTTAGAACCAATCGAATACACATGTGGTTGCCGGAAACCAGCAGGCACCTGGTGTCTTAGGAAACTCAGGTAGATTGATTGGCTGGTTTGACTTGCCCACTGTGTGGCTGGATCGTGGCGCGTAATCTCACTTTGGACTACGATCCACTTGGAAGTGAAACTAGATCCATTCGGCTACCGAGATCATTTCCGATAACTACTGGGTGTTGTCTGTTCACAACTTTACTTCCGGATATTTGCATATTTGCAGTCTTTGAGTAGAGGCAACTGAACTGTCAGTCAGTTCCGAGATGTCAACGAACCGCGTTCAACGTTGTCATAGCGATGAGACACTTATTTTTCGTTGTAAGTTATTTGTCTCAGTTAACATTTACTCAGATCGCCTTCCACATATTCGGGGAGAAGGCTGATTGGCTGGGTTTTCCTTCTAATGCTAGCCAATGGTACGCACCACCAGCTCCAACGGGAGCCGGTTCCAGCGATCATATTAAACGAGGTTCACTTCATGAAGCAAATCGTTACTACACAGAGTAAGCACGTCCCAGCTCATCCGCACTGCAAGTATTCCAAAGGAAAAGTACAGTGTTTTGTAGAGTTACATTCATATGCGCAGATCGTCTGCAAAAGGATTTACACACACCTTTCCCATGGTTGGGGTTCCATATGTAACCGGTGGTTTAGTTTGAGTAACATCCGGTTTAAAATGAAAACGATATAGTAATAAGGAATAAAACGGTGTCGTTGGAGGCTGTTCGTTGAGAAAGGATTTTCCCGCGGCTGTCCTTATCAGGTTCACAATCATACTGAAGACACAATTCGGGTTGAGCTGTGGTGTTACCATTCAGATTCTCTCATGAATGAACGCAGCGTCTGTTCGGAAGCCGAGTTGGTCAGCAGGCGTCTCGCCGATGCTTTCACCCTCAAAAACATGTTTCCCACTGGGCCTGGCATGCGAGAATATGGCGACAGAAATCTTAGCTGATACGACGCACCCAAGATAATTCTTAGATCAGCAGGCATGTGGATTATGGCGTTGTCCATGATCAGCTATGAACCGTTTGTCTCCACACAGTAGCGTATACGCGCCACTGGCTAATCGGTAAACATTGACAAATTTGCACTATTGCAGGTGCTATCGTTGAGGATCTTTGAGTGAATGACGATTTAATTATTCATTGCTACAATCAGCGTCACCTCGCGGATTCTGACTGTGGGCAAAAGGATGTACGTGCGCGTCCCTCTTCTTGAGCGAACCTTGCATCTGTCGCTGATGGAGATTGAACTCGCTCTCATCTACGAAAATGTGCTTCTCTTTGTCATCCGGTGCTTGCACCGAGAAGTTGTCAGTGTAAGTTTGCCGACTTGTGATCTTCGTGGCACAGTTGACGCGGTCTAGTCTGCAGTGGCATTTCTAAGTGTCATCTTCAGTCTTCTGAGGGCGTTTAAGAGCGCTGGTACAGAATGGTGAATCACGTTCTCTTTAAACCGCTGCTACAGTTGCACTAACTTATACTATGTATGTATGTCCGGCCAGAGTACCAATCGTATTGGGAGTGACTTCGAATAGTCATCAAGCGTCCATGTGAGTGTTGCTCATTTGCAATGTCCGCAACACATAGGCCCTCCTCTATATGCCCAGTTGAAAGGCCACAACCGTGTGTGTGTGTGCTTGTGTGTGTGACGGATTCAAAGGAACACTCATAAATCCCTTAGATTGGTCGCCCATCCTCAAGCATAACCATCTTAAAGGTCAGCATTAATGGTGACGTCGTTAGCGTACATGGGTCGCATTAACTTGTAGTGGTTATTAATCTTTCACATTTTGTCTTTCCTGTCATCAATTTTATCATGACATCTTTTGTACAGTTTGTTTGAATTAATGATTACAATACACTTCTTCGCGCCCCGCGTTCCGTCGTGCTGATTTCTGGCTGTGCTGCTTCTGCTTGCGTACGGTGCTGACCAGTCTGCTTGCGAATCGGATAATATACTCGGAATTACTATTGAACGTCTATTTTCATTGTGCTCGACGTGTGTCACAGGTATAGCGCAACCTACGACACGAACTCGACTGTGCTTAAACTGAGAGTTGACCTCCAACTTTTTGCCTTTTATTAAGGGGTTGCAACCTTCCTAGTATTTTTTGACCACTACATAAATTGGTGACCTCGCCTTATTTTTTTGAACACGTATTTTTCTTAGTCATGTCTGACCACACCCCATGTGTTTTTACGGACAATTCCGTCGAACTCTCGCTTCCTACCTTTGACATTTCTAATCCACGTGTGTGGTTTATTCAGGTAGAAGCTACTTTCCGATGTCGTAAGGTCACTTCACAATCTTCCATGTTCTCCTACGTCGTATCGCGCTTACCTGTCTCCATTGCATCTGAAGTCATTGATATTCTTGATCCTATGCCTGTAGAAGCGCCGTATGATAAACTTAAAGCAGCTATCCTTAAACGCACAACTGCGTCTGATGAAGCTCGTCTGCAACAGTTACTTTCCGGCGTCGAGCTTGGCGATCGCACCCCATCTCAGCTTCTAAGACACATGCGTTCCCTAGTTGGTTCGTCGAAACTCGACGACTCCATACTCCGCCAACTTTGGACGAAATGTCTTCCGGCAAACATCACAGCGATACTATCAGTTCTTAGTGACGATATCACGCTGGAAAAGCTCACAAAAGCTGCGAACAAAACGCACGAATGTTTCTTTAAGAATACTTTTAATCATCTAGCTGAGTCCACCATAGCCAGCTCATCCCCTAGCACTACGCTTGATTCGATAAACGATAGAATATCCCGTCTAGAACTTAACATGTCTGCTATTCGACGTGAACGCACTCCTAGCCGAAGAAGTCCTCGTGCTCCGCGCCGCAGCACATCACGCTCACGTCAGCGGTCATACTGCTATATCCACCGTCCCTTCGGTAAATCAGCACGTAACTGTCGCCCGGGATGTAAATATCCGAAAGGAACTCCGATTTCGCAACCGAGAAACGCCAAAGCCAGCCAGTAATGGCGACGGCTGTCGCTGGCCAAATCCTCAGTCGCCTTCTGTATGTGTTCGACTCTACGACTAAACTTCATTTTTTGGTCGATACGGGTGCAGAGATCAGCGTTATACGACGTTCATTGGAAAAACGCCCTCTGCAACAAGCCGGACTTACGTTACAGGCGGCCAACCAGACTAAGATCGCGACATACGGCCAAAAGCTGTTACACCTTAGCCTTTTTAACGACGCGTATTTCCTTTCATCTTTACCATCGCAGATGTCCAGAAACCCATATTTGGCATCGAATTCCTTAGCAAATTCGGCCTCGTTGTCGACCTATGTTGCAGGAAGTTACGGGACGACAGCACTTCGCTCACTGTCCCTTGCCATCTCGCCCCAGTCACTTCCGTTGGACTTCGCGTACTCATGCCAGACTCTACGCCGTATTCCTCATTGCTTCAGCAATTCCCGTCTTTGGTCCGTTCTAATACCGACTCCACCGAGCCTAAACACGAGGTTCGTCACCATATCGTCACCACAGGTCTACCCGTGTCAGCCAAACCGAGACGTCTTCCACCTGACAAGCTCCAAGCGGCTAAACGCGAATTCGAGCACATGCTCAACCTCGGAATCATTCGCCCGTCCAACAGTTGTTGGGCTTCCCCGCTTCATCTTGTACCCAAAAAGTCCGGTGATTGGCGTCCATGCGGTGATTACCGGGCACTCAACGCCGTTACTATCCCCGACCGATACCCAATCCCCCATATTCATGATTTTTCCTTGGGATTGGCCGGAAAATCCGTTTTTTCCAAGCTTGACCTTGTGCGAGCGTACCATCAAATCCCGATGGCATCTGAGGACATTGCTATAACGGCTGTTATCACACCTTTCGGTTTGTACGAGTTCATTCGTATGCCTTTTGGTCTTCGCAATGTGGCACAGTCCTTCCAGCGCTTCATGGACCAGATCCTCCGTGGTCTAGACTTTGTTTTTGTCTATATCGACGATGTCCTAATATGAACAACGAAATGAGAAGACGAATATTGGCGGATGCTAGCATTTCGTATTATCTCGTCAGTACCAATACAGTAACAGGGAAATCCTTTTATATGTCTTCCAGGGCACAGTCAAACCAATCAAATTTATTGTTGTGGTCATTGTTATCAGATTACGTCCACGGCAACCGCAGGTTGACAACTAATTGCTTTTGGACACACAAAGCTGGTCTAATTCGGCTTATCGCGACAGCCTCGGCAAATCGTAAAAGGCGTGCATTAGTATGACGTAACAAGATCCGGAAAGCTGATAAGGGATTGACCTGGTGACGAGTCGCCAAGATGTGCCTGCCTATGGAGGACGCTGGTGGCTTACGCGAACACGTATAATCGGAGGTGGATTGGGTAACTTCACGCTGAACCCAGTTTGGTAGGTGTTCCTTCACTCGGGAATCTAAAACCCGTTCGGTCCTGCCAATGTAACTGATACCGCAGTCACACACGAATTGGTAGACACAATGGGATTTGGCGCCGACGGGTTCATCTTCCTTTACTGAAGGTAACGGCAGCTTTCGGGATAATACGAAATGCTAGCATCTGCCGATATTCGTCTTCTCATTTCGTTGTTCAAACTACTGAAGGGGACTAACTGTTTTAGATGTCCTAATAGCCAGCGCCACGCCAGAAGAGCACTTGAATCACCTTCGACAAGTATTCGAACGCTTCGATCATCACGGGATAACCATTAATCCTGATAAATGCCTATTTGGTCAATCTTCCGTCGATTTTCTTGGTCACAAAATCGATAACAAAGGCATTAGTCCCATCCCAGAGAAAACACAGGCAATCATGGACTATCCTCTACCTCAATCTGTTAAAAACCGGCGCCGATTCCTTGGCATGGTTAATTATTACGGAAGATTCATTGACAATTGTGCTGCTGTTCTTCAGCCTTTGACTGATTTACTTAAAGGTAATCCAAAGAAGTTCATCAATACGCCAGAAGCCGAAACATTGTTTGTTGCCATCAAGCAGAAGTTAAGCCAGGTAACTTCCCTGAGCTACTTGGACACCGACGAGAAAGCTACTCTCGTCCTCAAGACTGATGCTTCACAATCCGCTGTCGATGCTGTACTTCAACAAGTAATTGGCAATGAGATTCAGCCGCTGTCTTTCTTTTCTCGGAAGCTACAACCAGCACAAACGAGATATAGTACTTTCGGTCGCGAACTTCTCGCGATGTACTTGGTCATCAAACACTTTCGTCACGTCCTTGAAGGGCGACGTTTTGTAATTCTGACGGACCACAAGCGTTTGATCTACGCTTTTCGTGCCGCTTCCGATCGCTATTCTCCGAGAGAGATACGACATCTGGATTACCTCTCACAATTTTGTGTCGACATTCGCTACCTTGATGGTCCAAATAATGTTGTCGCTGATGCACTTTCACTTGCTCACCTACATCAGCTGTCGTCCTCTCCAATAGACCTTGAGGAAATGTCTGTGGCCCAGAACAGCGATCCTGAACTCGCTATGCTTCGATCGAATACCACACTGAAATTCTTGCAATTACCAATTTTAAACTCAGACGCAAGGATTCACTGCGATGTCTCGACCGGTAAGCCAAGACCGTTTGTTCCACAGTCTTTCCGGCGAACCGTCTTTGACCATTTTCATGGACTATCACATCCTAGCATTCGATCCACTGTGAAGTTGATTACTGATCGTTTCATCTGGTCTACTATGCGCTCTGATATCCGTCAATGGGCTAAACACTGTCTCAGCTGCTAGAGCAGCAAAGTACACAGACACACTATTTCTGCCCCCGGAACATTCTCACTACCTGAGGCACGTTTTAGACATGTCCACCTAGACATAGTCGGACCGCTTCCTCCATCGAACAATTTCACTTTCATTTTGACTTGTGTTGATCGTTTTACTCGTTGGCCGCATGCCATTCCTTTACGTGACATATCTTCAGAATCTGTTGCCCGTGCATTTTTCGACGCATGGATTTCCTTTTTCGGTGTACCATCTACGATCACTACAGATCGAGGATCTCAGTTTCGTTCCACCTTGTTCCGTGACTTGAATCGTCTGCTGGGTTGTACCCATATTCGGACAACTGCTTATCATCCCGCTTC
Source organism: Dicrocoelium dendriticum (assembly GCA_944474145.2). Taxonomy (NCBI): domain Eukaryota; kingdom Metazoa; phylum Platyhelminthes; class Trematoda; order Plagiorchiida; family Dicrocoeliidae; genus Dicrocoelium; species Dicrocoelium dendriticum. The sequence goes on from OX104061.1 coordinate 43,643,996, forward strand.
TAATGACCTTGTCGAGCGTTTCCATCGACAGCTTAAAGCCGCCATCACAGCTAATTCACCTGATCCACATTGGTCTGAACGCATCCCAGCTGTCCTTCTTGGTATCCGTAATACCGTCAAAGAGGATATTGGATGCAGCCCTGCCGAACTCGTCTTTGGCACCACTCTCAGACTTCCAGGTGAGATGATTTTGGATTCCCGAGTCACTGGTGAGATGGATCCTGTGTCCTACGCCGAACGTCTCAAACAACACTTCCGAACAATTCGACCTACATCTACTCGCTTCACTGCCCGCGAACAACGAATTCATCCCGACTTATACATTTGTCCTTTTGTTTTCATTCGCATTGATGCAGTTCGCAAGCAGTTGACACCCCCTTATGAAGGTCCTTTCAAAGTGTTGTCGCGGAAACCTAAGTACTTCATACTGGAAAGGAATGGATCGAAAGAATCTGTGAGTATTGACCGTCTTAAACCCGCTTATGTTGAGCCTGCGGTTACTTTGACTGATCCCAAGTCGTTACCCCCTGTTGGTCAACCAACTGATTCCAATGCTCCAGAACCTTCATGCGCTCGCCCAACGAATGATCCCAAACACACACGTTTAGGACGTTCTGTGTCTTTCCCCTCCAAACTAGCTGAGTTTGTTCCCTAGATAGCTATATCGAGCGTTACCTTACCAGTTCACGCTCTACGGCGGGAGTTATGTAGTGGTTATTAATCTTTCACATTTTGTCTTTCCTGTCATCAATTTTATCATGACATCTTTTGTACAGTTTGTTTGAATTAATGATTACAATACACTTCTTCGCGCCCCGCGTTCCGTCGTGCTGATTTCTGGCTGTGCTGCTTCTGCTTGCGTACGGTGCTGACCAGTCTGCTTGCGAATCGGATAATATACTCGGAATTACTATTGAACGTCTATTTTCATTGTGCTCGACGTGTGTCACAGGTATAGCGCAACCTACGACACGAACTCGACTGTGCTTAAACTGAGAGTTGACCTCCAACTTTTTGCCTTTTATTAAGGGGTTGCAACCTTCCTAGTATTTTTTTGACCACTACAAACTCCTGGGTACCAAGCGGTTGTTGCTTACAATATCCCACACTCTTTCGTACATTGGACTGAACAATTGGGTGTAGTGATCAACAATTATCCATGGAGTTCAAGTACTCTGCAGCACTTCCTCGCTTTGGGATGCAGTTTGGAAATTCGGTGTTCAAGACCCAACAACTATTGTTGCAAGTATCCACACGTTGGCTCGTCCGTGTAAGCTGAATAATCCCGGCAAGTCACTGACTCGCGATTAACATGCTAATGTTGATACTACATATTCTGTTTCATATATTAGTCACAAGAATGAGTGTAGCTAATATTTCCGGCTGAACATCGCTCATACTGAAGTTAGGATAAGTCAGCTATTATCGAGATAAGGTGCGGAAGAGCAAACGTTTCTCTTACAATTTAAATTGGAATTGACCAATCATCTAGATTGACTTAAAAGTAGATTAGTCCAACTGTGGTGTTACGGTAGTGTTTAAGTAAATACGTAATTGGAAAATGAACCCAGCACAGCAACAATGGATTTGTTGCGAAGAATAGCTGCAACCGAGATGTATGATGACAGATTGTTAGTAAATTGTAAGCGGTAAAATTACGATGACAAATCCAGGTCGCATGGGAATATAATACGTTCAGTTAACCACCTTATCGACGCCATCTGTCCGGGCACTTGATACTCATTGTTTGTCTACCCTCATATGATTAACTTTGCAATGCTCACTGTTTTCACTGCAAATCACACCATGTGTATGGAGATCCACTCGTTCATTGTTTTCTCAAGCCATGTCTAAGTGGTTCCATTCCAAACCCCGCTGTGAAGCTACCATGGCACCCAGGTGTCCCACAACATACTCATTTGAGATATTAGATAATTAAATGTTATGCAAGGTACTTCTTGTAAATTTGCTAAAACAGTTTGCACACTCTTTCGAAAGTCGATGATAGAACAGGGAGCAGCGGAATTTACTACATGTGTTGGTGATGTGATAGTGTCAAGGGGGCCAACAGGAAATGTATGATATTATCGTCTACTAACGCTTATAGCAAGAGAGCATGTACAGTACACAGGAACCATAAGTCATCTGTGCTTTACGGTACATTTAGTTGTGCATCATTCTACCTGGTAACCATACTCACGGCATTTGCTTCCGTATTTCCATATCTGTCTCAATCTATTGTTGATACCTACACTTCTGAATAAACTTAAGGCTGTCGTTTCGGTTCTCATCCAAACGCTAACTAACCACTGACAGTCGTATTGGTTACTCATAATTATACGTGCGATTTTCTATAAACTACAGAAATATGGCTGTTATTCTTTCATTCAATCCAAACTCATACACGTATGTAGTGTTATGGTTCATGAGGGTTATTATTTCTTCATCCAGTTTGTGGTAGTACATACACAAGTGTGAACAAATGCCCGTTCGCAACACTGCAGTATTATAACTTGAACCAGGAACCTTGGGTATGTCAACCGGTATCTCACGTTGAATGACTAAGTAGAAGCCATTTGGAAACATAAGCACCACACTTCAGCCTGACAGACTGATGGCATTTTCACTCACGTAACACCATTTTCTGCTGGCTCGATGGGACTCGCCTAAAGTACAAAACGCGCTAACATCTGTTCGTGTCTCGATACATTCCCACTTGACAAATGGATCTTATTACATTTCTTCTCGTGTGACACCGTGACTTATTAGTGGTTGCAATATGAAGTCAATGTATCCCATCTCAAGTGTCTCTATACGCCCCCTTGTACTGCTGCCGCGTTCAGGTAAACGCACTGAGATTCAGACAAGTCATCAAGATTGATTCCCGGAGCAGCGGCAATACGTTGTGACATCCGAATCGAAATGTTTGGGCATAGATAGTATTCTGGACACTGATGAATTCGTCGAGATATATTGGCGGTCAGAACGAATGACCAAGGGGAAATAAATAGTAACACATGACGGACTGCTTGTTGGTTCTACCTCCCTGTTGATTCTCGCTCACCTCGGAGAACAGACGATCATAACCGACTCTGGTTTTATCTTCCGACACGGATAGCCTGCAGTGGACATAATCGCATCATTTCTCTGCTAACTTGGAAAGTTGCTTACGCCATCTCCGTCATTCTTTTTTGGTGTCATCCTTATTCTATCTACCGCATGTATGTCGGGCTTGGGTGCAGTTTCATTCTAGAATGATTAACTACTGACTCAAGCGGTGTCTAGTATGGTTACATACCGAGAGTGAGCTATGGCATCTTCCTATTCGTATTAGCATTCGTCCGCGATTCACAACACTATGTAAGCTCCATGGTATTGCTCACCATAACGGTAGCTTGACTAGCTGCTCAATGCTAACTTGCATGATGCTTAGAGAGCCGGTGCATCGCAGAATAATGGTTCAGACCATCCATGAGCTCATTCGTAATTGATGTGCGCGCGGTATTTCCGAGCGATTTGTGTGCTTGCTACGGATCAATGCTAGGGTGGCAAATTATCGTGTATGTTTCCAGTTCGATGAATACGTTTGAATCAAAAGGTTATTATCACTTGGCCGTTTACAGTACGCATAAAATGTCGAATTTGACATTTGTAACAATGCTCAACGATTGTCCTTCGTGTGACCAGTTCGGAGTATGCATTCGAAGAGAAATTTCCCTGGAAATTCTGTGTCAAGTGAACAATCCCGACAATTAACCGACTAGCGATTATCACGATGTCCCCTTTTCACGCTCCATTCCGCAGGCTAGGGATGAGAGTGAGTATAGTTATAGTTCCAGTTATCCCTCAGCCATACTGAATTTACCGGGGCTTATGAAAACACACGTACTAACCGGATGGAAGGCAGACGTGCAGAGACGCCTACCAGAAGTTGCATTGCACATGGCCAATCTTTTGGATGGATTAAGTAAAAGGTTGAACCTAACGGGAATGGTACGTCAGTGTGTTATTATATAACATCGGAAATGAATCGGCGCATAGCGACAATGGTTTTATGAGCACCGAATGGCTGCACCCGAAACGTACGATATAGACCGTTAACAAATAGCTTCTGGCCACAGTAGAGTACAGGTCGGTAGGTATAAACGGTTGAGTACTTGGATAGTTGCACAATAAATGTAAACACTGTTTGGAAAGTCGCATATTTGACAGTGGGCAGCGGGACTTAGTTGATGTCACTTGTCAATACCAAAGGTTGCGCATCAATCGTTTTTTGAATAGGTGCACATGACCGAAACGATCGGAGACACAGAGAGCCAGAAGTGGACACTCTATCGCATTCGCATGCTGTGTGATCTCCCACGTCAGCTACTTAAACCGGACGGTACATGTAGAGGGCAACACCTAAGTGCACACTATTTCACTGTACCAGTAGTCTAGTCATCATGCTACCTAGCAGTTGCTTTACTATTGCCATATCGGATTCCTTCAAATATGGATGCCCAAGATATAAGGTTGTCACGTCTAAATGTAGAAGAAAACATCAACAGTCCGTATGGGGTAGTTATTCTCATACCTGCAAAAGTGGTTGTTAGCCTGACCTCCAAACGAAACCCATACACGTTTGTCGTACCATTGATGATGATGTCTAATGTGTCTCTATCCAGTTTGGGACAGCTCACACTTAAGTTTGGAGAAACGCATGTACATATGTCGCATTCGAACTGCCATTGGACACAGATGACGCCAATCTATGTATATATGTATGCCGAATGAATTCCACGAGGATCTTCATACCGCTTTTGTACGGTTAACTTAGTTCAGTAAAATGACATTCGAGTAAACCGAAAATAATATTACCAGAACATGAAGAAGGTGAGTTTATGACAAACTCATGTTGATTTCAGGTGTTGCGAATCCAAGGCAAATTTAATCGATGCGAATTTCGTGGACTACTCAGAAAGGCGGTTTCTCAGGTGCCGGAGAAGGCACTATTGTATGCGGAATAGAAACACCATGAGTATGTTCTCATTCAGTTTACTAATCCAGGCCAATAAGGCGGCGTATGTGGTACGTTTGCCTGCGTGATGAGTAACATTGCATTTCAGAAGTAGATGTTGCTTGAGCTCCCCGGTGTGGATGCGCTTGATGTAAATGTTGACAAGGTGCCTACTTGTCTATTACCCACTACCTCTTCCATACTGGTTCCAGGAGAGAGTTGGTCGTCGCTGGAGGGGACGGATTGCACCGTGCTCGTGACGGTGCTAGGCTCAAAGCGTGGTTCCATCCTGTGTGGAACGGGCTACGGTCCAGCCACCGCCTCGTGTACGTCTGGTGTGTATGATTTCCCAATTAGGCCGGAATGCTTCCGTTCTGCTTGTTGAAGGAGTGTGGGCCGGCTCAGTTGATGAAACGTGGCTCCCATCCGCATGCCTCCCGGTCTTATTCCTTCGGGTTTACACCGGATATGGGGTGTGTGGGTGGAACTATGGGTGGTGCAGCGCAAGCCACCCATGGTCCCTCTGTAGGCGCAAGCGTCCTGTGACTGTCCCAATGGACGTCACAGTGACTGGCAAATCCGGATACGGACGCCGCCAAATCAATCAGGTAATCTCAACAGTCTATTAACTAGACACAGAGCCAGCATAAAACCATGGAGATCAGCATATAAGCAAGATTCTTCGCGTCATAATCATCGTGGCATGCTAGCTGAAGGTGGATAACACACTTCAACTAATGTGCCGCAAGGAAGAATGGAACATTTTGATAAAAAGTAGAATAAAACATTTTTAGTTTCAATTCAAGTAGAATGCCCATTTGTTACGTCAAGTTTCGAAAGATAAACAAAACACGAAGCTTTGAGCAAACAATTGTTTTCGATTACTTCTTCATCAGGCTCATACAGTAATATACATTATGTTAACGTCTGCTGAAATCGTTAGTGTAACCTCCGTAGCGCTTTCCAGAAAGATTTTGGGTAATCTCGCGTTTCGATGCAAAGCCTGTGAAATTCAATGGATGCTTCGGTTTCGGCAAATCTCACGCAGAACTTAATATACCGATTAAGTTCCTTGCGCGTTTGGGCGCATTTGCTGTGTTTCAATTCAATTGTTTGCTCAAAGCTTCGTGTTTTGTTTATCTTTTGAAACTTGACGTAACAAATGGGCATTCTACTTGAATTGAAACACAGCAAATGCGCCCAAACGCGCAAGGAACTTAATCGGTATATTAAGTTCTGCGTGAGATTTGCCGAAACCGAAGCATCCATTGAATTTCACAGGCTTTGCATCGAAACGCGAGATTACCCCAAATCCTTCTGGAAATTGTCTGATCAATTGTTTCTTTGTTACACTAACGATTACAGCAGACGTTAACATAATGTATATTACTGTATGAGCCTGATGAAGAAGTAATCGAAAACAATTGTTTGCTCAAATCGTCGTGTTTTGTTTATCTTTCGAAACATTTTTAGTTTTTTTTCACACGCCGCTCTTGCTCTTTTTTGTCAGTTTAATGTTTGTAGTATTAAACATGTAAATCAATACAATACTGTACACAATTCTTCCACTGATTCCGGTTGCGGGCCATGTCTTCTAGTGTGTTAAGTCATTGGCACTCCTCATCTTTGGGTCCCCATCCTGGAAGACGTACGGATCCAACAGCAGGTAGACACGACGTCAGCGATTTCATGTGCTGCCGCCAAGTGGAAGGCTGACCGCCACGCGGTCGCCTCCAGCCAGGTCCTTGACGAGCGAATAGAGCGCGACGCGGTAGACGCTCAGGTGCCATGTGTAGGACGTGATCGAGCCATCTTAACTGGCGTAACAAAATCAGTTTGTTGAAGGGGATACTCGCATTCCCCAGTATGCAACGTCGAACGTCGTTACTATTAACTCGATGTTGTCACCAAACACGAGCAATCCTCCTTAAGCAATCGTTGTCGAAGGCAGAAAGACGACGCATGTCTTCTATGCGAATCGGACAGGACTCGTACCCATACAACAATACTGAGCGAACTGATGCGCTGTAAACGCGGACCTTTTGTGAGAATGAGACGTCGCGACGACGCCACAAGTGCCTCAGATTGACAAATGCCGATCGAGCTTTAGCGATACCAAGAGAAACTTCTTTGTTGATAGTGCCGTCAGCAGAAACACAGCTCCCAAGGTAGACGAAACTATCTACCTGCTCAAGTTGTACACCTTCGAGAGTGAGTACGGGAGCAGGTGAAAGCCAATCCTTAAGCAGTACTTTACTCTTCGATGGGGCGAAGCTCATGTCATACTTGGAGGCTTCAACCGCCAAACGATCCAGAACGAGTTGCATACACTGAGGATCGTCACCGAGTAAGGCGAAATCATCAGCATAATCTAAGTCGGTCGCGCGCCCACCCGGTAGAAGCTCTAGGTCAAAGTGTTGGAAACCTTTTAGAGCATTCGACAGAACGTCTTCGATTGCGAAGTTGAAGAGGAATGGGGACATAGGGCAGCCCTGTCGCACATCGTTATTGATGGCGAATGGCGAGGAAAGCTTGCCATAGACCCACACTCTGCAGGATGTATGAAGGTAAAGTGCTCGTAAGATGGCGGTATATTTCTCTGGCACCCCGTTCTTTAGCAAGCAACGCCATAAAGCAGGTCGATCAACGAAGTCAAAAGCGGCACATTTGTCTAGAAATGCAGTTATAGTGGACCTGTGCTAAATGTGGCGATGTTCGAGGAGTTGGCGGAGCGTGAAGATTTGATCCACGCATCCGCGGCCAGGACGGAAACCAGCTTGTTCTTCACGGTAGGATGATTCACGCACTGGGGATAGCCTGCGAAGCAGAATGGATGCCAATAGCTTAGAGGCAACCGAAATAAGACTAATCCCGCGATGATTTGCACATGAAGTGCGAGTGCCTTTCTTGAAAATCGGGACAATAACTGATTCGCCCCAAGAGGAAGGCACTTTCTCTTCATGCCAAATTTTTGCGAACAGCGCGATCAGCTGGTTAATGATCGCCACACCGCCGTACTTGAATAGTTCCGGAGGAAGTCCATCTAAGCCGGCAGCCTTGAAGCGCATCAAGCGTCGAATCTCTAGGCAGACTTCCGCTTCGCTGGGTGGATTCAGAGGGACGAGCCAGGGTGGACAACAAGGTGTACTGCATGTACTGATAGATGGTGGAGGCCAGTTGAACTGCGAGTGAAAGTGCTCGGCCCAGCGGTCCATACGTGTCTGTTGGTTGGTGATCAGAGACTCATCCACCTCACAAATGACCTCACTGACACCAGGTTTCCTGAGGCCAGTGGACCGAATGAGATGGAAAAGCCTGCGAGTGTTGCCAGAGAGGGCAGCAGCCTCCATCTCTAAAGCACGCTCAGACCACCATGTCTCGCGATCCTTGCGTAGGCTTTGCTTGAGCAGCCGGTTGGCAGAACGGCCCCGCTCGTCGCAATCTGATTCCGCGGGGATATCTTTGCGGCGTTCGAACAGCTCCAGAGAACGAGCAGAGATCCAAACCTTCAAGGGGCGTCAAGTTAGGCAGCAGCATGACTGTCCGGAAATGGTCATTGCCTTCCGTATACAAGTCCAGTGTTGTTCCACTTCTTGCGGTGGAGTGCAACTGAGTGCATATGCCAATGAAGACTGATAGCTTGTCTGGATAGAGGAATAAGTTAATCTGTTTACATCAATCTTGCGGTGCTTCGTGTTTCGGGATCCTCCAAAACACATACAGATTTTCGCGCAGACCAGAGCATGATCTGAGTCAACGAAGGTGGACCAAAAGGACCTGCAATCCAGTACGCTGCCTCGCCATCTGAAGCTAATTGCAACGTGATCAATTTGAGACCACGGTTGTGTTGCAGAAGGGGGACGCCACGTTGCGGAACTCTTCTTCGTACGCCTGAAGTTAGTGCTCTAAATAAACAGACGGTTGTCTTCGCACAATGTGAGAAGTCTCTCTCCGTTATCAGAGCGGCTCTCATCGAGCGAGTGATGACCACCAAGGTGGCATTCGTATGGTAACAGGCAGCCAACCCGTGCATTAAAATCCCCAGCAAGGATAACGACATCCGACTTTTTAGCATTAGTCAAGAGCTGTTGTAGATCCCGGTAGAAATCGTCCTTGACCGAGTCGCCAGTGCAGTCAGTTGGAGCGTACACTGAGATCACAAACAAGTTGTGTCTCTCTTCGCGGTGCCTGTTGATTCTACATGAACCCCGAAGCCGAACTGCACATAGTCGGCTGTTACTCGGGAGTCAGTCCTGTAGTGCCGCCTTGGTCTTGTCACTTCGTGCTATACCTACACCAGCCAGACCCGCTGAGGCTGCTTCTGGATCTCCAGAAAGACACAGGTGATACCTGGCTTCGTGGTCAGTGGGGGGTGTCAATGTAAGTACAGTGCTGGGATCTTTCAATCGGGTTTCTGAAAGACAGCAGACATCAATGTCTAGGGAATCTAGAGTGCTGTCCAATCTGCATGAGTGTCCGAACGTTGAAGCATGCGAGACGGAACGTGGATCGGGGACGAAGGAGAGCCATAGGTTGAACTCCTTGGTCTGCGGCGCAACCGGAATCGCAGCCAGATTGTTGAACACATGAATCGGGTAATGGTAAGTGAGGATTGTTAACAAACAAACAATTGGCGTGTGATGAAGTAGCGTGAAAGTGACTAGCAGAGACAGTAGCGGATGAGCACGTTGTAATACAATCCATGGTTTTGCGAGAGGGCGTGATACTACCCGGTTGCCCAAGCCGAAGTAGGGAGTTGACTTAGGGGACCCCACCCGGAGCCTTTGGCTAAATAACCTACCCGCAAGGCAGAGGGGCGAATTTAGGGAATCGCGCTTATTGGGAGGCCTTGTCTGAATGTTCAGTTCATGCGTCTTTGTTTGGTAGATTACCAAACAGGGGCCCAATACTCCCCATGAAGTCAGCACAATTGCTGTAATACAATGTCCCAGCGAATTGGAACGTTGCCGCCGAACACTTTGCTGGAACGGGGTACACCCGGACCACCCAGCTGGCACCACGAGGAGGTAGTTCGGCAAGCCAGCCAATTTATACTATGAATATCGTTCAACGGTCTTGTCGATGCACTGCAGGACATCGGGAGTCAGTCTCTGTCTGTTGTTTCCTTAACAGTCACACTGAGTGACGGCACCCTCCCACTTGTATGTATTATTTATGTTACTTGCCGTACTTTCGTTGACATTAACGATGTCCGCAGCTTCGTGGATAGTTTTCCGTTAACACAAGCTGCGTAAAGATCACTTTTTGCAGCAGGGGCATTTGTTTCTATGGGTGCTGCCTCGTGAACGCGACTTCCCCTCGTTCGTCACGGAGATTAGATGGCTTCTGGAATCAGTTGGCTAATAAAGCTAAGTAAGCTAAGCCAACATAATCTTTACGTACCTGAGTGGATGCAATTTTATAGGTTTACAATATCTACTGTGGATATTGTAAAAAAGTATCAGAAAATACCAACATTGTATTGAAACATGAGATTAGAAGCACAAGTATCACTCGAATAAGCCGGCCCAAACCTGCATCGTGTTGATGGAAATGTCGAAGCCCATTTTATTGATCCAGTCGAGGATTCCTGAAATTACAAACGCCTTCTTATAACCTAGCGTAGTACATCGCTTATCTCAAGATATATTTTCGCGAACTCAGCGGAGAACAGCGTAAATGTACCTGTAAATGGTCTAAGCGAAGAAAATGTCGAAAATATATCGTGAAAACGGACACATCAAGAGCAGCTAAACGGAGAGCATTGTTTCACTGTAAAGGCAACAACTGATTTCAAGGCACCGCTTTCGGCTTAGTCATAATAGACTACAAGATTCTTAAGCCTGACTTTCCAGTAGTTGCACAGTTGCACAAGTCCATGCGTACTCGCATAGGCACACAAACGGCGAGAAAACCCCTAGGAAGAGAGGGAAAAACATACTCACTGATTTGATAAAGGCGACCAGGCGACCCGATACTTACACAAATGGGTTACATTAGCATGACCACAATGTGACCTGAACATCGTCCAGTCGACTTACCTCTTTTTCTTTGCTAACGAACTGCTGGCATGGAGCCAGGCAAGGTTTGGTTGGTCCAATACATCCTACACGGTTCGGGAATCTGACTTTCCAATAGTTAAAGTGCATGAGGGTATGCGGGTGTTTCATCACATCCGGACTCAGTCAGACAGCCATTACACGCTTAAAAGGCATTGTACGACCGTTACCTCTTTGTAGGAATCATCTGCAGTGCTCATTGCGCCTGATCCATATGTGGCTGGAACTCGTAACTCGACTTGTGCCAATCTGTGCTTGGGACCACTGAGCTACGGAGGAAAGTAAAGACCGCAGTGACTAAGTTAGTAGATGTGATATAGGAGTGATGGGGCTACCATGTCCTCTACACGATAGTAATGTACAAGACAGTGGATAATGTGCCGAGATATACCTAGCCGACTGTACTCAAGTGTGTGCGCTACATAGCTGCTAGGACGGATATTGATGTCGAACTCCGCAGCAAATGCACACGAAGGGCGACTTTTTTCATGAGGTTCCGCAATCAAGTTGCGCGCAGATTTGTGAAAAGCAAACAAAGTTTAAAAATACGAATACACAAACCTTCATCCTCGAACAAAGTGGCATAAATATAGTTGACTCGTTCAACATATCTGAGGTTGACTCCATGTTGTAAGGTTCTCTATTTGTACGGCTTTCAATTCGGGGCGAACAGTTCAGCTATTAAGGACTGCACATCGCGCGAAAAAATAGGTTATGAAATTCGGAGTGATAATCCCCGTCAGACCTAGTTAACAAATGTGTATTAGCTGTCTGCACAGATACGAACGTGAACATTGCACGACTACCAGCACCCCGAGAGAGAACAAAAGGGCCTCCAGCTGAATAGCTTACAAGTTTATCGAAAGGCCCCCACACTGGGTACACTTTCGTATTCATAACATAGTGAACCTAGTTATGGCGCAGTGGAAAATAAGTTTATGGTGGGTGAAAAACATTGGTTTAACATTTGTTGTAGGTTAGTAATGGAAATAATTGTAAATTAGAACCATACATAAGTAAATCAAAGAAAATACACAGAAGTAAATAGGTAGAGTAGAGGTAAAAATAACTGGGTTGTGGGGGTAAGGTGGTATAAGGCAAAACAGACTGACAAGTTGTGGTTAATGCTATTACTAGAGATCAACCGGATTGCTCAACCACCTGCATATAATAATGTGAGCCATTGTAAGTTTTAATTCCAAAGAAGCTAGTTAGACTGAACATATCCGGAATATCCATTCATGGAACAAACTTTAGGAAGCTCAATACGATGTTTAATAGTTTTGTTTAATATGGTTATAGTGGGGGCACAACTGGGTTTGGGAGAGTGTTCCGTGGTTAGCAGACTCGACCCTATGGTTGATTCAGTTTTACTCAGTTGCATTTGAAGCTGGTGTACTGGCTGACTTTCAAAAGGTGACGGCATATTTGACCGGGGTTGCTAAGTATTTGGTAAATTAACATCTTCACGTAGTCGCCGGCAGTGCTCACTAAACACTGAGTATCTTCAGCCCTCCTTGGTACGGAAGGTGGCAGAAACCCTTGACCTTTTTACTGTTTGACGTTGCAGTGTCTCGAGAGCTGATAGGTCACGCTTTAGCCAAGTTATCCAAGCCCGGATAGCGTATTCGAGGTGGGAAAGAATGTAGGCATTGATTAGCAGAAATAAGGGTGAACAATGAAACAGTAGTGCATTACAGGTCAAATAACAATGCTTAACAAATCCCGTGGGATGGGAATTATTGAGAAAATTAAAATTTGATACAAATGGAAAAGGCAGGAGTGGAAGGGCCGCGATGTAATAATCCAAACGCCCGAGTGTCTTCTGACAGAAACCAACGTGTGTGTTACCTCTTTTTGATGCGGGCTCAGACTCTCCGAGACATCCGAGGTCATTCTGTTCCAACACACCGAAGTCATGTTTCTGGGTGATGGTCTTCATCTCGTATGCCTCAAGCTTGTAGAGGTAGGCGTGTCGGTGGCGGATGTGAACAACTTCGTACTTGTCAAATTCCAGGCCTCATGGAGATCGTGCCGGAGGATCTCATGGACGTCTAATGCCTATATTGCCCGCCAGACCCTAACGTTCTCCGTGAAGAGTAAAACATGTGAACTGATCATTCTCGCTAGATCGATAACGAAGTGTAGGAGCAGGCGAAACATCAGTACCAAACCCTGTCGTATGCCGCACTGCATTCTAATCGGGTCAGAAAATATGTTCGGATTCTAACCCACAATCGCCTCTGGCGGAGAAACATGACGATCCATCCTAATACTGAATATCTGGGGTTTTATTGATGAAGCCTGTGAAGCAGGGTAGTCCGCCAATAGCCTTAAGGATCACAAGTCTGCCTACTAATCTGAGGGCGCGGGTCCGAGACCGTGTGGGGACCGAGTGACCATCACAGTATCCTAAGCCTACGTGCAACCGGTGGTATTTTCGCGGCAGCGCAGCGTCGGTACTGCGTACCGGTATGCTGTTGATGACTTTCTTCTTTCACGACGATACTGGGTCTTAACGCAGTGCGATGAATTGTGTGCCTCAATGATTCATTGAGCCATGCTGTGTGGTGTTTATTTGCACATTCAGAGCTGCTTCCACCGGATTGATCAACGGTTGGAGGACTGACAAAGTCCACTGGTCCTCCAGGTTGGGGGTTGGAATGAGGGTGGCTTCGTAATCCATAAAACAGACACTGGGTAACCTAATGCCAAAGCCCCACTGCTTTGCGGTCAGCTTTACGAAACAAGGTTTTTTGAGAACCTCAATAGTTCTCCTGTCTGGGGCTGGGCAATCTGACAGTATATTGCCCAGGCACCAAAATAACCTCACATACAAACAAGTTCTGGCTGTCGCAGAGGCTAATAAATAGCGCCCTATTTGCTGTATCGAGCAGAGTGGATAGGGGTAAGGATGCTAATGCTCACGTTTTCGCGTATACTTCCCCCTATTGCGTCAGTTCTGCCCTATCGGCCCGTGCGAATTTCACTTTTATATTCCCTGTTTTCAATCCACCAATTCTTGGCCCTACTTCCGCTTTGTTCAGTAATCGTTCGTCTCAAACAAATCACAGGTCCAGTCAGCAAGGTCATGTTCAGCTGCACCCTCGTCCGCATACCACCGTGCAAACATTCAAGTAAAGTTACAAATTTACCCGGGCCACCAAATTTACCCAACACCAGCCACAAAACCTCGCGATTTACCGTAGTAAATTGTTTGATGAAATCAACAAACAGCGAGTACAACGGCTGGTGTCGTTCTCTGCACTTCTCTTGCAACTGACGAGCCGCAAACACCATATCTATAGTTCTGAGACCCGAACGGAATTCACACTGCTCTCCCGACACGTTCGGTTCCAAAAGCTGACTGAGGATACGATTGATCAGGATTCGGGCAATCACAATTCGTACACCACTCAGCAAGTGGATGCCACGATAATTCGTGCAACAATGCTTGCTACCTTTGCGCTTGTACAGTGGTAGCACAAGGGCATCATTCAGATCAGCAGGCACCTCCTCCTCAATGCATACGCCTTGCACCAAGTGGTGCAACGCAGTCAACAACGCGGGTCCGCCGTGTTTCAATACTTCAGGCGGGATATCGTCGGCCCCAGCACACTTGCCGTTTCGCAGCTGAGCAAGTGCTCTCTGCGTCTCATCCAGTGTCGGCGTGTTCGCCAGACTCGCCTTCAGATCGCGCTGCTTCAGGCCGTTCAAAGTAGGATAGTCTATCTCTGAATGGTTGTGTAAGTGATTGTCAAAGTGTTTCCTCCCGATCTGTATTGTGTCTGCGGTCTGTGTGCAGGTAACGCCTGAACTACCTTCGATCAGCGTCCTCAGCGGCTCCAACCTCGGTCCATACACCGCCTTCAAGCAGTCAAAGAATTATTTGTTTTGGTGACTTTCGGCGTAGCATTCCATCTACTTCGCCTTCTCAGTTCACCGTGCATCTTCTATGCGACCTAGCTCTCGGGTCAGTTGTCGTCGAAGTTTGCGAAACTGACTATTCTTCCCCATGTCACTGGGGTATGCGACATATGCAGCAAATACTGCATTGTTCTCCGTCACCTTTGCGCCAATCGTCGCATTGTTCTCATCAAACCAATCAGGCCGCTTACAGTTTGTCCGCCCGATGGTCTCTTCGGCAGCAACTGTCGCCTGGTCGCGTATGTGGTGCCACAGGTTGCCCACTGTGGTTATGCGTTCCACATCATGAAGGCCTGCAGCCATCGCCTTCTCCAGCTCAGTATGCTTCTCCACAGTACCGAGGGAGAGAAAGTTAACTTTACGCCTATTCAGGGTAGGAGTGCAATACATAGATTTACGAAAAGATATCTCGAGTTTGGTCCGCACCAACTTGTGATCAGTGCCACACTCAGCTCCACGCAGTACACGTGTCATGCGCACTTCACGCATGTCCCGCTGAGGTACGATGACCTAGTCGAGCAGATGGGCAAAACCACTCTGTGGGTGCGTCCAAGTTGCGATATCACTCGCACTCAGTGTAAACAGCGCGTTCACGACCGTCAGGCCGTGAGTGGCACATACAGTGAGAGCAGCTTGTCACCGTTCGCGCTCGCTGAACCAATGCCATGCGTATCGATAAGGTCTGTCCACACCGATGCATCACGCCCAACGCGCGTGTTGAAATCACCCAGCAGAAATAGTCGGTCGCTCCTTGGCATAGACTATATCACGGAGGATAGCTGAGTGTAGGATTGATCATGAGTGCCATCAAAATTACCCATGGTCCGAGCGTTATGCTTATAAATGTGGCAAACTTACCTCTCCCGAGTCGCAGGCGAACAGTCATCATTCGCGCGCTGATGCCTGTTGGTTCACTCACCAGCTGGCCGTTTAGACAATCGGATATTGCAAATCCGACCCCATGTTCACGTGGTGTTAAGGCGGCGTTACCCACCCAGTTGAACCTATAGCCAGTACCAACTTCATGCAACTTACCTTGCTCAGCGAGCCGGGTCTCACTGATCGTCGTAATATCGATGTTATAGCGCGCCAGTTCCATCGCGACCAGTGCAGTGCGTCGCTCGGAGCGATCACTTGAGTTCCGGTACAATAGTGTGCGTATGATCCAGCACCCGATGCTGAGTGCATTGTGCGCAGGCATACAATTTCATTGGTGGGCAATCGCACGCGTGGCGGCGGTTGTGCTTCAGAGGTTTGCTTGAGGGACTCCACCCGTAGCCTTTGACACAATAGCCTAAACCACAAGACAGTGGGCGGTTAAGAGTTTTGTTTGAGTGACTCCGCCCAGAGCCTTTGGTTCAATAGCCAGGCCCACAAAGCAGTGGGGAGCAAATGCGGCTAGAGAATGTGGTTGCAGCGACAGACTGGAATCTGCTTGAAGTCCGTCACACGCAGTCTTTGAGGTATTGTAACGATTCATATATGTTTTGCGACCGTAGTTGGATACGCACCTGCGACCACGGCCAGACGTAGGTGGGTTTTGGCGGGTTTGTATCAATTTGACCAGGAGCTGCCTGGCTTGAGGTGAGCAGTAGCAAAGCGTTGAGCACCCGGAGGTGCTTTCCCACTGTCAAAGACCATGCGTGGCCCTCGTACTCTATGCCAATCGTGCGGTGAGCTTGTAACCTGTGAACATGTTTTCTACCATAGTTAGGTCTTACGGGAAGAGGGCCATCGACCACTTTCTAACCTCCGAAGAGAATGGACTAGGATACTAACAGGGCGCCCACAACTGACAGGAGAACGATTCATGTCCTCAGCCATAGTCTTCGATGAAATGTACACCCGAAAGGTAGCGGGTCCAGCACATGGTCAGTTCACTGGCTCATACGGATTAGAGTGTTGGATCTTAGCAGGGAGAAGGGCGAAACCCAACTCCGATGCAACGGTCGCCACAATGAGGCGTCCAGGACATGAGCCCATGGCACATAAGTAGCAGCAGTGGGTAGACCATCTTTCACGATCAAGCCACCACCAGCCTCAGTGCAACATTGGCTCTGCCGCCAGCCATATATATATATATATATATATATATATATATATATATATATATATATATATGACGAACGAACAATTGGCAGTCCTATCACGTGAGTAACCCTAAGAGGTTGGGAGAAGGGGCACTATAGGTAGGCACCGATAGATTCTTGTGTCGTGTGGGCGCATATCTTCCCGGTTGCCAAGGTTGAGGAAGAGGGTTTATATAAGGGACCCCACTTGCATCCTTGGGACCAAAGGACCTGACCCGCAATGCAGCCGAGCGATTAAATCATGCTGCTGTAACATCCAATCAGCCGATAAATATGTAGACCCGTTGACAATTAGGTGGCACAATCAACTTCTTAGCATTCGGTAGTAGTGCACACAGAAGCCGGTGACCAGCAGGTTTGTTCAACCCTCCTCCGGAAGGTACTTACCCTGTGAATGGTCAGTAACCAAAGAATTTATACGGGTTAGGAAGTAATGCATTACAATCCACGTTGGTTGGGTTGGTAGCTTATCGAAAAACCCTAGTGTCAAATTGCGGTTAATGCTTTTCCTGTCATCCATATCATCATCCTTCATCATCATCAACAGCAGTACATCATCTATTTGAACTTTTGCTTCGCTCGCCGAACAACCACCCATGGTGCCAGCTGGGGGTTTGGGTTAATCCCGGTTCAAAAATGGCTCGGGGAGATGGTCCAAGATGCGGTGGGTTAAGGCCGTTTACCAGTTAAAAAACCACATATATCCGTTTAACAACATTGCGACGTGCAGGATGCGACTCGCCACTAAATAAAGTCACTGCGTTTTGCTTATCCGGATCACCTTCCTCACCCCATAGACGTCAATCTTCCAAGCCGGAGAGTTCCTTCGAACCCATTTCATGCCAACGACCTGAATGAAGGCATCACCGAAAGCTGCGCCAAAATAACACTTTCGGGAAACACAAATACGTAACTACATACCTGGTTGCTGGTACTCGGTTTGGGATTTGCCTGTCACTACGGCGTCCATAGGACAACCACAGAGCGCCTGTGCCTACAGAGACCATGGGTGGCTTGGGCTGCACCAACTACAGCTCCAACCACACACCTCATATCCAATGTAAACCCAAAGGAATAAGACCGGGAGGCATGTGGATGGGAACCACGTTTCATCAACGGAGCCGGCCCACACTCCTTCACAGGCAAACACAAGCACACTGTATTTGGGAATTAAGCGCACACAAAGCGGTGGCTAGACCGTAGTCCGTTCCACACTGAGTGCATGGGCCCACTCTTCGAGCTTAGCACGGCCACAAGGATCATGCACCCCGTCCTCTCCAGCAAGGACCGAGTGCTCCTGGAGCCGATATGGA
Organism: Dicrocoelium dendriticum; assembly: GCA_944474145.2. Lineage (NCBI taxonomy): Eukaryota > Metazoa > Platyhelminthes > Trematoda > Plagiorchiida > Dicrocoeliidae > Dicrocoelium > Dicrocoelium dendriticum. The sequence continues at coordinate 43,662,384 of OX104061.1, forward strand.
CGAGGTAGTGAGTAGTAGACAAGTAGGTACCTTGTCATTATGCACATCAAGCGCAGCCACACCGCGGATATCAATCAACAGCCAATCATTTGAAACGATCATATCAAATAAAATAAAGCGTATAATGCATACAGATACGGTGACATAACTCTTCAATATATGTGCACATGAAATACATTGGTTACGCACAAAATCGCGATATATATATATATATATATATATATATATATATATATATATATATATATATATAGGTCTACGGGCCGACCAGTGTAAAGGGATAGTTATCACTGAATATTTCACCTTAACTAGTCAACATAGTAACAAGGCAAGAAACAGTGCCAAGAAGTTTTGTTATCTCTATGTAACTGGGTTGATAGTTCTTATCAGTGAATATCAGAAGAGATTTCCACTGTGTTGAAATAACTAACTCAGGGATCATGGCCTTCGAGAAACTTTTCGAGAAATTCTTTCGGCTTTTCTGGAATATGAGGGCGAAAATTATCCATTATATGCGTGTCAGACTTCCAGGTATGAACCATCTCAATCAACTCATTCTGCCCCTGCAAACACAATCAGTAAACTGGAAGTCTCGTACCCGATGAATAAGCAAATCGATTATGCGAAGGTCAGTCACATGTTTGTTTTTATAGAATTCTTCGCGCAATTTTGCGTGAAGAATAGGAACAGTGACGTCAACATAGCTGGTCACATATTCGTTGACTATAAAAGGCAACTGCCGATACCAAGCTCTGTATAAACTGATCACACGCCGCCTTGCCTCCGCATGGTTACGGGACAGAATAGGTCTAGCTGCCTTCGTAGAGGACGACATTGCGCAAGAGAAGCAAGAGGCTAAACATGAAAAAAATAAATGCAACTCAATATCAAACTAATAAATAAATTCCGGGTTACAAGAAAAGAGGTCAGTAAAAGAAAAGTCCATAAAAAACATTGGGTAGCCACAGGTGCCCAAATCCGTCCAATTGATAAGTATAAACGGCTGTTCAAGCTGAGGTGAAACAGCAGTTTTCAGTTGAGCGGTTATATGCTCCAAGCATCGAAGCGCAGTAGGTCTAGTTGCACGCACTACTACACTAGATAGATTGGCGGCATCCATATCCGGATTGGCCTGTCACTGTTGCCTCCACGGGTGAAGCCACAGGACGCCTGCGCCTACAGAGGGACCGTGGGTGCCTTGCGCTGCACCACCCACAGCGCCAACCATACACCCCTTTCCAGTGTAAACCCGAAGGAATAAGACGGGGAGGCATGTGGATGGAAGCCACGTTTCATCAACGGAGCCGGCCTACACTCTTTCTATAGAAACGTGTACACCAGATGTGCACAATGCGGTGGCTGGGCCGTAGAACGTTCCACACAGGTTGCAAGGAACTGCTTTGAGTCTAGCGCCGTCACGAGGACAGTGCACCCCGTGCCATGCAGCAACGATCAACTGTCTCCTGGAGCCGATAATAGAGGTGGAGGGTATTAGACAGGTACCTTGTCAACCTTCACATCAGGCGCAGCCACACCGGGGAGCTCAATCAACATCTACTTCTGAAACTTAAGAATACTCATCAAACAGGCAAACCTACCACATATTCCGCCTTATTGGCTTGGATTAGTAAATGGCATGGGAGCGTACGCATCGTCATTTTATTCCGCATGCAATAGTGTCCTCTCCTGCACCTGGGCAACCGCCCTCTTGATCTGTCCATGGAATTCGCGCCGATCAAGTTTGCCTTGGAGTCGAAGCACCTGAATTCAACATCAGTTCTTCACAAACTCACCTTCATGTCCTGGTAATGTTATTTTCGGTTTGCCCCAGTGCCGCCTCATTGCACTAAGTTGGCCGTACAAAAGCGGTATTAGTATCTCAGTCTAATTCATTCGGTATACACATATACATGGATTGGCGTCATTCTTGTCCAATGGCTGTTCGAATACAACATGTGCACATGTGTTGGTCCAAACTTAATTATGAACTGTGACAAACTGGATAGAGCCACTTTAATCCTCATGAACAATAGTACTAAAATGTGTATGGGTTTCGTTTGAAGATTAGCATAACAGCCACTTACGCAGGCATGAGAATAAGTACTGTTGGTGTTTTTTACCATTTAGACGTGAACATAGATGACAGCCTTAATTCTTGGGCATCCTTATCTGGACGAAACCGATATAGGTATAGTGAAGCAACTGCCTTCAGTACGGTTACCAGGTAGAATGATAAATAAACAAGTGGTACAGTAAAATAGTGTGTACTTAGGTGTTACCGTCTATATGTACAGTCTTGTTTGCGTAGTTGGTGGGGGAGATCCCACAGAGTGCGAATGCGATGGAGTGTCCACTTCAGCCCCCCGTATCGCTGACCGGTCCGGTCATCTGCTGCACGAGGTACGTGCACATTCTCAAAGAACGAGCACTGCGCAACCTTAATCATTAACAGGTGGCAGTACCACATATTCGCCGCTTACGGCCTTGTTGGCACGACAAACTACCGCCATTCTTCACCAACTAATGCCTGTTGCCCACTGTTAAACATGAGGCTTTCCAACCAGTGTTCGCATTATTTTGCAAATGTCCAAGACGTAGCACGGCTGTTGTAGCGCCCAAAAAGATAACTCTTATCTTTCATGTACCATTTACTTGTTGACCGATTGTACATTACTCCTTCTTGTTTTAATCTTACAACCGGCTCGACACACAACTGCCTTGTAAGTTCCCGCGCTCACGTGTGCGCTCTCGTCTCGCTTCATCCGTCCGCTTCTTGTTGTAGTCCATCGAATACAGTCCGCTGTGTCCGACTCCAATTGCTTTCTGATATCCGCGCTTAATTCCGCGCATCGTCTCGGACTAGTATTAACTAGTCCTACAAATTGGTGACCCCGATTCGCACGCGCGAATTCCACGTTTTTTCCTCGTTTGTATTTTTTGGTGAGTTCGTTCCTTTTTCTCGATTATATACCTGTATTCATTTGTTTCTTGCGTAAGTTTAGTACTTTTATCGTATTTTGTTCATTCTTTATCTTTCGACTCACATTTCGAGAGTGGTATCTGAGTCGTTTCACAGCGTAACCATGCTTACTTTGGCTGTTCCAAGTTTCATGGAACACAGCCCAGAGGTTTGGTTTACGATATTTGAGATCGAACTGGAAAATAAGGGCATTACGGCGGACCGTCCGAGGTACAATCAGCTCGTCCCACGCCTTCCTCCGTCGGTTGTGACGCTGATTGAGGACATTCTACTCTGCCCATCGAATGAGGCAAAGTATGAAACGATGAAGCAAGCGATTTTGAAAGAGTTTCGACCCAGCGCATGAACACGATTTGAGCAGCTCAATGGTCTCAAGCTTGGAGATCGCAAGCCGTCGGCATTGCTCCGCGAACTTCAGCACATCGCTGGTCCCTTATTCTTGAGCGAAGAAGGGATAAAGGAGCTGTGGTTTGCACGTCTCCCAGAGCCATTGCCGGTAATGCTGTCCATGTTTATAGATGCACCCCTTGAAAGACTTAGCTACCAAGGCAGACGCTGCGTTCGAACGTTTTCCGCAGCAGACGACCAGTAACTCCGGTGACGTATTCTCACCGATGAAAACCGAATCTCATGTTTGTTCCCAGTCTTTAGTCCGATCTGACTCTTTAGGTGAGGAAATTGCGCTACTTCGCAGCAGGATAGCAGCAATGAAGGCTTCGAAGCAGCGGGTGCCACGGTCAAATGCTGACCACGTTTTGGCTACCGTTCATTGCGGCTCGTCTGTGCCTGCACCGAGTACGTCACGTTCGGCACGAAAGCGCAACATTTTCCTTACAAGTTCTCAGTCAGATAATGTCAAACCCGTCGAAGAAGTATGTTGGTATCACCGCCAATACGGTGGAAGAGCTAGACGTTGTCGGGCTCCCTGCATTAGGCACGAACAGGCTGCTTCAGGGAAAACGAATAGCCCGCATACTAGCACGACAAACGTATCATTCAATAACCAAGCAAACCGACTGTTTTACGTTAAGGATCGACGTTCTTCCATCACATTCCTCATCGACACGGGAGCGGAAGTCAGTGTCATCCCAGCGACCGCTAACGACAAGCACTCAGAGCCTACGTACAATTTGCGTGCGGCCAACGGTTCTTCGATAGCTTCATTCGGTCAGCGCATGATGAACCTAGACCTCAATCTTCGCCGAGATTTTCAGTGGGTCTTCATGGTTGCGTCTGTACCCTTCGCAATTATCGGTATCGACTTCCTCCGACATTTTGGGTTGCTTGTTGATGCTGGTCGCCACAGACTTTTAGACGACCGTACGAAACTAAGGGTTGATGGTGTCCTTTCAGATGCCTCGATAATCAGCCCTGTATTTCGGATCGCAGACGCACCGTCCGACTACTTGAGCCTCCTCTCCGAACACCCGCGACTGGTTCGACCGGCTGCAGAGCTTCCACCAGTCACGACAGAGGTCACTCACCACATAGTTACGCGCGGTCAACCAGTTAGCGCACGACCAAGACGGCTTGCTCCAGACAAACTACGGGCGGCACGAGCCGAATTAAACCACATGCTTCAACTTGGTATCGTCAGACCGTCCAACAGCCCATGGGCGTCGCCTCTGCACATGGTCCCGAAGAAGGTCATGGGGGACTGGCGTCCTTGCGGCGACTACCGATCCTTGAATACGGTGACCACGCCCGATCGCTATCCGATCCCACACATAGTGTATCTCACCGCCAGTCTGGCAGGTAAAATTATCTTCAGCAAAATCGACTTGGTACGCGCATACAACCAAATTCCGGTAGCCGAAGCGGACATCGCTAAAATTGCCGTGACGACTCCATTTAGTTTGTTCGAGTTTCTGCGCATGCCTTTTGGTCTAAAGAATGCCGCGCAAACCTTTCAGCGTTTCATCGACCAAGTTTGTCGCGGTTTAGACTTCGCTTACGCGTATCTCGATGACATTTTAATCGCAAGCTCTTCACGAGAAGAGCATATGCGCCATCTACGAACGCTTTTTGATCGTTTATCTCAACACGGGGTGACGATCAACGCAGAAAAGTGTTCGTTTGGTGTCGATTCAGTCAATTTCCTCGGCCATCGTATCTCCTCTGCAGGCGTCGTGCCACTGCAGGATAAAATTCAAGCCATCATCGACTACCCCGAGCCTCATTCTTTCAAACAGCTCAGGCGTTTTGATGGGCTTGTCAACTTTTACCGACGATTTATACCCAACTGCGCCTCGCTGATGCAACCCCTCACGGACCTTCTCCGAGGGAAACTCAAGAAATTCGAAGTTCCTGCCTCAGCACGCGCTGCTTTTAAGTCGCTGAAGGAGGCTATCGCCAACATAGCTTCTGTAGCGCATCACGATCCGGCCGCCCCACTGTCCCTCAGTACTGACGCCTCGGACGTGGCAGTCGGCGCTGTTTTGCAGCAACGAGTAGCCGACACGTGGCAGCCATTAGCGTTTTTCTCCAAACGCCTACAACCTACCGAATCTCGCTACAGCACGTTCGGTAGAGAACTACTAGCAGTGTATCTAGCGATACGTCACTTTCGACACGTCTTAGAAGGCCACTCCTTTGCCGTCTTCATCGACCACAAACCCCTGACTTACGTGCTCGGCTCGACTACCGACCGATACTCTCCTAGAGAGTCGCGCCACCTTGACTATATCGCTCAGTTTACGACCGATATACGGCATGTCTCAGGTGTGCACAACGCCGTCGCCAATGCACTTTCCCGCATCCAAGCTATCTCCGCTGACGCCGGCACTGCTATCGACTTGGCAGCCATGGCCACAGCACAACTCAACGATCCTGAGGTTGATCTACTACGCAGGTCTCCCTCATTGGATATACGACCCGTTCCGCTGACATCAGCAGATGGAACGATACTCTGCGATTTATCTCTGGGCACGCCGCGCCCAGTCGTCCCACGCGAGTTTCGGCAGACCGTGTTCGACGCGTTGCACGGCTTGTCTCATCCAGGCGTTCGTGCATCGGTTAAACTCGTAACCGCACGATTCGTTTGGCGCAATGTTAATCGGGACGTCCGTACTTGGGCAGCTGCTTGCCTTCCGTGTCAACGCGCGAAGGTGCACAAGCACACGAGAAGCCCATTAGGCACGTTTCCGACGCCAGACGCACGTTTTCATCACGTGCACGTCGACCTCGTAGGTCCTCTACCGCCTTCCAAAGGCTCTGTATATCTACTGACCTGCATCGATCGATTTACTAGATGGCCTGAGGCCGTCCCTATCCCAAATTGCTCCTCGGAAACGGTAGCGAAAGCTTTTATGGAGCGCTGGGTAGCTCAATACGGCTGTCCCGCCATCGTGACCACCGATCGAGGGTCACATTTCTCGTCGACATTTGCCACGTTGCTTAAGGATTTAGGCTGTCGCCACGTCCAGACGACGGCGTATCATCCGGCCGCTAACGGCATGGTGGAGCGTTTTCACCGCCAGTTGAAGGCAGCGCTACGTGCGCACGCAGATCCTTCATGGTCTGAAACGCTTCCCCTCGTTCTCCTAGGCTTAAGAAACACGGTTAAGACCGACTTCGACGCCACACCAGCGCAGCTAGTCTACGGTTGCACGCTGCGGTTGCCCGGACAGCTGGTAGCACCAGCCCCATGTACTTCCACTTTTGACTACGGAAGTTACACTGATCGATTGGCTCACCAGATGCGTGAGCTACGTCCACCCGCTCCTCGATCGCAGAAGACACCAGTGTACGTGCCCGAGAAGCTGTCTACGTGTTCACACGTCCTTCTTCGCGCAGACGGTGTTCGACAGCCTCTTCAGTCGCCGTACATAGGACCCTTCAAGGTGCTACATCGTGCGAGTAAGGCGTACACTATTGACCGCGGTGGTCGACACGAAGTCGTCACCATCGACCGTCTGAAACCCGCCTTTATGGAAGAAACTACCTCGCCTACTTCGTCTAGTAGTGCCTCGTGCGACGTCACAACTCACCGCACCAGTTTTCCGCATGCTAATGAAGTCCAACCAGACCACGATCACGGTCTACAAGCTTCAGCCGTCCCGACATCTCCCGAACCTAGTCCGCCGCCTCCCACGACCAATCGCCGTGGTCGGGAGGTGCGTAAGCCCGTTCGTTTCTCCGACTATGTACAGTGTAAATACTTTTAACTTTGTAGATATTGTATATATTTGCCTCATTTTTGGTCGATTAACGTTTTGAAAACAAACAAAATATCAAAAAACCTCCGCAAAACCTTTTTCGAAAAAATATTCAAAAACCAAAAAATATTTAAACACGCAGATCATTCGTTTGTTCTTTTTGGCGTTTTCTGCGCGTGTTTTTCTATTTTCTCGTCTCTACATGCCCCAACCCTCCCCTTCGATCGACTGGCCCACACGAGGAATGTTTTCGAGGACCCTGACGCGAACACTGGTCGTTTCTCCGCGGGACGAGTGTCGTTTCTCCGCGGGACGAATGTCGCTTCTTCGCGGGACGAGGGTCGCTTCTCCGCGGGACGAGGATCGCCTCTTCGCGGGACGAGGGTCCTTTCTCCGTGGGACCATGGTCGTTTCTACGTGGGACGAGGGTCGTTTTGGCGCGGGGCGGGGTGCGGCGGGGGGAGAGACCACTCCTAAGCGCACCGTTTGGCAGCAGCGGAGGTTGAGGTCCTGTCGGCCTTTTTCTGGGCTAGCCAGTTTTTTTGTAGTCCGACAAGCCCGCTCCAACGGCTCGCCGAAATTCACCCTGCCCTGCATTCAATAAATAACAAATCATAAACGGCACAGCGGACTCCGACTTCCGACGAACCCCCATTTACACGAACGCACGCTCCTTTCTACTCGGCACGATTTTGCCTTACGAACCTCGTTTCAACATTCCTTTTCGATTTCGAAGGCTTTCTATGTTCAGCCTTCTAGGGGGGAGCTCTGTAGCGCCCAAAAAGATAACTCTTATCTTTCATGTACAATTTACTTGTTGACCGATTGTACATTACTCCTTCTTGTTTTAATCTTACAACCGGCTCGACACACAACTGCCTTGTAAGTTCCCGCGCTCACGTGTACGCTCTCGTCTCGCTTCATCCGTCCGCTTCTTGTTGTAGCCCATCGAATACAGTCCGCTGTGTCCGACTCCAATTGCCTTCTGATATCCGCGCTTAATTCCGCGCATCGTCTCGGACTAGTAATAACTAGTCCTACACTGTCATGCAAGTAGTCAACCGTTTGTACATACCAATTGGTACTCTGCTGTAGCCATAAGCTATTTGGTAACGATCTGCATCGTACTTCTCGGGTGCAGCCATTCGGTGCGCGTAAAACGAATGTTGCTACGAGCCGATTCCCTTCTGATGTAGTATACTACGACACTGACGTACCATTCCCGTTGCGCTTAGCTTTTTTATTAGTCTATCCAGAAAACTGGACGGTTCCAATCCAACTTCTGGTAGGCGTCTCTGCGCTTCCGCCTTCCATCCTCTTAGTAGGTGCGTTTTCATAAGCCCCGGCAAATTCAGTATGGTTGATAAACAACTGGAAATAGCCCTGTGCTGACTCTCATCCCTAACCTGCGGAGCGGAACTAGAATGGTCGACCTCGTGATAATCGCCAGTCGGCTAATTGTCGGGATTGTTCACTGGCCACAGCATTTCTATGGAAATTTCTCTTCGAGTGCATAGCTCAACGTGGTCATACGAAGAACAGTCATTGAACATTGTGTTCCAAATGTCAAACTTTACACTTTATGCCTACTGTAAGCAGCCAAACGGTGGTAACTTTTTGATACAAGCGTACCCATCAAAATGGAAACAGATTCATTAATTTGCCACCCAAGCACTGATCTGTATCAAGCACACAATTCTTTCGGAAACTCCGAGTGCACGTCAAATACAAATGAGCTCATGGATTGACTGAACCATTATTTTGCGATGCACCGGCTCTATAAGCTTCGTGCTAGCTAGCATTGGGCAGCTGGTCAAGCTAGGGTCATGTAATCTACAAATCGATTTCGAGGGGCGGAATGTAGATATCATAGTCCGGTGAGTAATACCATGGAGGTTACATATTGATGTGAAGCGCGGTCGAATACTAATACGAAGAGGAAGATGCCGTAGCTCACCGTCTCGGTATGTCACCGTACTAGACTGCACTTGAGAAGGTAGCAAGGATATCGTAGGTGATGATGAGTACAACAGTGTGGTGGGCAACACTTGAAGTCGTCGCGAAATAGAACCGAGTTAAGTAAGCCCAATAAATTTAGGTTAAGTGTGGCTCATCTGTTCTAGGCAGGTGCAATAAACATACTACATTGCACCAACTAAGCAGTTAACCATTCTAGAGTGAAAGTTTACCCATGGGTGACCTACATGAGCGGCAGAATAAGGATGACACAAAGAAGATGACGGATATGGAGTAAGCAACTTTACAAGTTAGCATTGGAAATGGTGCGATTAAGTCCTGATTTTTGTAAGCTCAGTTAACTTAAAGTCCGCGGTGAAAGAGCAGGAATTACAGCTATGCTCACTTTAACGAAGAAGTAGAAGCACAGTGGAATAGTGATGAATTATCGTTGGTGCATGCTGTGAATGCCGTCTCCTATATTAACTGCAGGCTATCCGTGTAGGAAGGTAAACCACACCCGGTCCGATCGTCTCTTGTCCGAGGTGAGCGAGAATTAACAGGTATGTAGAACCAGCAGGCAGTTTGTCGTGTGTTACGTCCACGGCGAGGTTGTGAGCGCATTGACACCAGCCAACTGGTGAAACCAGCTGTTTTGAATGCCTATCAAAGTACGCTGTCATGCGAGTTGAGTAAGCACTCACTGGATGCAGTTGAAGCTCACTGGTCTCATTTTCACCAGTCCTTACTAGCAGCAGGAAAATCCTCATGTGGTATGTCTAATCGCCAATATGGACACTGGGTTTCTTCGCAGTCTCTGGAACTTATTGATGCTCGCCGGCATATTCCGGTTGGAAGTGAACATAATGAAACTCGCAAAGAGCTCCGGGCAAAACTCCTTGCTAGCCTGAAGAGAGACCGTGAATCCTGGTGGTCTCATCGTGCATCAGAGATGGAAATGGCCACTGCCCTTGGTAACCATCATAAGTTATTCCGGCTGATACGGGAAACGGCAGCAGGAGACCTGGTGTTAGTGAAACTATACGTGACGAGAGTAGAGAGATTATCCACGACTTTCAAAACGCTTGGACCGTTGGACTGAGCACTTTGAAAGGCAATTTAATCGGGCGGAATTGTTAGATTTTTCGCCGGCCATTGATCGCCCCGCTCCGTGGGGCGTCCTTTTGAATACACCCTCTCGCTCAGAAGTCGAACGTGAGATCGGACTGTTGAAGTTGAAGAAAGCCGCGGGACCAGATGATCTTCTTCCAGCCCTCTTCAAACTAGGGGGACCTGCTTTGGTGGATGATTTATACGAGTTACTAGCGAAACTGTGGGAGTAGGAACCTGTCTCAACCGCCTGGAGCCGATGTGTCATAGTCCCAGTTTTCAAGGGAGGCTCACGATCGAAATGCGACAACCATAAAGGAATCAGTCTGATCTCCATCGCCTCCAAATTGCTTGCCACTGCCATCCTTCACAGACTGACTGGCACTCGTGAAAGTCATATTCGTTAAGAGCAAGCCGGGTTTCATCGATGTCGTGGCTGCATCAACCACATCTTCACTTTGCGTCAGTTGTTGGAGCACCGTCACATATATTCGCAGTCCACCGTTGTCGTGTTCCTCGATATCAAAGGTGCATTGGATTCGGTGGATAGACGTGACTTTGGGACTGTCTACTCAGGATAGGTGTACCTGAGAAATATGTAAATATTATCAGAGCATTATACGCGCTTAGCTCAGGCAGAGTGAGGGCTTACAGAAAGCTGTCCTCGCCCTTTAATATTTCCAGCGGTGTGAGACAAGGATGTCCACTGTCGCCTTTCCTCTTCAACTTTGATATTGACGAAGTAATAGAAAGCACATTCACAGGACACGACTTAGAAGGGGTGGATCAGCTCCTAGGTGAACGACTTCCTGAGTTGGAGTAGGCTGACGATATTTCCCTAATCTGTGCCAGCTCCCAAACGTGTCAAACGGCACTAGACAGATTAACACTGGCTGTCCTTTACTTCGGGCTTTGCTTCGCGCCCACGAAGTGCAAAGCCTTCCTCTAAGATTGGCCTGAACCGCCTCCTACGCTAACCTTTGGTGGGGATCAGCTAGAAATCGTACAAAATTTCAACTACCTGGAAAGTTGTATCAGCGCCCGTGGGATTGAAGATGAGATGAGTGTTATTAGGACAACAGAGTAAAATTCGGTAAGCAGTGCTTCCTGGTAGGCTTGCCTGACCAAGTAATGCGATAATTTCTCAGTTGTCAATCGAGGGAAACGCTTGGTGTTCCACCCGTTAAAGTTCATAGAAAAGCGACAGCGTACCAAGGCATGATCAGAGTCGACGCAAGTACTCCAGAAGGAGCGGCAATCCAGGATGGAATCAAGCCAACTGCAACTTAGGGTAATGTGATCTATCTGGGTCCATCGCTGGCCAGTTACAGGATGAGGCCAAGTGGAACTTCGGTTCCCAGTGTGTCGTAAATCATTGCTACTGAGAAACAGCTAGTGCTCCGCACACAGCTGCAACAGACGCTCTCCGTTGTTCGTACATTCGGAGTTAAGCCCATTGTTACCATCTAGCTGAGCTTCTGACTAGCTCAAACGCCCTACATGTGCATTCATATTTCCTGCAAATACTATGATATCTTAAATGGTAGCACTGCGTATAGCCTGCTGAGTTCCTAGAGGAATGTATCTATCGCAGCATCAGAACTGCAGTCGGTGAGAGCACAAGCGCAAATCAGAAAGAAAAAGCGTCTTGTACTAATTCGTGAATCAACCTTATTTGATGTCGTCAGAGCTGCACACAGACGGCTGTTAACCGGAAGCCAATCAACTAACAATGGCTCTGTTTGGACCTGAAAACGATGTCAATACCAGCTTGACCAGCGATGGCTGCATCAGCATTTCGGGATGGTGCAACCAATAGCGAGAGGACAAGCCGGGTGGTTAATTCAACAACCCTATTTGGGTCATTGCTCCTAGTTTCGGACATACAACACACGACAATGCCCAGTGTGCCCAACGTGCGTGTGAGTGCAGCCTGTTGACCTATTTGTCGTGGAGTGCGAACGTTGAATGCCGCCAGGGAAACGGGACAGCGTGGCCTTATAAGGGACTGTTGCCGACATGCGTCCATTGGGTGGTGCGGGAAGGTAGCTGCAGATGACTTGACTCCAGTAGTACTGGGATTGCTGTCAATTAATCTGGGAATTATAGAAGAAAAATTAGTAGTGGGGGTCTGGGTGGGAGTATGAGAAATAGGTGGAAAAGAAGGGAGGCGCCAGTAGTAGCATGTTTTTGCTTATCCGCCATGCTGTATGCAGCAAATGGGCGACCCTTGATAGTTTGTTCGACGGCCGATGCTGAATGCGGTTGTAGTTTGGAGACATGACCATGGTTGCACGTGGGCTAAGATACTGTCAGGGCGCCCAGACCTAGACAGTAATACGATTAGGGTTCTCTTCCAAAGTCGGTGGTTCAAAAGCCTGTCCGCAAGGCAGCGGGTATTGATAATGATTAGGTTTTACAGAAATGGACGCCATCCCATCTCAAACCCCCAGGCTGGAGGTCCATGGGACTGTTTATCTTACCTTTAGCCATTGAATAACCTGGTAGGAGTAGCTCTCAAGGGGCCCCCGGGCACCACCCTGTATAGCTCAGTGGGTCGAAGAGGTATGCAAACCGTCGCATCACGTTAAGGTCCAGTCTCGTTGCGACGGCTTTTACTGTCAAAAAATGAACTTTCGTTTGTAATGGAACAATAAATGCGTACGTGTAAATAATCTAAATCTTAACAGGTCCCGTCGGATAGCCCTGATGAAAATACAAAATACAGAAATATTGGCAGCAAATGCATGTTTGCACAGGTAGACTTAACGGAATATACCTATCATAAGTTTAAATCTACTGTAAGTCCATAGGGAATGATGACAAATGAGATGTTGGTAAGTCGTGCTGCCTACTGATGAACAAACACAGGAGACGAAAAATGGAAACGTATTCTGGGAGCTGACCATCAGTGAAATCACGAACGGGCACTCACAAGTGGTTATGGATGCAGATGGTGCAGCGAAATGAGTGCACAGACAACTCGGGCTTTGAACTCTACCAGCGAGGGAGTGCACATGACAGATTCCAGTATGGTGTTCCATGTTTAGCAAACGAGTACGGAAAAGAAATTCCGACGGCATTCCAAACAACTGTACTGCTCTGCCAACTTGAGATATTGGCTTCGCAGATTACTTGTGTGACGGAGCTGTTGCAAATGGCTGCACTTGTGGTTGGGAACCCTCAAATTCTGACAAGTGAAGGTAAGGTCCCTGCGCAAGTGCATGTACTGTCCGATGAAGACCCGAGTATTGGAGACTTTGCTTACACAGCAAATGATACAAGCCTTTGACATTCTTGGTTACCTGGTGTTGGGCATCTTCAAGACGGTGAAATCTCTCCTCAGCCATGATTGCCAGACCTGTATTGCATATTCCACATGTGGAAGCTGTTGAAAAATCGACGGGTCCGAATGCAAAACTCAGGAGGCCCAAGTGTTGAATGCCGCTCCTTCAAGTTCAAGTTCAATTGGGACCGGAACAGTAGGAAAATCCCGCGAATGTTCCACCTTCGAAAACATCGTTGGTCCAACAGGGAAACCGGTGCCTTGATGTGCCAAAGGAGAGCCAAATCAACACACACGATTCATATGGTCAACCAAACAATGCCCACGTGCCCTGCAATAACAGTCCCCACTGTGCCGGCCACGTGAAGAAACTATATATACATAAAAAACAAGACGCCGTTTCCTCCTGATTCAAGCGTCCAAGATCGGCCTGGGCCAAAACGTCAAAATCATTTGCGCCAAAAGTCATTTGACACTCCTGGTTACCGAATTTGCAAGAGCACACTAACTGGTTTCGTAAGTGCAGCCCTATACATTTATCCACTCTAAACCGAAGTAGATTCTGGGTCGATCACGCGTAAATCTTATCGAGATCGGCTTTAAGTAATGTAATATCACTATGAGTATTGATCGCCCTCCATACCTTGATGTCAACGGCATAGAGCAGAGAGTTCGAGCTTATAAGGCGCGTGATATCGTTGATATGCATTAAAAATGACCGTGGTCCCATTACCGATCCCTATAGTATACCACATTCAACTTGAATAGGATCTGATAGGGATTCACGCATTCTCACCTTTAAGCGCCGGTGTAAGTGAAAGCTTCTGATCCACGCTAGGAAAGAATCACCAATACCAGATTTTTGGAGTTTGGCGAGCAGAATGCCACGGTCTAACCGATCGAATGCCTTTGAGATGTCGAGAAAACTACATCAACTACTATGTCAGTGTATGCTGCTTCGGTCTAGCTAGATCGCACTAGTAGTAGATTTGTAGGTAAATACTTCTAGTAGGCCGTTAGTGCATCAGCATGATGGCATCCATGATCTTTGAAAGTACCGGTAGTAAGATAACGGGACGGTAGTTGGTTTGATTGGAACGACCATCTCCCTTGTGAATTGGAGTAATCATCCCGTGTCATCACATGTTGGGCAACTACATTTCGTCAAAGCAGCGTTGGTAGAATGGGATCAAAAGCTCAGCTAAGCTCTCTTCTACCACCGCGAGTGACTTCAAGTGTAGGTTATCAACTCCAAGTGAGGTGTGCTTACGCACACTCAAAGCTTTTTAAATACAGTGTCCGCCGTTCAGGATATATGTGTGAGTTTTGGGGGTGAGACAACCCAAGTCATAGGATTAAGTGGTCACTGCTCGCAGTGAAAGGTTGGCACACATTGCAAGCGCAGGGCATTCGCCGCATCCTTCGGGGTTCGTATCAGTCCCTCTGCTGTTAGAAGATGATGAATTTCCCGTTTCACCTTGCGCAGATTGTTCACATCTTGATACAACAGCTGGAGACCATACCCATTGCCAACTTCTGCTGGTATGCCATTTTATCCTCGCGAACAAGTTGAGTACAGTGGTTACTTTGGGTCATGTAGCCTATCTAGGTCTCGGTGATCGGAGAAATCTTATAGATATGTCAGACCGAGATTCGCACCGTTATCCACTTGCGTGTCCTGCTCCTCGCGAACGAGACCATGTTGCTCGGGTAGATAGCTTCAGTTTCTGAAGATTACGCAACTAGAGTGTTGAATTGCCTGACAAATTGTTGATATGCGCTTCCTCGTCTGCCAGAAAGGTCCAATTAGTTGTCCCACCTAGTCGAGCTAGTATATCGCGGCGTATGACCGTTCTCCCTGCGTCCCCAGTTTCCACGGGATATTCTTCACAACAGACGTATTCGAAGAGTAAGGCCGCATGATCGCTACGGCCCAGAGGGAGATCGAAGATTACCCACTCGACCATCAGCTCTTCGTTGGTGAATATCTGATCAAGTATTGACGGCTTATCTGTTTCTCGGAATCGGATGGGCGTGTTGAAGTGGCCATACAGCAGGAAACTGGGAACAAGCCCTTGTAGATGCTCTTGAACTGTTCTGTAGGAGAGGCTTGGGATTCCATAACGTGGACGTTGAAATCGCCAGTAGTACTTCTTCTTGTTTATCTACCATCGCAGTTCGGAATCCAGATAAAATTCCATCTCGGCCGCCAATGAGAGAGAATGGCAAACGACCACAACCAAGGAGGCATCGTTGCCTCATAAAGGTGGATGACACCAAAAAGAATCGTACACCCTGTTAATCGGATCCTCCAAAGACCAACCTAGAAGGTCTCCGCGGTAGTACAAAGTCACCCGTACTCCTTTGCTGTATCGGTAGTGCCAAACAACGGACATGCCTGGCAGCGCGATCTCGATATCGCTTATGTCGGGGGTAACCATCTCTCGGTAACAGAGATGAGGTCACATGCCTTTGATCTTTGACGTAATTACAGTTCGGAATTTTACCAACTAAACGTTTAGTGTTAGTATACACACAAAAGAGCTTCTTGGATGTTAAAAGCTCTTGACGGGTGTGAATATTTTCCGATCGATGAGAGGCTGGCACCTAATCGTTTTTTGGGTAGCTTGCCAAATCTCGATATGAATGCAAACTGTTTTCGGTCTCACCTGCAGATGTGGTATGTAGTCCATCCTCAGCTTTCTCCATAACTACTGGTCTGAGCGCACAGTTTTCTGAATCGCTGTTGTTGTCATATTGAGTCGCGGGCGGCGTTGTTTCCGCGAGGACAGCGAGTGGCTGTGGTTCTCTAACTGCCGTAGGACATGTGTTGTGTTGTATCTCTCTAGCTGCGGATTAATTCACCGTCATCTGTTGTGGCTGAACTATGGGATTCAGTAACCTCGGGCCACTGACTTTGTAATGAGGCGACAAGGGTAACCTTGTAATCAGCTAAAGTATGGCCTTACCAGCACAGAGAGCTTCACGGATATAATGCCAATCTTCCAGATCGTGAGCATAGGCCCCCTCGTCACTAGATGCCGGTAGAGCGGACACTCCATGAACGAAAATGATTCTGATGCTACTCTCCTTGTGGTAATCGTCTGAGAATTTTTTGTCCCGTTGGTATTCGCTCCGTGGAACATCCGAAAATATGCGTATCCCACTGTGTTCAGTCCGTAAATGGAAAGCTGACAAAAGCACCTTCTGGGCGACACCTGTGGAGCCCACTGTTACTCGTATTAGACAGAACTCAACGTAATGCGTCGAAAGTGGACGTCTAGAAGTGCGCATTAAATTAATCGACTTGGCCCGAACTCCGAATGGATCATAATGGAAACTCTAGTTTCAAAACCTCCTGCTGTTTACCCCTTAAGGAATTCGCCCTGAACTCAGGAACACTGGTGCATATGAGTGTTATGGTACCGCAGTTCCGCCTTGTTTTCGGTGATGTGGGAGGCACGGCTATCTGGGCTTTACTGACGTCTCTGCAGGTTGCACTTGATCCTTGACTCGTGTTATAGCCGTAGAGGCTGGAACTAGTAAAGTCGCACTTTGATTATATCGAGCAGTAACGGTTGCATAAAGGGATCGGTCTTTAGAGGGGTTCGGATTTTGTTGGTCAAGCGGAAGTGTAGGTGGTAACAAAGTTGTAGAATGCGATAACTTGGATAAGAGAATGTGGGCGGTGGAGCCGGTCACGTCTAGATCGATCGCGACAACGAGATGTATCGTGGTTCTCAATGCTTCTGTTATTCAAAGCCGTGGGAACGCCTGGTTGTTTTTCTTGTTTTCGTGGTACTAAGTGGAAGAGACGGATGAGGTACAAGCTGTGCTATCATCGCCTCCAGTGAGCAATTTTCACATTTAAGCGACGTTCAGTTTCGGTTACTAGACTATCGCAATTCTGTGCTAGTGCCAGTGAAAATATTACGAGTGGAACCCTCGTACACTTAGGACAGTAGCAAAGTGAGTGCGGCTTACTGTCATATTTCGTTATTTTGGTTCGACAGAATCTGACGTAATTCGGATAGTAACGGAAAGAAGAGTAGGAACAGACCAACCATACTTTTACACCCTAGCACATGTGTGATTGGCATAAAGGACTTTGTTTCGGAGTACAGGTGTTGTGGCCATAGTGGCAGAATGGCCGTTGCCAGTTTTACGGGCTAGCAGGGCCTCACCTTCGGCTGGCATTTGGTCACCGATCGTCGGGGGAAGGTCGGATAACTGGCTCAGAGTGCTTTGCATAGTAAGTACCGGCGTCATCCGGTCGCCGGTAGGGCGGATGGTATAGAGGGCTATCATGCTGGGCAGATTGATTAATCGCATCGACTGAAATGAGGAGCGGCGAACGTTGACGGTTGCTTCCCGGAGAAGGTTGCGAAATGGAAATGTAATACATCCTGTACGTTCAACACACGGTGATGGAATGAGACGAGTGTAAGCCACATAACAACTTAGGAGACTCCTCCATCAAAGGAGACAAAAGTACTACGTGAGGGATTATAATCGTGAAATTGTTCCCGTGAATAAGGGTGAAAAATTACCCAAATTCATAAATTTGTTGGGAACAAGCTCTACTAGAAGTATTCTAGGGAGAATGTTTCGGTAGATATTGCTCGTCAAGAAAAAGGAAAAGCCCTCTAATGTCATGGTGTTCAGGATTTGTTGTGTGGTTGTTGACCGTGTTTCCAAAATTAATTGCGGGAGGAAATTGAACAAAAGTGTAAAGCCAGTGATGTAGAATAAAATGTTACGGAGAAAATACAAAAACACTTGTAGCACAATATGTTGCGGTCGTCGGTTACAAACGTAAGCGATAACCTTGTATTTCTTGTAGTTTCACAACTTCAGTAGGCGACAAATAACAAATCCAAGGTAATTTCCGGGAGAAAGCTGTCGAGATAGTGCTAAGTAACAAAGGGTAGGTGGGTGAGTATGTCGTCCAATCGACTTTTAAAATGGATAGTGTAGGCACAGAAACGATGGATTTAAGAAGAGCATTTCATGAGTGACACGTGTGAATAGAAAAGAAATTGCCACGGCACTCCAGCCGACTGCACTGCTGTGCTACTTTCTTGAGGCGATCTCTCAAGTTTGTTGTACCTCTGAGTTATAGTTGTGATGAACATGAATCATTCACGCTTTCCGTATTGTGTGACGTTGGATTTTAATCTTATTCGCATTTTCCGATCGTTCATTTGGCTGGCTGATGTTACCTACCGATCACATGACTTCCTCGTGAGTCACGTTGTGCACTACTATCTGTCTCCGCATACCTGTCCTCCATTCATTGTAGCTTTTGTCATACACGTTGGCTCCAGGCGATCAGACTGCGCTTCCTGCTTCCGTAATCTTATGTGTAATTTCTTGCGATTAGCATCGTTAGTAGAATCCCACCATTTGTGACTCCCACTGCGAGAGCGGTTCCCTCATCACCGGCATCACTTTTGGTAGCTGATTCATGTTCTCTTGTGAATTGCATTTTTGCAACGATTATATTGTGATATGCTATGACTCACTCAGGCACTAACGCTTTCGGCTTACCTATTAGTGTCGCACTGCTGTCTTCCCCTATATTATTTGATGACCATCCTTGTTGGTTCATCTTGTTAGAGTATGAGTTTTGGTGGCCCAATGTTGCTTCGGACCAATCTAAGAGTATTCCTTTTCTAGGCAGCTTTCCTAGGGACTGCGCTTTACAGCTCAGAGACACTCTTGCGTGCCCAAATACGGATCTTTCATATGAGTCTCTCGTAACCCGAATGGAACAACCAGTGATTACGCGAAACCAACAGTTATTCCATTGCTTACATCTAGAAGATACGAGGCCATCCACTCTACTGGGTGAGATAAAAGGCCTCTTCTCGTATTTAATGGATGACTCCATCATTATGGAACTATGGCTGCAGCGCATACCTGAAATAGCCCAAGCCATTGTTATATCCTCCTTCTCTTCCTTCACTCTAGCCGCACAGCTGGATAATGCGAGCATAGACCATCTTTCTAAGAAAGTAGATGACACAACGCCACTCATAACATATCTGCCAAATAGCCCTAACACTACTCAGAAGTCACCTACTTCATGCAGGTATCATATAGCCAATTCTTCAAATCCCTCTGAGCTTACCGTAGTGCTTAATAAACTAGTGTTATCAGGCAACGTTCTCGATTTTCCCAGTTCAAGAGAGGGTCACGGATCCCGTAATACTGGAGCTTAGAAAGGTTTCAATAATCTAGACCAGGCGTCACAACACTTTTTCGCAGCGGCCCGGATAACAAACAAAATAACGACCGCGGTCCGGATTAGATTCATGTACAATACTCGTAGGCCAAAACGCAGACTCTGAGCAAAAGAAGCATAGACTATGTCGAGCATTCCATGTTAAACATGGGTGAGCGACGTGCAAAATGGAAAAAAATACGTCGACATATTTATCAAATAAAATAATATATATAAGTGGAGGCAGCATGCGATAAAAAGTTGTTACCTCAGACGTGCTGTGCACACATCCATAGGACACAAAGCAAAGTGAGATTTTTGAAACCGAAGTTTAGCTTTCAAAATATCATCAATGTTTGGTTTGGAATGCCTGCAGCTATTCAAGAGAATTGTTTTCAAATGTTCAGCAGTTGGTTCCATTCAATGCGTTGACTTCACGTACTTCCTTTTTGAGAATGTTAGCTCACAGTTGTAATAGACGTCGAGGCGGAAGTGCGAGCTCACACGCTAAGAGGGCGATAATGTAGCCAGTCCGCGGACGTCAGGGTAACACATTAACAGGTAAGCGGTCGATCGGTTTCGTTTCGTTATCCTTACCTTTCTATTCCACTCCGGCACTTTCCCTTCCCTCTTCCGTGCTTCCTTGGCTGCCACCTTTACATCGACCTCTTACTAGGCGGCTGGAGCGTACAGCCGTCTACGAGGTATTTCTTTTGCATGGCCACACTACTTGGACACAGAAGAGTTTGGAACGCCGGATCTGAAGAATATTACACAGATATAAGTTGTTCCAAACATTTATGCCAAGATTAGCTGCGAACTCCTTCAGTTCCGGAAATTTAGCCACAGGCAAGCACCGGTCAAATCCAACAAGTTTTCCTTTGTGTTTTTGTTTCAAAAAGTCATTTGCGTGCAAACCAATTAGCTCCAACTGGAGTTCAACTGGAACATCAGCAAGGTTGCAATCGCACAGATGCGGGAACAGTAGATTTTTACCCTCAATTCTTTCAAGAACTAAACATCTTTCTAAAAATGCCACTTCAGGTCACGAATAATTTTTCCCGGAGAGGCAAAAGAGAACTTCGGTGATGATAACCCCAAATTCTTTGAAACGGAGAAAAGAAGCAGACTTTTCTACATACAGTCGCGATTCAAGCATCGACAGCTTTCTTCGAAATCGGTTGGTGTATCTATAGAAATCCCAGATGAGGTCTTCCTTTCCTTGCAGTTGCAAGCATAATTCATTCATCTGGGATGAGATGTCCACCGTAATTATCAACCTCGATAGCCAAGTAGGATCTGTCGGTTGGGGGTCAGCTCTATAGTTTTCAGTGATGAAGGCAGCCCTTTCGTTTCGAAGCTTGTAAAAGGGACGCAGCACTTTATCGCAACTGAACCACCTCACTGAGGCAAATCACATAATTCGGAATCAATATGTCCCAGTAAGGACTGGAACTGATAGTGATTGAGAACATGCCCCTGAATGGAGATAACAATTGAAACGACCTGTTTCAGTGCACAAGATCTGTGTTAACTGAGTTTCGAAAGATGATCGAATTTCTTTTAGGATCTCACGCACCACTATTAAATCGTCCCATAGACGGAGATAACGTCCACTGTTCATTTTTGGAACTTTCAGCTTGAGTGGTTCGGGAAGGTGAGACAAATCTTTGACGTTCTTCGTCGAACTGCGTTGTGCTGTATCGATCGCGGTGAGGCAGTGTTTTTTGCAGGGCTGCCACTTTGCATAGCGTATTACAAATGCGGACTCACATACGCGCCAAGCATTTCTGAAAAGACTTTCGTACGCCCTCAGCAGCATGCTGAAGTTTTGGGTTGCTTACTTTGCCTTTTTTTAGTCTGCTACAAACAACCAAGGTCATGTTGCACGAGCAAACCGAGATCACACTCATGAGAAGCCTGTTGTGGAATTTGTAGCACTAGCAGGTAGTTTTGAGTATTCGGATGGCGTATACTGAGAACTCTGCACTTGGCAGTGTTTAATTACGGTATGTTCTCAATGGACCATTTGTATGCCTTATCAGATCCTCTTATGGAGCTGTGTGCTCTTCCACTGTATCGATAGCACGCTATGTGTTTAGTGCACTGGCAAATAGCCGGTAGTTTGAAGATAGCATTCTCGCAATATCTTTTCTGAAGGCCAGAGACAGATGGAGCCCGAGTACGGAGCCCTGGGTTACGCTTCGCTGGACTTCGATTGGTTCGGATGGGACTCTACAAATCCCCACATTCAAGTGACCTTGAAGGAGAAAGTCGTCTACCCAGCGCAGAACGGGATCACTGATTCCATACTTGTGAAGCCTGTGCAGTAAAATACGTTGGTCCAGCTGGTCGAATGTTTTGAGAAATCGAGATAAGCGGCATCTACACTTAAACCAGCATTCGATGCTTCCGTCCACCATGCACTTATGATCAACACGTGAGCACAAGACCGATTTTGGCGAAATCGTCCTGCTCCGGAGTGATAATTTCGATACTCTCCAGGTACTACGAGTGCCTCAGCTACAATGCACCCCATAATCTTGGAGATCACCGGGAATAGTATTATTGGGCGATAATTCGCTGGTTCTTCACGGCTACCTCTTTCGTTGATCGGAGTTATGATTCCTTGCTTTTAAACCGTGGGGACGTGTATCTCGTTAAGACATCTGTTCAGCTAAACTCACGGCAGCCACTTTCAACGCCTTCGGGCGAATGTCCCCCGCATCAGAACTGCACACGCGTAAGGACATCAGCCGCTTCACTACAACTGTGCTTGGAAAGGATATGTGGATAAGGACTGATGGTGGCGTGATTTTCGTAGGCAGGATGTAAGAAGGTGCGGGAAGGTGCGGGTAAATTATTGCCCAAGAACGTCGGCCGCCTCTTTTGCCGTTTGCGCTAACATACATGCTGTCTGCAGAGCAGGAGCTCCACGCTTAACTCTATGAAGTTTGTTTACAGTTTTTGTGAAGCAGCTTGGCGTTACAGCAAAATCGTAGCCCCAGGTCTTATTGGTTCTTTACTTTATCCTCCCGAAGGAGTTCGACGCAGTGGATGCTTGGTGTTTTATAGACATCCCAGGTGTCCTCACTCAGAGACGCTATGTGGCCGAACCATGCCAAGTCCCTCGATGACATGCATTCCCGAGTCTTGATATGTAGGAATGAGTTAATCTTTTTCGAACGGTGGGATTTGGTTTCAGATGTGCTTACCACTAGCCTGTTGAAGCTGTTGACAAATTCCCTGCAGGTCACCTCAGGAGACCCTTCGGCTAGGAAAGACCAGCTGGTTGCACCAATGAGGTTAGACAGGCTATCCTAGTTGGTTATGACATCAGACTCCTCGGGACTTGCTTCAATATACTCTGTGTCTTAGTATAGTTTGTTCTGGAGCTACTATTAGCCCGAATTGCCCGAGCTGTGAGATAGTGGCAACACTGTAGCGAGAAAGACGCAGGAGGGGGGCATAGCGTGTATTGCCATAATAAGGCGCAAATGACAACTCGAAAGCCCCTACATATATGGTCCGTGTTCCCTGCCCACGACGCACCATGGATAAGGATTTAGGAGGCGGAACATTCTATGTGCCTACGAACATGAGTCTGGAAAACGATCCTCCATGTTTTCAACACGTATCTCCGCTTCACTCCATCCGATTCTGGCCAGCCAGAAGTCGTTCAAAAGCTCGCGATTTGCCTTCCCGTGGCTGCATCACTCGGTCCGCGTTCAGTTCTGTGGGCTACGCTAGTAGCGTACTTGACTGATTCATTCCGTTTTCGACAAATACCGCCTCTGTCGTTCTGGGCCCACGCTCGTTACCAGACCTCCGTCGTGATCCGCTCTCGGCTCGATCCGCAAGGATCGCACTGCCTTGTCTCGTCTCATCTATTGCGCCCCTTGGTATTTGCCTACTATCCCGTTTATGTTGCCTTTACGAGTCCCGAGTAGTCGTTGTATTCCCGCCTCCCTACACTAAGACAGAATACTGAATAATGAATAAGAGCAAAATACAGAGAGTAGAAATGCCTCTGTGTAGCTACATCTAATATCTGTTAAGCAAATCTGCCTATTATGATGATGATTATTCTCGAAACCTCACGTCGGCAAAGTGCAAGTCCAGGAGTTTTTTAAACTCAGACACCGACTTTACTTCGACTATGTCTGCAGGCAGGTTGTTCTAGATATTTACCACCCGCCGCTCGAAGCAGAGCTGGTGAGCAACCCGCTTCAAATCCGGCACGACAAGCTTGTACCGGTGACCTCCTGTGCGGCTTGATGTGCGCATACGAAGCGGCGGTCTTAATATGGGGTAATGACCCAGAGGTAATATCTGGTGCGTCATGATATGGTCAACTCGCATTCGGCGGTAAGACAGGGTGTACAATCCTAGTCGCTTGCAGCGGTCTTCATATGGCACATCCCGTAAACCAGGGATGAGCCTTGAGACCACATGCTGTACCCGCTCAATCCATTGCAGCTCGAACCGGATGAACGGACAGTAGACGAATGAGCTGTACTCTGCCGTAGTAAACTTATCGTGCAATGTCTCTGCTTTGGTTTTCGAAGAGGTGGGGGAAATATAGATGTTAGCTAGTAAGATTGAGCGGTACCCACTGATACATCTTGGTTTGCACCTTAAAACGAACCAACTTATACGTTGCGAAGATAAGCAAGCAAAACATTCGTAGAGGTGTACCAAAACGTGTTGGTGTAAATGATGACGCTGCCGCCACAGTTACATTAGGTGTAAGAGCAGTCAACCCATAGTGATGGAAATCTACTGATGCAAGTGCGTCATCAATCTTCTTGTGATGTCAGGTCTGTTGCAGTAAAAAGATGCCTTGCAGCGAATACTCTCGGAAATTGATGGTAGTCGTTAATTCGTGCGTTTCCTTAAAAGAGTGCAGATGTTAGAAGTATGTAAGATGGGTGTGTTCATGATTCCCAATTTTTTGTTTCGAAGAGCAATTTTCAAGCCGGCGCAGGGGTTTCTGGCACAAGTAATGCGACTCATGTATATTCGTTCCAGTTTATTCCTTATAATGTGGTCATTGGAAAACGCACGGTTTGTAAGCACGAAAAGAGAGATCATAAAATGTCGCTCGTATAGGTCAACAGGATAACAACTTTAACTTGATAAAAAGAGGAAGTGCGATAGTTTTTATAAAACCAAACGCGAATGTGTTAAGGATTTCACAGGAAAAAAACTTAGAGCACAGCCCACTTCAAGTTTCCGCCGCCTCCCATGTATGGCAACAAGCGTATTATAAACGAGCATAAGCAAGACAGAGGTGGTTACATTATCCATTACACAAAAAGGTTTTGTTCTCAAGGTCATACTTCCATGTATGTGTCTTTCTATCGATTCTGCTCGGTTATTCTCTTCTCTCGGTGGTACCCGATTGCTTGTAGTTTGTGTGTTACCGCCCAGCTGAGGCCAGCCTAATTGGAGAGAACTAGTTAATTGACATGCTCAATTGTGTGTCAAAATTTACTTCATTCAATGAAGTTATTGATGGGGATCTCCATCTAACTGACAATTGTCGGTCCAGCTTAGTGATAAATGCGAAGCATACTGAATTCCCTTCTGAAAACTAGAGGACGGGAGAAACAAGTTCTGGTGCATACCAAGGGAAAGAATATAATAGAACGTGTATTTATCTCAGGCACGCTCTCAACGAGCATCAGCATAGTAAATGGCCTCCATGGATGTGATCAAATAATAGCTTTAAAAGTGGTCGTTAAACCATGGTATGTGCGTTCAGTGGTGGCCGCATACTTCTGTGAAACGTCAAATGGGAAAGTGTCTCTCACTCTTACTTTCACATGACATCCAGAAATATTTGGTATCTAGTATAGCAACGTGAATAGGAGTTTAAGCATAGTTGTGCAAAAGATACACCTCTAAGCACGCCGGAAACAAGAGAGAAGAACAGAAAATACGAAAATATTAGTTCGAAGCTTTGAAAGTTCTTGCGATTTAGGTGTACTATAGAGATTTTGATGTCTAGTAGTTGAAATAGAAACGGTAACTCATTCCCGTCTCAAACAGAAAGAAAAACGCGCAGCGTGTAGCAGCAGTCCACTTCAAGAAGGGTTGGTGGCTTTAATGACCTAACTATCCATATGACCAAGCCAATAAGTAGGTTTTACGAATTCTACAACTGAATCCTTTAGCTAATATTTTACTGAAGCTTTTAACATTGGAAAGGATTCGCTGGCATTATCATCATCGATAAACTCGTCCGCACAAGGCTCAGCTATTGACCTTAGTGTACCCATGCTACAATATGTGGTTATCTCACTACGACAGTCAAACAGCACCGGCTGCGATGGGATCTCGTCAGTCTTAATGAAGTATGGATGCGAAGATATTCCCGTCCTATCATTGAATATATTCTCCAGGAGTCTCCAGTCTGAACAAACTCCTAGACAAGGGAAGGAGTTGACAGTTAAACCGCGGCATTTGTCTGGGTCTAAAATGGATATCCGAAGCTACGGAGCGATCAGCCACAATGCTATACCTTTTCGAATGTTAAAGAGAACTGCTAAGGAGCAGTTAGTCCACTTATTATTATTATTATTATTATCTTAACAACCTTTTTCCTTCATAGCATAGTTTCCTAAATCCCTACTCTTGTGTGACCCGTCGAGTAGGCTTAGTAAATCATCAAACTGATGTGATTGGTTCAAGTCTTCCGTGCATAGTCACATTTCGTGACATGCCAAAAGCACTTCATGGAATTCCACGCCAAAGGTTTTCATATAAACTGAGGATGTACGGGATAACAAATCCACTTCTGTCTTGGCTATTGATATAAATGGGAGCATCTCTAATCCCCGTAGCATCCCCAGTAGAGTAGTGCAAACTGGCGTTTAGGGCTCGTTAGTCTTCTTATTGTCCATGAATGATCTAAACACTGTTATCCGACTCGGCATACCTCTGTCTCACGTATGCAGTTGGGCACTGATCCTGAACACAGGCGCCCACACGATTGATTGACAATGACCTTGCCTTACTTCCCTTATTTCATTGGCTTTTCTTTTCGGCATTTCTAGTCACTGTAAGAAGCTTCCAGAAGCTTCCATACTACGCTTGCACGTTCTGTTCCATCTATCGGCTAAGGGCCATACTTAACATTCTGGCGGCGAGGTTAAACTACTGCGATGTTGCACCTCCCTACACTACTTTGGAACATTCCTTCTGAGAAACCAATACCGGCTACCTGAAACCGCTGGAAGTGCACTTTGTTGGATTATTTGGAGCTACTATCCGTCTTGCAACCAAATACCGTACTCTCAGAGAGTCGCAAAATTATTGAGACTATTTCTGGGGGATGAGGGTCGATGATATTTTGATTCCCTCCATGTCGGTGAGAAAGCGACGGCCAATAGCGCGCTAAAAGTTCTCAGCGGTATTCTTTCGCTACCTTGCGTCAAAACCCTGAAGAAAGTGTGATTGATTTAGTTATGAGTAGGGGATTTTGATATAAAGAATTGAGGTTTCGTCGCAGCCAGTTTCCAAATCAGATAGTCGTCTACATGCCCGGAAAAGCACTAGACTGCAGTTTCAGCCTGTTGGGCATCATCAGTAGTGCGCATCCATCGGATCCATCAGGATTCGAACCCATGACCACCAGCGGCTTGAACCGCCAGTCAGCAGCTTATGCCACTGGGCCACGGGGAACAGCTTCGGACCGTCATGATCTGCAAGCTCACTGCGAAGTAGCGCGTCTTATCCTCCACTGTCATACAAGTTACGAACGTTGCAGAGAACAGGGTTGGCCCCGAAAGACACGACGTCCACTGACATCAGAAATGTACGACATAGCATTTAGAAACTGTCAGCGCGGATATATTTTGATGTAGTCATGAGTAGGGGATTTTGATGTACAGAATTTGGGTTTCGTCGCAGCCACTTCCAAGTCAGATAGTCGTTCACATGCCCGGAAAAGCACTAGACTGCATTTTCAGCCTGTTGGGCATCATCAGTAGTGGAGGATAAGACGCGCTACTTCGCAGTGAGCTTGCAGATCATGACGGTCCGAAGCTGTCCCCCGTAGCCCAGTGGAATAACCTGCTGACTGGCGGTTCAAGCCGCTGGTGGTTATGTGTTCGAATCCTAATGGATCCGATAGATGCGCAGTACTGATGATGCCCAACAGGCTGAAACTGCAGTCCAGTGCTTTTCTGGGCATGTGAACGACTATCTGAGTTGGAACTGGCTGCGACTTGGTCTCAATTGTTATTGATTTATTGCGCGGATTCAGCAAGCCCTACACAAGTGTCGGTACAATGAAATCCCAGTTACGAAGTTCGAAGCGGCGATGACTTTACAGTGCTTGATATCCGGTATGCGTAACGAACACGCTCGTGAAAGGTTGTTGTCGTAAGATGAGACGACAATGAGCTGGGAGAAGGCCTGAAATATTGTTCGGCACCCAGGAAATGTCGATAAACATATAGCAGTTTTTTTCTCGCAACTTCATCCAGACACGATTCAAGCAATTGACCAAAAAAGTGCTACCCCGAGACGGCTCGAATTGCACTTTACCTGTTACCGATGTGGAATTCAGCAATTATCAGCCGAGGAATATCGTCATAAACAGAGTATCTGCCTCCAATGTGAAAAAGTAGGGAACTTGGTACGAGTTGTCCGATATAAAACTTGCACAGCCGCGACATCAAGTTTTCCCAAGAAGCTCGTGAATGTCGTTCAGTCTTCAGACGAAGAAGAGCAGCTAAACACGAACTGGAACGCAACGTCGACCATCTGCAGCATTCACCCACCCTACACTGTGCAATTGGTAATAGAAGGCCAGTTGGCTAAAATGGAACTTGATACCGGTGCGTCGGTTACCCTAATAAGTGCTACATCAGTTAAAAGATTACCTAAGTTATCCCCTTGTAACTCAACTTTACGTACGCACACTGGTCAACCGATACCAGTCCTGGGAGAATGCGTTGTTCATAGAAATTACCATGGGAAGAAGCGGACCTTACAAGCATATGTGATGGCGAATGACTGTCCAAACTTGACCAAGCGCGACTGGATCAAATGCCTTCCGGTTACGCTAGGGACACTGAAGTTCATGTCCATTAACCAGCGCTTGGAGGATGTACCCAACAAATATTCTGACGTTTTTGACGATAAAGCGAGAAAATTAAGCAGATTTTAGTCTATTTCCCATTTCAATTCAAAGAAAAGCTTTTGGTACCCAGAAGGTGGATATTCGACTGTTACACACACGTCTTCAAGTGCGTCAGGGAACTCAGCCCCGCTTTTTCAGGACACGCACCCCACCTTATTCACTGAGATCAAAGGTGGAAGATGAGATAAAGAGATGGCAATCAGCAGGAACAGTCGAGCCAATCCAATCCAGTGAGTGGGAGCTCCGATAATTCCAATCCCGAAGTCAGATGGTTCTGTGCGCATTTGTGGTGACTATAAACTAACTGTTAATCGTTGTTTACTTCTGGATAAGTATCCCTTACCTCGGATAGAGGGTCTGTATGCTACGTTGGCAGGAGGACAAAAGTTCACACAGATCGACCTCAGTTACGTGTACTTTTAAATTGAGTTAGACGAGACCTCTCGCTCATGGTACATAGTATGGCGGCATCCATTTCCGGATTTGCCTGTCACTGTGGCCTCCATGGGGACAGCCACAGGACGCCTGCGCCTACAAAAGGTGACAATGGCTGGCTTGCGCTGCACCACCCACAGCTCCAACCACACTACGATAAGTACAGACACGGGTTTATTCCAGTCCAAACCTCTGCCTTTCGGAGTCAGTTCGGCCACAGCTATATTACAACGGATCATTGACAACCTGATCAACGATATTCCTTTCACTTGCGCCTATCTTGACGTGATTCTAATTACAGGCCGTACAGATGCTGAACATCTATCCACTGAGCTCGAGCGTCTACAACTGAGTGGACTCAAACAGAGGTAGTCCAAGAGTACGCCTTTCTCGGATTCCGTTGGTTACCTTGGTAACCACTTGGATGAAAACGGATTACACGTTTTAGAAGACAAACTTAAGCCCATCCTTATTGCACCTTAACCAAAGAATGAAGCTGAACTCCGATCGTTTTTAAGGATCTTTTCTCCCTATCGTTGCCTCTTACCTAACGCCTCAACAGTATTTTCACCATTGTACGAACTGTTCCACAAGGGGACGTCCTGGACTTGGGGTCCGGATCAAAGAAAGGCCTTCACAAATGCAAAATGAGTGCTCAGCGCCTCCCCGTATCTCGTGCATTTCGATCGGAGCCGGCCTCTAGTGCTGCAGTGTGATGCTTTTCAAAGCGGAGCAGGCGCAGTCCTTTGCCACCGGACGGATGACGGTTCTCTTCGTCCAATCGCTTTTGCTTCTCGTACCTTGCAACCCGCTGAAAGGAATTACTCCCAACTGGACAGAGAGGTCTTAGCGATTATTTTCGGAGTCAGGCATTTCCACCAGTACGTTTGGGGAAGAGAGTTTAATATCCACACCGACCATAAACCATTTCTTTCGCTTCTGGTTGAGGAGAAAGGAATCCAACAGATGTCTTCGCCTCGAATGCAAAGGTGGGCACTACTTTTGAGCGCTTATAACTACAGATTTCAGTAAGTAAACTGACCAAGTAATAGCATTGCCGATGCACATAGTCGCCTCCCGCAGCAGGATACCAAAAAAGCGAACAGTGGACCCATGGAGTTTAGCAATCGGAATTTATCAATCCGGAGTGACGTGGTGCGGCGCCTGACAAACCGGGACCCTGTGTTGTCAATGGTGAAATGGTTCTTGATGACCGAATGGCCTACAAACACGTCACACGAACTGAAACTATTCGCCTGTCGATGTAATGAGTTGTCTATGAAATGGCTGTATATTCGAGGCTCGCACATAGTTCCACCAGAAGAACTCCGGCCCCAGTTGCTGAGAGAGCTGCATGGTACACACCCTGGCGTGAATAGGATGAAGCCGCTGGCACGTGGTTACTGTTGGTGGCCAAATTTTGATCAGGATATAGAATTGCTGCTGGAAAACTGCGAACAATGTCAGAAATACTAAAGGCAAAAATCCGGACCGATATGTTTATGGCGTTGACCGGAGAGGCTTTGGCAGTGGGTACACGCGGACTAGTTTGGCATAATCAATGGGTTGATGTGTCTACTTTTGATTGATACCCATTCTAAATGGATAGAAGTACATTCAGTTCCACATGCGACTGCCTCAGCAACAGTTGCAAAAATATTCGCAGTTTTCCAGTATCCCCGAGATGGTATGCACCGAAAACGGGGCACCGTTTACCAGTGAAAAGTTTCGACAGTTCCTGAGTAACAACGGAATACAACACATTAAGTCTGCGCCGTAGGATCCCGCGTCGAATGGAATGGTAGAACGCGCAGTCCAGACTGTTAAGCAAAGTCTCCTCAAGCAGACTCATGGAAATCTACAGACTAAGCTGGATCGTTTCCTGTTCTCTTATCGCACGACACCGACTGAGTCGACAGGGAAGTCAGCCGCGGAATTAATGTTTGGTTGGTCTCTGCGGACGAGACTGCACCTACCTTTTCCGAACCGTCGAAGGAGAATGGAAGCCAAGCAGAAAATGTGTGGGGCTGACAAAATACCAGAGGGAATGTGTCTCCATGATTTTGATCCGGTATGCACAAGACTGCCTCATGAAGCAAGCCGGAAACCTGCTGCACCTATATCCTCAAGGAGTAACCAAGCAGAGCTACAATTGGAGGGTCGATGAATGAGCAAAAGATTAACCTCTATCTAATCTCCAATCGGCAAGTTCACTGCTGGAAGGACAATAAACCAATACTCAATGGTTTCAGTGTGCGCAAAGCTGAACAAGGTATGTGGTTGTATGGAATTTTCACCTCGACCAATTGATCCCTGATTAAATCTAAATGCGATATCCTCACCAGATGTATGCACACAAACGTAGACACCGCATTACCCTCAGGTAAAGTAAATGGGCCTTGAGGGATGTTTATAGTCTGAAGTTCGAGAATTTGCATTTGCTACTATGCTCGATAGGAGATGAGCGCTCTCATCTGAGAGAAATTGCATTGGTTTCCGGAAAAGGGCAGAGATGTGATGTGAAATTACAGATCAAGAAGAAAATAGGCCTAATCGTTTATGTCCATTACGAACATAGATATATGAGTCTGTACCAGGTTTTGTGGAAGGAGCTTATAAAAGAGGAACGGGTGCGCAGCTGGCCATACTTTCATAACCTCGTGTTTTATCTAATGGTAGTGAAAACCTGTTCAACTCTTGGAATGAATTCTTAGTAAGAAGGGCATAACAGCTAAATGGTTTGTAGCTTTCATAAACGCTGCGGGTTACGTTATCATCCACAGCACAACATAAGGATTGGGTGCGACCCTATAGAGTAAGGCCTTTTTAGTGTTTTATACCGAGCTTCCAGTTGTACATGGGCTAGGATTGGTTGTACGAACAACTGCATGAGTTTCGAAGCCTGGTGGTTTCAGTATGCGTCAGAAATAGAGGCTGCTGCTCTCTCTGGCAACACTCGCAAGCTCTTCCAGCTCATTCAGTCCACTGGCCACAGAAAGCCTGGTGTCATTGGGACCATTTGTGAATCGGATGGTTCGCGATTGCCAACCGACAAAGACGCTTGGATCGATGGACCAACGTTGTCATTCCCAGTGCAATTGGCCCGCATCGTTCACTCGTATGCTCTGCGAACCCTGCTGTTCGTCTTGGGTTGTTACGCTTGATCCACCTAGCGAAGGGGAAATTTATCTTGCGATTCGACACTTGAAACGATTTAAGGCTGCTGACTCAGACGGACTTCCTCCGGAGCTGCTCATGTATGGAGGCTCAGTTATCAGCATCCAGCTAAACTCATTGTTCTTCCAAATTTGGCATGTAGAATAGGTGCCTCTCTCATGGGGCGAGTCAGTTATTTCCGCAAATTTTGTGAAGGGTGCTCGCACTTCATGCACCAAGCGCTGGGGAATTAGTCTTATTTCGCTTGCCTCCAAGCTATTGGCATCCATTCTACTCCGTATAATATCCCCGATTCTTGAATCGCAGTACCTAAGAGGAGCAAGCTGGCTTCCTTCCTGGCCGCGAGTGTGTGGATCAAATAATCACGCTACGTCAACTGATCGAACGGCGCCACATCTAGCAGAGGCCAGTAATCGTTGCTTCCTTAGACACCTGTGCTACATTCGACCTGGGTTATGGCATTGCTTGCTAAAGAACGGGGTCCCAGAAAAGTACATTGCCATCCTGCGTGCACTCTGTCTCCGACAAAGTGAGAGTATAAGGCAAGCTTT
This sequence comes from Dicrocoelium dendriticum, assembly GCA_944474145.2. Classification (NCBI taxonomy): domain Eukaryota; kingdom Metazoa; phylum Platyhelminthes; class Trematoda; order Plagiorchiida; family Dicrocoeliidae; genus Dicrocoelium; species Dicrocoelium dendriticum. The sequence continues at coordinate 43,695,416 of OX104061.1, forward strand.
CGTCGTCGTTCGCTGTCGAAAGCGGTGTACGATATCGCTGCCCTATGTACCCGTTCCTTTTCAATTGTGCTATTGAAAACATCCTGTCGGGAGCACTGGAAGGTTACCAACGTTTTGTTCTGCAGCTACTACCGGACCAGCGAGCGACCGACTTAGATTATGCCGATGACCTCGTACTACTTGGTGATGACCCGCAGGGTATGCAACCATTCCAAACCGTTTGGCGATTGAGACATCTCGGTACGGAATGTGCTTTGAGCCATCTAAATGTAAAGTGCTGCTCCAGCATTGGCACTCTCACCTTCCCGTGCTCACTCTTGAAGGTACACAGCTCGAACAAGTAGATAGCTTTGTTTACCTGGGCAGCTGCGTGTCTGCTGGTGGCGCTATTAAGAAGGCAGTTTCCCTCCACATCGTCAAAGCGCAGTTCTCGTTTGTCAACCTGAAACACTTGTGGCATCGTCGGGATGTCTCGCTCAGAGTAAAGGGTCGCATTTACAGTGACGCGGTTCAGGCGGTGTAGCTATATGAAAGTGGGTCGTGGCTAGTTTGCGTGGATGACATGCGCCGGCTCTCGGCCTTGGACGATGGGTTCTTGAAGAGGATCGCTCCTGTGTGGTGGCAGCAACGTACCTTCAGCAGTGAAGTCAGACGTTGTGTCTTAAAGAATGAGAGTATTCCCTTCATCTAGCTAGTCTTACTGGGTCAGTTAAGATACCTCGGTCACGTCCTGCATATCTCAGCTGGCCATTTGCCTACTTGCACCCTTTACGCTCGTGCAGGACTTGGCTGGAAGGGATCACGTGGCGGTCAGCCGTCCATTTGGCGACAGCATGTGAAATGGTTGACTTCACCTCTTGCTGTCGTCAAATCCATAAGTCTGACTGGTTGGGGACTAAAGAACAAGGAGTGCCGCTGGCTGGAAACAATACAGGATATGGCGCGCAATCGAAACCAGTGAAAGATCTGGGTATATACTTGTTTAGCTTAAGATGCTTAATGCTTAAGAATTGAAAAAGGCAAAAAACAAACTAAAAAGGCGTGTGAAAAAGGAAACAAAAATAACCAACGAGTTCCATTCTTCTTGCGGCACCATAGCTGAAGCGTGTTCTCCACCCAAAACTAACGTGCCATGACGATGATGCGGTGAGTAGACCTCTTTTCTTCCAAGGATTGCCATGGTTTTTTTTGGCTTTGTGTCTATTCGTTCGACGTTTGCTACTACTGCTACTAACAAGAATAATAGATACACGATACAAGAGGCCATAACCCATCCAAGAACGTGTACGATCAGGTTTAGGAACTAGCCTCATTCAGCGGAATTTGTCGATCAGATCAATAGCAGCAGGCTTCAGAAAATAGATAGGGTTACAGAACTCTTCAGAAAGTGAAGCTGTATGACCATCGTTAAAAAAAGGTGCATGGTACATCGATACAAACCGGTAGTGGCAATAAATGAAACCAAAGTTGTATCCGGCGGTCCCTTTTCTGTGACCATGCAGGGGATATATCCGCAAAGATCCATGAAAGCAAGACCGTGCAAATATTTGAGTCAGTGTTCTCGTAACCTTACTTGGAGTGAGGATGAACGCATCAGTTCGATGTTAAGGAATGACGTTCAACCACCTATCGTCACTTATCGGGAGTGAAGCATTAGACCCAGTGGGAGTACACAGAAAAATAGTACCCCGCCTAATCACATTCTAAGCCTCTCTTAACGCAAGCTGGAAATGGAGAGAAATCCATCACGCAAAGCATCATGGGACAGCGTATAGTGAAACTGTGTTAGTATGTCCAATATTCAGGTAAGCGTTTCAATCAGCTTTTAGGGTCTGCTATTTGATGCAATTATAAGGGTAGGCAGGACATCAGCGCGTGGCGCGTTTTGTAGCATTTTATATCAGGAGAAGCAGGAGAACGTCAAGAACCTTTATGGAGATGTGGGTTGCATAGCAATACTACATCACTTCAACTGGACTTGGGAACTTTTATCCTAAAATCCAGTTGCGTTGAGTTCAGCCCGCGTAAGCTGTAACCTGATACTCATTACGAATGATGAGAATGAAACAAGAATTTAACAAAGATTGGTAGATTAAAAATGGATAGGATCGGATACTAGAGGTGGAAAGTACATGCTCCCTGGAACTATACTGCAAGTGCATTAACCAGTATGGTGGGTTCTGCGGTCGCCAGTCAAGAAAGCACTGGTAATCTGTACCATTCGGCAGTCTCATGCATACATTTGTGTGCTTACACCAGCGGTTAGTCTGGGAATGGGCTCCGCTAGATGTACTCAGTGACCAGGAAACGATAGACGGCGGACCAACAAATCGGGGAAAACATGGACCGTCTACTGAGGGTAGTGTCAGTGGAACAGACTAAACGGTGGATTGGGATTGCGCTGTAAATAACTGAGATTGTGTTGCTGGTAACCTTGCCACAGCCATCCTATGTATTCGAAAGGAGAAACAAATATCAATATCACCATGCCCATCTTTTACCAAACTAACTGGTGTCGATGACCAATGACTCCCTCCGCAAGTGTAATTGTTGCTCCTTCCTTAGCCCACTATTTACAACTGACATCAGTTAGCATCCATATGCACTTCCATTCTTACTAGACAAATCAGAAACGGAAATATCAATGCTTGGAAGTTCAATGCCCCATTAGCTCACCCACAAGCATACCAATCCGTTGTGGAGGCTCGAGCGTTAGGCGCACCAAGATGTATCCTCCCACTACATTGGTCGTCCCTTACGAATGTTCGGCATCTGGAAACTTCGCTGCAGTTCCTGCGAGCGATGGGATCACGCGGTGCATTCGAATGTACTTCTTCTAAGATTGAATAAAGCTTGCTGACAACGCAGTGAATTGAAGCAAGCACGTTGCATGCATTGATGTATTTTAAATTCGTTTTACACAGTCACTTATCGCATCTATTTCGTTTTGGAATGAATTCCAGGATATTCTGGCGAAAATAGGGTCAGTCAGGCTCTCATGTGAGAGTGCTCGAATGAGAAAATGATGAAACGAATAGGGTGCAATAGTGACACTGGATATGCAAATACATATCAGCTGAGTTTGGCTCGGATACAACAGTTAGCGGTATAGTATGACTGAACAGGTCACGGGTCAACCAAACACACATACACATTCATGTGTGCATGAACACGAATTATTTGTACTAATCTGTCAGATGCCTTCTGACACCAAGTTTTTGCGAATTCGAGAGATGTACCAGCTATTTATTTGTTTATAATATGGCGTGCCGGCCGATTGCCTTAACGATCCCACGCCTGTCGTAATCTGAGAGCACGGGTTCGAGCCTGCGTTAAGACCGGGCGACCCTCGCAGTATCCGTAGCCTAGGTGCGACTGTTGGTGGTTGCGCGGCAGCGAAGTGTCGGTACTGCGTACCGGAGTACTGCTAATGCCTTGTATAATATGGCATCACCATATGCTTCAATGTAAATACAAACTAGTGGTAGACCCACGCACTTTCTTGGTGACCTCACCAGATGAACAATACTTTGTCGCTGCTGGTGATCAGACACGTGTTGTCTTTCAGTGTCCAGTGGCTGTGAGGCTGATCAAGCGGTTACTGTCAATGAACCATGGTTTCTCATGGGAGAAAAGCAAGTGCTTGACACGTCCCATAGGATGCTTGGGGTGAATGCAATGTAACCAAACTATAGGTGGGTCATCTAATGAGCGTCTATCAAGGTGAATGCTTTGAGAAATAACGTCAGTGAAAAGTAACAAGTCGTGTGCGTGTGTAGAAATACACGGGGTGCAGTGGTCGTTGACCTCAAGTGTGAGAAAAGTGAAATATACTCGCTCACTTGAGTTCATTTGATAGATAAATCCTGTAGAAAGGCATGATTGGCGTAATCCACAATAGGGTAGTTTAGGTAAAAAAGTGCAGTATCTAAGCTTTAATTGAAAATGTCCGAAGTGGACGAGGACACAACCGAGTCTGGGAGTGAGTTCCAGGGTTGGCAAACCCGAAGGGAAAAGTCATTAGGTCGGCACTAGACGGGTAACTCTGAGCTGCATGTTGTGGCTAAGTTTCAGCACATGGTGGCATACGTGGTTGGGGTCACACAATATTTGGTACGCTATTTGGTACGCGCAGCCTTCGGTAGCGTCAGCTGAAAATTTCAAGCAACTGAAACCTTCGGTGTTGAGTGATTTCACAGTCCTTTTACATTGTTTTGTTACTCTTCGTTGTTGTGTTTCTAATGCCTCTAGATCACGCTTCAACCAAGGTTGGCAAGCTTAAATAGCGTATTCCACGTGTGGGTGCACCTAGGAATTGCACTCCATTGATTGCTGGGTCAAATCTCCCGAAGACCCTTCGCATCATGCCGACGTGTTGGTTGCCTCTTTTCGCAGCTATCTCAGTCTGCTTTGAACAGTTGAGGTCACATTGTACGAGCACACCAAGCTCACGTCCCTGGGAGCTGGTCTGCAATCGGTGTGCCCCAAGCAAATACGTGTAGTCATGTTTATGGCGTAGTTGCACAACGCAACATTTGTTCATGTTGAATGGTACGGCGTTTGGAACTGACCAGTTAGACACCGTGTTAAGATCGCACTGGAGCCGTTCGTGGAGGTCCAGTCCTCTGATTCTTCGCCATATCCTGATATCATCCGCGAAAAATAGGAAATCGGAAGCATTTGATCACGCGAAATCGTTACTGATTACCAAGAATAAACGAGGCCTAAGAACCGAGCCTCGTGGTATACCACACTCCACATTAATTGCGTCGGACAGTGATTCCCGAATTCTCACCTCCAAACGTCTTTCGTGCAGAAAATTGCTTATCCAGCTCAGGATTGGGTTGCCAATGCCGTAGTTCCGAAGCTTCTGAAGGAGAATTCGATAGTCCAAGCGATCAAAAGCTGTTGGGAAGTCCAGGTGGATGACATCGACTTCTGCTCCATCATCAACGGCTTGAGTTTAGCTATTACATGCAATCAATAGGTTAGTAGTACCTGAACACTTGACGGAAGCTATATTGCTCTGGGGCTTTTGAGTTGTGGCTTTTCGGACACTGCATCAGCGCATCTGTGATGATTGATTCCATAAGTTTGGATGGCACAAGAAGTGGCGTTATTGGACGGTAGTTGGTAGTGTAAGTGCAGCTACCTCCTTTATGCAAAGGAGTGATGATCCTTCGCTTCCATACTGGTGCAATATGGTTCGCTTCTCGAGATCGCTGATAGAAAATGGCCAGTGGTTCTACTAGATCCCTAGGTATCGTCTGAAGAGACTTCGGTCGAATGTTGTTGACTCCAGGAGAACTGTGGATACGCCAGGATAACGACTATTTCAACACCGTTTCCGCAGTGAAGATGAGGTTGTCTAAACCCGACGGTGGAGTAATAGAAACGAAGGTAATATTTGGGCTGGTTACCTCCTGGATATTTTAAGAGTAATGAAGCCGTAGGTGGTCGGCTGCTTGCATTGCCGACCGCGTGCATCCATCAGTCGTGACTAGCGCTGGAATCTCCGCTTCACTTTTCGAAGGCTGTTAATGTGCCTGTACAGAAGTTTGCGGTTTGTGTAGGTTCCCTTCATTAACTCCTGCTGATGCGTAACTTTGTCCTCGCGGATCAATTTTACACCGAAGTTACGATGTGTGACGGATGCAGTCCATGTTTCGGCATCCGAGCAGTCCTTGTGAGGTCGCCACGCAAAATCCTTTAAGGACATACATTTACGTGTTATGCTCCTCAGAAATGATTTATATTTGTCTTTAGGTTGGAAGGACTTTTGTTACGATGCGTGCTCTACCACTGTGCTGAACATCTTCGTGGACGTTCCCAAGGCAACGTCTGGGGGGCCGTCGGTTAAGAAAGTCCACGTTGTTTCCTTAAATAGTGTAGATAATACGTTATAGCGCGTGAAAGTATGGACTATATCATCCTTCTTTTTCAGGATATTCCGCACAGCATACATAGTCAAAGAATAGAGTTACATGGTCATTGCGACCCAGTGGCGTCTACCGTGAGTTCTTCGTTAGTGAACACAAGATCCAGCATCGACGGCTTGTTAGCAGTTCGCAATCTGGTGGGGGACGTTATGTGGTTGTACAGAGAGTGACTATCAATTAGCTCTTGCAAGCAGATTTTAAACTGCCTAGCCTCGGTTGCTGGCGTTTCTATGTCCTGCACGTTAAAGTTTCCAGCGATAAGAATGTGGGTGTAGGACTTGTTCAAAGCAAACTGTAAGACGTGGTTCAGTTTGGAGTCCATTTCCGACGTGTTTTGTGTGCAGTAAATTACAGCTAATATACATTTGTCCTTGTTTCTCAAACATAGGCGGCACCAAAGCGAATCAGGAGCGCGGATTTCCAGGTGGTCGTTAACTTCTCATCGGAGGTTTGTATTATAATAAAAAAATCATACCACCTCCTCTTCCATTTCTATCGTTCCGAAGCAGCGACACACCGAGTAACTTGGTCTCAGAATCGGTTATCTCAAGGTTTAACCAGGTCTTTGTAATCATGACGAGGTCTCGCGGTTGTGATGCATGGAGTTCTCTAAATTCGGCCAACTTACTTAGAGGACATTGGGAGTTGGTGTATTACATACAAGATAGTGTTTTCGTTGTTAGGATTGCGTTGATGGATGTCAAATTTGTGTTTGTTTTCAAGCCGACCGTTAGGTGGCCGGCCTTTACTCGTATTTTGGTTTATGAATTGCAATCGTTGTATGGCATTGTTGTGCTTCCCTGAATAGGAGTTTCACTCGTGCTGCGCTCTGTCCTGTTGTGTGCCGTGGTGCTGTTGTGTCGATCTCTCCGCAGGACTGTGCAGGCGAAGAATTTATGGCGTTTTCACGTTCCATCAAATTGCCGTGCGCCTGCTACCTTCAGCCGTATCTCTTTTGGCAGCCTGGCTCGAAACTTTGGCCAGTTATCCAATAGAACTTGTGTCATTCCCTTGGAGTGTAATACTACGTTCAGTAATCTAGGTCCGCCGCCCTTGTGGTTAGGAGATGACGGAACTCTTGTAAAGGATTTGGCAATGCACTGGTCCAAAGAGAGTGCTCCGCGGATGTAGCACCACTGCTCTCGGTCATGTGTTTGCGCATCGTGATCAGGAGAATCCAGAAGCTCGGGTACACCATGAACAAATATGGTTTTCATGCCATCACTATTAGGATTGCCGCGTTGGTCATCTGCTTCTTTCGGACCATCTTACCACGGAAGATGGAGTAATATGTGCACTCCGCTCGGTAAGCTGCGAAGACGAAGTGTTGAAAGCATGACAGCCTCTGTCTCATCCGCTGAGTTCAGTGTTATTCGAAGCACTCCAGGTTCAGCAGAGTGCACTGAGGTCGGGTGACGCGCTATGCCTCTCACCATAGTAGGTTCAACCCGAATACCAATCGCATCGCAGATGCGATCGTCAAGCAACTTAACTTTTATTGTGTCAGATTTGGACTCGGGGACATTGGTGCACAGGAGAGTTCATGCAGCTTGGTTTTGTCCAGCAAGTGTCGGCTTTAAAGTTGTCGCTTGCAACGCAGGCTGTTTAGAAGGTACCACTGGAGTTGACGGTGAAAGCTGCGTCGTCCCAGGTGTGGTCGGTACAGAGGATGAAGCTGTGTGTGTGTCGCTGCCGGGGTGTTTATGGTGGCAATCGTTGTGCAGGTTACTTGCTTTTCATCTGCACCGGATTGCCTCCAGCTCTGAGCTGTCGGTGTCATGGCTGAATCTCCAGATGAAGCGTCTATGGTTGGAAGAGTGGAAACATGCATGTTTGCGGCTTGTCCGATTATGGGAGTGAGGTGATCCAGTGGACTTATGGACACAGACGCTGCAGTATGGTTGGAGCGTCTAGTTCTCTTCTTCGGCTTAGATTCAGAGCTAACTTTGGATGGCTGAGGTATTAGCGAGGCTATATTTACCTCCCTGGTAGCGATCTTAGTATTTAAAAAAGGCGCGATTATTTCAGTCATCTTATCCTACTTGTTCATGAGCAAAGATAAACAGTTGACAACTGGAATTACTTGACATGTTGGACAAAACCAACTTTGTTTGTCGTCGTCCAACGATATGCATTGGACTGTTGGCTGAGAGATTAGAAGTTAAGTTCTTTATGAAAGTAGATCGTAGTAGCTTTGAAGTCAGATAGTCATCAACACCTCTGGGAAAGTACTAGACGCAGTTTCGTTCTATCGAGACTCGTTAGCTATGACCATCACACGGCTCCATAAGGAACCAATGGCGGCTTGGCCATTAGCCAGCAGATTATGCCAGTAAGCTCTGGGAGACCGCCATGGTTTACACGCTAGCTGCGATATTGTGCGACTCATTCCCCATTGCCATGTAAGTTACGAACTTTGCAGAGAATAGGACTGGCCTCTGCAGTCACGGCTACCCGCAGTAACAACTACGTAGAACATAACATTTAGAAATGTTCATGATATAATCATATGAGATTTTGATGAACTTTTATCAGGAGTTCATCGCAATATCATCCGACTCAGTCATCCTCACGTCCGAAAAAGCACCACGGGAACACGCCGGCAGTGTGCATCCCTCAGCTTCATCAGGAACCGAACCCATGGCCAATCGGTATTGGCGGCTTTCGTTACTAGCCAATAGCTTGTACCGGAAGTGTGAATGAACATCTAGCTTGGAAACTACTGCTATGAACTCTCAGTAAACTCAATACCAAAGTTCCCTAGTTGTGAGTATAGACGTTAAAAGCCTGCATTGGAGATCAAGACTGAAAATTCACCACGCACTGCATATGCGCGCAGCAAACTCCCCAATGTTTTTACCATATGAAGCAACATAGCAGCTCAGATAATTAGCTGATACATCGCTTGGCTGGATTATTCGATAAAGGCGACAACCATTGGCACGTTAACTCGGTTATGTGGCAGTGGATAACCTACGTGGGCCGTAACAGGGACTAAATCGAGTGATAAGAAACAGGAACGGGTGTCCACGAACTGGGGTTTTCTTGTCGCTCGCACGTTAAACCCACTTGCATTGTGCCACAGACTGCAGCGGTACAATTTGTCGAAGCACATGGTCAGGATATTTGAGCGGTCGAGGCGGCAATGAACAATGTGAATTTGGCCAAAGGCACCGGACCTAAAAGCAGGTGAGTAGAAATGAAGCATAAGCATTCACCACAATACCACACCTTGAATGGAAAGCGGAATTGGAGGACTGGAGTATTTTTTGGCCGACACCAAGGAGTTTTATGTCACGCTACACTAGTTCCGCTTGGGTAAGCGAGTACGTTTAAGTTGGATGATTTTCGAGATTATGCTTGTGCGCTCGGTATGAACTCGTCCGTCTTCGAGTACGGGCGCTGCAAGGGAGATGTACCGTTGGCAAGCCTGTTCCTCCATTCGAATTGATTAAATGGTAATCGTCCTTGCGTTGCTAGTAGTAACCAAATAGGGGACACTGTGTGGTGATTAGTCAGGTAGAAGTGTTGAGAATGCAACGAGGGGCGGACAATTTGTTTGTTGAAGAACGCATATCTGGTTAACATAATAACTCATACACCCTCATGGGTTCTTCTGTGCCAACAAGCCGGATAGCTCCGAATTTCGTAAACAGCTTGCCTCGTTTCAGGTCGACGATTGCTTCACTGACTTGGAGAAAGTCAGCACCCAGGATAGCCTGCTTTGTGTCCGGCGACACGATGAAGAGATGTTTTAATTTCCGACCCCCAAAGCCAACTACATGTTCCGCCATACCATCTATACGTATATGGTAACCACCGACCGCCTTCACAACCATGTCAAACGATTGAGTTTTCACCCCATCTTTGTGACTTATTAAGGAAACTGCGGCTGCTGTATCAATCAGACACCTCTCCAATTTCCCATTCACCTCTACCATCGCCTCAATCGCACCTTTATTCAACGCCCTAAGGATGCACTCCCCAACACAACAACAGTACGATTGGTAGTATTTATTTCCTACAAAGGCTGTATTGCGATTTGACGGACATTGGCGCTTCCTGTGTCCCAGTTTCCCACAAACGAAGCAGCGTCCCTTCGGCCGTAGCTTCTGTGAGGGAACTCGAAGTGCCCCGATGCCTTGCGTAATCTGTTCCAGCCTCTCTTCTAACTCGTTCAATCGCCCCACCTTTGCTTTTTCTTCCGTTGTCAGAACAGCAACTGCTTCGTGTGTAAGCTCCCTCGCTATTGGGGCAAGCTCCATCACGCCAGTTCTCTGGGTGGCGTTTACAATCCGGAGACGATCGGCTACCGTCGGAGGGAGACCATACAAAAACTGCTCCAGCAACAGTTGTTGTCGACTCGTCATCCAAGTTAGGCAGCGCCCGGTCCAGCAGTTCACTGATGTGGAACGCTCCAACCGGCCGCCTTGAACCGCGGCATCGCGTCTTGGCGATCGGCCGGGCTGTCGAACCCGGTAATCACTGTCTCCTTCGCGGAGATCCATTCCAACTTGAAATGGCCCCTTCACACCGCATCTAGAATAGCCTTTGCCCTGCCCTTGAGGAGACTCCGCAGGGAGGCCAACTTCGCCCGGTCCTGCTTCACCCCAACTGTCTCCATAACAGCCTCGAAGTGATTCAAAAACTTCCGTGCATCGCCATCCTCAAAGGGTTCCGGCCACGGAATCTTCACTCCCCACTTTCAGCTGGTCACGGTCGTGAACGAAATAATACACTCATAATCCGTCCATCAGAGAACGCATGTCTGGTTAACATAGTAACTCGAAAATAGGAACGCGAGTCCACTTTGCGCATGACATTCGCGGCAGCTTTCCAGAGCGATGCGCTGTTGCATCCTTTCATTCACCGAGCATCTGTCTAGATTGCCTCGTGCCCCTCGTGTACGTCGTCCGATTGATTTTCCACCACATCTCCTTCGTCTGTCGGCATCTCATGATTTACCAGTTTCCCTTGTGCGCCCTCGTTGGTATCCATACTACTCCTAAGTAATGCACCGCAGAAGTATAACTGTAGTAGCGAGTGAGCGTGATAGGTCATAAAACTGCCACATATCTATAGTAATAATTCATCAGACGGAGCAGATAGAAGATAAGTAAGCATCAAAATGTTAATCTCTAGATGTGGCAAAACAAATGAACCAAGACTAGGGTTGGAGAAAGGAATGATCCATGGTAGGGCTTGCTTCTCAATCACAGGGCTATGCGGTGAAGCTGAACTGGAACAGAGGCACATGTAAACTGCTCAAGTGACTCTTCACTTCATGTTCATCAGTTTGGGTGACAGCGAAAGAGTGCATCGTCTGGGCTGGGAGCACTGATTTAGTACCACAAAGTTTTATGTACACATTCGTTTTCCGTTTGCATTTGGAATTAATCCTCATAAGATCTCAATCTGGACAACAGCTCCCTTTAAAATGAAGTTTGATCATTCCAATCGTCGAAACCGGGTAGCACCGATTACATTCTGTTACTGTAACCATTCCCATATTTTGTCCGTATACTGACTGATCGACAGCATTATATTTGTGCTTTGCAGCTGCTGCCGAATGAAAATGTACTCACAATTCAATCAGCCTTCAGTGTTCACTGCTAGATGGTTACCAGATGGCAAATGATGGCGGCTTGCAAAGATATCAACAAGCCAAATCGGGTCGACTAGCTTCGAGCAGAGAAGTCGTTAGCGTATAATCAAGTCAAGATGGATTCAGTTATAACATACGCTTTCAGAGACGTCATGCAAACTAAAGTGGATGCATTATATTCTAAGCAGAAAAGCATCAATTTGATGGCAATGAATAGGCGGTTTAACCTGTTCTGTGCTAGCTATTTAAATGTGTTGTACTCAGCATTATGATGAATCACCAAACACAAGCTTGTTTGCTGACTAGCCAAACAACCTTCCCGTAGTGAAAGTTGGGTCGTTCGGGTTTACCCCAATCCAGCAAAAAGTTTGGCGACAGTGTTCCAAGACGTGGTGCGTTTTCGCCTGACAAGCATTCTCCCGATAAAAAGACACAACTGTCTGTTTAACAACACTGTAACGTGGCGGTTGTGACTCGTCACCAAATATAACCACTCCTTGCTTATCCGGACAACCGCTTCAATCCCAAAGAAATCAAGCTCCCCTTTAGCACTGTTGACACGTACGAACACGATCCAAAGCGCAGTAAAGCATTTACAAATCAAATAAAAAAGCTACACATGCCTACATGGTTGGGAGCATCCAGTTCCAAAGTTGCCTGTCAAACTGGCCTCCATACGACAACCAAAGAATGCTTGCACCTACAGATGGACCATGGGTGGCTTGCGCCGCACCACCCACAGCCCCATTCACACATCCTCCACCCAGTGTAAATCCGCAGGAATAAGACCGAGAGATGAGCTAATGGGAACCAGGTTTCATCAACAGAGCCGGCCCACACTCCTTCACAAGCAAACACAAGCACGCTGTATTTGGGAATCAAGCGCACACAAGGCGGTGGCTGGACCGTAGTCCGCTCCACGCTGAGTGCATGGAACCGCTCTTCGAGCTTAGCGCGGCCACAACGACCGTGCACCCCGTCCCCTCCAGCAACGACCAACTGTCTCCTGGAACCAGTATAAACGAGGTGGATAAAAGACAAGTAGGCACCTTGTCAATATGCAAATGAAGCGCAGCCACACTGGGGATGTCAAGCAACCGTCAATCACATGGAATGAAATAACCAATACTATAGGTCGACAACACCATATGGGTATGTCACTAAATTAGCACATGATATAATTGGATTATCAACATAGCCGCGATGGCAGACAAAGGGATCAAAAAATGTACGAATAATGGAGAAAACAAACGAAATTAAGCACCTTTCATTTAAGCGATGTTTGCAATTTATTAGAATCTTTGGACAGACATCAAAATGAGTTAAGAAAATAAGCATCAGGAAAAGATAGCAACTGAAATAAAGAAACTCAGCACCAAAGCACGCGGTTAGTAAATCGAATGCAGCCTACCTACAAACGCTGCGCCGGTTCTGCTCATGTTCTCAGCAGGACCTGTCGTCGTTTCGATGCTTGTCCCGAGTGGCTTCGCTCATGGCTCACTAGGCCCACCTGACTCAGGCACTCGCAACCGCATGCTCTACAACACCATGCGATCGATATCGATGGAGTACAACCCATCGGTGCTTGCCGCTTCCTCACTTACCGCTTCCTCTCTGCATGTATGAGGGCTTTCTTCAGCACTTCGGCAACTGCCTTCGTGATGAGATCGCGCCATGCAGGCCGATCAATCGCCTTCGATTTCCATGACCTGCAATCGAGATTAGAACGTGATAGACTCACTCTGATCATGTCCTGGTAACGTAAGTTTTTTTACCCCGCATGCCGCTTTCCAACACTCCGCAGACCATATAACAGCTGATTCGGTATCCGCGGAGAGTACATACGTCACACATGACCGAGCCACCTCAGGTGTCTCAGCAAAAGGTATGCAGTCCATTGCATGCATTTCACTTCGGCGTAACACTTCAGTGTCCGCAACTCTGTCGCACCAAGCGATGCACAGATTCCGTCGCAGACACTGTTGACGGAACTCCTCGAGATATCGCACATCCCGTCGGCACATCGTCCAAGTTTCGTTGCCCTATAGGAAAACGGACAGCACCATGGATTGGTAGACGATCAATTTCGTGCCAGCGGTGAGCTGATGGTTGTTCTGCCCTTGGTACTCAAGCTTCCAGAATGCCACCGCAATTTTCGTTACGTGGATAGGCAGCTCAGTGTGTAGCTGCTGGTCAGTCGAAACCACACTCCTAAGGTAGCAGAAGCGGGAGGTGGTTTCCAATACGTCATCACCAATGCTGGTTCGCGACGCCATTGTAGATTGCACCTTCGGTAAAAGCCTGAAAGAAGTAGACGGTTTTGATTGTGTGGATGGTGAGCCCGAATTTGACAGCTGTCGAAGCCAGAACATTAGTCATGTGCTGCAACTCATCCGCGTTGTGCAAATAACGCACAGTCGTCAGCGAACAGCAACATACGGATAGTTGTCTAACAGACCAGGGTTCTCGCACAGAAACGACGGATATTCAGCAACCCACCATCAATACAGTGCTCCCCATGAACACCGTAAGCACAAGCCACATCGAAAGCCCAAGATATCATTGCATAAATATAAATATTAAACAGGGTAGGAGTTAAGCCACTGTTTACTTTCCACCAGAGATAACCGCAAAGTCATCCGAGGTCTCTCCTCTCAGCTGCACCCTCACCAGCATACGACTGCGTAGACATTCAATTAAACTTACTCGGACAGCAAACCTTACCCAACACCAGCTACAATGTCTCGCGGTTCACCGTAGCAAATTCTTCGGTGAAATCAACAAACAGCGAGTACAACGGCTGGTATCGTTCTCTGTACTTCTCTTACAAATGACGAGCCGCAAACACCATATTTATGGTGCTATGATCCGAACGGAATCCATATTGCTCTTCTGCTAAGTTCGCTTCCAAAACCTGACTGAGGAGGCGGTTGTGTGGTATCACGAGGACATCCTTCAGCGCATGAGGTACCTCATCATCAATCCACACGCGCTGCACCAAGTGGTATAGTGCAGTCACCAATGCGGGCCCGCCGTGTTGCAATACTTCAGGCGGGGTCTTGTCGGCAACGGTACCCTTACTATTTTGCAGCTGAGAAATGCTGTCTGCACACTTGCATGCATTCAAATGTCGAGATAGACGACAATCCTATTGTTTCATTGTACATTAACTGATCACCCCCTTGATCATGTCTGTGCAGACGTGCCTCGCATAGCCGTGAATAATCATTTTGTGTATTTATTTATTAGTAACACGGGAATTATTCGCCATCTGAAGCGATCCAAGGATCTCACCATACACAAGGAACGTAACAAATTTATTCAGTTATGTGCGCAGTATTCAGAAGCAAACGCTACGGTTCGGTTTTACAGACATGTGCCAGTTTGGGTGATTACCCAAAACGTTACTGAACTATTCTTCGACGAAACCGTGTCACCATCATCGAGGCGGAACTTAAACGTCATACTTTAAACGAGATGGACATGTGGACGGGGAGGCAGTTTAACCCGGAAGGGAACCGCTGCGGCGTATCGTTGGTGCTGGGTCAACTAACTAACGATGAGAGGCGGGTATTGAACTCGTACGTGGAACAGATCGTTACCAAGCGGTGTCACAAGAAACAGACGAAACTGAAGAGCCAACTCAGTCCCGTGAAGTTCCGTGTGTACTTATCAAAATAACCTGAATGGTACGTATGTAACTTGTCTTCATTGCAACTAGATAAGCTGACGCTAGAGGTACTATCACTGGGCTCAAAATTTTGTTGTCCAAAGTCGAAACCCAAGAAGTTTGATTTAAAAGTACAAGTTGAAATCCTCCACATCCAGGTTGCTGAGCTTGTAGCTCCTAGTGAACCTAATGTGGAAACGTTCAAGGCGACACTTGTTCACTCATGCTATCAGTATGGAGTTTGTGCACCAACGACTCAGAAGCTACTGACGCTGAAACACCTAGAGAGGCCTGAAGCCCTAAGGAAAATGAAAATATCATATTAACAAGACCAGACAAGGGTTAGGGTATCGTTCTCATAGAAAAATCTGATTATCTGCGTGTACTAGTTGATGAGCCGTCAAAGTTCTTAGAGGCCGGAAAGGAGAAAGACAAAACAGCAACTATTGAAAAAACCATATCTAAGTCGCTTAGACATATGAGGCAGATAGATCTCATTGACTCGTTAACTCTCGTAAGAATTCGTTCTGTCCGTAATGTGGTTCCGCGGCTATACGAGTTACCCAAGTCTAGACATGCGCAACTCTCGGTATCACGCATTGGCAGTGGCTGGCTGAGCTACTTGAACCGAAGAGAAGAGAGTTAGCCACGCGTAGTTTGAGGGACTCTTTAGAATTTGTGAACGCCGTAAGAAACCTAAATGTGAAGCACAAACAGCTATTCTCACTTGATGCCACTTCTCTTTTCATAAATATCCCCGTTAAAGAGACAGTGGGTTATCTAGGCGAATACATTGAGAGCAAAGTCAAGCGCGTTGGCCTACCAGTTTGGGATCTAAAGAGGTTGCTTTACTAACGCACTCACAATGTTCAGTTCCGTTTCACTGGACATTTATGTAGACAAAAAGATAGCCTAGCAATGGGTTATATCTGGGTCCCCTGTTGGCCACGTTTTCATGGCTAAATTGGAAATGTGCTCTCTAAAGGAAATGACTGAGCGATTACCACTTTATTGGGTTTGCTTTCTGCCAGCTACTTCTACCTGACTGCTACCAATCCTGCACTGAAGATACCACCTCGAATGGTGGCGAAACGTTTGCAATCGTTGCCCAGCTCGGAGAACTCCACAACAACTGAATAAACTTCAGCATCCAATCGGAGTCGGAAGAATGTACAGTTAGACTGGCGCAAAAATGCCGATGATCGCGTTCCAGAATGGGAAGCGCGGTTCATGGACCTACCGTGGCTCGCTTATGGTGAATGCCGGTCATTTACGGTTGTTGTCCCCACCATCCAATAGCCATCCAATGTTTAGCGAATTTTGCAAAATGCGTACTGCCTGTGGTGCGCGCGTGCAGAAACATGAATTTCTCTCTCACCTTAGTGGTGAGGACATATGGAATTCTCGGCAGACGAGTGGTTTAGTGCAGGAATCAGCTAAGTGCGAGCATAAGCTGGTGAAGGACAGATCGACAGGCCATATTCGCCCATTTTGGTTATCGAGCGACATGTGTACAGACAGCCACAACGCGTTTCCAGCGCATAGCCTTCCTAGACGTACAACTATCGAGCCGACCAGACGGAACATTTCAATGTAAAATTATAGGGGAACAACATGGACTAGTCAGTATACTCACTTTGACAGTTTCGTGTCACAACAACAGAAGCACAAACTAATCCGGTGCCTTGCACAAAGAACAATCAAAAAGTGTTCGGAAAATACCATCGCACAGGAGCGTGTAAGAATAAAGGAGTCATTTCTTACCAATGGCTACCTCGAGACATTCATTGACAGAAACATGCTGTCTGAGCCGCGAAGTGTTAAAATACCTATAGTAGAAAAGAAAACTTGTTTCTAATTTTGAATTTCACTGGGGATAATGGTTGGCGGCATCCGGTTTGGGATTTACCTGTCAATGTGGCCAGCCACAGGACGCCTGCGCCTATTGAGAGACCATGGGTGGCTTGCGCTGCATCACCCACAGCTCCAACTACACACCCCATATCCAGTGTAAATCCGCAGGAATAAGACCAGGAAGTAGGCGGATAGGAACCAGGTTTCATCAACGGAGCCGGCCCACACTCCTTCCCAGGCAAACTCAAGCACGCTGTATTTAGGGAATCAAACGTACACAAGGCGGTGGCTAGATCGTAGTCCGCTCCACATTGAGTGCATGGAACCGCTCTTTGAGCCTAGCACGGCCACAAGGACCGTGCACCCGGTCCCCTCCAGCAACGACCAACTGTCTCATGGAGCCAGTATAAAGGAGGTGGTGGATAACAGACAGGTAGGCACCTTGTCAACATGCAAATGAAGCGCAGCCACACTGGGGATGTCAAACAACAACCAATCACTTGATAATCAAATAAAATATATCTGCTATAGCATCCGGTTACGCCGACATAACTCTTCGCTAAATTAGCATATGAAGTAAGTTGGTTAGCAAAGAATCCGCGATGGTTACCAAATGTTCAGAAGTCATTCAAAAAAGCCATAAATGGGATAAAGTTAATGTAGATAACCATAATAAGCATAAGCAACAAGTGCAGGATAATAGAAAATTGTTCAGGTAGGCAGAAAAACCAAATAAAGTGGAATGAAATTTATCCAGCTTAAAAAGACCAAGTTTAAGTGCGTTATTTTAACTCAACTGCGGTGAATAAGCATTATGAGTGCATCATCAGCCTAAGCATGGGGCACCACTGAGGATAATACAGCCACGATTATTAGCAGAAAACTCAGAACTGCTATCAAGTACACCTATTTTGCAAGGCAGCTACGAATCATGTTCACTTCCACACCTGTGTTAACTCTATCACTGAAGGATAAACCGTCTGTGGATGCCACTTCCTTTTGTGCGTATCAATTTACTTGTACCTATAGAACAAGATACGTAGGCCGCACCACAAGACGTTTAGCTGACCGGGCCCGAAAGCATCACCCAACGAGGTTGGGTCGGGAAGTAAATAAAACTTGCAACACTGCGACTGCCGCACATCTGGCCGATACGAATCGCTCGGTTGTTATCACAAGTGCCTTCCACCCGATCTATCTTGTGGCGGGAGTCCGATCCAAAGTGATCAGATGCCGCATACTTGCAATGGCAGAGGCAATCGCCATCCGTCTTCACCATCTTCCTCTAAGTGTGCACAAACAATATGTGAGGACTCTGGCCAGCTGTCGCATACACAATTGTGTGAACCAGTCGAAGCATGGCAGTCACATCTAGCTCCTACTCCAATCATAATACGTGTTTTAATCTGTTCTATGAGAGCTATTTAAATGTTTTCTACTTGGCCTGATGAGGAATCACCGAAAACAAGCTGACTTTTCACGGGAATTATTCACCATCTGAAATGAGGAGTAAGGCGAGTGGACGATGTTTAGACCACATTGTGGTCAGGAGAATACAACAGCGGGTGCTAGTGGAAACCCTCTTGATTGCGAACCCAGAGTAACTCGATCAGTTTGGATTAAGTTTGGACGAACACAGGCAGTGACAAAACGAAGTAGCAAATCATGGAGGCATAAGAAGACCGCAGATGAGAAACAGTGAACGACAATCTCCTGACGTTTGTATACGCTTCGTTCATATGATGTGACCGAGATAAAGTGTAGTTGAGCGGGATACCCAGGTACCTCACTGATACGGAGGAGTTTAATCCCCGCCATCGATGTGGAATTCCGGCACTCCTTGAGAAGTGAAAAAGTGACATAACAGCACCTTGACACCTTAAGCGACAACATGCGAGGTTTCGACCAAAGCGTGAGATTGTTAAGAATAGCTTGTAACCTGAGTGAAGAAGCAATGGTTGATTGATTGGCGCCTAGAACATTGTAATCGGCGCACTTCGGCAAGTTCGCGTTCTCAGGAGCTGGTATTAAAATAACATAAGTGGAAAATAGAGATAGTGGCAATATAGCTCCCTGAAGAACATCGGTGGCTGTGATAAGGTACGGGGAGCTTCTGCCTCCAAATCGGATAACCTGAGTACGACCGGCAAAACAATCCCTCAAAGAAGTTGGAAGGATGTATACCAGCACCGAGCATATCTCACAAGTTACGGTTTACGCTGTAGTCCAGAAAATACACACGGGTGAGCTTGATTCTATAGTCCAGTGACGACAGAACCCGACTCCAAGAGTGCGTAAGACTCCATCGACCGATGAATTCTGCTGGAAATACTTGTGTGTAATGGTGTTCCCATGAAATGCATGAACTTTTATGTGCCATCTACTCGAACCCCAAAGACCGCGTCTGGGTCTACGGTGATTTGTCAGACGCCTTTCCGACAATAAGTGGCGTTCGTCAGGGTTGTCTAATTTCCTCCTTTTTGTTCAACTTCGCCGTGTACTGTATCATGGAGTGTTCCATTTCGGAACCTCACGATGCAGACGCTGAAGTGCAGCGTAGTGAAATGCTGTTTGATCTTGATTACGCGGACGATATTGTCCTGTTTTGTAACGAGGTTGGGGCGGCCCAATCAACTCTGAATGGTCTCTAGAGTGGTTCCATCATTTGGCATACGCCTCGCTCCTTCATAGTGCTGTTACAGGACCACCAGCCGTTTGATGACTCCTTGATGGCGAGGAACTCGAAGTAGTTGATTCCTTCACTTACCTTGGGAGCTGCATAAGCAACGATGGGCGTATAAGCACTGAAGTCAGTTCACGCATTACAAAAGCCAGAACTGCTTTCTTGAATCCTCGACATCTCTGGCGACAAAAGAGTTTCCCTCCGTCTAGAAGGCCGTGTTTACAGGGCCACAGTGAGGGCCGTCCCAGTCTATGGGAGCGAGACTTGGTTCCTCCAACCTGTGGCGCCTTCAAGTATCTGATTATCGTTGGTTGCAAAGCACTGCTGATGTCGGATGGCACCAGCGTGGAAAAAATATGATGGTAACGTGAGATGACAAAAAAGCTTGTAGCTATGGTATACACTGGTGCACAGTAATGTTTTATATTGTCTGACAGCCTTAAAGAAGCTCTGTAGAATGGTATCCCAAAGGTACTGATGAAACTCAAATAAGCAAAGTTGCACACATTGGCCTTAGTGAATAGACTTCCGAAGATTTTGTTTGTGGTGTACCAGCGCGTCGTTGGATTTACTTCAAAAATATAGACCCCCTTGGATAGAGCTCGGTGATCCGAATCGACTGAGCGTAGTTCCAAAGAGGTGGCACAATACTGCGAGAGGATAAGTCCAATTTAATACAAAGCACAGGATTGCACGCTTAGCACGCACATGCACACGACTTTGCCTTCTTCTTTTCATTTATGCGAAGAAAAAAGAATATGCTCGATATAAGGGCTCCAAGAACGATTTTGCCAGGTAGTATTATGAAGAACAGGGACACAGTAATTAATGTCCCATATGAATACAAACCACCAAAAGGGATGATATCTTAGTCAAGCTGGGATGTAGAGACCGTTATCATCAGCCGCTGTAAGAGAGTCAGAGGGAGTTTTCGATATCACTGAAAGAGGGCTGAGCGAAGTGAAATCGCAGAGGTGAAAGATCCCCCTTTGTTTGGGGAAAAATATTGATATGAATAATATGTTAAGATTGCACCGTCCGATGGCAAATGATAAACCAGCTTTTACGTCAAGATAATTCCTGACAAGCAAAATGGCACAGTGTCCAGAGAATATCGGCAAGTACGCCCAAGATGTAGTAAGTTACAGTCCAACCTGTCAATGTCGACCAGCCAAAAACATCCCCAACGTTTTCTCCTCTGAGCAATGCTCCTATGCATGAACCTGTCTATAGTGAGCATTTTTCCAAGGCGACCACTTTTTGTCGGTCCCTTGAGTGGTTGCCTTAGAAAGGTTTAACTGTAGTAGTGATACCGCTGACGTGAGTGATAATAGTAGCAGGATACTCTTCTAGATACAGGCAGTTCTGAGGTTAATATGTAATGAGAAATTGTAGGAGTTTTGTGCATCCGCGAAAGTGGATGCAAACACTGTGTCGGAGGACGATTTGTGTAAGTGGCAATCGCCATCTCACTGTAGGCCTCCGGAACGCGGCCGCCGGTGTACGTGGCATAGAACCGTAAGGCTATGGCTGTAAAAAGTAGCCCGCCGAATGAAAGCTGTGGTTTGTCAAATCTAGCCGAAGATAACGGCCGAGGTAAAACGGGGCTAAGGGAGGGGCTAGGTGAATGTGTAACGACAGACACTGGACGCTGCAATGAAGGACACATGGTGGGAATGTGATGTAAGGAGAGTGGGTTTGGTTCGCAAGGCATAGCAGTTGGGCGCATTCCAATGTTGACGCGATCTATCGCCGGCATTGCTAATTAATAGCGAATGCAATATCGAGCACAGTTAAACATAGTCGCCAGTCTCAGTTAGAACGCAGCATGAAAGTATGGTGTGTCTGGTGGGTGATACCTGAGCAGAAGCCTTGAAAATATCATCATATATTAGAAGACTCTCCCCGAAAGCACATAAGTTCGGCGTAATGAATGATAATGTACGGAAGCTAGCCTATGAAGAGGCCCCTTATAGTAGCGAGACGTGTCATTGACTGGACGAATCTCAACTGACATGAAGGATGGTAAAGTAAACCCAAGACGGCATCCATCAGGCGGTTAGCCACCAATTCAAGCGAAAACAATTGATATGAGCACATAAACCTGAAGGAAATTTGTGGTCCTCACTGTAATGCACGCGAGAAGTCGTGCATACGGAGTGCATAGGGGCTGATGGCTGGAAGGTACGTGTTAGGTAAGTGAAAGTCGACGGAACCAGTGAAGCAACTAAATGACGACCCAATAATATTCACTATGGCCCAGTGGTATTCGGATTAAAAACAGTGTGTGACGACAGATGCAGCAAAGGGGAACAGGAAAAGAGACGCTACGTGAGACGTTCTCCACACAGTTCGTTTAGGAGGGGTGAGATTTACTCACTGGACACGCAATAGTGAGACGTCCGCGCGCACCGAAAGGAATGCGGCACAGTGGATGTGTCACGTGGCTAACACGCGAAGGATGAGGGAACAGGAGGGCCGAATTGCAACCAATCAACGCAGAGCGTAGCATGGGGGGGGGGCGGTCCGCCCGAAGCGGCATGTGACAGGTGGCAGCAATTTCTGTACCGTCGAGTATTCGAAACCAAGTATAAAGGGCGAAATACCCAGCCAAGTTGAGTTTAATATTTTGACCTTACCCTGTATAACCAACATCTGCGCTGTCACACCAGTGAAAACGTTCTTCCCAGCGATCCCCTTACATGTTCCATTATGGTCGTTTGCACCACACTTACCTTAGTGTCCCAAAAGATCATGTATTTCGAACAGTTTAAAGCCAAACTACAAAAATTAATCGCCGATCTATCACTGCATAACCACGTCACTTCCCCCACGAGATCCAGAACGAGGGATAAACTGGCCATTTCCGACCTCGTGTTCACCGATGAGGAATTTATGGTCGACACAGTGACAGTGAGTAGCCTCCTGGGGCACAGTGATCATGCAACGCTGCATTCCCACTGGGTCTGCTACGATGAACAGTCTGAGAAGGAAATCGAATAGGTTCGCAAAATAACACACCACAACATTTCATCCTACCTAATTAAGATCACTGATTGGTCGTTTCTAGCGGAACAACCTCTGACGTCGCTTGGAGAAAATTCGTCAGTAAATTCAACAACTTAGTAACAAACGCGTTAGGGGCTAAGACCGTTAGCTCAAAAAAGGCGTAGTCCTTCCTGAGGAGCAGGACGTGGAAACGAATGGCTCTGAGAGGTCCACTTTGGGAAGCATACAAATCCGATCCAAACGCCAGAAACCTGCATGCTTTTATATAACTGAGCGAAAACAGTGTTAAACTGGCGCAGGAAGATAAATTGAAACACCAACAGAATCTGGAGAAAAAGTTCCGCTGCAATCCTAACTTACTTTACAGGCATATCAGCAAACTTCGCAAAATACAGCGTAGCATCCCTCCTCCAAACACCGTCTGTGGGCAAGCGCGAACTGCCCAAGAGGCAGCTAATGCTCTTAGACACCAGTTCACTTGCATTTTCCTGCACGCATCGCCGTCCCATGCCATTCTCACACATGTCAAATCATCATTAGGTCTTAATCACATCTTCACAGCCGCGGATGTGCTGAAAGGACTACTGTCACTATGCGAGTATAGTTGACCTGGTCCAGATAGCATACGTCTCAAGTCACTGATAGTAACTGCCACGAGCTTGGCTAAACCATTATCTCAGTTTTACCAGCGCTGTCTGGACGAGATGCAAATTACAACAATGTGGAAACGTGAAGTAGTCCCTCCAATTTACAAAGGAGGCAATCATGCAGGGTCAGCAAACTACAGCCTGAATACTCTTCTTCCTGTACTTGCTAAAGTCATGGAATCTGTTGCTGCAGATGCACTTATGGGATATTTAGTAAGGTGGCATACCATCATGCAAGAGCATCATATATTCCGCCAAAACCGCTCATGTACCACGAACCTTTTGTTAGCTCGTGCCAAATGAAGGCAACGTAGAAGCTGGAGAAGTCGACGCCGCCCGCTGACTTTCCGTAGGCATTCGATCACCTTGATCAGCCGTTACTCCTTCAAAAACCTCGGAGATATGGCATGGTTGAACTCATCCCGGGCTAAGTTTGTTCTTTCTTACTTCGACCATGCTTGAATGTTGGGGTTCGTAGCACCCTGTCCGACCCCACAGAGGTTCACTGTGGCGTCCCTCAAGGCTAAGTACTAGGAGCACGGTTATTCCTCGTGTTCATAAACGACCTCGCGGGAGTGTTGACATCGAAGCGTGAACACTTTGCGGACTACCTCAAGATCTTGAACAATGAACAATGAATTTATACGGATTAAGAAGCGTTGCTTTACAAGTCCCGTTGGATAGTTGGTGGGGATATCAACGTAACAATAATGATGATAAGGATAGTAAAATAGTTAATACTTTAAATATGAAAATAAGGACTTATCGTTTGCTTCCCCGCAGTCCTGCAATCTTCTTAGATTCACAGCACCCACAGTTAACAACACATAATTCCATGGTAAACTCCAGATGTAGGATGGAGACGTAGTGTTAAGTGACAAAGTGTAAGTGGATGAGTGCTTCGTCCAACCGTCTTTTAAATACTGTTCGTGTCGGTGCAGAGACGACCGATTCTTGGAGAGCATTCCACGGGTGACAGACACGAATGGAAAAGAAATTTCTGCGGCACTCCAGACGATTGTATTGTTCTGCGAGTTTTAATGAGTGGCCCCTCAGGTTTGTATTGCTGCTGAGTTGCAGTAAAGGGCGGCACACATGGTGTGGGTCTCGCAGAATCAAGTATGCCAATATCAGGTCGCCTCGTAGTCTGCGATAGCTTCCACTGAACAATCCCAGTCATCGCAGCCTCTCCTGGTAGGAAAGATTGCGTATTCCAGTTACGTTCTTAGATGCCCGGCGTTGTGGCTGCTCCAGTGCATTAAGGTCGTGTTTCAGCCATGAATGACAGGCTTGAATTGCGTATTCCACATGGGGGCGAACATACGCACTGAGCATTTGTCGAAATATGGAGCTGTTTATTTGTCCAAACGCCCGCCTCAACAGCCCGACGTGTTGGTTCCCGGTCTTCGAGGCCTTTTCGGATTGTCTGGAGCTACCCAAGTCATCTTGAACCAGGACATCCAAGTCACGTTCGAGAGTTGAATGCTGTAGTATATTCGTTCCGAGTCGGCATGCGGGCAATCAACCGAGTAGACGACCAAATAGCTCTGCAAGGTAATCTCGACAGGGCTTACGAGTGATCGACCGAGGACATACTTGAGTTTAACCCTACCAAGTGCAACATAATGAGCACATGCCACCAGAGAATCTGTCAACATTGATTAGGAGAACATATACTGCAGTACGCTTCTCATGAAAGGGATCTTGCGGTGCCAGTTCAGGACGATCTCGGATGCTTAAAGCAGGCTGAGATGGCAGTGAAAAAAGTCAGCCAACAGTTGGGCCTATGCGGAAGGAGATTGGCCGGTTCGATCCCACTTGCTATTCGCAAATGTTCAATGCCGCGTGAGACCACACCTTGAATACACCATCCAATCTTGGCGTCCCTGGCAAAAAGGTGGCCTCACTGCTCTTAAGAAGCCATAGCGGAAGGCGAGAAAAATGTGAAGGGATTGCTGCACCTCCCTTACCAGATGAGACTAAAGACTCTAGGAGGTTTAATGAACAATGTCGCCTTCCGCGAGGTGATCTCATATTTGTGTACCAGATTCTCAAGAACTCTAACTACCCACGCCGACTCTTATTGAAACAGCCACAACATCTCACTGAGAGGTCACCATTTGAATTTGATGACACAGTATACCCGGTTGGAATACTGCCGGAACTTTTGCGTTGCACATATATCAGCTGTGGGACTTCCTACCGCAATTTGTCACATCCGTTCCCACATTGTCCAAAGTCAAAACTCGACTTGATGATACATTACACCACCCGCATTAGATGATTTAACCCCAGTTACTGGGACACGCAACAACGTAAGCAAACAATGTGCATAGTTGAAATTCGCGGTAAGTCAACGGCAACACGCATATCTTTGATACATCCATCAGTGATCTCACTCTTACTCTACGGAAAACTGTTGAGCGTTTGCTTTTATCTCCGTGATGAATCCATTGTCCCTCTACCAAATACGCGACGCCGAACACGCTCATTGATCACACGGTATTATCCACCAGATATGAGCTAAGCTTCGAAGGCAGCAATGATCTAACGTAACTAGCCTCTGCATGTTGGTTGATCTAATGACACAGGTTTCGCAACCGCGCAGGAGGGTTGAACGGACGGCTGCATTGTAAACTCCGCTCTTCGGAGCGAGAGTGATGTTACGCTGGCACCACAGGTGACGGAGATTGGCAACAGCACGCTGACCTTTCGTTATGCGGTTCATGACCTCACCTTCAATCCCACGGGCGCTAATACGGCTGGCCAGATATTGAAATTGCCCGACGACATTTAGGTGATCACCGCCAAGGGTCAGCGCATGAATAAGTCCCTGCCAATCCTGGAGGACTTTAATTTTGACGGTGCAAAGCATAGCCCGAAATGACTGACAGCCAGAGCTAATTTATCCAATACAGCTTGACACGTTCGGGAGCTCTCACAGAAGAGTGCGATGTCGTCGGTATACTCTAAGCCAAGAGGTCGCTCACTTGGGTGCAGCTCCACACCTTCTAAGTCGTGCCCGGTGAACGCCGTCCATATGACTTCATCAATGGCCATGTTAATGAGGAAAAATGACAGCTGGCAACCTTGTTTCACACGGTTGGTGATATTGAAGTTCGGTGAAAGTTTACCGTAAGCCTTCACTCTGCCAGAGCATCTCGCGTATAGCGACCGTATAATCTTTACATATTGCTCAGGCACAGCTTTCCTCATTAAACAGTCCCAAAGGGCACATCGATCAACCGGATCAAAAGTCCCTTTCATGTCTAGGAGGACGACTAAGGTGGGTCGTCAATAAATATGGCGGTGCTTCAGCAAATGGCGTAATGTGATGATGTGATAAATGTAGCATCGATTTCGACGAGATACGGCGTGTACCTCGCACATCGGTCAAAATAGTCAGGGAAGATGTGTGTGATAATAAGTGGCGTTGTAACATTAAGCGGTGCTATTAATCAGTTCGACTCTATGATGATATCAGACAGACCTACTTCATACTTAAATACATGAAGAGAGCGGTTATGAAGATGCCAGTTGAAGAATCGACCGGCTACCCCTTCAAGGTGCTTTGCCAAACGTTAACAAATAGCATGTGTCTTGTTGATGCCTTTCGTGAGTTCGTGTTTGTGTTGTCTTGACAGCACACTTGTGTACATCCAGTTGGATGGACTTTGCCTTTACCGCCCATAATCCATCTATGATATCTTGCAGACATACAGAAGCTGATCACTGTGCAACATGCCAAGCAGAATTATCAAACTCCGCAACTGGAGCTGTAAACAACGGAAAGTATAAAATGACCCTGTTCTTGGATAGAGTGTCTCATCCGAGACCACTGAAATGCTCAAAAGGTACACGTGTTGGAGAGTCTGTTTCCCTAGCTAAGCTTATATCCAGTTGGCAGATAACAGGTAATGCGCATTGGTAACTAGTTTTTAAACTCAAAACACTTGCCAGCGGGGTAATTCAATAGGAGGTTCAGTGGCCAATTCTTTTCCTTGTTTATGTGAAGGACCTATTAAAGAAAATAAGGCATGTCGCTGTTTTTCTGTTCGTTGGCAACATCAAAATTTCCTACGTACTGAGGTGCAGTCACCCAAGAAGTCATACAGCACGTTCAGGATGATCTATCGGCACTTGAATCCTGGTGCCACACGTGGAAAACGTCATTTGCCGTTGACAAGTACAGCATCCTATCGTACCAATGATACGTAACGTCAGACACTTAAGCACTTCAAAGAACGTATACCTCGCAATGGGGAGCAGCTCGTGATTTGCGTGTGTGATATTCTTTCCAATTTATCTTGTTGTACAATGGGACCTACAACTATCGAAGAAACCGTGGAATACATATGTAGCCAATTCTGCCGCATCGAAGCTCGGACCTGACACTACAAATCATGTATACTCGAGTAGGGAATAAACTCCATAGATCCAATGGAAGCTGTAAAAGTCAAATCAGCATGATTCTGAGAGGGTCTAGTGCAGCTTTGAGAACTAGGTATGCGAAAGTGCGTTAAAATGGCATACAGAGGGCGCTGTATGGACTTTGGACTTGACGCAGTCTGTGCTTCTTACAGAGTCAGAAAACTTGTGCGCATTACTGATACTGATGTTCACACTTTGTAGGCGGGATATTAGATTGGTAATAAAGTTACTGCGGTTTATTGATATTTCTATTTTAACAGCCGTTTTTGAATAATTTTTACTAAGCTGCTTTGACTTTGTACATAATGTTGAAGCCTGTATTGCGCTCAATCTAACAGTAGGAATATTGTACCGCGGAGATACATTCTTACAGAACATTTAATGCAGCATAAACAGAAGAAAAGTGCGCACAATATTCTTCTAGCAATTTAAACTTGGTCGATAGGCAGCGGAAACAGCCCATGACATTAAAAGAGCATTTGGTGCTGGATATCCTAATAACGCTACTGCAGAGTCATCATCATTATCAACAGCAGTACATCAGCCATTTGAACTGATGCTTCGCTGCCATATAACCACGAGGACCTATGAAATAAAGAATAAGAAGAGGGAGAGAAGGGGGACTTACCTGAAAACCTTAATGCCCTAAGCAAACATTCAGGGTTAAGGCGCCTACACCTTGTGTAGCCAACATACCGTCACAGAGAGCTGGCTTTCGTGCCAAGATAAGGCGGCATCCGCGAGACAGCTTCCTTGCGGCTTTCACTGTCCCGCTTCATAAACAGCCATTACCCCGCAGATAACTCAGCACCAAACACACTTCAAACAGGCAATCCGATTAGGAGACGGCAGCAGAAGCATCACTAGTGTCGGTTGCGAGCCATGTCCTGTATAGTTGCGAGCCAAGCACAAGGAGAGCCATGTGGATTCCAGCTCGGAAGGCGAGACGGAACAACGGTACACAGTTTATTCGTCAGTGACTACATTTCCCGCTGCCAAGTCAACTTCAGTCCACCTCGAGCCTTGCGCCACCCTACACCTGGTAGACTAAACAAGGACCTTCTAGGTAAGCGGTGACCAGGCATACGTAGCACGTGCCCGAGCCAACGCAACCCATTCAGTGCTATCTGTTGTTCTAGGGAGCTAGCATGATTATCACTACCTAGTACTCGCCTACGCACATCATCATTGCGGATACGCCGGTGCCATCCGACACCAGCAATGTTTGGCAGACAACGGTGATCAGACTTGAAGGCACCTCAGATCTTCAGACCGAAGGGGTCAAGTCTCACTCCCATAGAGCAGAACGGCTCTCACTGTGGCCTTGGATACACGGCCTTTCAGACGGAGGGAAACTCCCTTCTGTCGCCAAACATAATGCAAATTCAAGAAGGCAGCTCTGGCCTTTGCAATGCGTAAGCTGACGTCAGTTTCTATGCGCCCATCATTGCAGATGCAGCTGCCAAGATAAGTGAATTGATCAACCATCTCGAGTTCCTCGTTAGCAAGAGTCAAGGGGTCATAAAGTGGCTGGTGGTCCTGCAACAACACTTTGCACTTTGAAGGTATGAAGTGGATACCACACAATGGGACCACGCTGGACAGGCTATTCAGGTCTGATTGTGCCGTCGCAACCTGGTCGAAAAGCAAGACAATATCGTCCGCATAATCTAGATCAACTAATCTTTCGCCAGACAGCATTTCAACGCCTACATCGTGAGATTCCGCAAGGGAACATTCCATGATAGAATCCACTACGAAATTGAACAAAAATGGGGAAATCGGACAGCCCTGACGAACGCTACTTGTAGTCGGAAAGATATCCGATAGGCAACGGTAGACCTTGACGCGGCCTGTAGTGTTCGAGTATAGAGCATGAAGGATGTCCACATATTTCGTGAGGACACCTTTCCGCTCAAGTATTTCGAACAGAATCGATCGATCGACTGAATCGAACGCACTCTTGAACTCGAGGGGGTGTTCAGTGGAAGCTATCGCAGACTACGAGGCGACCTGATATTGGCATACTTGATTCTGCGAGACCCACACCATGTGTGCCGCCCTTTACTGCAACTCAGCAGCAATACAAACCTGACGGGCCACTCATTAAAACTCGCAGAACAATACAATCGTCTGGAGTGCCGCAGAAATTTCTTTTCCATTCGTGTCTGTCACCCGTGGAATGCTCTCCCAGAATCGGTCGCCTCTGCACCGACACGAACAGTATTTAAAAGACGGTTGGACGAAGCACTCATCCACTTACACTTTGTCACTTAACACTACGTCTCCATCCTACATCTGGAGTTTACCATGGAATTATGTGTTGTTAACTGTGGGTGCTGTGAATCTAAGAAGATTGCAGGACTGCGGGGAAGCAAACGATAAGTCCTTATTTTCATATTTAAAGTATTAACTATTTTACTATCCTTATCATCATTATTGTTACGTTGATGTCCCCACCAACTATCCAACGGGACTTGTAAAGCAACGCTTCTTAATCCGTATAAATTCATTGTTCATTGTGCATAGCTGTTGTCGGTCTGCCGTATGCGTGGTGCTGCTCTAGCACCTGCCGAAAAGTGAATCTATGGTCTATACAGGCCCGCCACGGGTGGGAACCTGCCTGATCTTCCCTAATCCGAGATGCCCGTTCTGCAGTGAGGCGACGAACGAGAATCGAGGCCAGTAATTTTGTCACAACTGGCGTTAGGCTAATACCCCTGTGGTTAGAACAGTCTGTGCGACTGCGCTTCTTGTATATTGCCACTATAATCGATTCACTCCAATTAGACGGGGTAATATGTTCCTTCTACATACGTTCGAATAGGGAGGTCAGCGTGTTGCAGAGGATCTCAAATCCATGCTTAAACAGTGCAGGTGGGAGGGTATCGGGCCAGTGGCAGGAAAACGATTGAGGGCGCTGCTCTAGCACCTGCCGAAAAGTGAATATATGGTCCATAAAGACGCGCTGGCCTGTTCATCCCTAATCCAAGATTCCCGTTCCACAGTGAGGCGACGAACGAGAATCGAGGCCAGTAATTTTGTCATAACTGGCGTTAGGCTAATACACCTGTGGTTAGAACAGTCTGTACGACTGCCCTTCTTGTATATTGCCACTATAATCGATTCGCTCCAATCAGCGAATAGGGAGGTCAGTGCTTTGCAGAGGACCTCAAATCCATCCTTAAACAGTGCAAGTGGGAGGGATTCTGGGCCGGTGGCACGAAAATGATTGAGGCCTATGATTACATCTCAGCCTCCCACGGAGGCTATAAACTAACCGTCCATGGCTCGTCCTGCATCACCTGTGTAGGAAGAGGTACGAAAACAGGGGACCAGCTGAACTGATCTTAAAGTGGTCCGCCCAACGAGCCATACCGCGCTCCTTATTGCGTATCAGCGCACTCGCGCCGTCTCTGATTGTCTCACTGACGCCTGGTTTCCTGGGATCAGTGGTTCGGATCAGCTGGAAGAGCTTGCGGTAAATGTCTACTGCTCCTGTCTCCTCCATTTCTTGTACCCTACTGGTCCACCACGCTTCCTTGTTAGCACGTAGGCTCCGCTTTAGTTCACGCCTCATAGCCCGCCTGGTCACATTGTGATCAGAGCCAGCCGAGAGGTTTCTTTTGGATTCCAACAAGTTCACCGATCTCTCGGATATCCAGTGACTGGTGCGGTGACGATGGATAGTGCCACAAGTAGATGCTCCTGGGTCGTGCATGACGGCCGAGATCCTATTCCACTGAAACTCAGTGACACTAGAACAAGACCGCGAAAGTTCGGTACGCAGTGCGTCTTGATAGGTTTGCCTGACCGAGGTCTAAGACAGTTTCTCAGTTGCCAATCGGAGGGGAAGCTTGGCGCGCTTTCCGGTAAAGTTCATACAGAAACGACAGCGTACCAAAGCATGATCAGAGTCGACGCAGGTAGTCCAGTACGAGCGGAAATCCAGAATGGAACCACGCCACCTGTAACTTAATGCTATGTGGTCAATTTGGATCCATCGCTGGCCAGCTATAGGAGGATGCCGAATGGCACTTCAGCGCCCACTGTGTCCAAAAGCAGAGTGGTACTTTCAAAAATATCGACAAGGTTATGTGAGGCTTGAAGATGAAGAGCTCTGTTGACCGTCAATGGAAGTGAACAACGAGCAATTAGGGGCCTTAGTTAAAGTGGATCCGCGCAAAACTATACGAGGTCTTGTTGCTGTCTTAGTAGTATCGCACCTGAGAGTTTTAAAACTTTTACGGGAGACTGGAATGTCTAAAAAGCTTGATAAGTGTGTGCCGCAAGAATTGAATGGGAATCAAAGAAATCGTCGTTTTGAGGCGTCGTCTGTCCTTCTTCTGCGCAATAAAAGCGACCCGTTTCTCTACCGGATTGTCTTGTGAAGAAAAGTGGATTCTTTACGAAAATCGACGACGAACCTCTTAATGGTTGGACCACGATCAAGCTCCACAATACTTCCAAAATCCGAAATTGCACGCGAAAAGGTTTTGGTGGCTGTTCGGTGGTCTGCGGCTGGTCTGATCCATCATAGCTTTATGAATCCAGGAGAAATCATTACAGCGGTGAAGTATTGTCAACATATTGTCGAATGCACCGAATGGTTCAACACAAGTGCCCAACACTGGTCAACAGAAAGGGTTCAATTCTTCTCCATGATAACGCTCGGCTGCACGTCGCACAAACAACCCTGCGGAAGCTTCGTGAACTGGGTAAGGAAACTTTGCCCTACCCACCATACTACCCTGACCTTTCACCTAACGATTAGCACTTTTTCAAGCACCTGGATAAGTTCCTTCGAGGGAAAAGTTTTAAATTTGAAGGAGATGCTGAAACCAACTTCGAGGATTTCATCGCCACCAGAACTCAGGAATTCTATTCATCCGGGATACATGAACTTGGTTGCCGTTGGAAAAAGTGTGTCAAATCAAATGGTTTTATTTTGAATAAAAATTGTTATGTTTGAGCCGAGATAGGGTACATTTAAAGTTTGAATAGAAACCGCAATAACTTTATTACCAACCTAACATAAGATACATGACAAAGAATGAAAATTACGAGTTTGAAGTTAAACACGATTTTTGCTGGTGCGGTACTCCAAGATCTAGAACAAACTTCCTAGAAACTTCAGAACACGAGATACAGTGTGCAAGTACAGGTTTGTCATAAATGAACATCCAAAGGTTCAAAACGCAAGTAATATGCTTACGGTATGGCACCCCTGAATAAAAGCTTCCGAAAATGATGTCGATAACGCCTGAGAGGAAGTGTGTATAGACACAGGCCCCTGTGTTTGTGAAGAACACTGGTTTATGGTCAGGCTGAAAAACCATCATAGAATCAAGGCTACCCTAGCACAAACGCACTCATGGGATTTGTGTTTATCTGGCTCAAAGTTCACTATGTGTGAATATTAAATGATTGCTATATTTATCCTCAGGTGGTCGCTCTGAAGAACCAGTCTTTAGCACCTCCAAGGAATCCGTCATCATCATCATTATACACGTTAGCCGCAGGAGGAAAACACCTCAGCTATTGTGCCGCAATACTAAAGACATGAAGAAGAAAGTAAACAGAGGCACGCCGGCTGAGTCCTCAATAACGGATGAACATCGTTCCGGAGAGTTAAAACAGCTATCGTGTCGCAAAGAGTTATATTATGTCTAACGAACGAGATCGTGATTAGACGGGGAGGGCTAAGCATGAGGGGACGGACAAAGGAACTCACAATACAAACGCCATTGGGGTCGGCTCCTAGCCATATCAGCAAGTGTGTCCAACCAAACGTGTTCATCGTCCTTAAGACCCCAACGAGGCAGTCGGGATGCACCAACCGACGCCAACTTCGAAGTGAGGGTTTTCATTTCCCTCGACCAAGTTATCGTTTGGCCTCCCTTCATTATCATACAACCGCACCACCGACGCACAAACAATGCACGTCGCGGGAGTCCGTGTGCTGGCATGTGCCACACGGGCCTAGCCATCAGAGCCTGATGCGTGATATAATGGTGCAGAGCGGTTCACTAACTCTTCCTGCACCAAATACGTGACGCCGAACACGCTCATTGCTCACACGGTGATCCCACCAGAAATGAACTAAGCTGCGAAGGCAGCGATGATCGAACGGGGCTAGCCTCTTTATGTCTGTCGGCCTGTTGGGTCAGGTTTCACAACCGTATAAGAAGATTGAACGGAGGGCTGCATTATAAACTCTGCTCTTCGGGGTGAGAGTGATGTCGCGTCTGCGCCACAGGTGGCGGAGATTGGAAAAAGCACCTCGAGCTTTTGCTTTACGGTTCGTATCCTCATCTTCGATCCCAAGGGCGCTAATATAGCTGCCCAGGTACTTGAATTCCTGAACGACTTCTAGCTGATCACCACCAAGGGTGAGTGCAGGAGTAGGTCCCTGCCAACCGTGGAGAAGAACTTTGCACTTCAATGGATCAAAGCATAGCCCGAAATGATTGATAGCCAGTGCTAATCGGTCCAGAGTAGCCTGGCACGTTTGGGTGCTGTCACATATGAGGGCAATATTGTCCGCATACTCCAAGTCAAGAAGTTGCTCACCAGGAAATAGCTCCACACCTTCGAGGTCGTGTCCAGCGAACGCTGTTTCCATGAGTTCATCAATAGAGAAGTTAAAGAGGAATGATGACAGCGAGCAACCTTGTCTCACACCGGCGGAGATATTGAAGGGCGGCGGCAGTTTGCCATAAACCCTCACTCTGCCCGAACTATGTGCGTACAGCGCTTTGACAATATTTACATATTTATCGAACACACCTTTCCTCAACAGAGAGTCCCAAAGGGCACATCGACCCACCGAATCGAAGACACATTGGATGTCGAAAAGCACGACAACGTGGGTTGCCAATAAACATGGCGGTGCTCCTACAATTGACGCCAAGTGAAGATGTGGTCGATGCAGCCTTGATTTCGACGAAACCCGGTTTGCTCTTCGCGGATCTGGCCATCACAAGCGCCAGTCAGTTGGTGGAGAACGACAGAGGTAAACAATTTAGACGGAATCGTGATCAGAATGATCCATATATGGTTGCCGCATTCCGAACGAGAGTCTCCCTTGAAAATTAGGATTATGACGGAGCGGCTCCACTTACAAGACAGTTTCCTGCACACAAAGTTCTATTAGCAACTTGTGTAAATCTTCTGTAAGAGCAGACCCCCCATATTTGTAGAGCTGGGGGAAATCTACCTGCACCGGCGGCCTTATGCAATTTAAACGATGTGATCTCACGTTCAACTGCGCGTGAGGGCGAATCTAACTGGACGACCAACTCAGAAGGACACTCAATGCTCGAAAGAGAAAGCGATAACAGATTGGTTAAACTGCTTTGCAAAGTGTTCGGCCCAATGCTCCAAGCGTTTTGACAATCTGTGTATCGGCTGTCCACTCTCGTCGCGTATTGTCTCGCTAAGACCAGGTCTGCCCATTTCCCGTACCAGACGGAATAACTTACGATGGTTAGTAACGGCAGCGGCTGTTTCAATTTTCGATGCACGACGAGACAACCAGGCTTCGCGGTCCATCTTCAGGCTAGCACGCAGATTTGCCCTGATTTTTGCGAGTCTCATTGTATTCGCTTCCATCCGGAAGATGTCGGCGAGCATCCATAAATTCTAGAGACTTTGTAGGGACTCAATGTCTAGGTTGGTAATTTGATTTGCCACATGAAAATATGTCTACTGATAGTAAGGTTTGACGAATATGCGACCAGTGATCGTCGACGGTGCTCAGTGGACGCTTACTCAGCCCAGATGCCAGCGTAGTTTGATACACATACAGAACACTTGGCTTCGCCAGCTGGCTGGTGTCAAGGTGCTCAGAGCGACGTTGCGGATGTCCGCCGAAACGTACCCGAACGTCGGCACACACGAGCTTCATCGGAATCCACGCTGGTGCTCCAAATCGAGCGACTGTTCTGGACACTGCCTCTCCCGCGGTAAGTAATCGCGATGTGATCGATTTGCGTCCATGGATAGCCCGAGGTTGGTGGGCGCCAAGTCACTCTTCTGCGGGTGTTGTGCTGAAAGTTAGTGCTCGCGAGAAAAAGACGAGTACCTTCACATAGATGTAGCAAGCACACACCGGTATCATTACGGGAGCCTACACCATGTTTGCCGCCCAGATGAAGTTCATCAGGACAACTTTCCGAATTGAGCGTTTAGAGCACCAGCAAGCACTACAGTATCCGTTCTTCTACTGTAACGAAGAAGATAGTAAAGCTGGTGAAATCAGCTTTCACTGAATCAGGGCTGCAGTTTGCGGGGCGTAAGTCGCAATGACAAACAGACACCGTTTGTCCCCGCGCAACTTCTATACGTGGAATGAGCCAGCCAAACTAACTGCGCACATCCGGCTGTTGACAGGGATCCAGTCGATCAGGGCAGCTTTAGCCAGGGGACTCAAAACAATGCCGACGCCAGCTTGACCGGTATTTGAAGCTGCGTCATCGCCGGACAGGCGCAATAAGAATGTGCCGTCAGTGTCGCATGGGGGGCGGTCGCAGAATGAGCATGGAGTTCGAATCTTTCGGGCGGGTTTCCGATAAATAGCAAATATCGATCAATATGGTCTCGAGCGTTCGGGCAAGTGCCGCCTGTTGGCCAATCTGTAGCAAAGTGAGCACGATGAGGTATGCGAGCCTTAGCGAGGATCGAGGACTCAAAAGGGAAACGGATGAACTGACGTTGTCCGCTTGGTTGAACATGGACTTATCGACTGGATTGGAGCGACGCCCTTCGATTGTGTGTGAGTTGAAACTAGAAGACAAGCGACTATTCAGTCAAGGTGAGGGAGGGTCAAGAATTAGGGAATCGATAACGAAGGGTGATAAAAGTGAAATTGGAACGAGACGATAAGGATGAAAAAGTGCAAGGGGGAATAAGAAGGCAGGAAGACCTGAACAGTAGCATCCAAACCCTATCCACCGTGTTCAGGGCGGCAGATAGGCCGCCGTTTATTATCCCCTGCAACGGCCAGAGCATCAAGAAACTGTTTGAAGAGAAATTCGTAGTATTGCGTGGGCAAGATACGGTCAGGTTGCCCAGGCCTAGACTGGAGAACGATTAGGGTTCTCAAACAAAGCCTTCCCTTCAAAAAGCTTACCGCAAGGCATCGGGGTTTTGGCACTGGACTACAGAGGGCCCGTTCTATGAAGGAGTCACCCACACTCCAACCCCCAATCTGAAGGGCCAGGAGACTGAGTTTTTCAGGTCTCTAACCACTAGCCAATCTGGTATGAGTGGCTCGGAAGGTGCAAAGGCATCACCTAGCATAGCGCAATGGATCACTGAGGCATATAAACCATCGTACCACGTTAAGATCTAGTCTCATCGCAATGGCGAGGGGTGTTCATACAGAAACGGAACCTTTGAAATAGCGCGGCAACCGGCAGAGGATGCGCGCTATGGTTACTGAGCGCATGTGAAGGCTTGCTTAGACAACAAGCTGCCATTTGCCGCATTTCGCTCTGATTGTATGTTATAGAGCTACAGCCGTAGAACTGAGCACGTGAATAAGTTGTTGGTCGGATTAGTGCCAAGACAATGAAAGATGTGGAAGAACAGCGCGTGTAAATTGTTTTGCTACAAACTTGGCAAAACTTTTGCAGGGACAGTAGC
Organism: Dicrocoelium dendriticum; assembly: GCA_944474145.2. NCBI lineage: Eukaryota > Metazoa > Platyhelminthes > Trematoda > Plagiorchiida > Dicrocoeliidae > Dicrocoelium > Dicrocoelium dendriticum. The sequence goes on from OX104061.1 coordinate 43,732,902, forward strand.
TTAAGCGAGAGTACAGGGAGGACTGTGTGAGTGGTTTAAGTGTTTTGAACACAGCAGTATGTCGGTCGTTGACGATCCCAAGCATGGATAACCTTACACATCAAGATGACCATGTCGAGAGCTCGTGCTGTGATCCGTGGAAATCGTTGTTTAACTGTTCGAGAAGTTGCTGACTTAGTGGGCATCAGCGTAGGACCATGCCATCAAATTGTAGCGCGTTTGTGGGATGCTGTGTGCAGTAAGAGGCCTGAACTGTGGCGAAATCAGGCTTAGATGTTACATTATGCCAATACGCTTGCTCACGCATCGCCCTTTGTCTGAAGTTATCTAGTAAAACATCACATTCCCGTTGTGCCCCATCCACCGTATTCTCCGGACCTTGACCCTGCGAACTTTCTCCAGTTTCTCAAACTTAAAACCACATTGTAAGGATACCATTTCCATACCATAGAGGGGATTCAAGACAATGCGACAAGAGACCTGAGGGGCATCCCAGAAAATGCGTCTCAAAAGTGTGTTCCAAAAATGGAAACACTGTTGAGAATTGTATAGTGCCAGTAAAGGGGACTAATTTGAGGGGGAAAGTGCTTAAAATGTTGTGCGATGGGCTATAAATAAATAAATGAAAGTTCATTCTCGGCTACGCGAGGCACACTATTAAAGGAATGATCATAGTAATAGTACAATAATTGACTAATAAATGTGCAATAGTATAATAGGATTTTCATATATATGGATTCATAAATGTAGGTATGTAGGAAAGATGTTATAGCAAAATTTCGGTTTCTTTTTGAACACCCCTCGTATACTTAGTAAGGCATGCACCACGCGGCAAAACTATCAGTCGTTATGATCCCATACACGGTACTGTAGCAAAGCAAATGTACTTGTCGAAAGCTAGAGGATAAATCTCCGTCGGGGAAGGAGAACAACAGGACCAGAGGAGTTATTAGGCCCCAGTCAAAACAGACCTGATAAAGAAGCCTGGACTAGAGCAGCTCCGGAAATGGAGTAGCAGTGGCGGTCAAGAGGCCGCAGGCGATTCCAAGTAACCCGCACCACTGATTTTAGTAGCTGCTTAGGTGGGACAATCTGGCACAGCAATAGCACTCCACTTCTTAATAAGGAACGCATGATCGCTTGCTGGACGGTGATTCTTTGAAAACAGTTCAGTTGGACCGTTGTTCCTAGTGGGCTTAGTACCCAGGCCACACAGGCTGAACTGTGATCGATCAATGTGGACACCTACCCGAGACCGAAGTCAGAAAGGTGATCACAATCGTGAGTAGTTTTCGTGCCACTGGTTCGGATTCCGTTGCACCCGTGCTATTTTAAAAGAGTGGTGAGGTCCTTCGTTATTTCTACCTGACCGGTGGAAACAAATACGAAACCGGTCGTGCATCGATCTGGTAAGGTTTTTCTGCTCCACATGCGGCTCCAGTGAACCGACCGAAATTCATATCAGGGTAAATCGCTGTCCGGATAGATATTGCGTGTCATAATCCAGTCAGCACACAATAGATGATGCACAATGGACACAAAACTAAGTCACCTGTTCGCACAGGTATGAAGTAGACAGTCAAAATCAACCAGGGTGAATCGATCATAGTGATAACATGCGAAAAGGGTAGTCACACCGATTGCGGCCGGTGGCCACAGACGAGAGGTGTCTGACTCGCAGTATACTTGGCCCGTGCGCGACTAATGGTGGTACAAAGGCCTACCGATTAGACCTTTCTTCTTTTTTATTTCATACCGAATGAACTAACGCCAAAATTAGTCAAGCTACAGGCGTCAATTCATGTCCACCGATCTATTGCCACACGAGAGTTCCCGAAGAAAAGCAAGTAGATTTATATCCGGGACAGGGCCGTACGGGCTACACAGCTTTGTCTTGCCGCAAATGCAGGTTAGTATCAAGTGTACTCTGTGTTCCGCGGCGTCATGAGTGTCTCGAGTGAGTTGATCGCTGAGTTTTCTTCGACATAGTAGCCCGAAAACGTAATCGCACATTTTACATGCGACAAACGCAGCCCGTTGTTTGCCAATCGCGAAGCGGCACAGTCAATCCTGAACCAATTCTCGTGAATGCTCCCAACATATGGTACGGGCTTCACACTTTCAATGAGCAGTGCGGTTTCGCGACCACCAGTCGCTCACGATCTCTTAAGTTTTAACGGAGAAGTGCTAGAGATGGTTGGTCAACTTACCAACATGAGTAATAATAGGTGATTCACAGTTGAAGTTAGCGCAACTACTAGAAAAGCTCGTAATGCATCCTTCCAACTGTGATATCTTTAGCACCGTGAGCACGGGACAAGACAGAGGGTTGCTATTCTCTAATAAAAGTGATACTTGGTTCAGATGGAAAATACTGCAATGTTTTCGGGTGGGCAAAGCCCAATTTCTGTTTGCTTCAGCCACAGTCCGAGTGATCGAATGACAAAGGTTCACTTCCATGGAAATCGGTCCAAATGGAGATTGCGCGTCGCAATCCATCCACACAACGTGTACTTCAAAACAACTCCCCAATGTGACGTGGCTCCATTGGTACTAGTTGAGGCGCGTTCCAGTCAGTGATCACCAATGCTACGGAGCATTGCTCCGTAGGCACTCCGGCTAATTGGAGCAAATCGATTGTAGTGGCAATATACAAGAAGGGCAGTCGCACAGACTGTTCTAACCACAAGGGTATTAGCCTAATGCCACGATTAACGTTCGTCGCCTTACTGTGGAAGTGGAATCTCGGATTAGGGAACAACAGACAGGTTTCCGCCCAGGACGGGGTTGTATAGACCATGTATTCACTTTGCGGCAGGTGCTAGAGCAGCGCCACGCATACCGCAGACCGACAATAGCTGTGTTCCTCGATTTGAAGCGTGCGTTCGATTCAGTCGATCGATCGATTCTGTTGAAAATACTTGCACGGAAAAGTGTTCCCACGAAATATGTGGACATCTTATGTGCTCTATACTAGAACACTAAAGGCCGCGCCAGGGTCTACGGTGACCTATCGGATAGCTTACCGACTACAAGCAGCGTTCGTCAGGGCTGTCCGATTTCCCCATTTTTGTTCAATTTAATAGTGGATTCTATCATGCAGTGTTCACTTGCGGTACCTCACGATGTAGGCGTTGAAGTGCTGCCTAGTGAAAGGTTAGTTGATCTTGATTATGCGGATGATATTGTCTTGCTTTTCGACGATGATGCGGCGGCCTAATCATCCCTGAATAGTTGGTCTAGAGTGGTCACATTATGTGGTATGCACTTCGCGCCTTCAAAGTGCAAAGTGTTGCTGCAGGACCACCAGCCACTTTATGACCCCTTGACTCTTGCTAACGAGGAACTCGAGGTGGTTGATCAATTCACTTATCTTGACAGCCGCATCGGCAACGATGGGCGCATAGAAACTGACGTCAGCTCACGGATTGGAAAAGCCAGAGCTGACTTCTTGAATCTGCATTATGTTTGGCGACAGAAGGGAGTTCCTCTCCGTCTGAAAGGCCGTGTATACAAGGTCACAGTGAGGGCCGTTCTGCTCTATGGGAATGAAACTTGACCCCTTCGGTCTGAAGATCTGTGGCGCCTTCAAGGCTTTGATCACCGTTGTCTGCCAAGTATTGCTGGTGTCGGATGGCACCGGCGTATCCGCAACGATGATGTGCGTAGGCAAGTACTAGGTTGTGATAATCATGCTAGCTTCCTAGAACTACAAATAGCACTGAATGGGATGCGTTGGCTCAGGCACGTGCTACGTATGTCTGGTCATCACTTACCTAGGAGGGCGTAAGGCTCCAGATGGACAGAAGTTGTCTTGGCAGTGGGAAATGAAGTCACTGATGAGCAAACTCGGTGCCGTCGGTCCGTCTCGCCTTCCGAGCTGGAGTCCACGTGACTCGCCTTGTGCTTGGCTCAAAACTTTACAGGACATGGCTCGCAGTAGACACCAGTGGTGCGTCTGCTGCCGTCTCCTACTCGGATCGCCTGTTTATGTTTGGTGCTGAGTTATCTGCGGGGTAATGGCTGATTATGACGCGGGGCAGTGAAAGCCGCAAGGAAGCTGTCTCGCCGATGCCTCCTTATCTTGGCACGATAGCCAGCTGTTTGTGACGGTATGTTGTCTACACAAGGTGTATTCGCCTTGACCCTGAATGTTTGCTTAGGGCATTAAGGTTTTCAGGTAAGTCCCTCCTTCTCTCCCCTTTTCTTATTCTTTACTTCATAGGTCCTCATGGTTGTGTGGCAGCGAAGCATAAGTTCAAATGGCTGATGTACTGGTGTTGTTGTCTCGGGAAAACGAACAACAGTGAACAACTCGAACAGACTTGGGCACGCATGCCCCCTGACCACTTACTGTAGCTTCACTTGATAACAAAAAGTAAAGACACCTAAGACCAAAACCGGTGCCGTCGGTCTACCTTGCTCTCCAGCCTGTAGTCTAAACGATCCATTTAGTGACAATATTCGCAACTGGCACCAATGGCGCGTTTGTCGCTTTCTTAGTTAGAGAACCCGGTTAAAATGTGCTGACCCATGATAGCCACAAGGCGACCGTTGCGTCAATAACATTTTATTTTCGAAGACGCTGTTTATGGCCGTGCATTGATGACAATTGCAAGTGCATTGCCCCGGAAAGCCTATTAGATGCTAGATTTCGTGCTAGCTCTCTTCTCATCTTTTGAGTAATTTACATTGCTGGAGTCCGCTAAGCTGTATGGTAACAAAGCGTAAGTTTAAATGACTAAAGTACTGTTGCTGATGATACGATGTTTCTCGATTCAATCAAACCAATCTGTAAAAGAGGTTCATTCCAAACCTCAGGTTATGTAAACAAGTGATTTAAAGGAATTTATCGTTGCGGGGCGAAGCGTGTTGCTTCCAGGATGCTGCTCACGCACATCGTTCGTCAGTGCTATGTGAGGTTTCAACTCCGGTCTAGAAGGTTGGCTCGTGGACTGAATCCCAGCGGTCAGTACCCAGGGGGAAAACTGGACACTGCTGAGGCTGGGAAGGCAAGTGATAGGTAGGTACACATTAAGTTAGAAAACAACTTCAAAAATACCAATGGTTTGCAAATGAGTAGCGCCGTCTCCGGTTGATGGAGCTGTACTCAGAGAAGTGAATCTTTTGGTTAGCGCGGAGTGAAGTGCTGTGGTCTACAGACTGAAAGGCCGCGATGCTAGCATAAAGATCAATCGGCACGTTTTGATCGTGATCAACAACAGTACGGAGAATATCGATTCCAAGCCGTACATTGATGTCTGATAAGCAGTAATGCAATTGGCAATGTTCGCAGTAATTCTGGCTACACAAATTGGAAGTGAGTGGCCAGTGAACATAGCTTGTGACATGTCTGAGTCGCGGTCAGTGTGACGGGTAGAAATAGTGAGCAACAACACTGCGTATATAATATATTCCAATGGATTTGAAAAGACAAAAACAGACGCATGCGGTTATACAACAATACAATTAAATAAAGAATATTCAGTGTTTCGGCTTGGGACACACATAATTTATCCATAAACAACTGGGCAGCAATGAGGCAAAGAAGGATACTATCCTCGTCATCAGTGTGAACCAGGTGGCCGAAGATGAGTCCTGACGACACGATCCTCTGGTATGCGTCAGAGATGAAGTAAACCTAACTCTGAGACAGCAGTCAGCGCTGCATGTTGACCGCTCTGGCACAGTACGGAGTTCGAAAGACAGATTAGTAAGGAGATTTGGTGTTTCTAAGAGGATTCATCGCAGCCAGATAGCCAATATACATCAGGTAGATAGATGAGTGTCTCGTTCTACTTGGACTCGTTAGTACAGCGCAGCCTCCGAAAAATGGTGTGTCGGAACCCAGGACGTTATCTTGAGGCGCCAGCGATCTAAGCTACAGCGTTACCAGCTGCGGCGGCAGATCACCATGACTGAGTACTAAATATGATTTAGCGCGTTCATGCTCCAATGTCATCTGTGTTGTGAACGTACAGGGGAACGGGCTGTCCCCTAGGGCCAAGACGTCCTTCACAAGTTGCCACCAACCAGTGGTATGTAAGCAATTACAACTACTACAACTAAATACAACAACAAAAACAACAACAGCAACTACTACTACAGTAAGAACAAGTAATCGCCTTAGTGGCTTTCATGAGTAATGGGGCAGCAACCTTACGCAGACACACCATGAGGAAGCTGCGCTACTAGACGACCAATGGCCGCGCGTGGACTAAGTATATCGCTAGGTCACCCACAACTATGCGGATTCGAACCGGTGACCTCCGGATTACAAGGCAAGCACGCAATTCTTGCGGTTACTGGCTGACAAGCCTCAAACAAGGTCACTGGGATTAAACCCAGCGCCTAAGCCAATAACGGAACGGCATGACGCTGGCCGCAACCAACCTGTGGAGAGTCAGAACGACAAGGCATATTTAGACAGAAACGCAATACACACATGACCATGATAAACGCGTTAGCGCCGGTGGTCTTATCTCCTATTGGGTAGCAACTGCTTAGCTTGAAGCGGTCGGTTGCAACCCTGTGAGCGATAAATGTGTTCCGACACCGACAGAGATAAGTCGTGTTCCACAACAACAGAGTTGAACTTATAACCTATTGATTTCCGCAGCCGAGTTTTGAAAGAATAGGGGTGGTGGTTTATTCCCCAGTTTTTAGAAAAATATTATGGTTTAGCTGACTTTTACCCGTTGATATGGGTGATATCAGTCGTACTAGGGTCAGTGAGAATATGCTACTACGAAGGCATGCAAACTGGTGAGCCAGGTCAAATTCCAGTCTCATCGCGATGGTCATGCTGAAGTTCAGTCTTGCGATTAAAACCTAGAAGTTGTTGGCTCTCTATGTGGTTTGGAGCAAACCACAAGGCAAGAGAAGCAGTATGAGTATGCAGTGAGAATAGGAGCCATCATAACGGCACTAACCTGCGCATATATGATCATCCAGTGGCTTGACGGACTACTACATCGTGGCGCCAGCTGGGTGATTCGGGTTTACTGCGATTCACACAGTGGTTCGGTGGCGGTGTTCCAGTATGTGGTGGGTATATGTCTGGCAAGAGGTACAAATGTCTGTTTAACAAGATTGCGATATGGCGGATGTGACTATTCAACAAATAAAGCTACTGCCCCTTCCTTCATGCCGGTGCAACGGATGGTGACAAAAGGAAATTATTGGACCCCGTTTGGTAAATCACCAAATCAAAAGCATATGAACCGAGTAATCAGTCAGCGGTTCCAAGTAGGCAAGATTCCCTGGCATAATCCATTGACCCAGAGTAAGCAATTAAATCAAAGGCCCGGGATGATGCGCCTTAATCCAAATCCATGCATCAGTTTGGGCAATCGGATTACAGCGAGCTCTGTGATAGTACTATGGACGGTGCTGTAATATATTCAGCTTCCTTTTCACGAATCCATACTCCGTTTTGATGTTCGAAATTTGTGGTGGCTCCCAGTTTAATTTCCCAGATGACCGCTTATATTTTTTATTTAGCTGTTTCTATTGGAAACATTTTGAAGCCGTACCTTTCCTACCTTGATAACACCATTATTTTATTTCTTCACTAAACCCATTATGAACTAAAAGCCCTAATCAGGTTGAAAACAACCGATGGATTCAGATTGAACGTCAGCGAGAGAACGAAATAGTGAGTTGACCAATAAAGTCTCGTTTCCGTCTTCTGATAAGACAGTGCGTTTACTTCGATGGGACAACAGTTCATAGAGGCAGGCAACGAGAACCCTACTTTCAGAACCTGCGCCCAGTACATTCGATGTCCACATACCTGAACATCATTAACGTGTAAGAGTGTTAAGTCACATAACGGCATACATATTAATATCCATATGATGAAGAGACTCTGTAAAGTGACATCATTTGTGGTAAACAGCTGCATACCTATTGATCTTTACATAAGTAAGAACAGTCTCTTGTCACCAACACCAGTTAGCGGAAGGTAATAAACACACTACAGCTAATGTGCCGCAACACAAAGAGTTAGATGTGTGGAAAAAATACATTACAAATACGTAAAACCAAGAATGCAATATGATTGTGTGTTGTGGTTTTCTAGGAATCGCGAACGTGTCTGTGACAAGCCCAAACGCTCGACACAAAATAACGGTTAAAAGACGTCGAGAAGTAACACTTTCTTCCGAAAAGACTAGATGAGGTACATAGGATGCCATTTCACTGACATCACTGGCAAATGACCTTGAAAAAGTCAATATCCTAAAATGTCATTGGTTGAGCCGGAGTAACAACTATGAGACAAGCTAATCAGCTTCGAGTTGGACGCTGTATCCAACCGATTTCGCTAGGGTCTGTGCTCTCTAACAATCATTTTAAGGAGCACGTATGAAAGGTGGTTGGACGGGGAGGACAAGCGGAAGGAGGAAGGACAAAGAAACTCAACACAAACACCACTGAGGTCGGCTCCTAGCCATGTCAACAAGTGTTTCCGACCAAAGGTGCTCGTCGTCCTCGGGCAGTCAGGAGATACAAACCGAAGCTAACTTCTAAGTAAGAGTCATCCTGCCTCTTGACCGAATCATCGCTTGGCGTCCCATCCTCTTCTTTCGTGCACACCCCAGTCGCATAAACAACGCACGACACGACAGTCGGTGTGCTGGTATGCGCAACATGTGGCCCAGAAATCTGAGCCTGATGCGTGTGATAACGGTGCTGAGTGGTTCACTCGTTCTTGCACCAAATACGCGAAGCAGAACAGGCTCATTTTGCTCACCAGACATGGACCAAACTTCGAAGACATCGATGGGTGAACGTAACAAGTGTCTTTAGGTCTGTCAATCTGATGGGCCAGGTTTTGCACTCGTACAGGATGGTGAAACAGACAGCCGCATTATAAATTCCGCCATTCGGGGCGAGAATGATGTTATGCCGGCGGCACAGGTGGCGGACATTGGCGAAAGCGCCTCGAGCTTTTGCTATACGGCTTGTGACCTCATCTTTGATCCCACGGGAGCTACATAAGTGCCAAGATACTACAATTTCGGGACGACATCTAGCTGAGCACCGCCAAGGGTCAGCGCAGGTGTGGGTCTCTGCCCACCCACCCACATTGCAATGCGATAGCCAAGCATCTTGGCTGACTGTCAAGAAGATGTCCCAAATCATGAATTTTCCTTTATGTACTACTGTTTAATGCACAGACACAAACCATGGATGTGTGATAGCGAGGAGATATACCCATAATACCTTCAATGGGGATCGCACCGCCAAATCCAAATGGAAGAGTATGAGGTTGACGCTAGTTGCCCGTGGGTTTAATTGTTTAGCTATCAACAAGAAATCAGAAATAACCACATATGCGATTGAGATTACCCCGATTATAGACTGCTATTCAAGTAGCACAGTGTACGTTGGATGGAGAGTGTGCATGACTTCATGGATGCCTGTATCCGTCAGTTTGAGGCTAAATGAACTAGGGGGTTAGCGGTCATGGGTTCGATCCCCAGTAGGGGACCGAGGGAACGCGCACCACTGACGAGTCTCAACAGGGCGAAACGCTTCTGGTTTTCCGGATTGTGGTTGAGCTATGTAGCTTGTGAGCTGCTGGGATGAATACATTAAAATTACAACCAAAATCCTCCTACTCATAAGTAAAATGAAAAGTGCTTGCAAGCGCCGGGATGAAGAGGTGTACTTCATATAAAAATAGCTCGAAATGGGAAACGGATTATTCACGTGGAAAAGTTGTTTTTGATGAAGATGAAACAAGAATACTCACAAATACAGATGAAGGATGGTGAATCAATGAGCAACAAGTGGCTCAATCACGTGGCCACCAGACTAGGTTCGGGCGTCGTTCGACAAATGCTTTCCAAATGCGAAAGGAGATACAGAAGTTTAGTTGGCGCAGTTTACACGGGGTAAAATAACAACCGTAAGATAAAACCGTCTAGAGATGAGTAATATAGACTAGAGTCAACAAGGCAAAGTGGAAAAACATGAGCGGCTAGATGGAGTGATTGGGTGGATGACACAGCTGTTGGAACAATGGATAAGACCGCAAAAAGTTATGGGGATGTGACCCGGCTGATGGAATAATGTAAATGAGTTGAGCAAGCTGCAGATGATCACCATCCAATGCAAATAGAGCAGATAAATCTCACAAAATGTAGATTGTCAGACACAGCCTCAGGAGTGGGGTACACACCTCTTCTGGAGATGTAAATGAGAATAAGCGAGTCGCATATGTATCAAGCAACAGGTGCGCACTCCTCCGACGGAAGGTCGACGTGGTTGATTTGCCGAGATGCCGCAGCGGTAGCATCAGCGGTATGTTTCCGGCGTAGTCGACGAGCGCGACGGCGGCGAATTCGCTGTATGATGATTGGAAACACAACTACACCGGAGAGGACGAGGCCGATTCCGGATACGATGAAAGCCCAATTATGCGAATGGGTAGCATCGATAATGTAGCCTGTGGTAAGAAACACACAGTATGGAATGAATAAATAGGTACTCGGGAAAATGGGTTGGAATTTACTGTTGATGCTAAGTTGTCAAAAACGTGCGCAACCAATGTTATGTACTACACCAGATGTCTGTTGGCAGCATTCCGTGTGCAACTCGGGAAGGATTGCCTAGATGTCTGTTCAACGAGATCAGCATAGACCGATAATTTGTGCTATGACGATCAACAGTAGAAATATTTGATAAGAAGCAGAGAGAGTTAAAACATTAGGTACGCTCAGGTATGGGGCAATATCACTTCAACAGCCAATAGACAGATGGGAAGAAAGTGAGCGGAAATCATTAGCACAGGCTCAGTTCAGAAGACTGGGTACGTTTCGAGTGGGTTAGCCAATAAGTATGTCACCGTTTTGGAAGGCCGAGTGCGACGCAGCATATATGCCAATGAATTGCGAAATGCGGCGTTACACATTGCTTGACGACAGGGTCCCAGTGGTCCTCAAACAATGGCCCAACACGGAAACGTCAAACCAAAGCGTGGAAGATGTAACTTCTTCACAAAGCATGATATGGCGCTGATTCAGCAGAAACAGCTCGGAGTAGTATCTTATACCGTAATGCCGACGGACCTGCGAGGACATGTTCAAAGGGCACTGGTCGATCAAGTCTCCTGGAAACTAACTTTATTTTTGCAGGATCCAGGAAAAGCCATAATTAGCACCAAAACAGTACTGAACCTGCAGTGCTGGATCTCAGCGATATTTCCACAAACATAGAAGAAAGAGGTGCTTATCTGATTCTCCAAACAAACGGCACCGATCGGACCCTGATATAACCCATATTACAATAATCATAATTCAACAGTTCAAAGCTGAATTTAGGGAGCACGCTGTGTGGTTGTGTTGCGACTCGCAACCTTTATTGAGACCTCGGCTCACTTTGAGGTAAACTTCGGTCATTCCGATCTCAAGGACCGTATCCTGCATGGATATATTTGGGTGTTGCTCTTCCCAACCCAGGTGTGCCAGGGTCGGGAAGAGCAACACCCAAATATAATTCAACAGTGTTAAGAAGCGCATTCCAAAGAATGTTGTTAATAAGGCCCTTGCTGGCATGCTTGTTTTCCACCACAGTTTAAAAACATGATCGCACACATGCTGAGCTACAGTTTGACAAGATTATCTGTGACGCCACTTAAAGAGGATATTCTCCAAGTCAAGTCAGGAATGCGCGTTCTTACGCACCCAGAAGTGGAATAAACCAATAGGTTTCAAGGTTTTATTTCTTGATAGAGGTGTATTGTAGGATACACCAACGATCGACCATGCGTCGCTGATCAATGCGATCGAACGCCAAGGATAATGAAGTGGTGCATCCGATAGAAGCAAACTGCGCATGCATGTAAAATGAGAGTAATGTGAGCGTAGATAACTAAACGGATATATAAGCTACGCAATAAATAGATAAAAAGATCGATTAACGATTAAAACAAAACTGCTGCGGCAATATTCATTCAATAGACACAATGAAAATAAGTACAAACAATGTCTACCGATCATCAAAAATGACGCAGAATATTTGGTGTGGCTAGAGTACAATAAATCGGACAACGACACATCTAATCGAAAACTCAACTGCTAATACTTCCTAAAAATCATCAACTGCCCGATTTAGCTTCTAATACAATCAGATGATGGAAGCTTAACAACGGATGTCGCGGCCAATGGAACAAACCATGTCCTCCGCACGTTGGAAGCCCTCAAGAAAATCAAAATGTACAATGAATAAAAGCAGTCGCTTGACAAATCCCGCAGGTTGGTAGGGATAAAACCTCGATATCAAAAGACATACGTTGTCTTTTTGAGGATCTATCGAACAAATGCACCGCTTAATAACAGTAGTGTCAAATTAGAATTGGGTGCAAGCAAACAAGACGACAGGGAGGCAGTTATAGCTGATGAAATCCGTGAGAAAATTAATATCACAAATACGCACTCATGTATCGCCCCCTTAAGTTTGCGTAACACATAAATCCGGCTTGAAGGCATAATAAATTCCAAAGTAGCACAGTTCAGGCAACAAAGCGATGGAGGCCAAGGGCAAAAACTATTCGTTTTTCGAAAATATTCAGGGTGGGAGAGAGTTTGGGAGAAAGTTCCAGGGTTTGCAAAGCCGAAGAAAAAAATAATACCGCCGGCATTCCAGGCGGCTATCCTGTACACCCAATTCCAGACAGTTACCTCTGAAATTGGTCTTATGACTGAGTTCCAGCAACTGACGATATGCGAGATTGGAGTCACCCAATATTTGGTAAACTTGTATGAGATCGTTGCGCAGCCTTCGGTAGCGTCCACCGTAAATTCCAAGTGACTTCAACCTTTGCGGATAGGACAGATTTCGTAGACCCTTGACTTTCTTTGTAGCCTTGCGTTGTGGTTTCTCTAGCACCTCGAGGTCGCGCTTACCCCAAGGTTGCCAAACTTGGATGGCGTATTCAACGTGAGGGCGCACGTAGGCGTTGGGCATCATCGGGAAGATGGATGGGTTGAAATTTCCGAATGCCCTTCATAGCAGACCGAGATGTTGGTTGCCTTTTTTCGCAGCTTTCTCAGAATGTTATGAACATTTAAGGTCATTTTAAATGAGCACATTAAGGTCGCGTTCCTGGGAAGTGGTTTGCAATATTTGTGACCCAAGCCAATACATGTAGTCATGCCTATGGCGTAATTGGACAACACGACATTTGTCTACATTGAATGGTGGAGTATTTTGAACTGACCAGCTCGGAATCGTGTTGAGGTCGCGCTGAGGAACATCGTGGCCATCCAGTTCCCCGATCGTTCGCCATATCTTGATATCATCAGCGAAGATCGTTTAGGAAGACCAAGAATAAGGGAGAGCCTAGGGGGACACCGCACTCCACCACAATTGCATCGCATGGGAATTCTCGCACTCTCAACTCCAACCGAGGTGCGTGCAGAAATTGCCCATCATCAATAGCATAGATCTGAGGTTTATGGAGGAGAATTCGGTGATCTAAGCGATCAAACGCTTTTGAGAAGTCCAGATAGATGACATTGACACCTGCTCCACTATCAACTGCTTCAGTCCAGCTATTGCGTGCAATTAGCAAACATGGCGGCGACCGATCAACTCCCGTGGCCAAGTGGGCAACGACGAACGCATAAGCGTAGGGCGGTGAGTTCCATCCCGGGGGGGGGTGAAACAGCCGTCCAGTGCTCTAGGGTGTGTACAGTGGATGTCTGATTAAATGCGGCCGTGGCGAACCTCACTGGGAAATGCAATCAAAATCTCGCCCTGTAGCACTCACTAAAAATAACATTTTCACCGAGAGGTACTTTGCAGAGATAGCTTAGCTAGAATAGGGACTGATGATCATATTGCAAATGATCATACCCATTCCGTAAATCGGCCATATTCAGCATGTGTCGAGGGCAGGGAACACACTGGAGAGTGAGGCCACTGGATTTGTATTTGACACAGCAAATGCAAACATTGAAGAGGTAGCAGTAATTAGATGACCCAGTGAGTAAACGAGGAAGTTGAACCGCGGTGTAAGGGTGGTTGCTTCAGAGTGCCGTCTTATAGGCCAGCTATCAAAGTTCGAGTTGCCAAACCACACGAGCTGGCATGAGAAAATAAGAGTTGCTGAGCGAAATGAACACAAGTAATTGAATGAAAAGGTAACAAAGGCACATCGTCGGGCCGAAGGAAGAATAAACGTGTGACAGCTACCGAATACTCAAGTATTCCCGAAGGATGGCGATTCATACAAGTGAAGCGGGGGTTCCGAAGATACTCGGTCACGGAAATGGCAAGTAACAGCACGGTCCCATCTCCGATCATCGTTTCCATTCGTTATATTTATACAACACACTCATACTGTGATTTGTGTGATCAAGAGTAATTTCGATAAGCAATACGCATCGATGTAATTAGTCGGGAAGTATGTCAGAGGTGTGGACTGAAACAGCGCATATTGTACAGGTACAGGAAACGATGCAAAGCTACTAGCCACATTGCCAAGATCAACCGGTAGGCCTGACTACTGTCCTTGTGTTGCTCGCCGCGATTAGCGACGCATTGTTGGTTATTCTGCAGCAGAGTTGTCAGGATACCTTTCGGTGGATTTATCGGCAAATTGGAATACTTTTAAGGTGACTTCGGTATCATTCAGTTCTACTACTGCTTCTGTAATCTTTATATCATAATTTGTGAGGTACGTTTCCGCAGATTTTGTAGTTCAGTCTTGTGATATCTGCCTTACCACCTTACGCCACTTTTAGGCCATTTTGCCAAAGTGAAAAAAACATCTTGTGGTTCCTATTCGAAACTTGTTGGACAGACGGTAAATGCCCTCGCTTGCATTGACTGCGGTGCTGGATGTAATATTTCGTGTGTTGGATTACCTGCGAACTCCTATTGTCTATTGCGTTCCATTTAACATGATTTCATCCAAACTTTGTTAATGATTGTCATAGTCGAAAGTAGCCAGAGAAAGGCATAACGTCTACCGAGACAGATCCCGCCAAAAATGTTTGGCTGTGAGTGGTTTCAGATAAATTGTTACGCAAACTACCCTAGATTACATCTGAGATTCAGCGTAGCCCTCTTCATATGCTCCTCCTTCTGACAATTCATCGCCATCCTAATGTTCCCAGAAACATGACAGCAACTGAGGCAAATGATCCAATGACTTTACTAGCTCTAGAGACATATGAATTTCCAATGGTTGAAGAGCTATAGAAAACTCAAGGAGGGAAGAAGCTGTGAAACGAAGAGAACCCTCCCGCCACTGATTGAAAACAGGCTAGGTTAAGCAAGGCTTAAGGCGACCTTCCTCCTGCATGAACCTCTTCGAATGATAAGAGGCAATCAAATCTGATGATTTTTCACACGTCTGTGGCCAACGATCCAAGTCATCAGGCACGCTATGATTTATGATCATGACGTTGAGTTTTTACAGAGCATAGGCGGGTGAGGGCGGAGTGAAAGTGAGGCAAGTCATCTGCCTCGGCAAATACCCTGCTGAGACGGACCAACCCATACGGGTAAGTTTTGCTGACGACGCCAGCTCGAAGTTAATACTATCTCGGTTGAGTAGCCGGCTGAGTCGGCCGTTGGCCGAGTGGTATGCGCGTCTGGTTTGCAACCATAGTCACCGCTTCGAACCTGCGTAGGGGCGGGCACCTTCGCAGTATACTCAGCCCACGCGCGACTGGTGGTGGTCGAGTGGCAGCGAAGCGCCGTTACGGCGTACAGCTGGCAATTAATTGTTATTAGTAGTAGTAGTAGTAGACTCAGGGGTGGGAGAGTGCAGGCTCGTTCGGGTATGGATTCACCTGACAGAGAACGCCTCAAGGGTACCGTCACCGAGGAAAAGCGGTGAATTGGTGAGGGAGAAACAAACCTGCGTATTGGAAACTTTCGGGTGGTCAGAACACGAACGCGAATACGTATAAATCGATCGTTTACTCTTCTGGCGCGTGCGGTAGTTCTTACCGCAGCCTGCGCGTACCCTTTACCAACGTCTGCAGTCTTATAAACAAGCACGAGGAACTGTGTGACTTTGTTGCTTTCGAGCTAACAGATGTAATGGGACGCAGAGACGTAATTGAACGATGAGTTACTCACTCAGGAAGTTGACCTTAGTGGTTGTTTGTGCTTCCACTGTGATAGGATGTCGAGTGCCCGCGGTGGCGTCTTGCTCTACATCGGGTCTGCTCTGCGTGGGAGACTTGTAAGCGCTCACCGAAGCGAAGATAACCTAGGTGAAGAGTTGTGGTTCTCAACCCACGTCAGACGCGGACAGTTACTCGTGGATGCATTTTATCACAGTGCCTTGAGACAATGTCTGAATTAGTTGCCGAATCTCCGGGACCACATCAGTTGCTCTCATTTTCTCTACATAGGCGATTACAATTGTCTTCTAATTTACTGGCCTAAAGGTTAACTTATCGCCGGATATTGTGAGGTCGAAGCAAAGTTCGCTGAAATGGTAATGAAAACTGGGGCAGCACGACACATCTGCCAACCGACGTGCATAACACCGCGCTCAACTCTATGGTGTTTAAATTTGATGTTAACCAGTTGTGAACAACAAGTTTTTGACACTCGGATGCTGGGGTCTCAGACCGCAAGCGACCACCCAGTCTTTATCGGTAATATGAAGCTGCCGCCGCAGGAAGCCCACACACCGCAGCCAGCTTATAACTACTAGAAGACGGATTTCCATGACCTGACTCGAGCAGCGGGCCAAGTGGATTGGTCTCTGCCGCAACCTGCATCTGTTGAAGCATGCTGGTCAGGACGGAGTAAACTCACTGTGCAACCGATTTGTGCCGCACAAGTGTCGAACTGGTCAAGCCACATTAGTTTGACAAGTAATATGACAATCTGGATCGGTGGCGGAGTAGAATGTGGGACGAATGATTGATCTTTGGTTCGGACGACGACTATGAGGTGTATAAAAAGCAGCGATATATCTGCAACGGTGTGAAAACGAGCAAGCACCAACATTCCGAAGAGCAGTCTGTAACCGTCGCAATGGCTGCCCGAAAAAATCTTTGCATACGGAAAGTGGCGCCTGAGGAAAACAAGTAATCTTCCAGTGATAGAAGTCGCGAAAGAACAGCCTTTAATCGCCAGCACTTATTGTGCGCCAGTGTTGTCGGTGCACTTCTCTTCCGTATTTGCACCGAGTTAGGCGTGCACCGACATTACCGAACTCGGTCTGGATTGTGACGTGGAAAAGATGCGTCAACTACTTTCCAAACTTGACAACGCCAATCCTGCTGGGCCTAACGTTGATTCCTAAGTGTTTATCGGACATCATCTGGCCTGTTGTGACTGACCTGTTCAACAAGTCGCTGCCGAAGGTACGTTGCCGACTGATTGTAAATGCCCGTTGAAAAGGCCGATCACGAAAGGCGATGAACATAGCAAAGCAATTTATTTGACACCTATTTTTGACAAGTTTGCAGAGAAGACTGTGAAGAAGAGTTTGCTGAAGTTGTTTCGGTCAAAAGATCTCACGCCCGCACAGTACGGTTTCATGCCAGGCCGTTAATGCATTAGCAACTTGCTCGTGACGAGGCATGAGTGGTTGAACGTAGTGAACCAGGGGAAGTCTGTCGATAAGTATAAAAATAAACTTGTTCTCCGCAAAGCGATACCGACTGGTATCCTTCGATCAGTGGCGTACCCCAAGGAATGGTGCTGGGGTCTACTGCGTTCCTGATTTATACCAAAGATCTACCCCAGCTTCGTCGGTCATCGTGTGCTCTATTTGCAGACGACCCAAAGATGTGGGGAGAGACAAGCACTTCAGACGACTGCGGCCTAATTCAGCAGGACCTCAAGGAAGCGGCGGAGCCTTCAAATTTGGCCGTGCTCTACATTCTCCTCCTTCATGGAATTATTGACACACAGGCTTTCGACGACATTTCCTAAATACTTATTGTTTTATTCATTTACTGTTCATTTCTGCAATCAGTACCATGATAGCCTATACCCGCGATGTTCCGAAGTCGTTATGTGTTTCCGCGTAAGTCGAGAACGACAATCGATCTATCAGGAATAAAGCAAGAAGAATCTAAAAAACGGGATAAATCTATAAAAAAGCATCGTGTGGGGTAGGAAGTTGCTCTGAGGAAGAAAAACTTGAAAAGCATGAGTGTACCCACTTTCCTAATCGCTAATGCCCGTTCGCTGCCGGGAAAATGGAGGGTCTTAAGAGCAGTAGTAATTCTCGTGAATACACACAAGTTGGAATCATTATGCTGCAAGAGACATGACACGATAAAGATGTTGAAGACGCCGTTGTTGTAATTGACCGTTTTATTTATTTTCGTGATGTTTGTCCATGCACCTATCGGAAGTGTGGCGGCGGTATCCTAACATTTATAACCGTTACTTTGTGTCTAACAGTGAAAAGTCGTTTCTGCTACTCGTCACAACGTAGCAACTGCTTGGCCCACAGTGTAAATCAAAACATCTGAATGGGTACCGCACAATATTACTGGCCAATAGCTATATATCCCCCAGTTGTCAGAAGCAGACAAAGTTTATGGTGCTTTTATGGTTGCTGTTATTGGAAAAATCGACCACTGTGTATACTTGCGGGTGCTTCCAATAGTTTTGATGCCACATTCCTTACAACTCTTGGGCTATTGAATATTGTAAAATATTCCATCACATTAGAGTCAACCTTGGATTTAGTATTTGTCAATAAGATAGTTATTTTCGGTCTGCAATCGGGCAGCACTTGGCAGTTCACATCATTCTAGTCAAGTTAATCCCTGTTATCTACAGTAAGGCGAACCACAAAAATGTCACTCACCGCGATGATCGTAGATGAAAATGAAGACAATTCCTGCCTTCAAACGCGGTGCGGCTAAAAGAAGTGGTTAATCGCACAAACTACAGTCTGTGTTTCGGCCCAGTTGTATCAACGTACTGTGAGGAAGTGATAAGTAATCTGAACTTATGCTGTGATCTCTGCAGTCATCTTCATCCGTGCTGATCAGTTCTCTTCACTCCTTCTCAAGCAGCCTCGTAGACTCAAGGAAAGAGCTTGCAAAATCAAAGATCGTGCGTCACTGAAGTCCCTTTCTGCTCGTGTAAAGGAAGAATTGCATTTCCTCAAGCATGTCTATGTCCAGACAATTCCGGGAAACAATAGTTGTCATGAGGTTGGACGGATGATGAAACAGCTCATCGGTCACCCATCAAAGCACAAATTCTGATGTGGACTCTGAAGAATTAAATCGTAACTTCTGCTATATTAGAAGTGATTTGTTCTCTGACTCATCAGCTGCACCGATTCAGTGGTCTACGGACTCACTGCCTCCTGTCGACGTCGCATTACTGCACAACGCATGCGGAGCTAACAAGTTGTCGTCCTGAAGCAGTGTTCTGATTCCTTTGCTCGACCATAGGCCGGTACCGAAAAAAAGGGTAAATATCGGCCTACTGCATCCACACAGATGGTTTCAAAGGTTTTGAGAAAATCATCTTTGCAAAAATACTGGTCCGGTCCCGTTTGGATGACACATTACAGTTTACGTAGAGAAGTTCGAGATCCACACAAGATGCAGTGGCTTGTCTAATGCATTCAGTCTTGTCGTCGTTAGACAGTAAAAGCAAAGCCACACGTATTTGCTTCCTCGATTACAGCAACCCCGGTTGTATGAACCTACAGGCGTCTGGTATTCAACCTTCCCTAGTGTATTTGTTAAAGGATTATTTGGCCAAATGTACTCAGCTCACAAGGTCGGGAAGCAAAAGCTCCTCACCACTTCATACAACATGGCGGAACGGGCTGAGGCTTCATTGCCCATAATGCATGTAGAAAACAGCCTTTATAAAACATTTGTTAAACAGGTGATGACTTACATGTTATCTTGCTACACCGGTACACAGCCAGTTGGAGCATGAAAGTGAGGGAGAAACCCATGGAGGGATTACCCCCGTAAGGAAGCATGTCCCCTGAGGACGGTCCCCCTGATTGGCCGTATTACTTTAATTGAATTTTTGGCTAAATCTGCATTTGTTTTGCTCCCATTTTTCAATCACTCCGATAATTTCAGACTGCCATTCAGTTCAAAACCTTATTTGGGATTCGTTATACAAAACAGGCATAATAAACTATCTTAGGCGATCTCCTTGTACAGATTGACCAGGTCATTCCGTTGGAGAGTGCCTCGCACCGTCGAGAAATAAATCGTTTATTTATTTACATTGCCACGATTCTTGTTCCTTACTTACGTTAGATCTATACCGGTCCCAGAGGAAACGATTCTGTTAAAATATGCGGATGACGTCATCATTGTCGTGAAACAGCAGACCTCCTCAACCGAGTTGCAAAGTTGTTTAGACGAATTAATGCAGTGGTCAAACTCCCGCTGCTTGATGTTGAAAGCCCTCAAGTGCAATGATATTTAGTTTTCACTTCATAAAGCATCCCGTTACCAAGACCTTGTCACGGAATGTCCCAAACTTCAGACTGTGTACCATACGATTTGATTATGAAGTGTATCACTGTGTGCATTCTACCACACTAGACTTGGTGCTCTCCTGTGACTTTTCCAGGCCAACTGTGTAAGCATTTCAAGCAGGCACTGAGGCACCTGTTTTGCTGCAGTAGTATCCCAAAACCAACTTTAACAAAAATAACAATTGTATCGACGCACGTAAATTCATACATTAAAGTTGCCTTAAAAATACCGACGATAGCCACCCGGCATCACACTGCACTTTCCATTTGCATATCTACCTAGTCGACCAGACAAAAGTACAGAGCAATATATGTGCCTGCAAGGAAGCTTACGGTTCGTCGGACATTCCCCATTTAGCCAGATTTCCTTTCGACCAACACACTAGTGTCTAGTAAATTCTGCCAATGAGGTTGTTTCTTGTTGAGCACTTTTACTGTTGTTCTGTCGCTTCTGAATTGCTGTTTTTGTAATGTCGATCGCATGTGTGTCAATGCTGAAAATTCTTGACTTGAAGTGACTTCCCATGTGGTCTGAAGAAGTCCGCATCCCGGTCAATCCCTCTAAGTGGGCATTCATGAGCATAGGCAAGGATAGTGACTGTCGAACTTACACTCTCGACGATCAACTGCTACATTCCATACCTTCCGTGAAGGACCTGGGCGCACTCACATACTACGATTTACAGTCCGTGAACGAACAGACCACACCCGACCTGACTGCGCATGCTCTGGGCGCACAAACGCAGCTTATGCAGTTGATTTGAAGATATTGCCACTCGCCTCTTCTCCTACATCCTCCGACCAATGCTAGAGTATGGCTCGCCCGAGGAGAGGCGCAGAAGATTGAATGCGTCCAACATGTCGCTACCAGGCTCATCTTCAGTTTACGGGATTACAGTATGAAGACAGGTGCGAGAGACTGGGACTATACACCCCAGGCTATCGTCGGGTTGGAGTCGATCTCAACATGACCTACATCCAGGTGACTTCACCATACATGGGCCACTGCTCCGATTGCGAACACCTTGCAGCACATGCGAACACCAGTACAAGTTTGTGACTCCAGCTATGAAGCGAGTTCCCCATGCTCTGTAGTAAATGTCTGGGACAATTTGTTGGAGTATAACATCGTGGAAGAAAACTCAGTGCAGCAGTTCAAAATATCGCTTGATGTGCATTTCTGCAAAGGTAGATTACGAAAACGAATAACAACTGATATCTCATATCCGTGAGTCACAATTTATTGCGAGTTACACGTATTTTTACGATATCACGGGAGAACCTGAAGGACGATTATCGTATTGACAGATCAGATAGCTTTCTGATCATATTTTGATGGGATTGTGCGTATTCAAATTTCCGCTTGTTCCCATACTACGATATTCAACATTTAGGGTTAGGCGCACACACGCATAAGTAGATAGATGACCTGCTGAATACTTCAACGCTAGACGGATATCATGCTATTGGTGTAAAGAGTAGTCCCTGTGGCCTAACGGCTCTGCACACCTGTCCCCTGTGAAATCGACGATCAGCCATATGCATTTGTGGTCAAGGCAAGAACGGATACGTGAGTCTAGGAAGCGCGAGCCACCAACCCTCCGGTGACTGGAACGACAAAAGCGATAAAACTGATTGGGTAGGCAAACTGAATCGATGTATGCAAGCCTGGTTTGGACACAAATGAGACACACAGAGTAAAATACACCATAGGATAGGCCGTACTGTCGGAAGAGAGAATGAGACACGCATGAATGTGAACTGGAAATAAGTTCGTCAGACTAGATTTATCCCGCGTGATCTACTCCAAAATCAGCAAGATTGGGGGGGGGGGGAAGTGGAGAACAAGGAAAGTGACTGCTTCGTTTTGGTGCGGTGTATACTTGGAACAAACACCGCTGTTGCTCTGATCGACGTAGGGAATCAGACACAACCAAACACTACACAACATTAGAGATAAACGGATGTGAATACACAAGGGCAGACATTCCAGCAGAACTCAACTCGTCTAATTTCGCCAACCTCTTGCTGCCTAAATCACACAAAGTGGTGGCAGCATTATAGAAAGGTACGCGGATGCAAGCAGAAGTGCATACATTACACCAAAAACCTCCAAGTGGCCTATATAAAGCTCGTCAGTGTATACCAAAGGTGTGCATAGTCAACACAGACTCAAATATGCGGTGAAATTCAGTCACGGTAAAAGCAGTGCTCGATACGTGGTCTGCTGGCTGTAAACCGAAATCGGGAGGTGTTATTCGAGCGTATAATAAGAATAGGGTCCAATGTGCTCATGTGACCGTGGTAGCTTACTTGATGGCATGTAGGTTAGCGTTGTAATGTTGGTCCAACGAGTTAAGCGCTTTGCTATGAAGAAATGCGGCACAATAGCCGAGGTGTTTCTTACTTTCAGCTAACATGTAATAATGATGAAGATGAAGAATTGCAAATGGTTATGAATCAAGCACACAGCAGAAATAGCCGGTCGCTCCTCGGCACAGACCGTATCACGGAGGATAACTGTGTGTAAAACTACTCCTTCGTGTTATTAGGATAACACACAGTGCGACCATACCTGCTACTACAGGTGGCAAAATTACCTTTTCTAAGTCGTAAGCAGAGCCATCAGTCATGCGCTGATGCCAGTCAGCTTTCCCACCAGCTGTCCATGCAAACGGTCGAATATTACAAAGCCAACCCATGTTCACGCGGTGTTGAGGTGGCGATTCCTACCTAGTGTAACCAGCACCAGCCTCATACAGGTTGCGTTGACCAGCCAGCCGAGTCTCGCTAAGTACAGCAATGTCAATCCCGTAGCGCGCGAGTTCCATTGCGACCAGTAGCGTGCATTGAACGGGATGCTCACTCATGTTCCGGCCGAATCGTGTGCAGCCGGCTGGTAGCTTACCGGAACGATGCCCATCCGTTACCTGTAGCTCAGCCAGCTTGCATCAGTTGCCTTTTTTCTCCTTTTTTCTATGTATTGCGGCACAGTAGCTGAGGTGTTCCCCACCTCTAACTAACGTATATGATGATAATGAATCGTGTGCACAAGTTTCTGCAACCGATGTAGAGGGTTTTGTGCAGTGACATACGATTGCGGTGGTGGGCAATCGCATGCGTGGTCACTTGCATTGAAGGAAGCAGTGGGTTGGGTGAAATGGGGGTGGGCAGGGGATGATGAAAGAGGGTACACGTCAGCGGCAGCATGTTTCCGCCTACCTACCCCACTGTATGCATCAGATAAAGCGAACCTTTCGGCTCCGCTACCGCTGAAGGATGAACGATGCACCATACATGAACAGTATTTGGGCATTCCATGGTTTGGGTATGGATCGGTGTACTGCCAGGGATTCCACACGTGATTGGAGAATGACTCGGATATTCAAGCAAAACCTTCGTTAAACTGTACACGCGAAAGGCAGCGGGCTGTGCGCCATGAGCCAGTGAACCGACTCACGAGAAATTGTGTTCCGGCTCTTAGCAACAAAAAGGGTGTAACCCAACACCCATCCAGTGATCGCCACAGGAGACATCCAAGACATGAGTCCACGGCATAACATTGGCAGCAGCGGGTTGTCGATCTGACCGTGTAGAACACCGTATTGATGGTGGGTTGCTGAGCATTCGTCATTTCGAAGCGAGAACCCTAGTGTGTGAGACAACCATCTGTGTGTTGTTGTTTGCGGACGACTTGCGTTGTTTGCACACAGCGCGGATGAGTTGCAGCACATGAATTCGGGTTTCGCTTAGACAGCGAGTCCCCATCAACACAAGAAAGACTGTGTGCATTTCTCAGCATACAGCAGAACTGGATTCCGTAGGCTTGCCGCAAATCCAGGTTGCTGATGACGTTTTGGAAACCACCTCCCGATTTTGTACTATCTACCGACCCGCAGATGACGAGCGAGCTGCGCAGGCGCGTAGTCAAGGCGGATGTTGCGTCTCGTAAACTGGAGAAACATGCGTGGAGCAACCATTTTACCGTTAGAACGAAGCTGATGGTGTTGTCCGTATTTCTCTCCTATACGGCAGCGAAACGTGGGCTATATAGAGGAAGCACGTCAGCTATCTGGAGCGATTCTGCACATCGATTGGTGCGACAGTGTTGCAGACACGGAACTAGCAGTGAACTGCATACTTCTGCCGCGGCATCTGGGATGGCTGGGGTATATCACCTGAATGAGTTCGACGTGGATAACAAAGCAGCTTTTGCATGGCCAACTTAGTGCAGGGAAGCGGCACATAGAAAAAGCGAAGTTACGTTACCAGGACATGATCAAGGTGAGTTTATCACGAACTAGTGCTAAGAATCAAAGGCAGCTGATTGGCACGAATGGCGTGAGGTGATCAAGAGGGCCGCTGCCAAGATGCAGCAGAAAGCACTAGTACATGCGGAGGAGAAACATTGGGTACGGAAGTGACAGACGCTGATGGAGCCTACCCCATCAACGTCGAGCACATGGTGCTGTAGCACATGCGGTTGCTAGTGCCTGAGCCAAGCGGGCTTGGTAAGCTACCAGCGTGGTCACGTGAGGATAGTATCCTAAAGACGTCGACTCAACTGATTATCTAAGCATAATCAGCGCAGCGATTGGTGAGTGCGCTGCGTCCGCATACATTCGTTTTACTAACCCAGACCAATAAAGCGGTCGATGTGGCATGTGTGTTGCATCATGGTTGCAATTTATCTGTAAATGTGCCTATGTACTGAGTTTCTTGCATTTCACGGGTTGGCAGTTGATTAATATCCCCGGGATGGCTGCGCTTGATGTGAATGTTGGCAAGGTGTTTATTATGTCTATTACCCACCACCACTTCCATACTGGCTCCAGGAGACAGTTGGTCGTTGCTGCAGAGGACGGGGTGCACGGTCCTCGTGACGGTGCTAGGCTCAAATAGTGGTTCCATGCATGAATGCTTCTGCTCTGCCTATTAAAAGAAGTGTGGGCTGGCTCCGTTGATGAAACGTGGCTCCCATCCACATGCCCCTACCGGTTTGATTTTTTCGGGCTTACACTGGATATGGGGTGTGTGGATGGAGTTGTGTGTGGCGCAGCGCAGACGTCCTGTGGCTGTCCTATGGAGGTTGCAGTGACAGGCAAATCCAGAACCGGATGCCGCTAACCAATGTATCAACAAGGCAAGTCCTAATGTACTGCGACAAAAAAGTTGACTGTGAATAAGCATTGTCCTGCTCGTCTTTCGAGTCCGTATATTTCATTGATAAATCTATCGAATAGTGTGACCAGTGGATGGACAAAAAATGTCCCTTTGAAGTGGCTTTCTGTATTTTGTTACAAGTTAGAGATATGAGCGAAAAGAACATGAGAGGATGGAATGCACCTATCAGTGAAAGTCTGGTGCGAATAAGCCCAGAGAATGTTGTAATGTATCAGCAGAGCATCCGATTGCAAAGCGCACATATACGGGGAAAGGCACCTTAGGCTTTAATTAGTATTGAGCAAAAAGGGATGGGAATCAGCCCACTGGCCATGTCCATGTATCCGAACTTGTGCAGCCAACCGGTCGGTGACGGTCTTTCACACTGACGAGTTTGCGATAAAGCGATATCGCTAGATATCGGGGATACAAATATGGAGTGGACCTCACTTTCCGTGACCAACATACGACGATTGCTTCGATCGAGGCGGATGATTTCCGACAAGTTGGCGTATATAAAGGGGCAAAGATCACACATTTGACTTCAGCTTCCCAGCTTCTACGTGTTAGGTCCGAGTGAGTAGTGTAGTGACCTGGAGATTCCTCCGTATCACTGTGTAAACTATTCTAAAATATATTAAAAAAAGAGCTTTCTTACGTATTAGGGAATTAGGCGGTTTGCCTGTTGGAACGTTGTTCCGTTTGTTTGAAACACGAACATGATACCCACCTTTGGCGCGCGACTCGAATGCGAACGACGCGGTCTACGCACTCGACGCCAACTACATTCTCCCTAGCTAGCTCTCTTCTGGTGCCCTACTTTTAGCATTAGCTAGCTCTCCTCCCGTCCAATAAATTTTTCCCTAGCTCAATTTGTGTGTTCTACCCATTGCTTTTGGTTGGTCGTCTGGTTTCGTACCGAATATATAGCGCACGATCATCGCGCTATAGTAGAAATGAAAATGAAAGCAGTGTTAAACGGAACAGCCTAAAATCAGTCAGCGGCCAGCCGTACTTTTAAACTCCCAGTAAGCCGAAAGTAACGTGTCGTATGCTCACAAATTCAAGGGAGAAGAGCACACCCCCTGCAAAATATGAACAGCACTACACACATAGGCGAGCAGGGATGTCTTGAGGATCCATCACAATGAGGCTGGATCTTACCGTGGTGCGATGGTTTGTGTGCCTCAGCGATCCATTGAGCTATGCTGGGTGATGCTTTTGCGCCTTCAGAGTCACTCATACCAGATTGGTCAATGGTTAGAGGCCAGACAAACTCAGCCTCCTGGTCCTCCAGGTTGGGGGTTGGAATGAGGGTGGCACCTTATTCCTTAAAACGGACTCCTTGTAGCCCAACGCCAAACCCGCTGTCTTGAGGTCAGGTTTTTGAACCAAAGGCTTTGGTTGACAACCCTAATCGTTCTCCTGTCTAGGCCTGGGAAACCTGACAGTATCCTGCCCACGCAATACCATGAATATTATCTCAAACAAATTGCTGATGCTCTGGCCACCGCAGAGGATAATCAACGGTGCCCTATCTGCTGCATCGAGCAGGGTGGATAGGGGTTTGGATGCTACTGCTCAAGCCTTCCCGTCTTCTTATTCCCCCTCTTACGCTTTTTCACTTTACCGTCCCCTTCCAACTTCACTTATATTCCCTCAGTTTTCAACCCCCCGATTCTTGGCCCTCCCCCGACATGCTTTGCTAGGCATTTATCTTCTAATTTCAACTCACATGTGAACGCGGAGCGTCACTCCTCTCCTGTCGACAAGCCCATGTCCAACCAAGCGGTCCATTCCAGTTCATCGACTTCCATTTGGAGCCCTCGATCCTCCTACAGATTGGCATGCCTTAATGTACGCACACTACTACAGATCGGTCAATAGGCAGCACTTGCCCGAACATTGGAGTCCCTCTCGATCGATATCTGCTGTTTATCAGAGACACGCCTGCAAGACTCGAGCTCTGTGCTCACTCTGCGATCCCCTTCAGATGACGCAAAGAGTATTTTCTCAGTGCGCCTATCCGGTGACGATGCAGCTTCGAGCACCGGCCAAGCTTGTGTTGGCATTGCCCTGAGTCCCCGGGCTGAAGCTGCTCTGGTTGATTGGATTCCAATCAGTAGCCGGATGTGTGCGGGCCATTGTCTGGCTCGCTTCAAGCTTCGAAGTCGCGCGGGACTAATAGGTGTCTATTCATCATCGCTGCCTACGCGCCCACAAACTGTAGCGATGATTCGGTAAAGAACGACTTCTATCGCCAACTGACTCAGCTCCTTCGCCACAGAAGAAGCTCGGACACTGTTGTGCTGGCGGGGGATATGAACCCACAAGTTGGAAAGTTGTCCACTGATGAAGTGCATCTGGGCGGTCAGCAAGGTGTAGGCTCCCGTAATGATAACGGTGAGCGGTTACTTCATTTGTGTGAAGATGCTCGCTTATTTCTTGCGAGCACTAATTTCCGACACAGCACCAGCCTGAGGGTGACTTGGCGCCCACCAGCCTCGAACCAGCCTTGGACGCAGATCGATCACACTGCTATTAGTTACCGCTGGAGATGCTGCATCCAGAATTGTCGCTCGATTTGGAGCACGTGTGGACACCGATCATGCACTTGTATGTGCTGACGTGCGGATGCGCTTTGGCGGACGCCCACGACGACGCTGTGAGCGCATTGACACCAGCCAACTGACAAAGCCAGCTGTTCTGAATGCGTATCGAAGTATGCTCACTGGAGACAATTGATGGTCACTGGTCACTTGTCCGCCAGACCTTACTAGCAGCGGGCAAATCCTCATGTGGTGTGTCTAATCGCCAACATGAACATTGGGTCTCTTCTCGGTCTCTGGAACTTATCGACGCTCGCCGGCATATCCCGGCTGGAAGCGAGCACAATGAAACTCGCAAAGAGATCCGGACAAAACTCCGTGCTAGCCTGAAGAGAGACCGCGAAGCTTGGTGGTCTCATCGTGCGTCAGAGATGGAAGTGGCCGCTGCCCTTGGAAACCATCGTAAGTTATTTCGTCTGATACGGGAAACGGGCAGCAGGAGGCCTGGTGTTAGTGAAACAATTTGTGATGGGAGTGGACAGCCTATCCACAATTTGTCAAAACGTTTGGAGCGTTGGGCTGAGCATTTTGAAAAGCAATTTAATTGGCTACAATTGTTCGATTCTTCGCCGGCCAGTGATCGCCCTGCTCCGTGGGCTGTCCCTTTGGATCCACCCTCTTGCTCAGAAGTCGAACGTGAGATCGGACTGTTGAGGTTGAACAAGGCCGCGGGACCAGATGATCTTCCTCCAGCCCTCTTCAAATTCGGAGGCTCTGCTCTTATTGATGCTTTACATGAATTACTAGTGAAACTGTGGGAGCAGGAGATTGTCCCAACCGACTAGAGCCGCTTCGTTGTTGTCCCATCTTCAAAGGCGGCTCGCGCTCGGAATGCGGCAACCATAGAGGAATCAGTCTGATCTCCATCGCCTCCAAATTACTAGCCACCATAATTCTTCACAGACTGACTGGCGCTCGTGAAAGCCAGATTCGTGAGGAGCAAGCCGGGTTTCGTCGGGGTCGTGGCTGCATCGACCACATCTTCACCTTGCTTCAGTTGTTGGAGCACCGCCACACATATTGGCGGTTCACCCTAGTCGTGTTCCTCGACATCAAAGGTGCCTTCGATTCGGTTGATCGATGTGCCCTTTGGAATTGTCTACTCAGGAAAGGTGTGCCCGAGAAATATGTAAATATTATCCAAGCATTATATGCGCGTAGCACGGGCAGAGTGAGGGCTTACGGCAATCTGTCGCCACCATTCAATATCTCCAGCAGTGTGAGACAAGGATGTCCGCTGTCACCTTTCCTCTTCAATTTCGCTATTGACGAAGCCATGAAGTTTGCATTTACAGGACATGACTTGGAAGGTGTGGAGCTACTCCCAGGAGAACGACTTCTTGACTTGGAGTATGCAGACGACATTGCCCTCATCTGTGACAGCTCCCAGACGTGCCAAGCCGCGCTGGACAGATTAGCACTGGCTGTCAGCCGCTTCGGGCTTTGCTTTGCACCATCGAAGTGCAAAGCGTTCCTCCCAGATTGGTAGAGATCGCCTCCTGCGCTGACCCTTGGTGGGGATCAGCTGGAAGTCGTTCAGAAATTCAATTACCTGGGAAGTTGTATCAGCACCCTTGGGATCGAAGACGAGATCACGAACCGTATAGCGAAAGCTGGAAGTGCTTTTGATAACCTTCGCCACCTATGGCGGCGGCGCGACATCACTCGCCCTGAAGGTTAGAGTGTACGATGCAGCGGTACGTTCGACCCTACTGTACGGTTGCGAAACCTGGCCCCTAAGGTCGGCGGACTTGAAGAGGCTACCTACGTTCGACCATCGGTGCCTTCGCAGTTTGGCTCACATATGGTGGGAACACCGCGTGAGTAACGAGCGTGTTCGACGCATTGTTTACGGCCCGGGAAAAGGATCTGAACCGCTCAGCACCGTTATTTCACGCACCAGGCTCCGACGGCTTGGCCACGTGTTACGCATGCCAGCCCACCGACTCCCGCGACGTGCGTTGTTTGCTCACCGGGGATGTGGGTGGAAGAAGAGGAGAGGTGGCCAAGCGATGACTTGGTCCAGAGGAATAAAGTCCATCACTTCGGAGCTAGCCTCGGTTGGAGCTTCACGGCTCCCTGGTTGGGGTCCAAAAGACGGTGAACACGTTTGGCTGGATACACTTGCTGACATGGCAAGGAGCCGACCTCAGTGGCGTTCCTGCTGTGAGTTTCTTTGTCCCTCCCCATCCCTTTTAGTCTCCCCCTCCATCTACGATCTCATTTCCTAGGATAAAACATAATTTAAAATTGTTTTCTTTTCGCCTAGTAGCTGGCTGGAAGCTTACCGGAACGATGCCTATCCGTTGCTGGTAGCTCAGCTGGCATGCAACTGTTGTATAATATTTCCTTCGTGTAATGTGTTATATGTATGTATGCTGAGGCTGATGTTGCATTCTTGATGCTTCTTCACCGCAGTTGGGCTAAACTAACGTACACTTAAACTAGGTCTTTTTAAGCTGGATAAATTTTATTCCGCTTTATTTGGTTTGTTCTGCCTCCCTGAATAATGTTCTATTAACTGGCCACGTTGCTTACACTAATTGCGCTTATCTTCGGTAATTTTGTTGCGTTTGTAGCATTTTAAGTAACTTGTGGACATTGCTTATTTATCACGGATTTGTTGCTAACCAACTTACTTCATATGGTAATTTAGCGAAGAGTTATGCCACCGTATCTGTATGCATTATTGGATTCATTTTATTTCAGCTTGTCGTTTAAAGTGAATGGCTGTTGTTTGATATCCCTGGTATGGTTGCGCTTGATGTGTATGTTGACAAGGTGCCTACCTGTCTATTACCCACTACATCGTTCATACTGGCTCCAGGAGGCAGTTGATCGTTGCTGGAGGGGACAGGGTGCACGGTTCTTGTGGCCGTGCTAGGCTCAAAGAGCGGTTCCATGCACTCAGTGTGGACCGGACTACGGTCCAGCCACCGCCTTGTGTGCGCTTGATTCCCCAAATACAGCGTGCTTGTGTTTGCCTGTGAAGGAGTGTGGGCCGGCTCCGTTGATGAAACGTGGTTCCCATCCACATGCCTCCCGGTCTTATTCCTTCGGGTTTACACTGGATATGGGGTGTGTGGTTGGAGCTGTGGGTGGTGCAGCGCAAGCCATCCATGGTCCCTCTGTAGGCGCAGGCGTCCTGTGGCTTGCCACAGTGACAGGCAAATCCGAAACTGGATGCCGCCAATCATGTGGCGGGAGAGACTATGGTGCGCTGAGGCTGGTGGTGGCTAGATCCTGACAGATGGTCTACCCACTGCTGCTATTGTTGCGCCATAGTCTCATGTCCTGGGCGCCTCCACGTGGCGACCGCTGGGTGGGAGTTAGGTTTCGCCCTTCTCCCTGCTAAGATCCAGGACACCAATCCGCATGAGTCAGCTAACTGACCATGTGCTAGACCCGCTGCCTTTCGGGTGTTCATTTAATCGAAGGCTTTGGCTGAGGACCCGAGTCGTTCTCCTGTCAGGTGTGGGCGCCTTGCCAGTATCCTAGTCCATCCTCTCCGGAGGTTAGGAAGTGGTCGATGGCCCACTTCCCGTAAAACCTAGCCATGGGAGACAACAGGTTTACGGGTTATAAGCTCACATCTCGATTGGCGTAGAGCACGAGTGCCACGCATTGTCTCTGACGGTGGGAGGACACCTCCGGGTGTTCAATGGTTTGCTACTGCCCGCCTCAAGCCAGGCAGCCCCTGGTCAAATTGGTGCAAACCCGCCAACAACCCACCTGCGTCTGGCCGTGGTCGCAGGTGCTTATCCTACTACGGTCGCAAAACATATAATAATTGTTCCAGAACCTCAAAGGCTGCGTGTGACGGCCGTCAAGCAGATCCCAATCTGTCTCTGCAATCACATTCTTGAGCTGGATCTGCTCTCCACTGCCTTGTGGGTCAGGCTATTGAGCCAAAGGCTCCGGGTGGAGTCCCTCAAGCAAACCTCCGAAGCACAACGACCACCTCGCGTGCGATTGCCCACCAATGCAATCGTATGCCTGCGCGCAAAGCACTCAGCATCGGGTGCTGGAACGTGCGCACACTACTGGACCGGAACTCCAGCGAGCGCCCGGAGCGACGCACTGCACTGGTCGCAATGGAGCTGGCGCGCTACAACATCGATATTGCGGCGCTCAGTGAAACTCGGCTCGCTGAGCAAGGTAAGTTACATGAAGCAGGTGCTGGCTACACATTCTACTGGGTGGGCAACGCCGCCTCAGCACCACGTGAACATGGGGTCGGATTTGCAATATCCGATCGCCTGAATGGCCAGCTGGTGGGTGAACCAACGGGCATCAGCGCGCGACTGATGACTGTTCGCCTACGACTCGGAAGAGGTAAGTTTGCTACTTTTATAAGCACATACGGTCCGACCATGTGTTATCCTGATGACACGCGTGATCAGTTCTACACTGAGCTATCCTCCGTGATACGGTCTGTGCCGAGGAGCGACCGACTATTTCTGCTGGGTGATTTCAACGCGCGCGTTGGGCGTGATGCATCAGCGTGGACAGATGTTATCGGTTCGCATGGCATTGTTTCAGCGAATGCGAACGGTGACAGGCTGCTCTCACTGTGTGCCACTCACGGCCTGACGATCACTAACACTCGGTTTGCACTGAGTGCGAGTGATATAGCAACTTGGACGCACCCACGGAGTGGTCACGCTCACCTGCTCGACTATGTCATCGTACGTCAGCGTGATATGCGTGAAGTGCGCATGACACGTGTACTGCGTGGAGCTGAGTGTGGCACTGATCACAAATTGGTTCGGACCAAACTGTACATATATTTTCGTAAATCAATGTATTGCACTCCCGCCGTGAATCGGCGTAAATTTAACATTCTCTCCCTCGGTACTGTGGCGAAACGTACTGAGCTGGAGAAGGCGATGGCTGCACGCCTGTGTGGTGATGTGGACTGCATAGCCACAGTGGGCGACCTGTGGCACCACATTCGCGACCAGGTGACAGCTGCTGCCGAGGAGACCATCGGGCGCGCAAACTGTAAGCGGCCTGATTGGTTTGATGACAACAATGTGACGATTGACGCATTGGTGTCAGAGAAGAATGCAGCATTTGCTGCACATGTGGCAGACCCCAGTGACTTGGGGAAGAAGAGTCAGTTTCACAAACTTCGACGGCGACTGACCCGAGAGCTCCATCGCATTAAAAATGCATGGTGGACGGAGAAGGCGAAGCAGATGGAATGCTACGCCGAACGCCGTCAACACAAGGAATTCTTTGACTCCTTGAAGGCGGTGTATGGACCGAGATTGGAGCCGCTGAGAACACTGATCGATGGTAGTTCAGGCGCTACCTGCACCCAGACTGCAGACATAATGCAGGTCTGGCGGAAACACTTTGACTGTCTCTTGAACAACCGTTCAGAGATCGACTGGCCTACATTGAATGGCCTGAAGCAGCACGATGTGAAGGCGGATCTGGCGGATACGCCGACACTGGATGAGACGCAGAGAGCACTTGCTCAGCTGCGAAACGGCAAATGTGCCGGAGGTGACGGGATCCCACCTGAAGTATTGAAACACGGTGGACCCGCGTTGTTGACTGCGCTGCACCACTTGGTGCAACGCGTGTGGATTGAGGAGGAGGTGCCTCCTGAGCTGAAGGATGCCCTTGTGCTACCACTGTACAAGGGCAAAGGTAGCAAGCAATGTTGCACGAATTATCGTGGCATCAACTTGCTGAGTTGTGTGGGCAAGGTGATTGCCCGAATCCTGCTCAACCGCCTCGTCAGTCAGGTTGTGGAACCTAACGTGGCGGAAGAGCAATGTGGATTCCGTTCGGGTCGCAGCACTATAGATATGGTGTTTGCGGCTCGTCAGTTGCAAGAGAAGTGCAGAGAATGACACCAGCCATTGTACTCGCTTTTTGTTGATTTCACCAAGGCATTTGATACGGTGAACCGCGAGACATTGTGGCTGGTGTTGGGTAAGTTTGGTTGCCCGCGTAAGTTTGTAAGTTTAATTGAATGTCTGCACAGTGGTATGCAAGCGAGGGTGCAGCTGAGTGGAGAGACCTTGGATGACTTTGCAGTTGTCTCTGGTGTGAAGCAAGGCTGTGTCTTAGCTCCTGCCCTGTTTAATATCTATCTTCATGCAATGTTGTCTTGTGCTTTTGATGCGGCTTGTGCTTACGGTGTTCGTGTGGAGCACCGTATTGATGGTGGGTTGCTGAACATCCGTCGTTTCGGTGCGAGAACTCTAGTCTGTGAGACAACTATCCGTATGTTGCTGTTTGCTGACGACTGTGCGTTGTTTTCACACAGCGCGGATGAGTTGCAGCACATGACTAGTGCTCTGGCTTCGACAGCGGCCAAATTCGGGCTCACCATCAACACAAGCAAAACTGTCTGTCTCTTTCAGCCTTCACCGGAGGTGCAATCTTCAATAGTGCCGCAAATCAGCATTGGTGCTGAAGTATTGGAAACCACTTCCCGCTTTTGCTACCTTGGGAGTGTGATGTCGACTGATCAGCAGCTACACGTTGAGTTGCGTAATCGCGTGTCGAAGACGGCAGCGGCATTCGGGAAGCTTGAGTACCGAGTGTGGAACAACCATCAGCTTACCATTGGCACGAAGCTGATGGTGTACAAATCCATGGTACTGTCCGTTCTTCTATAGGGCAGTGAAACGTGGACGATGTACCGTCGGGATGTGCGATATCTCGAGCGGTTCCATCAGCAGTGTCTGCGACGAATTTTGCGGATCGGCTGGCGCGATAGAGTTGCAGACACGGAGGTTTTGCGCCGAAGTGGGATGTATGCAGTGGACGGCATACTTTACTGCGACACCTGAGATGGCTCGGTCATGTGAGCCGTATGGATTCGACGCGAATACCGAAACAACTTTTATACGGTCAGCTGAGTATAGGGAAGCGGCATGCTGGGAAACCAAAGTTACGTTACCAGGACATGATTAAAGTGAGCCTCACACGTTCTAATTTTGATTGCAGATCATGGGAATCGAAGGCGGTTGATCGTGGTGCATGGCGCGATCTAATCACGAAGGCAGTTGCTGAAGTGCGGGAGAAAGCCCTCATGCATGCAGAGAAGAAGCGGCAAGTGCGGAAGCGGCAAGCACCAATGAATTGTACTCCATCGACATCGAGTGCATTGTGCTGTAGAACATGCGGTCGCGAGTGCCTTAGTCAGGCAGGTCTAGTGAGCCATGAGAGAGGTCACTCGGGACCACTGCCGAAGCGACGACGGGTCCCGCAGTGAACGTAGGCAGCACCGGCGCAGCGTTTGTAGGCACGCTGAATTCGACTTACTAACCGCGTGCTTGCATGCTAAGTCTCTTTCTTTCAGGTGGTGGGTTTACAGTTTTTACCTTAATGCTTTTCTTTCTCATATAAATATCTCCCTGTACTCTATTCCATTAACTTGCACACATCGCCTAAACCAATTGTATTCGATTTCCATAATACTTTTGCGTTCGTGGCATTCCGTGAACTATACTTTCTGACCTCGTGCACTTAGCTAGGATTTGTTTGTAATCAACTTATTACATATGCTATTTAATTAAGGTTTATATCACCGTTTCCTTATGCATTAATCGAGTTTTTCTCTTTTTCTTTCTTTCTCTCTCTCTCTCTCTCTCTCAAGTGTTTGGCTGTTGTTTGATATCCCCGGTGTGGCTGCGCTTGATGTGCATGTTGACAAGGTGCCTACCTGTCTATTACCCACTACCTCGTCCATACTGGCTCCAGGAGACAGTTGGTCGTTGCTGGAGGGGACAGGGTGCACGGTCCTTGTGGCCTTGTTAGGATCAAAGAGTGGTTCCATGCACTCAGTATGGAGCGGATTACGGTCCAGTCACCGCCTTGTGTGCGCTTGATTCCCCAAATACAGCGTGCTTGTGTTTGCCTGTGAAGGAGTGTGGGCCGGCTCCGTTGATGAAACGTGGTTCCCATCCACATGCCTCCCGGTCTTATTCCTTCGGGTTTACACTGGATATGGGGTGTGTGGTTGGAGCTGTGGGTGGTGCAGCGCAAGCCATCCATGGTCCCTCTGTAGGCACAGGCGTCCTGTGGCTTGCCACAGTGACAGGCAAATCCGAAACCGGATGCCGCCAACCATGTATGTATGTATTTCTTTCATGTATTGCGGCACAATAGCGGAGGTGTTTTCCCATCTCTAGCTGATGTGTATAATGATGATGTCTAGGGGATTAAATATTTAAGTGAGTACTTCACTGGACACAGCAGCAATGACCACACTGAAAACTTAAGACAAATAATCCTGGCTGATGAGTTAACAATTTGCAGTCAAAATAGGTGAGAAGAAACACGAGACTTAGCGGGGCAAAGAGCAAGCAACCTGATGACCTGACAGCCAAGAGCGATATGGTAGCCTAATCGATCCTGCTCAGTGGTTACTCGATGATGATAAGAACTTATGGGTGCCAGTTTTCACATTGAAAACGTATTTTACACTACGATGAAACAGAGCCGAAGCACGCAGCGTTTGTAAAGAGAGGCTGCGATTAGATGCCAGTGCTACACGTCTATGAGTCTGCTTCCTACCGAAAATAAAATCGCAGCGTTATCAGTTGACTGGATAGACTGAGATACCCAGTCTCAATAGAAACCACAATGTGCTAAAAGTAAATCTTGAGTGATGTAGCAGTGAGTCATTAAACGTTGTGACAGGCGCCGAGCGCGGCTCAGTGATATAGTGGTTAAAACGCCCGCGTCATCGGCCTCTACAATCCACTTGCAGTCCTGCTATTCTTACCTGCAAACAGATGAGGAACCGATCGCAGAGTAAAATGCTGCGAACGGACAAAACCATAAGATGCACAGCTGTTTCAGACAAGACAGACATTTATGATCAGCTCGAGCCAGAAACTGGAAAGAAGGGAAAATATGGTGGTGCAGAAGTATATTTAAGTTACTTCACCACAACATACACTGCACAAGCTTCCGCTATATGACTGACGTAATCTTTTCCAATATAGCTGTCTGAGTACCTGAATGGCTGAACAACTTTTAGCTGATTTCTAATAGGGCTCACAGCACAAGGGTTGGACACTGCCAAAGGTGGGGGGAAGTTTAATATTTTAGGGATGCAAAAGGCAACCCAAAGCGATTGAAGACAAGTTGAGTAGCAGCTATCCAGTGTCAGTTTAGACTTAGAAAAATATTATTTGATCGTTGTACATCACAAACCTGCGATTATGGCCAGTTTTAGTTGAGAGCTGGCGAGTTTGTATGTTTCTGTACAGGGGTGGCCTGACTTGAGGTAGAGAGTAGCAAAACAGGTGGTACATTCGCACCGTCAGAGACAATGCGCGGCATTCGTGCTCCAAGCGAATCGAGCTATGAGCTTAGAATCCACAACCCGTTGCCAAGTTTTGCAGTAAGGGGAACACTAATTACTAACCAGACTCCAAAGAGGATCAATCAATCAATGAACAACAGCAGTACAACAGCCACTTGAACTGATGCTTCGCTGCTATGAAATGAAGAATAAGAAGAGGGAGAGAAGGGGGACTTACCTGAAAACCTTAATGCCCTAAGCAAACATTCAGGGTCAATGCGCCTACACCATGTGCAGACAACATACCGCCACAAACAGCTGGCTATCGTGCAACGATAAGGCGGTATCCGCGAGACAGCTTCCTTGCGGCTTTCACTACCACGCGTCATAATCAGCCATTACCCCGCAGATAACTCAGCACCAAACACACTTTAAACAGGCAATCCGATTAGGAGACGGCAGCAGAAGCATCACTAGTGTCGGTTGCGAGCCATGTCCTGTATAGTTGCGAGCCAAGCACAAGGAGAGTCATGTGGATTCCAGCTCGGAAGGCGAGACGGAACAACGGTACACAGTTTATTCGTCAGTGACTACATTTCCCGCTGCCAAGTCAACTTCAGTCCGCCTCGAGCCTTGCGCCACCCTACACCTGGTAGACTAAACAAGGACCTTCTAGGTAAGCGGTGACCAGGCATACGTAGCACGTGCCAGAGCCAACGCAACCCATTCAGTGCTATCTGTTGTTCTAGGGAGCTAGCATGATTATCACTACCTAGTACTCGCCTACGCACATCATCATTGCGGACACGCTGGTGCCATCCGACACCAGCAATGTTTGGCAGACAACGGTGATCAGACTTGAAGGCACCTCAGATCTTCAGACCGAAGGGGCCAAGTCTCACTCCCATAGAGCAGAACGGCTCTCACTGTGGCCTTGGATACACGGCCTTTCAGACGGAGGGAAACTCCCTTCTGTCGCCAAACATAATGCAAATTCAAGAATGCAGCTCTGGCCTTTGCAATGCGTAAGCTGACGTCAGTTTCTATGCGCCCATCATTGCTGATGCAGCTGCCAAGATAAGTGAATTGATCAACCACCTCGAGTTCCTCGTTAGCAAGCGTCAAGGGGTCATAAAGTGGCTGGTGGTCCTGCAGAAACACTTTGCACTTTGAAGGTGCAAAGCGCATACAAAATAACGGGACCACTGTAGACAGGCTATTCAGGGTTGATTGTGCCACCGCAAC
Organism: Dicrocoelium dendriticum; assembly: GCA_944474145.2. Lineage (NCBI taxonomy): Eukaryota > Metazoa > Platyhelminthes > Trematoda > Plagiorchiida > Dicrocoeliidae > Dicrocoelium > Dicrocoelium dendriticum. The sequence goes on from OX104061.1 coordinate 43,771,666, forward strand.
ACCGTCGTAAAGCAAGACGATATCGTCCGCATAATCAAGATCAACTAACCTTTCACCAGGTAGCACTTTAACGCCTACATCGTGAGATTTCGCAAGAGGGCACTCCATGATAGAATCCACTAGGAAATTGAACAAAAATGGGGAAATCGGACAACCCTGACGATCATCATCTTCATCATCATTACACGTTAGCTGGAGGTGGAAAACACCTCAGCTATTGTGCCGCAATACAAAATAAAAGAAAAGGAAAACAGTGACAAACAGTGGCACGCCCGCTGAGTCCCCAGTAACGGATGGACATCGTTCCGGAGAGCTAACAGCTGGCTGCCGTAAAAAGAGAATCATATTATGCCTAACAAGTGAGATCGTGATTGGAGGGGGATACTAAACAGGAGGGGGATGGGCAAAGGAAATCACAACACAAACGCCATTGGTGCCGGCTCCTAGCCATATCAGCAAGTGTGTCCAAGCAAACGTGTTCACCGTCCTTAGGACCCCAGCCAGGCAGTCGGGATGCACCAACCGACGCCAACTTTGAAGTGAGGGTTTTCATTTCTCTCGACCAAGTCATCGCTTGGCCTCCCCTCCTCTTCTTCCAACCGCACCCCCGGCGCGCAAACAATGCACGTCGCGGGAGTCCGTGTGCTGGCATGCGCAACACGTGGCCCAGCCATCGGAGCCTGGTGCGTGATATAATGGTGCTGAGCGGTTCACTCGCTCTTTCTGCACCAAATACGCGACGTCGAACACGCTCATTGCTCACGCGGTGTTCCCACCAGACATGAGCTAAGCTGCGAAGGCAGCGATGATCGAATGTGACGAGTCTCTTCATGTCAGTCAACCTGATGGGCTAGGTTTCACAACCATATAAGAGAGTAGAACGGACCGCTGCGTTGTAAACTCTGCCTTTCAGGGCGAGAGTAATGCCGCGTCTGCGCCACAGGTGGCGGAGATTGGCAAAAGCACCTCGAGCTTTTGCTATGCGGTTCGTAACCTCATCTTCAATCCCACGGGTGCTAATATAGCTGCCCAGGTACTTGAATTCCTGAACGAGTTCTAGCAGATCACAACCCTGACGAACGCCACTTGTGGTCGGAAAGCTATCCGATAGTCCACAGTAGACCCTGACGCGGCCTGTAGTGTTCGAGTATAGAGCACGAAGGATGTTCACAGATTTCGTGGGAACACCTTTTCGCGCAAGTATTTCGAACAGGATCGATCGATCGAGTGAATCGAACGCACGCTTCAAATCGAGGAACACAGCTGTTGTCGGTCTGCGGTATGCGTGGCGCTGCTCTAGCACCTGCCGCAAAGTGAATATATGGTCCATAAAGACGCGCTGGCCTGTTCATCCCTAATCCAAGATTCCCGTTCCACAGTGAGGCGACGAACGAGAATCGAGGCCAGTAATTTTGTCATAACTGGCGTTAGGCTAATACACCTGTGGTTAGAACAGTCTGTACGACTGCCCTTCTTGTATATTGCCACTATAATCGATTCGCTCCAATCAGCGAATAGGGAGGTCAGTGCTTTGCAGAGGACCTCAAATCCATCCTTAAACAGTGCAAGTGGGAGGGATTCTGGGCCGGTGGCACGAAAATGATTGAGGCCTATGATCACATCTCAGCCTCCCACGGAGGCTATAAACTAACCGTCCATGGCTCGTCCTGCATCACCTGAGTAGGAAGAGGTCTGGGAGCAGGGGGCCAGTTGAACTGATCTTGAAAGTGTTCCGCCCAACGAGCCATATGGCGCTCCTTGCTGTGTATCAGTGCACCCTCGCCGTCTCTGATTGTCTCACTGACGCCTGGTTTCATGGGACCAGTAGTGTGGATAAGTTGGAAGAGCTTGCGGAAATTGCCTACTGCTCCTGTCTCCTCCATTTCTTGAACAATACTGGTGCACTAGGCTTCCTTGTCAGCACGTAGGCTCTGCTTTATTTCGCGCCTAATAGCCCGCCTGGTCACATTGTGATCAGAGCCAGCCGGGAGGTTTCTTCTAGATTCCAACAAGTCCACCGACCTCTCGGATATCCAGTGATTGGTGCGGTGACCAATGACAGTGCCACAACCAAATGCTCCTGCATCGTGCATGGCGGCCGAGATCCTATTGCACTGTAGGTCAGTGTGATTATAATAAGACAGCGAAAGTTCGGTACGCAGTGCGTCTTGATAGGCTTGCCTGAGACAATTTCTCAGTTGCCAGTCGGAGAGGAAGCTTGGTGCGCCCCCCGGCAAAGTTCATGGAGAAACGACAGCAAACCAAGACATGATCAGAGTTGACGCAGGTACTCCAGTACGAGCGAAAATCCAGGATGGAACCATGCCACCTGTAACATGGCTATGTGGTTAATTTGGGTCTATCGCTGGCCATCTACAGGAGAACGCCAAGTGGCACTTCGGCGCACACTGTGTCTAAAAGCAGTGCTACTAAGAAACTACCAATGCTCCGCACACAGTTGTAGCAGACGCTCGCCGTTGTCAGTCCGTTCGGAGTTAAGCCCATAAGTACCACGCAGCTGAGCTTCTGAAGAGCTCAGACGCCCTAATGTGCGTTCATACCCTCTGCATGTACTATATCTGAACTAGTAGGACTGCGTAGTAGCGCGTTCAGTTTGCGATAGAATGTGTCCTTGACAGCATTTGAACTGCAGTCGGTGAAAGCATAAGCGGGAATCACAAACAAACAGTGTTTTGTACTACTTCGTGAATCAACCTTACGTGATGTCGTCAAATGCGATGCCCATAAACCGCTGTTCACCGGAATCGAATCAACCAACGATGGCTCAGCCTTGGAGCTTAGAATGATACCTAAACCAGCTTGACCCGTGAGTGCTATATCGGCGTCTCCGCATACGTGCAACCAATAACGAGAAGATAAGTCGGATGCAGTTAATTCAACAACCCCGTTAGGGTCATTGATCATAGTTTTGGACACACAACATCAATATCCAGTGTGTCCAAGGTGCGTGCGAGTGTAGCCTGTTGACCTATTTGTCTTAGAGTGCGAACGTTGAACGTCGCTATGAAAACGGGACAGTGTGGCCTTATAAGGGACTGTTGCTGATAAGCGTCCGGTGTGTGTAGCGAGAAGGTGGCTGCAGATGGTTCTACTCCAGTGGCAGTTCGGTTGCTGTCAATTAAGCTGGGAATTATAGAAGGAAGGTTAGTAATGGGGGTCGGGATGGGAGTAAGAGAAACAGGTGGAAAAGAAGGGAGGCGCCAGCAGTAGCATGTTTCCACTTATTCGCCCTGCTGTATGCAGCAGATAAGGCGAGCCTTGATAATCTGTGAGACGGCCGATGCAGGATGAAATTTATATTGGAAGAAAAAGTCATGGTGGTATGTGGGCTGGGATACTGCCAGGACGCCCAGACAGGAGGACGATTAGGGTCCTAATCCAAAGCCTTTGGCTCAAAAGCCTGTCCGCAAGGCAGCAGGGAGGTGGCAAAAATTTAGTTTTACAGAAATGGACGCCAGCCCATTTCAACCCCCCAACCTGGAGGACCAGGTGATGAAGTTTGTTTGACCTCTCACCATTGACCAATCTGGTAGGAGTAGCTCTCAAGCTGCCCGAAGGCACCACCCAGTATAGCCCAATGGGAAAATGAGGTACGCAAACCGTCGCACCACGTTAAGGTCCAGTCACGTTGCGACGGAAGAGGATGATGAGATTGAGCTGACCTGACTGGTAACCACTGATCTGCCTGGTGTATGCAGCCCTGGTTTCACAAGAAACGCGCCACTCAGTGTAGCCCAACAAACCGCTGAGGCACGCAATTTATCCAGCCAGGTAAAGAAGTAACGTTCAAGTGATGAGAGCCGGGACTAAAGCCAACGCTTATTCGCTTACCAGCTTTCGTATGATATCGCGAGGATACAGCAGTGGACACTAGCGGTACGCGGAAGTAACAGTCGAGTGATGAAGAGTACCCGCTGCATAAATTTCCACGGCCAAGTGACCTGTACAGAGAAATGAAGAGCTTTGGTAGCGAGTTCCCTGATATGACCCAGTCCTTGAAATATGCACATCCATTGAACAGAGCATTCAGGCGCAGACAAATTCACCTGACGCATTTCGGTGAAGGAAACTTGAGTATTTCGTTAAGTGAATAGTGGGTTAGCATGAATAGGTTCCAAAACTTGTTAATGGTGATGGAATAATCATGCTGAGTATGGGAAAATCCGTCCGAATAAGACTGGCGTGTTATGAAGAAAGAACAGATTTGGAGGAGCGAAATTGGTGAACCTGGGACTTTAAGGAAACCATACCACTCGTACTTTTAACCTGGGTTAGCTGTCAAGGGAAAAGGGAATGAGTAATTTGCACTACTGGTTTGCGGACATTCAATCGCAAACGACTAGGAAGGCGCCGGGATGCTATAGAGGATGCGAAAACATGTGCGGGTGAGGATATAGAAGCCAAATGCCTTTGTTAGCAAACTTGCAACTCCGGTCCTAGTTGTAAGATTATTATTAGTAAGACGAAATTTTAAATCGACAAAATACTGTGAAATACAGGATGCCAGGTGACATCGATCGCGAGTACATAGGAATGACGGGCTTACTCAATAAGCTGACCCAGTAGCTCGACAGATTTAATGACAAGGGATAGAAAACAGATGAACATCGAGGGGAAATGAAGTGGCTTATTAGCCGGAAGCACCGCGTAGTAAACATGGCAACTAACGTGATTTTATTTGCCCGGGATAGCGCAAACATTTTGAAAATTAGCATCATATTCACTTGGAATGTGCTGCGTGAGACGATTACCGAATTCGCTGTTCCAAATAAAAGCTGTTTTGACTGATGACCACATTAGCATTTATGAATAACCTCGATGTCGGAAGCGGGTCTATCGCAGTTGGTTCTGTGGACCGGCAACCAAAGGCACGGTGAGCAGTACGGGCATGCGTAGCGCAGACACTTGCTGACAGAGCTGCCACAAAAGACGAAGGTAGAATGATACTGGAAGTACGATCTCTCAAATTGTGTTAGTGCAAAAGAACGCTTTCACATCGACTCCAATGGTACCGCCTCGCCAGGCACCATAGAGGAGTGATTGCGAGTTTAAACGGTAGATTCACATTTTATTTCCATTCTTTTGACATGAATGTATTTGGGGTCGAGCCCGAATACGTGAAACCATGTCAGGTGTTCCTCGTACTGTTCTCGCTCTCAAGTAGAGATCTAGAGAAGTTATTGGTCTGTATCTACCGACAGCTGCAACACTACGATGTCTGGGACCAGTAACTAAGTGCAGTCAAAACAAGTAGCATGGTTACATGCAGCATTTTAATCTAGTAATCCGACACATGAATTTGTCGAAATCTGTACATGCGCAGAGCACGATAAACACTAACGCGCAAAATAAACAAAAGCCAATTTTGTGGTGGTGCCACACGTACACTCATGTGCTTCTGCGTGTGCATCACGGATACGAGATCGAACCGGCCCAGGTTTAAGCTACGGTATGGACGGGTTACATTCCTCCACATTCCCGGGCTCTACGCCTTCCGTCAATTGAACGCACTAGCTGGCACACTGGATACTGAATATACAGTACCCTTGACGATAAGCAATCATCATGTTTGCGCTTATTCGTTACTTGTATTGCGTCACCTTCTAACAGGATCGATGGGGGTTGTTTCTCTACTCGCATAGTTGTTCCTGTCTACCGTTAGTGTCTGCATTGCTGACTTAATCGCGCACCAAAAACGTAAGCGACCAACAACAGCCCCACTTGTCAGAAATTTCACCCAAGATAGGCAAGTTTGGTTGAGTTCAACATAAAGCAATGCTACCACTGCGAGTGCCTGTTCGGTGGCGACTACAATTGGTGGTGCGTAGAACCGGTCCTTCAACAGTGCCTTCCAGCAAGTGTGTCTGAAGCACAAGTCGTGCAACGCCTCGCATCAGCTAATGCAAACCAATCATGCCCAAATCCGTCTATTCATTAGTAATGCAAAAAACGAACCGACCCAGTGAAGGTTACGTAGTGCGGCAAAACTGTCAACTCCGGAGGAGGACATGAAGAAAAAGCCAGTGAGGATCAGTGCGATTCAGTTCAAGTATTTTCACGTTCAATGTTCCCTGTAAGTCATGATTTTTTAAGCCAGTGAAACTGTCCTTATTCCATGTTCACAATTTATATTTTTCTCGACAGATGTAAACAGAGTGAACAGTGCCGATAATCCAAATTTATCTTCGCTCCAATGGGATGCGCACCAGCAGTAAGCCGTACCGACGCCTCCCTGTCACACAACCACCATCGGTCGCGCGTGGGCTAAGGATACGGCGAGGATCGCTCGGTCTCCTAAGCAGACTTCAACCGGTGAACTCCGGAGTACAACGTAAGCAAGTGACCCTCGAGGTCACCGGCCGGCGCGCCAATGGAACGAAGCATCGCAGTGGAATCCAACGGAAAAAGTAAGTCAACAGGCAATACGCTCAACATCGGGCATTGCACATTATTAACATTGAATCGCGATCAACTCACACCACCATGGCAGCACGATCATTTGCTACAAAACCTAGCCCCTTTCTCAGGCCTGAAACTAGTCGAAGGAAAAGCATACATTGGCTAAAACGCACTCACCGTGGGGTTATCACACATGGATGCGGATGATAATGACATCCAAAATGTGCTTCCTCTATCCAACAAGCAATAATGCTCTGATGTTTGAAATTGTAGATGCCATTAAGAAACGCTGAATGGATTCACGTCTGGGGACTGCGCAGGTGCGCATCAGGCAGCGGCAACGATGCACAACGAAACAGATTGAGAGGTCGTTAAGATCCGCGTCCGTCACATCGATTGGTCGTGTGTCCGCAGGGCACATGTCGCTGTGCGAGCGAACTTCCACTGAAGTGGATGATCGCACCAGGAGGCAAAAAATAGGCTACGAGAGAGGTTAGGGGCACGTAGATCACAGTGTTGTCCGAACGGCTGTAACACATGTGCCCTTAGTATACCCTCAAACCGTAAGTGTACAGGAGTGGTGCTTGAGGTCAAGCATCTATAACATTTCCGTGTCATGTTAGGCCATTCAGGTAACAACTTCAGCTAAAAAGATATCCGCTTCATCCGGTACGCTAACAGGTTGTTACTCCTTCCGATGAACTAAGTTGAGCCAGGCTACTGCGACATGCGCGAGCCGTCGTGCGGCTCGTTCCTTAGCCAAGCACTGTCAGTCAATAGCACGTCGAATGTATAGTAGACATGGCAACGTGTACGCATGTGTAAGGTACGTGGGTGTAGGGGAATCACTACCGCCCGGAGTTTGCTCGTGTGCGACTTGTCACATGGGCGGTGACGGATTACATGACGGGGGATGGAGGTAGTAACTCGTTAATATCTGAGGTCACCCACGGCAGGCTATGAGGTAACGGGGTCAGTGTATGCTAAGGAATTTGAGCGCGATTCACAGCACCATTAAAACGGAGCCTGTTATGGAATAGGGTCACTGGCTACTTGCATTCTGACACGATCGACCATTCGTGTTACTAAGCTCAACCCCAGACGCTTGTCCGTACGGTCTATCGCGTGCTGTGGACACATGGCGCGCACTGGGCACTAGGCACAATATTAGTGATGCATTGAAGCGCGGAGGCCTCAGGTTACTTTGGTCACACCGCTAAATCGTATGTGCACCGGTAGACATAGATACCTGCACTGGTGCGATGATACCTGCCGTCCTGCGATTGCGATGTGCGACGTATCAACGTGGACAATAAGATGGTAATGTAGCTGACATATGAGTTGCCTTAGTGCTTGTTTCACGGCTAGTCCGCAATGCGCCTCAATGCAACGTAGAAAACTTACACTGAGTATTGTTTAGTAGGGGCAATGAAGTGAATGTTTAACGAGTCTCGTAGGTTGGTAGGGTGTATGCCACAAATCCAAATATTATAGTAACATCACAGTTGGTGCATACTAATGCTGTGGTGATACCATGATGTGCCATGGGTAGAGAAGTAGTGAGGCAAGACAAGGCTGAGAATGGGATGTCTACACAGGGAACGGCTTACGGGCTCGTTGTACGTCGTCGCGTGCTCCCGCAGGTTGCGAATCGAGGAATGCCTTTCTACTGAGAGCAGGTTGGAATGAGTCTCGCTTGTTTCGCACGTGTGTTTAATACGCAGCCGCGGGCAATCAGCGCAGCTACTTCTTAATGGTCGATGGTAGTCCATACAGAAGCGAGTAGTAATCTAGGTTGTTCATCCACACTCCGGTTAAAAAGTGGTAGATCACTGAAACATTGGCTTTGTGGTATTCAATACATAACCAGATGGCCAGCCTCAAACTTCCCGCGCTCTGATATGCTGCGCTGATTACCCGCGGCTGCGTATTAAACACACGTGCGAAACAAGCGAGACTCATTCCAACCTGCTCTCAGTAGAAAGGCATTCCTCGATTCGCAACCTGCGGGAGCACGCGACGACGTACAACGAGCCCGTAAGCCGTTCCCTGTGTAGACATCCCATTCTCAGCCTTGTCTTGCCTCACTACTTCTCTACCCATGGCACATCATGGTATCACCACAGCATTAGTATGCACCAACTGTGATGTTACTATAATATTTGGATTTGTGGCATACACCCTACCAACCTACGAGACTCGTTAAACATTCACTTCATTGCCCCTACTAAACAATACTCAGTGTAAGTTTTCTACGTTGCATTGAGGCGCATTGCGGACTAGCCGTGAAACAAGCACTAAGGCAACTCATATGTCAGCTACATTACCATCTTATTGTCCACGTTGATACGTCGCACATCGCAATCGCAGGACGGCAGGTATCATCGCACCAGTGCAGGTATCTATGTCTACCGGTGCACATACGATTTAGCGGTGTGACCAAAGTAACCTGAGGCCTCCGCGCTTCAATGCATCACTAATATTGTGCCTAGTGCCCAGTGCGCGCCATGTGTCCACAGCACGCGATAGACCGTACGGACAAGCGTCTGGGGTTGAGCTTAGTAACACGAATGGTCGATCGTGTCAGAATGCAAGTAGCCAGTGACCCTATTCCATAACAGGCTCCGTTTTAATGGTGCTGTGAATCGCGCTCAAATTCCTTAGCATACACTGACCCCGTTACCTCATAGCCTGCCGTGGGTGACCTCAGATATTAACGAGTTACTACCTCCATCCCCCGTCATGTAATCCGTCACCGCCCATGTGACAAGTCGCACACGAGCAAACTCCGGGCGGTAGTGATTCCCCTACACCCACGTACCTTACACATGCGTACACGTTGCCATGTCTACTATACATTCGACGTGCTATTGGCTGACAGTGCTTGGCTAAGGAACGAACCGCACGACGGCTCGCGCATGTCACAGTAGCCTGGCTCAACTTAGTTCATCGGAAGGAGTAACAACCTGTTAGCGTACCGGATGAAGCGGATATCTGGTTAGTTGAAGTTGTTCCGCGCTGCCGGACCGGATGTACAGCGCTTAAGTGAATTAGCAGTGGCGTCGAACGGATTTGACACCTGTAGATCGAAATAGAAAAGCCTCTTTAGTATGGGTGCAACTGTGCGTCTCGCATTTGGTTGCGAAGGATTATTTGTTGGATAGTGAATTTGCGACATAGTTTGAGTTGTGCATATCTAGGTCAACAGAACACGCATCTTCTATCACTGGTCCATACAGTGGCAGTGAGTGCAATACAGGGTGAAATATCCCAACGCTGTTAGACAGTTTGATTCCCGTCCAGTGTGTGGTACCAACTGCTAAGATGAGCGATGCAACCACCGAGCAATGCGAGTCATCCGAATGCATCGGGTGGTCGCTTAGGGATAGTCAGGACTGGTCAAGCATCAGACCGACGTTCCAATAGGGTCATGCATTTTGAAAACGCGAAACAGAGGTACTGGCGCGCAGTGTTCTATATCAGATGATTTAGAAACACCGGTATAAGGACAGGGTTTGTTTTAAGAGGGGTATATTGTCAAAATGCACCAACGAATTAGCTCGCAGAAAGTCCACTGCAGACGGAGTGGTCGCTATCGACGAGTCTTTCAAGACCGCTTTCACCAGAAAACGGTAGACTCAAGGTAGCTGACGTGCCATCTCAAAGATAAAGAGCTCCGAAGGAAGCTTATTGTAGATAAGTACACCACTCCCGAAATGACCGAATTTGTATGGATTGCTCTGATAAGCAATTAACCAATGATTTTCGCGACGAAAGGAAGAATCGCTGGAGAGTAACCAGCAACTCCGGTTCATATCGGATCCTAGTAACAATACAACGAGACTGATACGCACCACTCGAGCAACAGGAAGGCGGTGTACGCGAAGAGGCCCACTGAGAAAAGTTACTGTGGTTTGCTACGGAGAAGGCAAATATCACCACGGTAATGAGTGAAACAGACGTGGCTTATAGCAGTGTATGGGAAAAATATAGAACTGATGGGACGCAGAATAAGCAGTACTATTACGCAAGACGGTGCTCGCGTCTGTCAAATCTGGATGCAGAAAACCCAGCCGCGATGAGAAAATTACACTTTGTGAACGTAAACTCCACACTAGCGGGATGATTGTTAACAAGGCAGTTCAATGATATAGGGGAGCAAGTGATCACCTCAAGATTACCTAAAACATCCAGCTATACAACCGGACAAACGAGGCACCCTGGCAGCCAGAAACACTGTCGGGACGTAGAAATTGAAGTAATAATGGTCCGACGTAGAACGATGCGGTTACGGGCGCATCATCAGGACACGGATTGATTAAATGACCACATCTATCTGTCGTATACAGGTAAGTAGCTGTTCTATCAGTCCACACAGATGACGTAGCACCATCTAAGACTAACAACCAGTTTCCTGCAGTAAATAGTTAGAAACCTCGAAGATTTGTTACAGTAATATTCGCTTAAACAGTTACCACAAAAGGCACAGGACAGTTGCCTCGTCCTCTCGGTGCAAGATGAATCCCGAAGAGGATGGTAGTAGATGGCATAACCAGACAGCTGTGGTAAAGCACAACCTAACCTCCACTGCTATGCGCCTATTCAACGTGTAGAGGATAGGGACGTCCAGAGGCCGAAAAAGATCCGATAGTTCAATAAACCGACTTAGACAAACACTGGTTTTTGGTAGCACTCCGAAGAAGAAGCGGCCACGTATCACTTTCCGGTTGGTTGATTGAGTATGGCTGTGGGGAATCATCTATGGGAGTGATCGGAACCTCAATATAACTAACCTAAGGTATAAGTGTAAAGAAAGTATATTGAGGTATTGAATCAATGGTGACGCAGGACAAATCACATCACATCAGCCACTTGAAATGATGCTTAGTTGCCGTCCAACCACGGGGAGCTACGGAAAGAAGAATAATCAGAGGGAGAGAAGCGGGGCCTATGGTAAAACCTTTATGTCTTAAACAAACTACTTGGGGTCAAGGCGTCTACACCATGCCAACAATATACCACCACAAACAGCTGGCTATCGTGTAAAGATAAGGTGACATCATCGAGACAGCTTCCTTGCGATTTTCACTGCCCCGCGTCATAATCATCCATTACCCCGCAGACAACCCAGCAGCAAACTCTCCTCAAACAAGCAATGCGACTAGAAGACGACAGCAGCACGCCACTGGTATCGGCTGCGAGCTAAGTCCTGTAACGCCATGAGCCAAGCATAAGGATCACGTGGACTCCAGCCTGGAAGCCGAGACGGGCCGGGGTCACCGAGTTTGGTCGTCAGTGATTTTATTTCCCGCTTCCAGGTTAGCTTTTGCCAACGTTGGGCCTTGCCCCACCCTACACCTGGCAAAAAACAAGACCCTCCTGGGTAAGTGGTGACCAGACATAGGTAGTACGTGCCCAAGCCAAGGCAACTTATTCAGTGCTACCTGACGTTTAAAGGAATTAGCCTTGTGATTACTGCTTAGTACTCGCTTACGCACATCATCGTTGCGGACACGCTGGTGCCATCCGACACCAGCAATGCTTCGCAGACAACGAGCATTAGAGACTTTAAGGCGCCGTAGATCATTAGATTGGAGAGCCCAGGTGTCGCTTCCATAGAGTAGGACGGCTCTCACTGGCTTTGTATACACAGCCTTTTAGACGGAAGGAAGTCCTTTCTAACGCCACGGATTCAAGAAGGCAGTTCTGGCTTTTGCAATGCGTGAACTGACTTCAGTGCTTATACGCCCATCGTTGCTTATGCAGCTCCCAAGGTAAGTGAAGTGATCAACTACTTCGAGTTCCTCGCCATCAAGGTCATCAAACAAATGGTGGTTCTGTAACAGCACTATGAAGGTGCGAGGCGTATGCCAAATGATGGGAGCACTCTAGAGAGACCATTCAGAGTTGATTGGGCCGCCCCAACCTCGTTAAAAAGGAGGACAATATCGTCCGCGTAATCAGGATCAAATAGCATTTCACTACGCTGCACTTCAACGTCTGCATCGTGAGGTTCCGAAATGGAACACTCCATGATAGAGTACACGGCGTAGTTGAACAAAAAGGAGGAAATTGAACAACCCCGACGAACGCCATTTATTGTCGGAAAGGCATCTGACAAATCACCGTAGACCCATACGCGGCCTGGGGTGTTCGAGTATAAAGCTCGTAAAATTTCATGGGGACACCTTTCCGCGGACGTATTTCGGTCGACTATATCGAAGGCACTTTTGAAGTCCAGGAACACAGATATTGTCGGCCTGAGGTAAGTGTGGCGCTGCTGTAGCACCTGCCGCAGAGTGAATATGTGGTCTATACAGCCCCGTCCTGGGCGGAAGCCTGCTTGCTCTTCCCTAATCTGTGATTCGCGTTCCGCAGTGAGGCGACGAACGAGAATTGAGGCCCATAACTTTGTCACCACCGGAGTTAGGCTAATACCTCTGTGTTTAGCGCAGTCGGTGCGACTGTTTTCCTTGTATATCGTCATTATAATTGATTCACTCCAGTTAGCTGGGATGGTCTCTGCTTTCCAGACCTGCTCGAACAGGGTCAGTACTTTGCAGCGGACGTCTCCATCATCCTTAAAAAGTGCGGGTGCGAGGGAATCCGGGTCGGCAGCACGAAAACGATTAAGGGCTGCAATCGCATTTCGGACCTCAGGCTCTGACGGAGTCGCTAAACTAAGTGGCCACGACTTAGCCTGCAACATCCGAATATGAAGGGATCCAGAAACAGAGGGACAACTAAACTACTCTCGAAAGTGCACTGCCCAATGAGCGACACGGTGATCCTTATTGTGAACCAGGGCATTCGCGCTGTCCCTGATTGTTTCACTGACGCCTGGTTTTCTGGGACCAGTGGTGCGGATAAGTTGGAAGAGCTTGCGATAAATGCCTACTGCTCCTGAGCGGAGTGAAATCGTGAAATGACAAAGGTAACTCTTTATCGTTGGTCACGAGAAAAGTGGATGAGCTGAACATGCATGTACAATTTGGAGCAGCCTAACCTAAGGTTGAGAAGACCAAATAAAGTAGCTCAAAGAACTGAGGTATGTAAAAAAAAGAAAGTAATGTTGCAGAACAGCAACACTTGTTCCAATACACAGGGAAAAGGAAGACAAACAGCTATGCACCTGGTCGAGAGCATCCTTTTCATAACTTGCTGGTTACTAAGGTCGGTAGTAGGCACCGAAACCTACAACTACTGCGACGCCATGGGGTGGGTTGCACTAAGCCGGTCAAACCTGCAATGTCACAGCTGTGGGGTAACATTGCAAACGGTAGTGCCACGTATGCTGTGGACTGCACACTTCTGTGGCGGCACCTGTGGTGGCTCGCGTATCTCCGGCGTGCGGATTCGGCGAGAATACTGAAACAGCTGCTATATGGCTAAATTAATGCAGGGAAACGGAACGCGAGCAAACCGATGTCATATTACCAGAACATGATCAATGTGAGTGGATCACGAACTAATGTTGATTTCAGGTATTATGAATCGAAAGCAGGGGATCGGCACCAATGGCGTGACCAAATAAAGTGTGTAGTTGCCCAGGTCCACGAGGAAGTCTTGTTGCATCAGGTAAAGAAACGCAGATTGAGGAAACAACATGGGGCCGATGGAGTCTAGCACATACAGTTGCGAGTACATCAGCCTTGCTGGTTTGGTAAACCACCAACGTAGCCACGATCAAAGGGGCGGCGGGTAGGCTGAATAAATGAGCATCAGCGCAGCGCTTGGTAAGTACGCTGCTTCCGAGTTCATTTGCTAACACAGACCAATAGTACGATCGATGTGGTGCGTGTGTCACATCATTGTTGCAGTTGGTCTGTACGTACAATTACGTTTTTATTTTCATGCATTTTAGGTGTTTATCGATGGATATCCCCGATGTTTCTTCGCAAGGTGCCTACCTGTCAAAAACCGCCACACCAATAATACTGGTTACAGGAGACAGCTATTCGCTGCTGGGGGAGAGAGGGCGCACAGTCTCTGTGGCTGTGGTAGGCCTCATCCAGTGTGGAATGGGTTACTGCTCAGCCACCGCCTTGTGTACGTTTGATACACAGTATTCCCGAGTAAACAGGAATGAGGTGCATGATGAAAGAGTGTGGGCCGGTGCCGTTGAAGAGAAGTGGCTCCTATCCACATGATTCACTGAGTTATTTCTTCGGGTTTAAACTATAGATAGGGTGTATGGATGGCAGCGCAAAACACCCATGGTCCTTCAGTAAGCGAAGGTGTCTTATGGCTTGCCCTATGGAGATCCCAGTGACATGCAAACCCGGAACCAGGTGCCGCCGACCATGTATATATTGAGCACTGCTAATAAACAACTGACAGAGTGCCACAGCAGGTAATAGCAAGAAAAGAGGGAAGATAAGACAGTTATGGGATGAGAGTCTAACAACGCATTAGTCACTGGGTACGATTCCGAGCCAGGTCCGATATCGTCTTCAACTAGGTGTGCTCACTGTCTTTGGGTTCCCAAACCGGGAGTCTTCAACCCTATTGTGGCCAACTGCGATGTCAGCGCCTTAACACCCAGGACCCAGGTTGTGTAAGCCAACTTTCTGTCGATTCTCACCAACGCCAGCGCATACAAGCAAAGCGCGGCGGGATAACAGTTGAGCAGAGATACGGTAAACGTGCCCGAGTAACCGATGTACAAGGAAGTTATACAGTCCGGTGATCGGTTCCGCAGCAGAATACCGTCGTCACTAATGCGATGCTATCGAAGTACATCAGCAATGATCCGGGGCAGCAGTGACCAAAACTAGACAGCCGCTAGACATCGCTCGCACGGAGGGGCTAGGTCTTGCAGCCATAGATGAACAATGTTGGCACCGTAGCGCCGTAGGCTCGAGGTTTTAGTGGAAGGCTGAGATCATGTCGGCGCCGTTAATCCACTTACGCTAGTGCAACTCCCAAGGTAGACGAACTTTCTGACTACTTCTAAAAAAGAGTCGTGGGATTAGAAACAGCTTCTACCTAGTCCTGAAGGAAAACCTTGCAGTTAGAAGGAGCGAATGTCATTCCGAACCGTGATACAGACATCTACTTATGCAGTATGTCCTGGACAGTCTAGAATGAGCCACGGATATCGGCGACGTCCGCACCATACTCTAGGTTATGGAGCCGATCGCCTTAGAGTAACTCAACGCCATTACGCCCACAGCTTCCCAGAACAATGTCTGATGCCAGCCATGGCGAGATTTAAAAATAAGGATGATGCAGGGCAACCCCGCCTCACGCCACTGGTGATACAAAAGTGGGTGGAAGTCTGCTGTACACCCGTACTGGGCTCAAGATTCGAAAGTAAACGGCTTGAAGAATGCTAACATACTTTTCCAGCAAGCTTATTCTCAACAAACAAGTCTAGTGAGCAGCTCTGACAACTGTGTCGGACGCTGCACGTATATCCAGGGAGCAATGAAGGTGGACCGTTTGAAAGCTCAACGGTGATTCAGCATCTAGCAGATCGTAAATATGTGATTAATGCGGTTTCGAGTTAGGCGAAACCCAGCCTGCTATTCACCTGTGTTTTGCGCGTACTCCACTGAGCCTCTGTAAAAGCAGGGAAGCGGATAGTTTGGACGCAACGCATAGGAGAATGGTCCCTCAGTAGTTGGCGCAATCCGCTCGGTCATCGCTTTTGAAGATAGGCACGATGTCCGTTAAGCCGTAATCAGATGGAATGGCTTTCCTGGTACAAATATCTTAAAGGAGGGCAGTTGATTTAGATAGAAGGCCTCCACCATTGAAAATAATCGGAAGCAATTTATCAGAACTAGGAGATTTGTGGAGCTTCAGAAGAAGAAGATTAAAAGCAACCTCGGGTACAGATGGCTGAAAGGTGTTTATACACTGGGGAACACTGTGGGTATAATAATAATACTTAATAAATAAATAAACAAATAAAACGTATATTCGATTGTGCGAGAGGCTGTCCTTGAATTAGGGACAGAGCATTAGTACATTAGTGATGTTGCGCATACATAAGTGAGATATGTATTCTGGTGCGTAAGTGTCATCAAAACATTCTCAAACAAGACTGTTGTTGTAACATCTTATATCACTGGTTATAAATTCCTTGGCTCATTTTGAAAGGACTCATTTAGTGATTTACCCGATAAAAACATGATCATTATCGATTTTTGGTCCAGGAAATTTCCAAGTTCGGTGCTGAATGTTGTTGCACCGGTACAGGACTTAATAGTGGCTAGTAGGCTATACCACACGACAGCGTATCTGACGAGGAAGAAGTTGGATGGAATAGCTGTTCTGGTTCTTGGCAAGTTTACAAGTCTTGTTGTGAAGTTTCCAGGTGAAGTTGTGTTGCAATTATAATGTGCGCATATAGGAGTATGTCTTTCGGTTTATGAGATTGTGTACGAGCATCAGGTTTTGGTTCAGTCGTTGCAACCAAAGAGGCTCGAGGGGAAGTTGTTGGCAACGCTCTTGATAGCTCAAGATGGACGATTTACTGAACAAACATTTGAGGAACGATTTTTGCAGATTTTCCAGAGCTTTTCTATTACCTATACGCATGTTCCCATAGACGTTGCTACAGTATTCAAGGATAGGAAGTGTGGGTATTTTGAAAAGCTCGATTTTGGCAGGGACTGTATAGATATTGCGGCAGTTGTTAGCCACAGTCATTTGGCACGTGCTATTTGATACTTAGACCGTTTTGAGAAATTGGAGTTTGAAGAACATTGTATATCTAGATCACAGTTAGACAGTTTCAAACAGATGCGTTCATTTTTCAGTTTAACTGACTTTTTATGGACAAAACATTGGTATGACATGATAGCAAATCGATGGCAATGGAGGCCAATTAAACTGCTGTTCCAAGTGCTCTGCCCAATGCCCAAGCCGGAGCTGGCGATTGTGAATTCGTTTATTGTTGGTTGCACATATCACTTCGCTTTTTGCTATCGTTAGATAGGTAAGAGTATGCAGAAGTTCTCTGAGGATGCAGTTTATTCCATCTCGATGGCAAGCTGAGTCCACCATGCCTCACGATTTTTGAATCCGGCTTTGGTAGCGCTGAGCATAACACCAGCGGAAATTTTCCAATGGCCTTCCATCGGCTGAACGAATCGAACGAGAAGTCACCGGTTAATGGTGTGCCTAGTGAAACCGCAGACATGCGCACGGCACTGCGGACGTGTTTCCAATGCGCCTCAACATCTGGGAGTAGAGAATCTTTCAGAACAGAAGCTGACGAATTCTGAAAGGCACTGAGAATGGTTGGAAAAACGACGCTGATGATGCCACCAAAGTGGAGGGCAATTCTAGGAATTCCACCGGCAAGGCCGACGGACTCAGCAATTGCGTCTCCGGATAAATGTAGTGTGAGTGTTCCGTGCGAGCACACAAAAAGTGATGTCAGTCGTAGGGTTGTGCTGGAGTCCTGTAGGCGGGTCTCAGTGAGGCAGCAGATATTGACGGTGACGGTTTCTATAGTGTTTGCAAGAGTGCCTGCGATTCTACTTGCATGACCGTCCGGAAACTGAAAGTGGTCATTGCGAATTGGGAACTAGGGATTAGAAGTGTCCCGTCTGAGTGATTGCGTGGTACACGGAGGGTCTTGAACTGCTCAACGAAAGGATTAAAAATGTTTCCCAATGCGGCACGTTGTCGGAGACCGGGCATCAAAGGGTCTTATCAACAATGGGTGAGTGCAGCAAAAGTGGAACAAAATGCGATAGGTGACGCGGTTTTGCGGACCCGGCCGCCGGCATTTCGGCCGAAGAAAGCGAAGAGAGTGTAGAAGCCTGGTTACGTAGGTTCACGTTTATGCGTCATGTAGACAGAGGGCTTCCTGGTTGCCTAGGTCGAGGAAAAGGATCACCTCACGGGACCACACCCAGGGCCTTAAGTCGCTGCTTCGCAAAGCAGCGAAAGAATTAACGTATATCGCAAAGTGTCTGGAACCGGCAACAGGACTGTCGAGTAGTAAGGAAGTACTCAGGGATCCGAACAGCCCGAGTACAGCACCACAGAGGTTAGAAAACCGATCAGCCGATGGATATGAAGACCGCTGGAAGGTGACTTTCGTAGTGTTCTGTAGCAGTCAACACAAAAATCGGTAGCCAAAGAAGTTAAACGAAAGTGGAGAATACAAGTTGATAACAACCCGATCGACTGGTATCTTTCGAACATGTTGCTGGGACCCACATTATTCCTGATTTTTGTAAACAATCTATCTTTCACCGATTGACCTGTGTGTTTTTTGTGGACGATTTGAAGATTTAGAGAGTGATTATAATGCCCGACAACTGCGGTCCATTTCAACAGGACATCAACCGCCTCTCCGTGTGGTCTGCAGAAGTCTGCCTCTTGGTCGACCTAACCAAGTCTATTCATGAGCCTGGAAAAGGATGGTGGCTGCCGAACCCACACACTCTCGGCGGCCAAGCGCTACATGTCACACATTCTGATTGTATTTCGAGTACTCTCACGCTACGGTTCGAATTCCATTGACAACACAAAATGGCTACACTGAAACGAACTGCCTATGCTTCGGGTACTCAAACGCGGCTCCAGCATTTGATCTGAAGAGCTCGCTATTCGTCTCTTCTCCTCCTCCATCATAAGGTCAATGCTAGAGCACAGCTCGACCGCTTACTGTCAGATCATCTGGGGTAAGTCGCGCAGATCGAATGGGTCCAATATGTCGCTACCAGGCTCAGCTCCAGGGTGTGTCGTACGAAGATCGGTGTGAGATACTTGGACTGTATACACTGACCTATCATCGGCCTCACCATGACCTGTCACAACTTCGTGACTTGCCTATGATGTGGCCGGTGGTCCACTTGCGAACAAACTGCAGCAAACGTGGACATCAGTGTACACTTGTGGTTCCAAATCTGAAACAGGTTTCTAACCCCCTGTTCTTCGAACAGAAAGAGAGGCTAATGTTGGGAACGGTTTGCCTTAGTGCGCAATGAAAGCAAACTCGGTGCGGCGATCCAGAACATTGCGCTATCCAGTGACCAGGACATCTCATTATTGTAAGTCTAAAGTTACTGTGAGTCATGCATTTTTGCTACAGCACTTGAGAAGGTGGTAAGACGACTAGAATACCCACAGACCACCGAGAGTTTAATATTTTATCAACGTTTTCGACCATATTTCGATGGAGTTGCACAGAGCTTAACTTTTACTCGCCATTGTAATACAGTATTCAAACAATCGAAGCGGCTGAACAGTCCGACCTTGCAGTGCGGTGGGGTGCACGAATGGTCCGTAGAAATTCCCTCTCAAAGGTTGACTGGCAGTACGTATAATCGTGAATGATAGTTAGTAAAGACGAGCCAACACCCGTTCCTTTTAGCGACTTTGGTTCAGCTAGCTCCAATGTACATGTTATCAGCAGTTTGTAGATTTGTCCAATGTTTGGAAGATGTCCTGATGAAATGTAGTGAGAAGCCGGAAGAATCCTGAAGGAATGCTTCCTACTTCCGAGGGACAAAAAGAGCATTATGGATTACTGCCAAAGAAGGATGGTTTAAAGCTGCTGGAATGACTTGGGACAACTGGGGACTATAACGAGGTACTTATTAAAGGCTCAAACATTTTCTAATGGCGAGGAAAACCAGCTTGTTACAGGCACATCGTTCACATACGATGGTCAGAATTGCTTCAGCAGTAAAATTAATTTTGTTACAGACTCTAGTCACTATAGGCACAAAACAATAGCGATAATAGCGCAAAATGTAGTGGTTTGACCCCAGAAAAGACGAGGCTGCACACTTTTGGCACGCAGAACTAAACCAAAGCTATCGGGCTGATAAAGTATAATTATCGCTCGGAAGAGGTATCGTCTGACGTGAAACATGGATATGTAATAGCGGTGTTAGGTCAACACAGTTGACTGCGTTGGGGGTGGCCGATACGAAAATGGTTTAATTGCGTCCTGTCATTCCAATAAGTACACCGATTACTTGCATAGTCTAGATGGCCAAGGCGTAAGCATGTACAACTAGTACCCAAAGTTTAGCACGATGAACATTTATGGTATCCCAACCGACCCGATTGCATTGCAAACCTTGAGTGATGAAGCCAAATATGACAAGGTGATCGGGATGGACCAGGATTTAGCAAGTTTTCGCTTCATAGACCCTCGCTGGTTGCTTCGGATAGAAAGCTGATGTAGTGCCGAGCTGTCTAGATCGAGGTCAACACCGCGAGGTCGTGATTTGTGGTGATCAAACCGAAGCTGATCTGGCAGTGGCTTCTAATTCAGCGCGTTTAATCCACAAACGGTACATTCTGTGAAGTCGCCAGTGAAAACGGCAAGACAGCGACGCAAAAGTGAATAGCTGCGCCGTTGTCCACTTGAAGGGATAAAAGAGACGAATATTCAGTGTGCGTATAAAGTACGGTTTTAGGTATGTCCTCACATGAACCGATGAAGTATAACGGTACACTTGCGATGAGAGCCAACGGTGGAAGAGTTCTGCAGGAAGTTCGCCAATTAACTATGGGCTGCATAGCATGAGGCTAAAGGTGTCAAAGAAGTGACAAACAAACATCCCCTCATTCTGTCTGGAATAACCAGTGGTGTCCCTGCCTTGCGGCAATCGACCGGTACAATGTTTTGCATAACGGTGGGGATGAACAATTTCTGACTTTCGATGAGAAAGATGATGAGACCGAGCTTTTGGGTTGTCGGAGCGGTGGTATGCTTGTTAAGAGTAGTCTAAAGTGGCAAACTGATCATAGAAATACGTTGATTCAAGATAATACGAACTGATCACATAAAAGGACAGATAAAATAACATTACATCGAATATATTCTATTGTGATTGACTGAGTAACCGAAATGAATCGATGTCATCGGAAGTGGCGTACAACGTGGTAAGAAGAAAGACAAAGTGGGTTAGAAGAAAATTTGCGATGCCAAAATTAGAGTATAGCTGTTAAGAACAGTCACCAACGTGCCCTATCCGACGCTTCCTTATGGGGAGTAGTACAATCGTACTCTGTTAAAAGTTGGAGCATTTCATCAACTCTGTTCGCCTCGGTAAAAACAGGACAAGAGCATCGCGGTCCGCAGATTTCAGTCGGCCATGACAACCGAAATGGATAAAGAAGAACAAGAGAACGAGGGAACAATTTGCAAACAACAGGCGGAATGGATGGAGAACCTGACATTTAGGATTACTGGATTGAATGAATGAAAGTGAACATGTGACTGTAACGCGTCGACTAGAGCGCCCAACTGCGGATACAGCGGTCCCCAATACGATCATTCAAAAAGACCGCAACGACTGTATTTCGCCATCATTAAGCAAATGTCCGACTTGACAATTTGCATGTGCGTGCAATCTTTGCCAGTTATAACGGAACAGCAAACTCGCTCGCGTCTGCTACCACTCTTTTATCACAATCTGTTTCACTGTCAAGCACATGCCGTGCTGTCGGTCGCACTGTCCTGATATCGCGTCTAGTGTGTACATCCTCCTTGAGTACATTTTCGTCGCTACGAGCGCTTGCCTCTTGGGGTATTGGAACGGACTCTGGTTTCCAAGATGAAGTGTTCTGGTCTTACAGATGATTGCTTTATGCCATCGCTCGGCCGCCTAGAGAGGTACCGATGAACAAGACATACCGTAGTGAGCAGCCCGTGGGTAGTAAACAAAGGGCGCGACTTAGTCAGAGGACGTCGAATATCCCGTGACAAGGAAACGATCCTACGTGGGTGGCCAAATGGTAACTTCAATGGCCATGCAAGGTAGAAAGCTGACTCTGTAAGATGGACCGGTAACTTGTCATCTATACTTGTTACCTACTCAACAGTCGCAATAAACCGCCATTTGCTTGAATTTAAGCCAAAGTTTTTGAATGGCTTATTATTTGGAAGGCATACGTATCCACCTGTGCCGCATGCTGAGGCTGATGTTGCATTCTTGATGCTTCTTCACCGCAGTTGGGCTAAACCAACTTACACTTAAACTCGGTCTTTTTAAGCTGGATAAATTTCATGCCACTTTATTCTGTTTGTTCTGCGTACTTGAATAACATTCTATTAGCTGGCCACATTTTTTTTTACGCTAATTGCGTTTATCTTCGGGAACTTCGCTGCGTTTGCAGCATTTTTAAGTAACTTGTGGACATTTCTTACTTATCGCGGATTCATTGCTAACCAACTTACTTCATATGCTAATTTGGCGAAGATTTATGCCACCGTATCTGTATGCATTATTGGATTTAGTTACTTTTATTTTGTCGTTTTAAGTGATTGGCTGTTGTTTGATATCCCCGGTGTGGCTGCGCTTGATGTGCATGTTGACAAGTTGCCTACCTGTCTATTACCCACTAACTCGTCCATACTGGCTCCAGGAGACAGTTGGTCGTTGCTGGAGGGGACGGGGTGCACGGTTCTTGTGGCCGTGCTAGGCTCCAAGAGTGGTTCCATGCAGTCAGTGTGGAGCGGACTACGGTCCAGCCACCGCGTTGTGTGCACTTGATTCCCCAAATACAGCGTGCTTGCGTTTACCTGTGAAGGAGTGTGGGCCAGCTCCGTTGATGAAACGTGGCTCCCATCCACATGCATCCCGGTCCTATTCCTTCGGGTTTACACTGGATATGGGGTGTGTGGTTGGAACTGTGTGTGGTGCAGCGCAAGCCATCCATGGTCCCTCAGTAGGCGCAGGCGTCCTGTGGCTGGCCACAGTGACAGGCAAATCCGAAACCGGATGCCGCCAACCATTTGTGTCTCATGCTGAGGCTGATGATGCACTCACGATGATTCTTCAGCGCAGTTGGGCTAAACCAATTTACACTTCAACTAGGTCATTTTAATGTGGATAAAATTCATTCCACTTCATTTGGCTTGTTCTGCGTACTTGATGATCTTCTCCTCACTTGTACATGTCGCCATGCAAATTGTGGCAAACTTGCGAAATTTGATGGCGTGGTATATTTTAAATAACTTTCGGACCTTCTGTACTTATTGCGGATTCACCTATCACCAATTTCTTCCATATGCTCATTCAGGGAGTATTTAAGTCGTCAAATGCGTTTATTTCATTCGATACCGGCATTTCGAATGACTGGCTGTTGTTTGACATCTCAGGTGTGACTGCGCTTGATGTGTATGTTGACAAGGTGCTTACCTGTCTATTACCCACTACCTCATCCATACTGGCTCCAGGACAGTTGGTCGTTGCTAGAGGGGACGAAGTGTACGGTGCTTGTGGTCGTGCTAGGCTCAAAGAGTGGTTCCATGCACTCAGTGTGGACCGGACTACGGTCCAGCCACCGCCTTGTGTGCGTTTGTTTCCCAAATACAGTGTGCTTGTGTTTACCTGTGAAGGAGTGTGGGCCGGCTCCGTTGATGAAACGTGGCTCCCATCCCCATGCCTCCCGATCCTATTCCTTCGGGTTTACACTGGATATGGGGTGAGTGGATGGAGCTGGGGGTGGTGCAGCGCAAGCCATCCATAGTCCCTCTGTAGAGCAGGCGTCCTGTGACTGGCCACAGTGACAGGCAAATCCGAGATCGGATGCCGCCAACCATACGTATCCCCCGAAACACAAGCATCAGGTTTGAAAACTTTGGCAGATGATCTATCCTTGGCGTTACTACCTAAACTTGACCGCACAGACTGTCATTACCAGGATCTGCAATAAAATTGATATTTCATTCAGCCAGGCACTTGATTTGAATAACATTTAACCAGTGGCCTTTCCGACCAGACTCAAAGCGCAACTAGATTTCATCTTTATAAATCATGCTTGGCTGTTTTCCGCTCAGAAAAGTGCCCCACTCGGTAATTCCGATCATTGTAGCATAAAAGTGTGCCACGTCGTTTATGGTAACACTCACTCCGATTCATTGGCTAATAAGCGCTTCAAACCTGTGAGGGGACGAGAATGTTCATCACTGAATATTGAGAGACTCCAAGAAATGCTGATTTCTATTGATTTTACAGTTTTAAACAACAAAGATGTCTATTCAGTAAAGCATTCGACAAGGTCAGCTTTGCGGTTCCCCTCCACAAACTCAGGATGTGTGGTTTCGGTGGTTCACTGCACTGGTGGGTTCGCGACTTCTTGTTGGACGAAAGTGGAGGGTACAGGTCGAAGATCATCTAACTGACTGGTATCGCTCTACAAGTGGCGCGCCTAAAGGCATTGTTCTGGAGCCTATTCGGTTCCTGATCCACATCAACAATCTACCTCAGCTTCTCCGGTCGCCGTGTGCCTTGTTTGCGGACGACATGAAGATTTGGAGAGAAATTGATGCTCCCGACAACTGTGGCCTACTTCAGCAAGACCTCAACCGCCTATGCACATGGTCTGCAGAAGTTCATCTCCCGGTCAACCCAGCCAAGTCTGTATTTATGAGCCTGAGAAAGAGTGCTGATGGCCGAACCTACACCCTTGACGGCCAACCGCTGTATCCTACACCCTCCGTGAAGGACCTAGGTGTACTCTCGCGCTACGATTTGAAGTCCGTGGAAAACACGAACAGGCTATATCGTAACGGACTGCGCATGCTTTGGGCGCTCAAATGTAGCTTCGGCATATGGTCTGGAGAGGTTGCCACTCGCCTCTTCTCTTCCGTCATTAGACCAGTGCTAGAGTACGATTCGCCCGCCTACTTTCCTATTACCCGAGGTGAGGCATAAAAGATCGAACGGGTCCAACACGTTGCTACCAGGCTCATCTCGAGTTTATGTGGCTTGTGGTATGAAGACCGGTGCGAGAAACTAGGACTCTACACCTTGTCTTACCGTCGGGTGCGAATCGACCTCATTATGACCTACCGTATTCTACATCTCGGTGACTTCCCAATGCTAAAGCCAATGCTGCATTTACGAGGGCCATGCAGCACACGCGGACTGTGTCCGCGTGCCGGATGTGAAATGTTTTCCCCACCCACTGTGCTTCGAACGGAGAGGGGTAAATATTTGGAACAGTTTGCCTGAACATGTGATGGAGGCAACATTTGTGCAGCAGTTCAAAAGATTGGTAGATGTATATTTTACCACTTTTCGATTCAGAGAACGATTGTACAATTACGATGACATATCATATTTGTGAATCCTGAAATACAGTGAGTCAGATATTTTAAATGTTACACGAGAACGATAACGATATTCAAGGCTGACAATTTTTATAAGGTTTTTCACCATATTTCGAAGGAGTTGCACAGAATTCATTTCTACTTGCTCTATAATACAGTATTCAGTGTGATCATTTCACTGATTATCGTAACTTTGTAGCCTCATCGAAACCATCTACTTACGAGTCGATAGATTCGCCTCATCATCACTCAAACAACTTAGAAGGAAAAAAGAATAAGCCTACAAATTTACAATGACTCCCCGTGTCAAACAACTCTCTCTAGCAGTAAAAACTGATTTCACAACTGAACAATTTATACGTCGAAAATGTTTGTACAACCATAACTGCCGAGACCTATGGAGACTTTCAAAGCAGCTATGCGGTAAAATCTTCCATAAGCAGATTGGATCTGTGGATGTAGAGAAACACAATTTTGTGTTCTGTACTTCTTCACAGAAAGCATTACCAACCACCTCATTCTCTCTGCCTTTGTTCTCTGGCTCTGGTCCAAAAATTACATTCCAGCACGTTGAAAACAACCGTGTACTCAGGAATCTGAACTCAAAGAAAGCTAATGGACCCGATGTCCTTTCACCGGTTGTCATGAAAGAGTGTGCTAATACCCTCACTATGCTCTTGACGGATCAGTTTAATCGATGCCTACACCATGGAAGTATTCCCGTTATTTAGATGCCTGTCAGAATAACGCCCGTGACTACGAAGGGATCCCCGAAATTCTGTCCGGTCGCCTGTTCATCTGTCAAGCTGAAAGTCTTCGAACGACTACGTGTGCCATGGATCCCAACCAAATACTGTAGCCGTGGACGTATCACAATTTGCGTACAGACCGCGACGCTGTAGCATATCTTGTTTACTCTATAGCACCTTTTCTGGATGCGAAATGCAAGAATGTGCGGTTTCTCTTCCTTGATTACGCCAATGCTTTTGGCAGTGTCGATTGACCAACCTTGTGTAATCAGCTGTCTGAGAATGGCGTTCAACCAGCAGTGCATAACTTGATGAGCAACTACTTCGTAAACCGATCTCATTATACCCAGCTAAACGGTAAAATGTCCCACACTCTTAGTGATGACCAAGGCACCTTACAATGAGCATTGCTCTTCCCTCTTCTTTTTATACATCGAAATGCTTCCAATTCCCCCAACTTTATTGGGTGTAAGTATGCCGACGTAATCTCAGGTGGCACTGAGCCAACTGCTGAATCGTCAACCGCTCTGCAAATGGGTCTGGACGAGCTTCGGCAGTGGTCGTCGTCCCGATCCCTTACTCTCAAGGCTTTTGAATAGTGAAGAAATTTAGCGAGTAGAGTAACCTCTGTGTAGCTACATCTAACATCTATTAAGGAAATCTACCTATTTCGATGGTGATTACTCTCTAAATCTCAAGTCCGCAAAGTGTGAGTCCAGGAGTTTCTTAAACTCGGGCTCCGAGTTTGCTTCGACTAGGTCTGCAGGCAGGATGCTCCAAATATTCACCAACCTCCGCTCGAAGCAGAGTTGGTGAGCGACCAGCTTCAAATCCGGCACGACAAGCTTGTACTGGTGTCCTCGTGAGCTGCTTCGTGTGCGCAGATGAAGCAGTAGTTTTAATATGGGGTTATCACCCATTTGCAATATCCGGTGTGCCATGATGAGGTCAACCCGCATTCGGCCATAAGACAGGCTGTACAACCCTCGTCGCTTGCACCGGTCTTCATATGGTAAACCCCGTAAACCGGGGATTAGCCACATGCTGTATCCGCTCAATCCATTGCACCACGCCCCAGGTGAGCGGACAGTAGGCGGTTGAGCTATACTCTAGCATTGGTCTGATGATAGAAGAGAAGAGGCGGATGGCAAACTTCTCCCACCAAGTGCAGAAGTTGTGTTTGAGCGCCCAAAGCACGCGCAGCCCGTTTTGGTAAGGTCTTAGCGTTTACCACGGATTTCAAATCGCAGGGTGAGAATACGCCGAGATCTTTCTCGGATAGCGATGAGTGTAACTGTTGGCCGGCCAGAGTGTAGACTCGATTACTACCCTTGCCCAGGCTCATGAATACCGACTTGACCGGAAGACTGAACTTTGCTGACCACATGAAGAGGCGGTCAAGATCACGCTGAAGCAGATCACAGTCGTCGGGGGGCTCAGTTATCCTCCATACCTTAAGGTTATCTGCAAAGAACACACAAGGTGAACTGAGGTGAGGTAAATCGTTAATGTGGATCAGGAGCAAAATGGGCCCAAGGACTGTGCCCTGTGGTACACCACTAGTCGAGGGATACCACTCGGTCAGGTGGTTGTCCACCTACACCCTCCACGTCCGACCAATAAGGAAGTCACTGATCCACTGGTGCAGTGGGCCACCAACACCGCCTATGTTTAGCTTTAGAAGGAGGATCTCATGGTTCAGGTTGTCAAACGCTTTACTGAAATCGATGTAAACGACGTCAACCGACTTCTCTTGGTTTAGCGTTTGCAGCCATTCGTATTTCGAGAGCAGCAGGTTGATGATGCATGACCGACGTTTCATGAAACGGTGTTGCGCAGGCGTCAAGATGCCTTTCGACTAGAGACATTGAAGAAGACCACGCTCCACAATCATCTCAAGTGTCTTAGCCAAAACAGAGGTTAGGCATATCGACCGGTAGTTATCCACATTGTTTGGATCGCCTTACCACTGAGCAGTTTCAGTCGCTCGGCAATGAACCGGCGGACAGTGACCAGTTAAATAGCTGTCACCGGAGGCGAGATGATGGCGGATAGTGATTTGAAAATCAACGGATGGATCCCATCAAGCCCGACAGGGT
Organism: Dicrocoelium dendriticum; assembly: GCA_944474145.2. NCBI lineage: Eukaryota > Metazoa > Platyhelminthes > Trematoda > Plagiorchiida > Dicrocoeliidae > Dicrocoelium > Dicrocoelium dendriticum. The sequence continues at coordinate 43,799,979 of OX104061.1, forward strand.
TGGTACCGTCAAGACTGGCGAGCAATTTGCGCACATCTTCAACGCTGCAATTCAGCTCGTTAGAGGCGATTTACGTCAAACTCGGTACGGGGACCTGATTACCTGCAAAAACAAAGCGAAGTGCGCCGCCAATGCGGAAGCACGCTCAGTGCTGGAAACTAGGGGCTGTCCGTCCGAGCCCTTCAACACAGGCACATCACCTGTCGGCTTCAGGAGTCGCTTCACATATGCAAGGATCCTCTTGGGAGCAATTTTTGCTGCGGTTGCAAGATGCTCTTCGAAGTTTCGGCGTTTATTCCTTTTCGTGCCGTTGCAGGCATTTCGTTGCCTCTTGTACACTTCGCTAGGTTCGGCAAAGACAGAATGCATGAATTTATTCCATCGCGGGCGTCATCATGGAGCCGGCTTGCCATAGTTCTTGTCAAACCAGTGTGGCTTGACTGGTCCAGCCTTTCGATATTTGAGGGGCACAAATCGGGCGCACAATGATTTTACTCCTTTTTTATGATAGACCAACAAGCTTCAACTGATGAATCCTGTGGTAGCGACCAGTCCATCATGCTGGAGGATCGAGTGAGGAAATTAAAGTCTGCCTTCAAGTAGTTGAAAACTGGCTCTAGCGGAGGAATAAACGGCAGTGGCAGCTCTAAGCTCGCCATGACCAGAGGCTCTAGGACTTGAACATCATGCACATATTGATCGCAGCTGGCCAGCAACAGGTCCAGACACGATGCAGTTGAGCGCGTAATAACGCGCATCGGCTGATTGATGTTCTGTATGGCCTCTGCTTCAAACATCATCTCCGCAAACTTCGTCTCGACTTCGTGGTGACCTGGGAAAAACTCGACCTATGGACACCGTATTCGAGGAAGGTTGAAATCCCCCATGAACATGAATTGCGGACGACTCATGTGGTTGCGCACATGGGACAACCAATCCAAGCTACGGCCCAGTGAACTGCGACACGTAACACCCACGGGGAGTTCACCGCGTATCAGGTGGATAGAACACCATAGGTGCTCACACAAGCCATCACCGCTTCTGTGGATGAGCACGAGCCTCCCGCACAAGGAAGACCGTATGTATAGCAGTATTCCACCGCGGTCATTTGATAGCCTATTACAGCCAAAGCAGGAATACCCACTGATTTCGATTTCTTGGGCGGTTATCTCTGAATTTAACCAAGTTTCAGCTAAGCCCAATACGTCTGGTTGCCGAGAGGCAACGAAGTGGCAAACGTCGTCACGTTTGTTCATTGGACTAAAAACATCCGTAAAAGCTACACGCAGGCGCGGTAGGAACCGTCGGGCGTGCGTGAACGTTAGCGATCTGTTCATCCGGATTTGGGGAGGAATCCGAGTAACTAGTTGAAAATTTATAATGCGGAGATTTGTTTCTGTGATGTGGCTGAAAGCTGGGGCGAAGGGACTCGTCTGTCTCAGTGCGGTCGATCAGGTGACCGATCGAGTGGAGGAGTGAATTTTTAAACTCGCAGATAATTGTACATTGCCTCAGACTGGGGAATAGTGTGTTTGTGTGCAGAGCCGGTGCGAGTTCTTTCTGTTGACGCGGCTGGGTGAACCAGGCACACAACATGGTGACAGAGGAAAAGAAGAACCCGATGAGCAATCAGCAGCTTTGCTTTGGCTGGCAGCCGTTTGTAGCGATGCCGACTCCATTACAGATGACGGAGGGTTCGCTGCCCGAAAACTGGCGCCTGTGGAGAGCGAAGTGGATGAACTTCGCGACACTGATCGAGTTGGATGAATATCCTATGCCGTATCAGTTAGCCATGTTCAGGTACGCCATCGGCCATGATGCGATGCGGATACTAGACGCCTGGAATTTCTGCGATCACGACAAAGAACCGGATCTTTCAGAAACGCTCGAGAGATTTGGTGATTATTGTGAAGGCCGGTTAAACCAATTCGCCTGTTGCTGTCGATCGACCAACGTTAGGTCACTAGATAGTGTAAATCCGCAAGAAGCGCAAAAGATTTCAGTAAATAACAATTGGGATCATTACGAGGAGGGATGCGGTAATGCAAAACTGGCGATTCAAGGACAACTGGTTCAACCGCAAGCTGATACTGGAGCCACCGCACATTTGCAACCCGAAAATTTCCACTAATCCTCTGCAAGTCCGTCTTCGAAAGCTTTCACGGCGGCTAAAGACGCGTCACAAACCCGAACCAAGACAGCCTTATACTCTAGCGCCTGGAAATAAACAGATAACTAGAGTTGAAGGGTGTCGGGAAGAAAGACTATCTGAGGGTCGGAAAAGAAAGGGAAGCCATCAAATGCGGCTGAAAAGACGATATGGTGAACAGGATCTGCACTCGGACGAGAAGCCGCATCAGCCGAATAAGTCAACTCAGATCGCAGCCAAAGTTCGAAAGCTCTGTCGCAGTGGAAGGCAATACGGGACCTATAACACCCAAACAACGAAAATAAGAAAAAGGAAACGATGTGATGTGGCTGAAAGCTGGGGCGAGGGGACTCGCCTGTCTCAGTGTGGTCGATCGAGTGGACGAGTGCGTTTTTAAACACCCAGCTAGTTGTGCTTTGCCTCAGAGTTGGGAATAGAGCGTTTGTGTGCAGAGCCGGTGCGAGTTCTCTCTGCTGACGCGGCTTGGTGAACCAGGCACACAACAGTTTCCCCGCCTTCAGTGCGTCGCTTTGGGTCAATCATTGCAGATTGGAGTGTTTTGGTCTGCTAGACCCAGGTCTGCGCGCACATGAATCTTCAAACTCTTAAGTCTACCGAGGCGCGATAGTATAAATCTCGGACCAGCTTCGTCAGCAAATGTGACCTTCATGGGTCAAACTTTTCCTCAGTTTTCTTTCCCAACCGGGAAATTTGCATCTCTTCCAGCCCGTCTTCACCGACGTCGAGCAGTCTATCAACCAGACTCTGCAGAAACTCGACGTCGTGTTCATAGCGAACCTGAGGGTTCGAATCCGACGATTCAGGTGCGTGGAAGACCATCAAACTGCGACACCTCAGATCGCTGGAAGTGGTTTCCAGGTTCTTTGGCTTTTGCGTTTGCCAGAGTTCATCACTACCTTGCTTGTCACACATTCGAGTTGCAGTGTCCGTCGACGGAGCAACAGGTGGTAAAGAGGGGCTACTCGGCAACCTAGGAATTCGTTCGACAGAGCTGGTGTTAGGCGTGCAAGGTGCTTGTATCTGTGCCTTCTGCGCAGAACTTACAGAACTGCGGGTCTTGGAACGCCCCACTTTACCAGTCCGTTGAGTAAATTTCCCAGGGGGCTTGGGCTGCAGTTTACACTGGCACTCCTTACATATAATCTTGACAAAATCGTGTTAAATCTCGCGGATAACGCGAAACTGGTCCACAGAAAGACAAATACACGAAATGTGGAACTTCACCTGGCAAACGCGACATGACGCATGACACCTGAGTGTCTACCGCGTCGCGCTCTATTCGTTCGTCAAGGACCTGGCTGGAGGCTACCGCGTGGTGGTCAGCCTTCCACTTCGCGACAGCACATGAAATCGCTGATGTCGTGTCTAGCCGCTGTTGGACCCGTAGGTCCTCCAAGATGGGGATCCCAAGATGAGGAGTGTCAATGGCTTAAAACTCTTGAAAACATGACCCACAACCGGAATCATTGGAAGAATTGTAGTGATTCACATGTTTAATAGTTCAAACATTGAAAATGACAAAGAGAAAAAAGCGGCGTGTGAACAGCAAACTAAAATGTTTTATTTTACTTTTGTCAAAGTGTTCCTTTCTTCCTGCGGCATAGCAGCTGAAGTGTGTTGCTTACCTTCAACTATTATGCCACGATGATTATGACGCGGTGACTTCCCCTTATCTGCTAATCTCCATGACTTTGTTGGCTCTATGTCTAGTTGCTAGACTGTTGAGAGTACATACAAACGCCACATTTGCACGATGATCAACAATCTTAGAACAACTTGTGCAGGGAGATTGCTTCACCAGTTTTAATTGATCAGCGATCGATAAGACAGAATAAGATTATGTGATAAAGGGGAGGAGACACGGAGACGACACCTATTAATGATAAATAGATTTGGAATCACAATGAATTACACAAAAGGAGACAGATAAACATGACTTTAATAAGGTAAACAATGAGGACAATAAACCTAAAGGTAGCAGCGAGAGACAAGGTAGTATAGAAGGAGAAATACTGCCGAGAACGGACAAAAATATGTTATTGGATAATTCAGAATCACAAAGGATGCTGAATTAGACAATTGAAGACAAAAAAGTACAATATGACACAGAAAAACGGAATAAACTGGCCTAGGAACAGAGTGATTTATTTCGAACCGGCCGCGATGAAACTGTTCTCCGCACTGACAAATGTCTGTGGTAAACACCTCCCCCAAGGTCTTAAGCGACCACAATTTGCCCAGTTCGTCCAGTTAATTATCTTGGTGTACATTTATCGTACAATCTATCTTGGTCAACACATGTTGACGAAACGTTCCGCAAGATGTAGAAATTATCATTATATACCCTCAAACTCAGAATGCTTTTTTAGTACCCTACTCTTGACATTACAAATTCGTGACTGTCTATATTCTTCCCTATTGGTTAAATTGCTCGCCTCTCATTTTTCCTGGTCTTCTGCAAAAAGACTTCCCATTAATTGTGTGCTGCATTAAGCTTATTTCCAAGAGTAGTGGGTTGTCCAGAGAGTTTCTGATTGACTTCATTATTACTAAGCACCTTTGTGACAATTTTCAGCAAATGTTTTAAATGACCCTTTTCACCCCATTCACGCTGATTTATCTAAAGCCCTCTCCTGCTCGTCTATTCGCTCTAAAGTTAGAGTACTGCTGTTATCACAGGCAACAAGTTGTCACAAATCTATTTTACGGCATTTATCTTGTGGACTCCAAGAAACTAATCAGTACTACGCGTGAACGCTTACTTGAGTGATGTGCATGCAGGTTTTCTTCTTTTTACGCTTGTATTGCAATTCCATGCTGACGTTATGCTTCCCTAGATCCGCAGTGCTAGTGTAAAAAATGTTGAAAATGTTCCCAGTCGGGTTCATAAAACCTATTTTGACTGGATAGTGAACGGACAAATGACGGCAGTGCGAAGCTCACACAACTATTCAAAACCAGCGAGTGGATAATATCCTTGGGAAGGCAGCGTTACAGTGCAGCGGTAGTGTGTTCTAAGAACTGTTGTAGCGAATGGAGCAAAATCTGACAGAAAAGAGATGGGGAATAGGTGCTGGTGTCATGAATGAGAAATAGCTTTTCTTGCCACGATTTGGATCCTCGTGCGATGGCTAGCCACTGTGGACCTCGGAGGAGTTATAATGCAAAACACTCTCAACAACGAAAAATGGCTTAGCCCAACATCGGAGCAGACATAACTTACCGATCGTCGGAGGTCCGAACAAGTTAGCTACTCCTTGGCAGAAGAAGCATATGCCCAAAGCATTGGTTAGGTGGTGAAGACCAACAAAACTAACCAGTAGTATGGTGCACAGCGAATCATTGGCTGCCAAACCCATGCCAAATATGCCTGAGAGACGATAGGGAAAAAGAGGTGAAAGCCATCTACAGAATGGTACCTGTCAGGGGGAAGACGCATATGAAATGGTGTAAACAGAGTGATGTAATCATGCAGGTCTAAGAAAAGTGCTTGCGTATAACAATGGGTAATACAGTAACACTGTCACGTGAGAGTTGATAAGTGAGCTTCTACAGTGGATCAAATAGGCGGCCACACAGAATTATGTGAGTTTTCGGCTGATATGGATATAGAGTGATTGCAGCGTGATCGTTGCACAGACAACCGAATGTACTTTAGCCATAGCCGTGAAGATACCAACGCAGAACATTCAAGAACTACGCTAAGGGTGGGCGGGCAATGGGATGATTAGGGCATCAGCAGTACGCCGGTACGCAGTGCAGACGCTTCGCTGCCGTGCAACCACTAGTGGTCGCACGAGGGCTAAGGATCCTGCGAGCGTCACCCTTACCCCTACACAGGCTCAAACCCGCGCCGTCAGATTACAAGACAAAATGACTACATTTAGGCTACGGACTGGCGATGAATAGAAGGCGTTATCAGTCACGCGAATGCCCGAATTGGGACTGTTGCAGCGGTACTGCCGATGGTGATTACACAAGGGCAAATACCAAACACAGTCGTTGTTTTGAAACGCACTGGTCGAGTGTACATGGGACCGAAATATGCCGAACGATAGAAACGAAAAGCAGTGATTTGGCTGGGGATATGCACCGTAAAAATCCCGTTTCACAGCAGAAGCGGTTGGGTCGACGGATTTTCCGGTGAGGTTCGGTTTCGGAAAACGGGTAAAAACGAAGCGAGTGGCAGGCTGTCAATTTAACCGAAACTCGGCTACATGTAAGGAATTACCCTGGACAGTTCTATTGGTAAATCATTCGTGTTCCAGAATGTTCTTTTAAGAACGTTCGCAGTTGGAAAGCAAAACAACCTGCAGGGCTCGTTGGGGCACGCAAGTGTTATGACGCCAATTACAAGTGGCACCTTGGTGTGCTGCAGCTAGAAAAAGCACGCGTTCAGAAGTATTTTCTTGTTGACCATTCGAAGAAAGTAAACCTTCCGATGCGAGACCCATGATACAGCTCCTATTCAGCTAGTGATGAAGATTCTGGTACGGTAAGAGCGGTCGTGATTTCACATGCGCGTAGAAAAACGGGTAAAACCTTAAGAAACCATTGCAGAGCATTTCACAAAGCCACTATGTCGGTGGGGTGGTAACTTGTAAGTTAGTTGAATGTGCACGTATCGGACTACTGCCAGAATAGAATTAATGACGAGCAATCTCCACCGGGTACCCATAAACATCATGAGAAGCAAAAGAAAGTAAATTGGTACCCATCCGACTCCACTACAGCGAGCATCCCCTAGAACCAAGTGTGGCTTGAAGCCGCGATACAGCTAGTGTAAGTAGAGCGTGAAATGTTTGGAACATGGCAGATACCGGAAAGGGAGGTGACTGTGTGTGATCACGGAGATAGAGCAACCAACCCTTTACTCCTTTGCGTGTTAATGTCTTGGAGTAGACATCATGGTCCCTCTGTGCAACCACCTCCAACATACGGATGGCCAAGTAACCTCGGTAGTACAATTAGTTGGGCAGGATACGGTTAGAAGGTGGTGCATGGACAAACATGTTGGCATCACGATCGTCAGTAGAATCACTGCGAATACAATGACTAGTTAGTTTGGAATCCGTTTCAAGTTTGCATTGTCAAAATGAAAGAAAACTTTTAGTGCTACAAACCAGTGGAGTGTAGGTGTTGGGAAGAGCAACACCAAAACCAGATAAACTGCCTCATTCTGACTATTTTACCGGCGCTATTAGGCAGCTTCCATCACCGATGAAGGAAAGGGAGGCAGCATTCGACTATGGGTCGGTACACTTGATCTATAACGGACAACGTGTTGCAATCGTCGTACAATCACCGAAGAAATTTCAAATTCGGGCGAGCGTCGATGAACTGGTGCTGTCAAGTACGCTAAACAATTGATAATTCGTAAGTTATCCTGCTCAAATAAGTGTGGTTGCGAATAAGTGTCTCTGTTAATGAGCATGGAAACCACTGGGATCCAGTATAATTTTCCCACATAAGTGGCGTCACAAGAGTTTTGCATTTGCAGAAGTAGATTTCCGTTAGTTTGAATGGGGCGTTGATGGACTGTAGCCACCGGTCCCCGAATCAAGTGGACTATCGTGCGTGCAGGATAGACCGGAAACAGAATTTTGATACGAAATTACAAAGCGAAGGCATGCATGGTGCTTCCAGATAGCTACAATAGTATATAGTGATTTGCGTAGGTGCATTCTCCAGGTTATCAGCGTTGGTCCATTGCCCTATCGAACAAAGTGTGACAAGCGCTGGAGAAACCAGCCACTGATGTGGCGGCATAAGTATAAATGGATCACAATTGAGCAAAAAGACAATTGGTTCGCATGGGCTGAAAGGACGAGAGAGAAAAGACGAATCCATCGTCAATAGTGAGGATACTGCCCTTTAGTCGGATAGCCAGTAGAAGAAATGTTCAGTTCAGTTCATTGAAAATGATTCCAACATCGAAGGGCGAGGGATACCGCTGACACGACTGAATCTATTCATTCATTTAATATACACAAATAGCTAGATAGAAAAGATCTCAGCTATTGTGCTACAATACATAAAAAAGGAAAGACATCGGTAACGGATGGACATCGTTCCGCAAAAAGTTACATTATGCCTGGTAAACTAGACAGTGGTTAGTAAATGAGATCATCGCGTTACAGTGATAGAACAATATCTGAAAATGAGAAAACGAGCAAGGGAGCACGTAAACACATGAATATAACTTCAAAGTCATCGCATGGAGAATTCATCAGACAGAAGTAATAAACCCAATGCAACAGTGCCATGGATCACATGACCGAAGTGAAGTGGAAAGGGGCACTAACACAAGATACGGTAGAGTTTGGGATGCTAATGAAGAAAGGTAGCAAGCAATTTGTTGCATTATCGACCAGTCACAGTTGTATCATTAAAACAGATGCAGTAATGACAAAAGACACGCCGTGATGAAAACGCTGCGGGGATGCTAGGAGAATAAGACAAGTAAAGTAGACGTAGCAAGCCTGAAAAAGGATTCGATGTTGCAGCGGAGCGCCTAATGCCCGACCTCAATACACGAAATCCATGGTTCAGGGGTGCAAATAGATGCCAGAATGGATACAAAAGCACTGAAAGTTAAAGACAACCTAGTTCTTTAGGTCTTCAACGTGCAGAGGTCATGCCAGTGGTGCAAATTAAAAACGCAGAACAACCCAGACTTGACTGGTAGAATGACGGCCCGCCGTTTCCATTAGTGAATGTATACTGTACGGTGAACAAGTAGAAATTAAAATCTGTACAACTCCAGCGCATATAAACACGAATATTTAGTGTCTGTTTTATGTAGCAGTTTAAATTGTTTGACTTTTCCACTGGGCTCACAAATGTCAGTATCACTATTACACACGTGAGCCGAATGTGGAAAACACCTCACCTATTGTGCCGTAATACAAAAGACGAGAAGATAGAGGCACGCCGGCTGAGTCTCCAGCAACGGATGGACATCGTTTCGGAGAGCTAAACAGTTATCGTGCCGCAAAAAGAGAGTTATGTTATGCCTAACGAATGTGACCATGAGTAGAGGGGGAGGCTAAGTAGAAAGGGGATGGACAAATGAACTCACAATACAAACGCCATTGGGGCCTGCTCCTAGCCATATCAGCAAGTGTGTCCAACCAAACGTGTTCATCGTCCTTAGGACTCCAGCCATGCAGTCGGGATGCACCAACCGACACCAACTTTGAAGTGAGGGTTTTCATTTCCCTTGACCAAGTTATCGTTTGGCCTCCCTTCATTCTCTTCCAACCGCACCACCGACGCACAAACAATGCACGTCGCGGGAGTCCGTGTGCTGGCATGCGCAACACGTGGCCCAGCCATCTGAGCCTGGTGCGTGATATAAGAACTGAGAACTGAGAGAACTGTTGCGAAGCAGCGAGTAGAGGTTGCTCTGTGTAGCTGCATCATTCGTCGTTTTCGGACATGAACTTTTTATTTATCGTTTCGCTCTTTGTACTTTGCCTCTGCAAATTGTTTGTCTAGTAGCATCTTGAATTTTCCCACTGTGTTCGCTTCTACTATATGCTGAGGCAGGTCGTTCCAGACATTCACCACTCTGCGTTCGAAACAGAGTTGATGGGCGACCCGCTTCAAATCCGGGACGATAAGTTTATACCGGTGTCCTCGCGTGCAGCTTGGTGTGCGCAGATGAAGTAGTTGTCTCAACATGGGGTAATCACCCAGATGTAATATCCGGTGCGTCATGATGAGGTCAACCCTCAGCCGACGATAAGATAGGGTGTATAAGCCTAGTTTCTTACATCGGTATAACCCTAGTTTCTTACATCGGTGCGGAGCGGTTCACTCGCTCTTTCTGCACCAAATACGCGATGCCAAACACGCTCATCGCTCACGCGGTGCTCCCACTAGACATAAGCCAAGCTGGGGAGGAAGCCATGATCGAAGGTGGCGAGCCTGTTTATGTCTGTCGACCAGTTGGGTCAGGTTTCACAACCGTATAAGAGGGTTGAACGGACGGTTGTATTATAAACTCTGCCCTTCAGCGCGAGAGTGATGTCGCGTGTGTGCCACAGGTGGTGAAATTTGGCAAAAGCACCTCCAGCTTTTGCTTTACGGTTCGTAACCTCATCTTCGATCCCACGGGTGCTAATATAGCTGCCCAGGTACTTGAATTCCTGAACGACTTCTAGCTGATCACCACCAAGGGTGAGTGCAGGGGTGGGTCCCTGCCAACCGTTGAGAACTTTGCATTTCGAAGGTGCAAAGCATAGCTCGAAACGATTGACAGCCAGTGCTAATCGGTCCAGAGTAGCCTGGCACGTTTGGGTGCTTTCACATATGGGGACAATATTGTCCGCATACTCCAAGTCAAGAAGTCGCTCACCAAGAAGTAGCTGCACAACTTCCAGGTCGTGTCCAGCGAACGCTGCTTCCATGAGTTCATCAATAGAGAAGTTAAAGAGGAATGATGACAGCGGGCAACCTTGTCTCACACCGCTGGAGATATTGAAGGACGGCGACAGTTTGCCATAAACCCTCACTCTGCCCGAACTATGTGAGTACAGCGCTTTGACAATGTACATATTTATCGAACACACCTTTTCTCAACAGAGAGTCACATCGATCCACCGAATCGATGTCGAAAAGCACGACAACGTGGGTTGCCAATAAACATGGCGGTGCTCCTACAATTGACGCCAAATGAAGATGTGGTCGATGCAGCCTTGATTTCGACGAAACCCGGTTTACTCTTCGCGGATCTGGCCATCACAAGCGCCAGTCAGTCTGTGGAGAACGACAGAGGTAAGCAATTTAGACGGAATTGTGATCAGACTGATTCATCTACGGTTACCGCATTCCGAACGGGAGCCTACATTGTAAATTAAGACTATGACAGAGCGCCTCCAGTGTCGGGACAGTTTCCAGCTTACAAAGTTCCATTAGCAACTTGTGTAAATCCTCTACAAGAGCAGGTCCCCCATATTTGTAGAGAGCTGGGGGAAATCTATCTGTACCGGCGGTCTTATGCAATTTCAAAAGTCTGATCTCGCCTCCGACTTCTTAACGTGAGGGCGGATCTAAGGACACGGCTGGCTGAGAGGGACACTCAATGCCCGAAAGGGAAAGCGATAACAGATTGGTTAAACTGCTTTGCCAAGTGTTCGGCAAAAGGTTCCAAATGTGTTGACAAGCTGTAGATCAGCTGTCCACTCTCGTCGCGTATGGTCTCGCTAACGCCAAGTCTCCTGCTACCCATTTCTCGTATCAGACGGAATGACTCACGATGATTACCAACGGCAGCGGCTGTTTCAATTTCCGCTGCACGGTGAGACCATCAGGTTTCGCGATCTCTCTTCAGGCTAGCACGCAGTTTTGTCCTGAGATTTTTGCGAGTCTCATTGTATTCGCTTCCAGTCGGAATACGTCGACGAGCATCGATAAGTTCTAGAGACTTTGTAGAGATCCAATGTATAGTTTGGCAATTTGATTTGCCACATGAAGACATGTCTGCTGATAGTAACGTTAGACGAATATGCGACCAGTGATCTTCGACGGTGTTCAGTGGACGCTTACTCAGCACAGATGCCAGCGTAGTTTGATACGTATTCAGAATACCTGGCTTCGCCAGCTGGCTGTTGTCAATGAGCTCAGAACGAGGTTGCGGACGTTTGCCGAAACGCATCTGCGGGTCAGCACTTAAGAGCGTGATCGGAGTCCACGCTGGTGCTCCAAATCGAGCGATAGCGGTGACTAATCCTTCCCAATGTAGGATGTCACTGCTATAGTGCAATCGTTTTCTGAATCGAATGGTGGTGAGGTGTAAATTCAACAACGTTTTGAACTGATCCTCATCATCAGTACACGTTAGCCGAGGATGAGAAATACACCTAAGCTAATGTGCCACAATACAAAAAAGGTAAGACATTTAGTAATGTAGACTTAAAAGTCATAAAATGTAACATGATGCTAATATCATATTTAGGATCGTTGTTGGAGGGGGAAGCTAAAGAAAAGGGAGAGACAAAGTGACTCACAACACAAACACGACTGAAGTCGACTGTTCACCATGTCGGCTAATGTATACGACCAAACGTGCTCATCATCCTTCGATCCCCAGCCAGGCATTCGGAAAGACTAATGGACGTTAACTTGGAAGGGAAGGATGTCATTTCTCTTGAGCAAGTCATCGATTGGCCTTTTCTACTCTTTTTCTGTCCACAATCGCGGCGCGCAAACAACGCGCGCAGTTGCTCACACAGGCCATTATCGCTTCTGTAGATTCTCGCCGCGCAGCGGAAGCACGAGTAGCCACTGAGTTAGATTCTTTGGAAAATCACCACAGAATTCAACCAGGTCTTTACGAGTCCCACTACCTCTAGTTGCTCAGTCGCAATGAAACGACAGTTTATCTGACTTGTTTATAAGACTGTGAACGTTGGTAAAAGTTAAACGCAGCAGGAACCACCGGGTGTAGTTGAAGTGTGAGAAATCTATTTATCTTGCTTCGTGGACGCATGGAAACGACCCGAAAAGTTATAATGTGGAGATTTGTTTCCCCATCACTATTTCGTCTCTGCAGCTCAATAATGACAGACTTAAGCCATTCCGGATCCAGGTTTAGATGAACATGGATCCTTAAACTTCTCAACCAATTTAAGCTGGACAAAATCAGTCTTGGACTGACTTCGTCCACAAGGTGGTTCTCATTAGTCAACTTTGTTGATCACCTCTCCTTCCAAGATGGACAATTTGTCTCACTTTCAACCCACGTCAAGGAGTTTACCAGTTAAACTGTAAAATTCGACGTCATGATCAGAACGCATCTGAAGACTGGACTCAGGTGAGTAGATCAGGAGGTTGACCTTGCAGGGAGAAGAACATCCCGACATTCACGTGGTCTGGCCAGCCGTTGATTTGAAGCGACTGAACTCTTCCTGCTTTTTCATATCACGTACTTTCTACGTGAGTACAATAAACAAGCCTTCACACACCGAGACATATGAGCCCGCAGGATACAACACAGGTAAAAGATTCGTGTCAGATGACGGTGGGATGCTGGCAACAGTGGAACTTCGTGCAGGTGAGCTTGCATGTAACGAACAGGAGAGCTCATCTGAAACCTGGAGGCGCTTCGGGCTAGGTTGCTGGGCCAAACGCACAGAACTGCCAGCGACGGAATGATTCAATTTACAAGACCGCTTGCGATTCTGGTCTAATGTATTCGGCTATCTCGTTTCGATGATTCGTACACGAAATTTGAAAGAAATCATGTTGAATTTCACGAAAACGCCGAAAATGCTCAAGCAACAGTCCAATGCAAGAAATGTGGCGTTTAACATGACACATAGCACATTGAGTGCACTTACTCGACTTTCGACAATCTTGCAACAGGCACGGTAAGGTGATGGCTTCGGTATTTTGAAGAATCCGAGACCGATTGTGAAGTTAAAAGGTAAACATATTTCAAGTCAAAATAGGTTTTATGCACCAAAGTGGGTGCATTCTCAGCACTTACACTATCCGTGCAGATACACTGACTTGACCGATAGAAAGTAGAGATAGTTAAATGATATGACACACTGATGGGTTAGTCAGTGACATTTGAAACCGGTGGATTAGCAAACAAATGCAAAGGATGTGCTATCATCTAGAAGATACAAAGCACATGCGGAATGGTGCAGTGCACTGGACCATACTAGCCGGAAGCGTTTGTAGGGTGGAGTCTGCTGACCCAAATGAAGGCATGCTGTCGGCGTGGTGAGTGAATGTTGGTTAGGAATACGACGGAACAGAACCAGGTAAGACGGTCATGCTTTAAATGGGAACTGGAAAGTACATAAATCATGCAGAACCCTGCCTATAGTGGTAAACACAAGGAAAAACCAGACGTTCCAGAATAGCATGAAATTATCTACCGCCCTGCATGGATGGACACCAGGAAGAGGCGAGCAATTACTTCAAGGTGAGAGAAACGAACATCAGAAGCTGTCCGGAGATGGGATATTGTCACAGTGTTAGACAGGTTGGTGTACATAATTCGCTCATATCCCGACTCCACATCCTTATCAAAAAAGCCGGGTAAAAATAATGGCTGAATTCACCCAGATTCAACGGTTGGGAACGAAAGTTGACGAACTGAAAGATCAGCTCAACCGATGGGCAATTGGAGTCTCACAATTCACTTTGACGACAGGCAGGCACAAGTGATAAAATACGCACTAAGACAAATCAAGCAGCAAACCAATTAAAAACCCCTATGGTTGACTGGGAACCTATGATCACAGGTACAGTGTTAAGAGTAATCAAAAACACGGCATGTGATCGGTCAAAATGGGATCTCTTGGAAATCTGCAGTCTCTCCCAGGCATTGGATCATCGTTAAACTGTCTGATGGTAACTGAATCGAAGGCTCCGAGTGGAGCGCCCAAATAAACACATTTACTCAATTGCATTGTCTATGTACTGGGTTAAAAATGAGATGGAAAAGCCTTTCTTTGTTTCAAAAGGTTTGGCAAACGCCCGGTTAATGTACTGTTATGCTGTCCACATTTGACCTCAATTGAGACCGACGGAGTTCACGCGAACCTAGTGACCTTTGATCGCTGTAACGTTTTACCAATGAATTGAAAGTTTAACGACTGTATGTAGCTTACCCATGATCGTTATAAGATGCGACTCACCTTTAAGCTAATTCACTTCGCCTGATGAAGCTTTGGAGTCAAAAACGAAATGGTGTACAGTATAACAAATACACTAAGCGGTTTGCCAAAACTTTTGAAACGAGGACTTCTCGATCGGTTCCAAATAATTTCAAAGATATTCAGCCCTTCCTTGTAATGAGTAACCGGAAGGTATCATCCGCACATAAAACGCAGTCAAGAGTGTTCTTCACTTAATTCATTTCTCTTCCTGTGAGAACATGTTGAAGCTACACAGTCAGAAAGGCGATAGATACCGGCTAGTGTCTGGAAAGACACCCAGATGTCACCTGTTCGAGCCTACATAAGGGACAGAGCAACCCGCGCACTATCCTTAGCCCACACGCGATTGGTGGTGGTTGCATGCCAGCGAAGCGTCGGTACGGCGTACCGGTGTACTGTTAATGTTCTTGTTGTTATTGTGTTTTATTACAGGCAGCACGCCTGATGTGGGTCGTCAGATAAAGCTCGATCTGCCTTCGTCCTCCCTCGGAGCGGTTTTGCGCAGGGACATCAAAACATTGCAAAACACAGTTGCGTTGGAATACATGTACCTGCGACTAGTGGGGTCAAATCCCAACGGCGGGGCTTACACACTTCGTTTCACAGGTGGTTTCGAATAAATGGTCTGTGACAATCGCAGCGTCAGTCTTTCGCGGCAGAAATACGGTGGGCGTATTAACGGAATGGATTCCAGTGAAGGGGATCTTGAGCACAAAACAAATCAGGAGCCCAATAGTCGCTTCGACACACCACATCAATCTTTGAGATGATGAAGATATGAATAACTCTCGCCTCTGATTCGGATGGCAAAACCTATGGATGTTATCTTTGCTGGGGAAATGATGCGCAAGTGGGTCATCTAACTGGGTTCGTATGGAGCCCAGGAAGCCGTTCCTGGGTAGGATCATTAACATCAGATAGAATCGGTGGATTGCCAAATGCAGTTACCACGAACCAACTTATAAGGATAACTGAAAGGATGGAAAAATGAGGATAAAAAAACAACTCAAAGTGACTGATGAAAGAAAGATGCAAACTATCAGACAGTCATCGCGGGAAAATTGGGCCTTATTGTAGTGTTGCGGATTGCGATACCATGAACAACGCTGGACGTAAGCTACTAAGTGTCTTAGGAGTCACTCATACCACAGAAGCTAGCGGCTGTAAGTCGAACTTAGCCTCGGTATTTTCCCCATAGGAGATTGGAGAGAGGCAGATGACGAGCTCACAATAGCCAATTCGACTGGTGTAGACTATGCTTGTGTGGGAGAACACAACCACCCAGCCAGAAACAGAGTCAATGACGACTAAACTGGGTTCTGTTGATACGCTTTCCTTTCCCGTCTGAAGTTCATGAGACTTTTGATGTCCTTGGGTCGAGGCTTTACAGGACAGATCGCAGTTTGCATCAGTGGTGGGTTTGATGTCTCCTCTTAGTCAAAATGCTTGTCTGAAAGGTCTGATGGAGTTAACTGTGGGACAATCACTGATTATGACGCGAGGCAGTGAAAATAGCAGGGAAGCTGTCTCGTCGATGCCACCTTATCTTTGCACGATAGTCAGCTGTTGGTCCCTGTAGTTTGCTAACAAGGTGTGGGCGCCATGACCCAGAGCGTTAGCTTAGTGCGCATTAGGTCCCCTTCCTTCTCTCTTATTATGCATCATTCCTTAGATCACTGTGGTTACAGACAGCGAAATACCATTTAGACCGACTGATGTACTGCTGTTGTTGATGATGTTCTTGATGACTGCAATCTTAAGCCGTGCAGACCTTAGCGAACAGAGCGGAAACCAGCTAAAACTAGCGCGCGATTGTCGTCGCACGCGTCCATATGACGTGATGGAAAAGCATGCATTAGGTGCACTAAAGCTTCAAGACGTTCGTGTGGGAACCTTCACACAAATCCCCATAGGAAATTACGGTCATGGTCCCGAGTTTAATTTGCATTCTACGACCTAAGTTAGACGAATAAGCCAAAGTCTTCGTGTGCAATTCCGTAAGCAGTTTTACTTATCTTGCTGCCTTGTGGACTGAATCAATTACAAGCCAAACGTAAGGAAGTTAATGATGAAAGTGCCTTCCCGGAGAAGTAGACCGAAAATTATCATCTACTTACAATACATAAATGTAAGTGACCTTTCTACTCCTTCTGTTTTCCATCCATTTAAAGTTCTTCGGATTTTAAGCATTAAGACTGACAATGAACATCTTGAAAAATACTTGGAACCAATCGAAAAGTCATGATTTCAGAAAGGTTTGAAAGTAACCGGTTGGTAGTTTATAGGGGCAACCCTCTGCTTTTGACACAAGAGCTTTGTCATGTCGAATGAATCAATCGATGATTAGTACAGCACTTATAGCGAACTGGGAAGAGAATCAAGACGAATGGGATGTACGTAGAAGATCAATCGCTTTACAAGGTCATACATGTAAGCCCTGTTAGTGATGGGCGTGGAGATGATGTGATGCTCCTTCTCTGCTCCGGATCCGTCCGTCCGGTCAATAGTTAGAGAACACGCACTTGTTTGCGCCAACATCCGGGTGCGTTTCGGTGGACGTCCGCAACGTCGCACTGAGTTCATTGACAACAGTCAGGCATTCTGAATTTGTATCAAAGTGCGCTGACATCCGGACTAAGTTAGCGTCCACTGAATACCATCGAAGATCACTAGCCGCGTATTCGTCAAACGTTACTATCAGCAGGCATATCTTCATGTGGCAAATCAAATTACTAAACTGGACACTGGATCTCTACACAGTCTCTGAAACTTATGGATGCTCCACGACGTATTCCGGCTGGAAGCGAATACAATGAGGCCCGAAAAAAGCTCAGGGCAGAACTACGTGCTAGCCTGAAGAAAGACCGCGAAGCCTGGGGGTCTCATCGTGCCTCGGAGATGAAAACAGCCGTTACCGTTGGTAATCATCGTAAGTTATCCCGTCTGATACGGGAAACAGGTAGCAGACCTGGTGTTAGCAAAACCATACGCGAGGAGAGTGGGCAGCCGATTCACAGCCTGTCAAAACGCTTGGAGTGTTAGGCTGAACACTTTGCAAGGTAATTTAACCAACCTGGGTTATTGCTTTCTTCTGCGAGCATTAAGCGCCCTTCTCTCTGGGACGTCTCCTTGGATCCGCCCTCACGCGCAGAAGTCGACGTGAGATCAGGCTGTTGAAATTGCATAAGGCCACAGGGGCAGATAAAATTCCCCCAGCCCTCTTCAAATTCCGGGGGACTTGCTCTAGTATATGATTTACACGAGCTGTTAAGGGAACTTTGGGAGCAGGAGACTGCCCGACAGACTAGAGCCGCTCGTCATTATCCCAATTTTCAAGGGAACCTCCCGTTCGGAATGCGGCAATTATCGAGGGATCAGTCTGATCTCAATCGCCACAAAATTGTTTGCGCCTGTCATTCTCCACAGACTGACTGGCACACATGAAAGCTAGATTCGTGAAGAGCAAGCCGGGTTTCGTTGACGTCGGGGCTGCATCAATCCTGCGTCAAGTGTTGGAGCACCGCCATGTTTATTGGCGAGCCACCGTTGTCGTGTTTCATGACATAAAAGGTGTCTTCGACTCAGTCGATCGATGTGCACTTTGGGACTGTCTGCTGAAGATAGGTGTGCCTGATAAATACCTAAACATTATCAAAGCGATGTACGCCCATAGTTCGGGTTCATGGCAAACTGTTGCCATCGTTCAGTATCACCAGCGATGTGAGACAAGGTTGGCTGCTGTCATGTTTCCACTTTAACTTCGCAGTTGACGAAGTCATGGAAACAGCGTTCGCCGGACACGACGTAGGTGTGGAGCTACTTCCTGGTGAGCAACTTCTTGACCTGGAGTACGCGGACGATATTGCCCTCATATGTGACAGCTCCCAAACATGCCAAGTAGTACTGGACCGATTAGCACTCTATCGTTTTGGTCTATGCTTTGCTTCATCGAAATGCAAAGTCCTTCTCCAGAATTGGCAGGGACCCATTCATTCATTCAGTATACACGTTAGCTAGAGGTGGAAAACACCTCAGCTACCGTGCCGCAATACCTCCTCGTGATGCCAGCTGGGTGGTCCGGGATTATCTCGGTCCAGCGAATGGTTCGGCAGCAGTGTTCCAGGAGGTGGTGGGTTTTTCGCTTGGCAAGCGTTCTTCTCATAAAAAGCCACGTGTCCGGTTAACAACACTGCGAGGTGGCGGATGTGACTCGCCACTAAATAAAGTCACTGGCCCTTGTTTCAATTTGGCGAAGCATTGTATCCCAGCACCTTGCCGCTGAAATGGTGGGGAAAATCGGGGCCCCAGTTTGGCTACTCACCAAACGAAAGGCGTATGTACTGAGCAATAAGTCATGGGCTCCAAATGGGTGCGAATCTCTGACTTCGCTCCGCTGCCTTGCGGGTGAGCTATTGAGTCAAATGCTCTGGGTGTAGTCCCCTAAGACAACTCCCTACTTCGGCTTAGACAACCGGGTAGTGAAAACCATGGATTTCGCAGTTACGTCGCTTACTTCTGCTGCTACTGTAGCAACCCAAAAGATATTTCTTGTTTTTTGTACACTTTTATTACTCAGTCATAGAATATTGCTTTTTGTTTTAATGCCGACTCTACGGCCATTATGAACTGCATCCGGCTCACCACTTTTCTCCACGGTGAGTTCCGGCACTGACGTACGCTCTCGTCGCTTCATTCGTTTTTCGTTCGATTGTAGCCTTCCGCGAATACAATCCGTTGTGTCCGTCTTTCTGGTTTTCTGGCATCCCTACCAGCGCGAGAACACTCTCGGACTAGTATAGACTAGTCCTACAAATTGGTGACCCCGATTCGCACGCGCGAATCTTCAACTTTTTTGATCGTTTCGTTTTCGGTGAGTTCGTTCCGAGTTGTTTTTTTCCCTAATCCCTGGTGGATTGTTTTCCGTCCATTTCGTTTTTAAAACCATTCGTGTTATTCATATACTATGTCTGACGCCGATGTAAAACCCGGATCGGGCGGCAGCATGAATTTGCTCACCTTGGCTGTTCCGGATTTTATGGCACACAAGCCCAACGTCTGGTTCGCCATTTTTGAGATAGAGTTAGAGAACAGAGGGATCTCTTCCGACCAAGCTAAATACAACCAACTCGTCCCACGCCTTCCGCAACAGGTGGTGACATTGGTCGAAGACGTACTGCTTCATCCACCTAAAGACGGTAAATACGAAGCAATGAAGCAGTTGATCCTAAAGGAGTCGCAACCCAGCGCTCGTGCTCGATTGGAGCAACTCTTTCATAGCACTAAGCTAGGCGATCGCAAGCCTTCGGTTTTGCTCCGCGATATTCAGCAGATTGCTGGCCCTTCGTACATGAGTGAAGAAGCATTAAAAGAACTGTGGCTCTCACGCTTACCTGATCCTCTTCCTTTAATGCTCGTAGCATATCCAAATAGATCACTCAAAGAGTTGGCAATAACCGCGGACGCAGCCTTTGAGAGAATCCCTCAAAACATGAAGGCATCCAGCAGCATTTTCGTCACATTAGCGGATAAAGACTTGAATGCAAAAGCGCCCGCGCAAGCAGACCCCAGAGACGAAGAGATAGCCGCGCTTCGCCGTGAATTAGCAACCGTGCAGTTAGAAAGACAAGGCTTGCTAAGACCGCACGCTGACCACGAAATTGCCGCCGTTCGTCACGGTGCCTATCAGCCCCGACCCCCACCGTACAGATCCAGGTCACCGCGCAGACGCAGTCCATCACCCCCTCGCAGCCGAACCCGAAGTGCCAATTTAATGGATGATTTGTGTTGGTATCATCGCCAGTATGGTGATAACGCTCGACGTTGCCGTTCACCCTGCGCCAAGCGTGGTGTAGTGGCACAGGGAAACTAGTTCGCCGGCACGTGAATGCGGCCCACGCGTCCGGCAGCGACAAAACAGGCCGTCTGTTTTACGTCAAGGATAGGCGCTCCCGCCTCACTTTCCTTATCGACACAGGAGCCGAAGTGAGCGTTATCCCTGCCAGCGCGCATGACAAGCATACAAAGCCCACGTACAATTTACGGGCAGCCAACGGCTCGCCGATAGCTTCATACGGTCAGCGCATGATGAACCTAGATTTAAATCTCCGCAGAGACTTTCACTGGGTTTTCACGGTTGCGTCAGTACCTTTCGCAATTATCGGCATCGATTTTCTTCGCCATTTCGGATTGCTTGTCGACGCGGGTCGCAACAGAATTTTAGATGATCATACGAAACTAAGGGTTGATGGTGTCCTTTCAGATGCCCCGATAATCAGCCCTGTATTTCGGATCGCAGACGCACCGTCCGACTACTTGAGCCTCCTCTCCGAACACCCGCGACTGGTTCGACCGGCTGCAGAGCTTCCACCAGTCACGACAGAGGTCGCTCACCACATAGTTACGCGCGGTCAACCAGTTAACGCACGACCAAGACGGCTTGCTCCAGACAAACTACGGGCAGCACGAGCCGAATTTGACCACATGCTTCAACTTGGTATCGTCAGACCGTCCAACAGCCCATGGGCGTCGCCTCTGCACATGGTCCCGAAGAAGGTCATGGGGGACTGGCGTCCTTGCGGCGACTACCGATCCTTGAATACGGTGACCACGCCCGATCGCTATCCGATCCCACACATAGTGGATCTCACCGCCAGTCTGGCGGGTAAAAGTATCTTCAGCAAAATCGACTTGGTACGCGCATACAACCAAATTCCGGTAGCCGAAGCGGACATCGCTAAAACTGCCGTGACGACTCCATTTGGTTTGTTCGAGTTTCTGCGCATGCCATTTGGCCTAAAGAACGCCGCGCAAACTTTTCAGCGTTTCATCGACCAAGTTTGTCGCGGTTTAGACTTCGCTTACGCGTATCTTGACGACATTTTAATCGCAAGCTCTTCACGAGAAGAGCACATACGCCACGTACGAACACTTTTTGATCGTTTATCTCAACACGGGGTGACGATCAACGCAGAAAAGTGTTCGTTTGGTGTCGATTCAGTCAATTTCCTGGGCCATCGTATCTCTTCTGCAGGCGTCGTGCCACTGCAGGATAAAATTCAAGCCATCATCGACTACCCCGAGCCTCATTCTTTCAAACAGCTCAGGCGTTTTGATGGCCTGGTCAACTTTTACCGACGATTTATACCCAACTGCGCCTCGCTGATGCAACCCCTCACGGACCTTCTCCGAGGGAAACTCAAGAAGTTCGAATTTCCTGCCGCAGCACGCGCTGCTTTTAAGTCGCTGAAAGAGGCTATCGCCAACATAGCTTCTATAGCGCATCACGATCCGGCCGCCCCACTGTCCCTCAGTACTGACGCCTCGGACGTGGCAGTCGGCGCTGTTTTGCAGCAACGAGTAGCCGACACGTGGCAGCCCTTAGCGTTTTTCTCCAAACGCCTACAACCTACCGAATCTCGCTACAGCACGTTCGGTAGAGAACTACTAGCCGTATATCTAGCGATACGTCACTTTCGACATGTCCTAGAAGGCCGCTCCTTTGTCGTCTTCACCGACCACAAACCCCTGACTTACGTGCTCGGCTCGACTACCGACCGATACTCTCCTAGAGAGTCGCGCCACCTTGACTATATCGCTCAGTTTACGACCGATATACGGCATGTCTCAGGTGTGCACAACGCCGTCGCCGATGCACTTTCCCGCATCCAAGCTATCTCCGCTGACGCCGGCACTGCTATCGACTTGGCAGCCATGGCCACAGCACAACTCAACGATCCTGAGGTTGATCTACTACGCAGGTCTCCCTCATTGGATATACGACCCGTTCCGCTGACATCATCAGACGGAACGATACTCTGCGATTTATCTCTGGGCACGCCGCGCCCAGTCGTCCCACGCGAGTTTCGGCAGACCGTGTTCGACGCGTTGCACGGCTTGTCTCATCCAGGCGTTCGTGCATCGGTTAAACTCGTAACCGCACGATTCGTTTGGCGCAATGTTAATCGGGACGTCCGTACCTGGGCAGCTGCTTGCCTTCCGTGTCAACGCGCGAAGGTGCACAAGCACACGAGAAGCCCATTAGGCACGTTTCCGACGCCAGACGCACGTTTTCATCACGTGCACGTCGACCTCGTAGGTCCTCTGCCGCCTTCCAAAGGCTCTGTATATCTACTGACCTGCATCGATCGATTTACTAGATGGCCTGAGGCCGTCCCCATCCCAAATTGCTCCTCGGAAACGGTAGCGAAAGCTTTTATGGAGCGCTGGGTAGCTCAATACGGCTGTCCCGCCATCGTGACCACCGATCGAGGGTCACATTTCTCGTCGACATTTGCCATGTTGCTTAAGGATTTAGGCTGTCGCCACGTCCAGACGACGGCGTATCATCCGGCCGCTAACGGCATGGTGGAGCGTTTTCACCGCCAGTTGAAGGCAGCGCTACGTGCGCACGCAGATCCTTCATGGTCTGAAACGCTTCCCCTCGTTCTCCTAGGCTTAAGAAACACGGTAAAGGACGACTTCGACGCCACACCAGCGCAGCTTGTCTACGGTTGCACGCTGCGATTGCCCGGACAGCTGGTAGCACCAGCCCCATGCACTTCCACTTTTGACTACGGAAGTTACACCGATCGACTGGCCCACCAGATGCGTGAGCTACGTCCACCCGCTCCTCGATCGCAGAAGACACCAGTGTACGTGCCCGAGAAGCTGTCTACTTGTTCACACGTCCTTCTTCGCGCAGACGGTGTTCGACAGCCTCTTCAGTCGCCGTACATAGGACCCTTCAAGGTGCTGCATCGTGCGAGTAAGGCGTACACTATTGACCGCGGTGGTCGACACGAAGTCGTCACCATCGATCGTCTAAAACCCGCCTTTATGGAAGAAACTACCTCGCCTACTTCGTCTAGTAGTGCCTCGTGCGACATCACAACTCACCGTACCAGTTTTCCGCATGCTAATGAAGACCAACCAGACCACGATCACGGTCTGCAAGCTTCAGCAGTCCCGACATCACCCGAACCTAGTCCGCCGCCTCCCACGACCAATCGCCGTGGTCGGGAGGTACGTAAGCCCGTTCGCTTCTCCGACTATGTACAGTGTAAATACTTCTAACTTTGTAGATATTGTATATATTTGCCCCATTTTTGGTCGATTAACGTTTTGAAAACAAACAAAAATATCAAAAAACCTCAGCAAAAACTTTATCGAAAAAATATTCAAAAACCAAAAAATATTTAAACACAGCTCATTCGTTTGTTCTTTTTTGCGTTTTCTGCGCGTGTTTTTCTATTTTCTCGCCTTTACATGCCCCAACCCTCCCCTTCGATCGACTGGCCCACACGAGGAATGTTTTCGAGGACCCTGACGCGAACACTGATCGCTTCTCCGCGGGACGAGGATCGCTTCTCCGCGAGACGAGGGTCGCTTCTCCGTGGGACCATGGTCATTTCTTCGTGGGACGAGGGTTGTTTTGGCGTGGGGCGGGGTGCGAGACCACTCCCAAGCGCACCGTTTGGCAACCGCGGAGGTTGAGGTCCTGTCGGTCTTTTTCTGGACTAGCCAGTTTTTTGTAGTCCGACAAGCCCGCTCCAACGGCTCGCCGAAATGCACCCTGCCCTGCAATCAATAAATAATAAAGACCGGACGGCACAGCGGATACAAATTTTCGGCTACATTTTTTTTCCGAACCCGAGCAGACTCTTCTTTGTATACCAGAACCTTTTGCGAACTTGGATCCACAACCAGTTGATTTCGAAGGCTTCTTCGTTCAGCCTTCTAGGAGGGGAGCTTTGTAGCAACCCAAAAGATATTTCTTGTTTTTTGTACACTTTTATTACTCAGTCATAGAATATTGCTTTATGTTTTAATGCCGACTCTACGGCCATTATGAACTGCATCCGGCTCACCACTTTTCTCCACGGTGAGTTCCGGCACTGACGTACGCTCTCGTCGCTTCATTCGTTTTTCGTTCGATTGTAGCCTTCCGCGAATACAATTCGTTGTGTCCGTCTTTCTGGTCTTCTGGCATCCCTACCAGCGCGAGAACACTCTCGGACTAGTATAGACTAGTCCTACACTACTCGTGCTTCTCCATCACATACTAACTTTTCTCTTGTTGTTAATGTATAACCTGTTGAATCTACTTCCAATGCCCGTCTCACTGGTATCCAAATCATCCGGCCATCAGCTGTCTTTGGACCCCGTTCTCCATTCCGTCTGGCAGCGTTCAATGTTCGGACCCTCCTATAGATTGGACAACAGGTTGGCCTGGCGCGCACTCCAGAGTCTCACGCTATCGATGTTTGTTGCTTTTCAGAGACTGGACTACAGGATCCCAGCACCGTGGTTAAATTGTCGTCCCCAGCTGCTCTTGAGACCACATATTACCTACGTCTGTCTAGTGACATGGAGGCAGCAACAGCCGGCTTAGCTGGCGTCCGTATCACACTGAGTGATAAAGCGGAGGCTGAATTACTCGGCTGGTTTCCAATCGACAGTCGTCTGTGTGCGGTTCGACTTCAAGGCTCATATAGAATCAGCAGACATCGTGAAGAGAGGCGCAATTTGTTTGTCGTTTCTGCCTACGCTCCAACCGACTGCAGCTGTGCATCGGTTAAGGATGACTTTTATCGTGGTCTCCACAACCTTTTGAACAAGGGCGAAAAGTCAGATATCATCGTCCTTGCCGGAGATCTCAATGCACGAGTAGGTCGCCTGCTTCCGTGCGAACGACATCTTGGTGGCAGTCACGCGCTTGATGAAAGCCGTTCTGACAACGGTGATAGACTTCTCACGTTATGCGAAGACCACCGTCTGTTTCTCGCAACTAGGAACTTTAGGCATATCAGAAAACGCGCAGCCACCTGGCGTCCTCGTTCACCAACGCTAGCGTGGTCACAAGCAGATCACATTGCAACCAGCTTTAGATGACGAGGCAGCGTCCGGGGTTGTAGATCGATTTGGCCTAAGTACCTCGATCCGGATCATGATTTGGTCTGCGCATACATCTGCATGCGCTTCAGCGGCTCCACAAAACGAAAGCTCTACACACTCGACACCAACAAGTTAGCTGACTTCTCTACTCAATCAACTTATCAAGCTTCCTTATCGCATGCATTCATTGGGGCTCCACCACTAGACATTGAAAATCATTGGAGTTTCCTGCGTGAAGCGATGCTAACTTCCAGTCATTCAATCTGCGGAATCACAAGGCGTCCACTGAGGGGCTGGATATCCGCACAATCAGCGGAACTGTTTGATCGTCATACAGTTATCCCGGCCGATTCAAATAGCAGTGCACTGCGTCGTATACTAAGACAACAACTTAAGCAAAACCTGCGTTCGCATTGCGAAACTTCGTGGTCCCAGCGCGCATCAGAGATGGAAACATTGCCCACTTTGGAAACTTCCGCAAGCTATTACAGGTCAATCGGGTAATGGTCAGAAAAGACCTGGTGTCAGTGAGGTCAATTGCGAGGTTGACTGAACGCCGACAAGAAACTTACACAGGCCCATGGACCGCTGAGCCGAACACTTCCGCATACATTTCACAAAACTTAGTAGACGACGATGGCGATACACAACGTTTCGCTTTTGACACAAAAGCTTCATCGGGCGAAGTGAAGTAGCTTAACATGGGCATTGTATAACGATCATGGTTAAGCTACATACAGAGACTAATCAATTTTGCAATTCATCTGGGACAGATTACAACGATCAAAGGTCACTAGGCTCGTGTGTACACTGTGGTTTGTTTCAGCCAGAGTCAAATGGGGAAAAGAAATTGCTGGTCCGCGGATAGTTATGTGTGTGATCAACAATCTTAAGTGATCCGTTGCAAGGAGAACTTGGTCACTGATATAACTTGGCTTTAGTATTTTCGGAATTTGGTGGAGGCAGAGTCCATGGTCTATTCCGATTTGGGATCTATCCACTGATGCTTATCAACCTGGTCGGAGTAAGACTGGATGCCAGGCACTAGACAGCCCTACTCCGTCTATTCTCTTCACGCAGTTCTTAGCCTTGGTTATTTCTATTGCCTCAGCAATCAGCCTTTGTTTGGCTGATCGTAATCCCTTCCTGAGAACCACATTTTCGAAGTCAATTTCGTGCCCCGTGTCTAGCGCATGCATTGCTATTGCCGAGTCTCTGAGTAGAGCCCCAAACTAGCTCATTTCGTGGAGGTTGTGATATGTGTCGCCTATGTTCTGAAACCCCTGTACGTAATTCTCTCGCTGTTTGGCCTATATACACTTGCGCACAATCTTTACATGGAATTTTGTAAATGCAGTTAGTTGTTCTATCTAAAGGGAGTGATGAATCGTTCAGATGCACAAGCGTGGACCGTAGCGTTTGACCCTTTTGGAAAACTACCCTTATCTTCTCCTTAGTTAGTACTCTCTGAATCACTTCCGAAGTTCCTTCTTTATACGGAATACCCACTGTCGCTATCCACTCTGTGGTTGGTGTCGCGCGTGGGTTGAGACATTTCTGTAGCTGTCGTTTCACCAATCGTTTCGGATATCCGCTAGCTAGTAAGTTTTTCATCGCCTCCCTCTGTGCTGCTTTCTTATCGTCTTCCTCCGTGCACAGAGCACTTGCTCTGTGATGAGACGATTCCCATGTACACGTGCTTCAGGTGGCTTCAATTATACCTAAGTACCCTATCTGTATCCATTGGTTTGCAATACATTGTCGTTTTTAACGTTCCTTCGTTTCTATGGACCAGATAATCAAGGAGCGGAAGTGTACCGCTTTGCCACTCAAGTTTCATGGTGAAGTTTAGCACACTGTCAATGGAGTTCAGATAAATTACCAATTCCTCTTTACTATCTCTTTTTATAATCGCAAAAGTGTCATCTACGTGGCGCCACTATACTTTCCGGGCACCACGGAAATTTGGTAATACCTTTTCAAACTCGTCCACGTACTTATTGGCTAATACGGGGGATATTGGAGATCCCATGACTAGACCCAGTTCTTGAGTGTACATTCTAGACTGAAATATGAAATAAGTCATGCCAAGACATAAAGCTATCCCCTCGTCCAGTTGATCCACTGTCAGTTTTGTTCTGTTCTCTAGGCTGTTGTCCCCCTATCAAGCAGCTTCTCGCTAATCGTAACACCTCCTTGGGTACATTCGTGAACAAGGAGGTAACATCGAAGCTGACCATCAATTCATTTTGTTTGATGCTCATTCCTCGCACCATTCGTGCAAACTCACAAGAGTTTTTTTTACAAATGTGGTCGTTATCCCCGTTAGGGGTTGTAGCAGCCTCTCCAGATATCTCGCGAGTTCATATTTAGGGGAGCCTATGCCATCCACTATAGGTCGCAAAGGGAAGTTGGGTTTGTGTAACTTTGAGAGACCGTAAATTCTAGGTGGAATAGCCGACTTCGGATAAATGCCGTACCATTTGCCTTCTCTTAAACCGTCCTTCACAGTCCTTAGGTATCTACCGACATCTGATTTCTTTTTATTCGTTACCGATGTAATGGTTTTCTGCTCAATCACTTTGTATGGTCCCGTGGTCAAATGCCCCTTCATGTTTTATTCATCACCACTGTTACTTTAACTTTATCTGCTCTTGTAATGACAATGGTAGTATCCTCTTTCAAAGTCTTTAACGCTGTCTTCAGCTGGAGCAAGATTCGATAATACCGGCTGTTGAAATCTAAGTATATTTGCTAATTGGGCGCGAATGTCCTCTGCCCTTTCAAGTAGTAATCTCTTCATAACAGGTTCAACTTCAGGAATTACATCTTCTGCCCTTAGTTTAGGTTTACTGATAGTAAAATTCAGACCCTTTTCTAAAACCATACGCTCTGTTACACGTAACGCCCTATCTGACATGTTAACAACTCTACAATAGTTGCTGCTAGATACATGCTTATCAGTACGACCATCGACCTTACTATGTACATCCATCAAGTGTTCGGACTTACGTATTTGCCTTTCCTTCGACTCATGTCCTCTTGCTGCCTTAACTTCGCAGGCCTTATTGCAAAGTCTCTCATAGTTAGTCTGTGCAACCGCAGTCTGTAAATCCAAGCGCAGCTAACTCGCATGAAGGCGGAGTTCACGCAGACGTCTAGTTGTTAAGTAGATCCTTTGTCTCAGAAATGCTTTGCTTGCTCTGAGTGCTATTCGTGCCGAGGGGTACAAAGAATCCGGAGGATTAACCGTGAGGGATTTGGGAAGAATGCCGTTCTTCAGACACTTGATGATTTTCCCAAATGGCTTCGATGCCAGCCAGGCGCACAAATACACTCGCCAATTTGCGAACACGAGGTCCGTATCTGTACTCAATTTATAGGAACAAATTTGGAACCGATCGGGAAGTCATCAATTCAGAAAACTTGGCAAACGACCGGTTAATATATGTATGGCGATACACAACGTTTCGCTTTTGACACAAAAGCTTCATCAGGCGAAGTGAAGTAGCTTAACATGGGCATTGTATAACGATCATGGCTAAGCTACATACAGAGACTAATCAGTTTTGCAGTTCATCTGGGACAGATTACAACGATCAAAGGTCACTAGGCTCGTGTGTACACTGTGGTTTGTTTCAGCCAGAGTTAAATGGGGAAAAGAAATTGCTGGTACGCGGATAGTTATGTGTGTGGTCAACAACTTTAAGTGATTCGTTGCAAGGGGAACTTAGTCAATGATATAATTTGGCTTTAATCAAAGAACGAATGGATTGGTTGTCTGGTACGTACGAGGGGACGTTAAAAACGACAACGTATTGCAAACCAATGGATACAGATAGGGTACTTGGCTATAGTTCAAGCCACCTGAAGCACGTGTACGCGGGAATCGTCTCATCACAGAGCAAGTGCTCTGTGCACGGAGGTCATCATCATCGTCATACACGTTAGCTAGAGGTGGGACATCTCAGCTACTGTGCCGCAATACACAGAAAAGGGAAGAAAAAAAATTCAACTGGGGCAAGCCGGCTGAGCTACCGGTAACGGATGGGCATCGTTCCAGTAAGCTACAAGCCGGCTACTATGCATCAAAAAATTACTATGCAAAATTATATAAGGTTAATTAATGAGATCGTGGTTGGAGGGGGAGGCTAAGACGGATGGGGTGGGACAAAGAAACTCACAGCACGAACGCCACTGAGGTCGGCTCCTAGCCATGCCAGCAAGTGTGTCCAACCAAACGTGTTCATCGTCTTTCGGACCCCAACCAGGGAGTCGAGACGCTCCAACCGAGGCCAGCTCAGAAGTGAGGGCCTTCATTCCTCTAGGCCAAGTCATCGCTTGGCCACCCCTCCTCTTCTTCCATCCACACCCCCGGCGCGCAAACCACGCATGTCGCGGGAGTCGGTGGGCTGGCATGCGTAACACGTGGCCGAGCCATCGGAGCCTGGTGCGTGAAATAACGGTGCTGAGCGGTTCAGTTCCTTTTCCTGTGCCGTAAACAAGGCGTCGGACACGCTCGTTGCTCACGCGGTGTTCGCACCAGATGTGAGCTAAATTACGAAGGCACCGGTGGTCGAACGTAACTAGCCTCTTCAGGTCCGCTGCTTTAAGCGGCCAGGTTTCACAACCGTACAGTAGGGTCGAACGTACTGCTGCATTGTACACTCTACCCTTCAAGGCAAGAGTGATGTCGCGCCGGCGCCACAAGTGCCGAAGGTTAGCAAAAGCGCCCCGAACTTTTGCTATACGGTTCGTGATCTCATCTTCAGTTCCACGGGCGCTGATACAACTTCCCAGGTAGTTGAATTTTTGAACGACTTCTAGCTGATCCCACCAAGGATCAGCGTAGGTGACGGTCCAGACCAATCTTGGAGGAATGATTTGCACTTCGAGGGTGCGAAGCAAAGCCCGAAGCGGCTGACAGCCAGTGCTAATCTGTCCAGTGCCGCTTGGCACGTTTGTGAGCTGTCACAGATGAGGGCAATATCATCATCATACTCTAAATCAAGAAGTCGTTCTCCTGGGAGCAGATCCACACCTTCTAAGTCGTGTCCTGTAAACGCGAT
The DNA here is from genome assembly GCA_944474145.2 of Dicrocoelium dendriticum. Classification (NCBI taxonomy): domain Eukaryota; kingdom Metazoa; phylum Platyhelminthes; class Trematoda; order Plagiorchiida; family Dicrocoeliidae; genus Dicrocoelium; species Dicrocoelium dendriticum. The sequence continues at coordinate 43,830,791 of OX104061.1, forward strand.
TTCTATGACTTCGTCAATTGCGAAGTTGAAGAGGAAAGGTGACAGCGGGCATCCTTGTCTCACGCCGCTGGAGATACTAAAGGGCGACGACAACTTGCCGTAAGCCCTCACTCTGCCCGAGCTACGAGCATATAATGATCGGATAATATTCACATACTTCTCGGGCACACCTCTCCTGAGTAGACAGTCCCGAAGTGCATGTCTATCCACCGAATCGAATGCACCTTTGATATCGAGGAACACGACAATGGTGGGCCGCCAATATGTGTGGCGGTGCTCCAAGAATTGACGCAAGGTGAAGATGTGGTCAATGCAGCCACGACCTCGGCGAAATCCAGCTTGCTCTTCACAAATCTAGCGTTCACAAGTACCAGTCAGTCTGTGAAGGATGACAGAGGCAAGCAATTTGGAGGCGATGGAGATCAGACTGATTCCTCTATGGCTGCCGCATTCCAATCGTGAGCCTCCTTTGAAAATTGGGACTATGACGGAGCGGCTCCAATCGGTTGGGACAGTTTCCTGCTCCCACAGTTTGACTAGTAACTCGTGTAAATCATCCATAAGAGCAGGTCGCCCGATTTTGAACAGGGCTGGAGGAAGATCATCTGGTCCCGCGGCTTCATTTAACTTCAACAGTTCGATCTCACGTTCGACTTCTGAGCGAGAGGGTGGATCCAAAGGGACAGCCCACAGAGCGGGGCGGTCAGTGACCGGCGAGAAATCTAACACTTTCGACCGATTCAATTGCCTTTCAAAGTGCTCAGCCCAACGCTCCAAGTGTTTTGACATGTTGTGGATAGACTGTCCACTCTCGTCACGTATAGTTTCACTAACACCAGGTCTCCTGCTATCCGTTTCCCGTATTAGCTGGAATAACTTACGATGGTTACCAAGGGCAGCGGCCATTTCCATCTCTGTTGCACGATTAGACCACCAGGATTCGCAGTCTCTCTTCAGGCTAGCACGGAGTTTTGCCCAGAGCTCTTTGCGAGTTTCATTGTATTCGCTTCCAGCCGGAATATGCCGGCGAGCATCGATAAGTTCCAGAGACTGTGAAGAGACCCAATGTTCATGTTGGCGATTAGACACACCACATGAGGATTTTCCTGCTGCTACTAAGGACTGGTGAAGATGAGACCAGTGAGCTTCAATTGCATCCAGTGAGCGTTTATCCAACTCGCATGACAGCGTACTTTGATAGGCATTCAGAACAGCTGGCTTCGCCAGTTGGCTGGTGTCAATGCGCTCACAACGTCATCGTGCGCGTCCGCCAAAACGCATCCGAATGTCAGCACATACAAGTGCATGGTCGGTGTCCACACCTGTGCTCCAAATCGAGCGACAGTTCTGGACGCAGCCTCTCCATCGGTAACTTATCGCCATGTGATCGATTTGCGTCCATAGCTGGTTCGAGGCTGGTGGGCGCCAAGTCACCCTTCGGCGGGTGCTGCATCGGAAATTAGTGCTCGCAAGAAATAAGCGAGCATCTTCACACAAATGAAGTAACCGCTCACCGTTATCATTACGGGAGCCTATACCATGTTGGCCGCCCAAATGCAGCTCATCTGTGGATAATTTTCCAACTTGAGCGTTCAGATCCCCAGCCAGCACAACAGTGTCCGAGCTGCTTCTGTGGCTAAGGAGCTCGTTCAGTTGACGATAGAAGTCGTTTTTTACTGAGTCATCGCTACGGTTTGTCGGTGCATAGGCAGCGATAACGAATAGACACCTGTGAGTCCTACGTGTGCACGGAGGAAGAAGAAAGCAGCGCAGAGGGAGGCGATGAAAAACTTACTAGCTAGCGGATATCCGAAACGATTGGTGAAACGACAGCTACAGAAATGTCTCAACCCACGCGCGACACCAACCACAGAGTGGATAGCGACAGTGGGTATTCCGTATAAAGAAGGAACTTCGGAAGCGATTCAGAGAGTACTAACTAAGGAGAAGATAAGGGTAGTTTTCCAAAAGGGTCAAACGCTACGGTCCACGCTTGTGCATCTGAACGATTCATCACTCCCTTTAGATAGAACAACTAACTGCATTTACAAAATTCCATGTAAAGATTGTGCGCAAGTGTATATAGGCCAAACAGCGAGAGAATTACGTACAGGGGTTTCAGAACATAGGCGACACATATCACAACCTCCACGAAATGAGCTAGTTTGGGGCTCTACTCAGAGACTCGGCAATAGCAATGCATGCGCTAGACACGGTGCACGAAATTGACTTCGAAAATGTGGTTCTCAGGAAGGGATTACGATCAGCCAAACAAAGGCTGATTGCTGAGGCAATAGAAATAACCAAGGCTAAGAACTGCGTGAAGAGAATAGACGGAGTAGGGCTGTCTAGTGCCTGGCATCCAGTCTTACTCCGACCAGGTTGATAAGCATCAGTGGATAGATCCCAAATCGGAATAGACCATCGACTCTGCCTCCACCAAATTCCGAAAATACTAAAGCCAAGTTATATCAGTGACCAAGTTCTCCTTGCAACGGATCACTTAAGATTGTTGATCACACACATAACTATCTGCGGACCAGCAATTTCTTTTCCCCATTTGACTCTGGCTGAAACAAACCACAGTGTACACACGAGCCTAGTGACCTTTGATCGTTGTAATCTGTCCCAGATGAATTGCAAAATTGATTAGTCTCTGTATGTAGCTTAACCATGATCGTTATACAATGCCCATGTTAAGCTACTTCACTTCGCCCGATGAAGCTTTTGTGTCAAAAGCGAAACGTTGTGTATCGCCATACATATATTAAACGGTCGTCTGCCAAGTTTTCTGAAACGATGACTTCCCGATCGGTTCCAAATATGTTCCAATATATTGACTTCCTCACTCAAGTCAGCTGGCCTCCACCGGCTAGTCTATTGGGTATAGCTAGTTGCGCGCCTTGGAACGTCTGATTGGAACCACCCACTGAAGCTGAGGTCGGCGTTGAGCACCGACACGAAGCGATTCAATTCTGCTAGCCCGGAAGGACTTCATCCAGAGCTGTTCTAGTTATGGGGCGAAGCACTTGTCAAGCAGTTAACAGCTTTGTTCTTTAAGATCTGGTGTGAAGGGACAGTTCCATCCGCTTGGAGCGAGTCAATTATTGTCCTGATCGTCAAGAAGGTGCCCGTATCCTATGCGTTAACTACCGAGGAATCAGTCTAATGTCCGTTGCCTCTACTCCGCAGACTAACTCCGATTCGAGCATTGCACTCCCGTGAAGAACAGGCTGGTTCCCGCCCCGGTCGAGGGTGTATAGACCACTTGTTTACTTTCCGCCAACACTTTTGAAACGCGTCATCCTTACCGCCAGCCGACTATCATTGTTGTTCTGGACATTCGAGCCGCTTTCGACTCCGCCGATCGGCCAGCTTTATGGTGTTGCTTACAAAAGTATGAAGTACCCGAAAAGTATATCGCCATCCTTCGAGCATTATATTGCAGTCTCAGGTAAAGTGAAGGCTTAGGATAAGCTCTCTTCATCTTTTGCCGTCACTAGCGGTGTACGACAGGGTTGCCCCATGTCTCCATTTCTCTTCAATTTTGCGATCGAAGATGTCCTTTCAAACGCTCTCGAGGGCCTTTAGGGTTCTGGTGTAGAGCTTCTTCCTGGCAACCTAGTAACCGATTTAGATTATGCTGATGATATCGCCTTGCTTGGTGATGACGCACAGAGCACACAAGCCGTTCTAAACCGCTTGGCGATTAAAGCAACAAAATATGGAATGACCTTTGCCCCTACGAACTGAAAAGTCCTGTTTCTGGATTGGCATCCACCTGCTCCAGTGCTAACTCTCCAAGGTACGCAGCTTGAACAAGTGGACAACTTTGTTTACCTGGGAAGCTGTCTCTGCTGATGGTAGCACTGGAAAAGAGATTTCCCTCCGCATTGCCAAAGCTCGTTGGGCATTCGCCAACTTGAGTCATCTGTGGCGACGCCGGGAGGTTTCACTATTGGTAAAGGGCAGGGTCTACAATGCCTGAGAGTGTCCTGGCCGATTCGTGTGAATGACTTGCGTCGGATTTCGGCCTTTGACAATGGATGTCTGCGGAGAATAGCTCGAGTGCGGTGGATGAACCACATACGCAACAATGATGTTAGACGTCGCGTCTTGGGTAACACGAAACTTCCACTTGACAGACTGGTACCACTGCGTCAACTGAGGTGGCAGGGCCACGTTTTACGCATGCCATGCGAACGGCTGCCTCGACGCGCTCTCTTTGCTTGCATAGGACCAGGCTGGAAGAAATCGCGCAGGGGTCAGTCCATCACGTGGCGACAAACGATTAAAGCGCTGAATTCCAGTTTGGCTGTAGTAGGTCCCGTGCGTCTTCCGGGCTGCGGATCAACGGTGAAGTACACCGTTGGCTGAAAAGTCTTTCAAAGATGGCACAGAAACAGGTTCAATGGAAGATGTGTACAAATGTGTGTCATGATTTGATTGATTTACATTGCAAACATTAAACAGACAATAAAAGAGAAAACTGGATGTAAAAAACAGTAATAAAGAAAAGACAAGATAGAAAAAACTTTTCTGCAACTTTCATTCTTTTCGTTGTGGTCTCGGTATTTATTACTTCCGTTTCATGGTTTTCGATGGCTCTGTGTCTATCTAGCTTATAGACTGCTGATAATAATAATGTAAGAATAGTAGTAAAAGAAAAAAAGAAAATGCATTCAGTGTAAGCCGGCTGAGCTGCCAGTAACGGATGGGCATCGTTCCGTTAAGCCACTAACCGGCTACTATGCAGCAGAAAAATTTACTAAGCAAAATTATATAAGGCCGAATAGTGAGATTGTAAGTGGTGAAGAAGACTAAGAGGGATGGACTGGGATGGCAGGGACCCATCTCTGCGCTAACGTTTCGTGGTAATCAGGTTGAAGTCGTTCAGGAATTCAAGTGCCTGGGAAGCTATGTTAGCGCCCGTGGGATGAAAGATGAGATTACGAAGCGTACAGCAAAAGCTCGAGGTGTCTTTGCCTATCTCCGCTACCAGTGACGCAGACGCGACATCATTCTCACCCTGAAGGGCGGAGTTTATAACGCAGCCGTCCGTACAACCCTCCTATATGGTTGTGAAACCTGGCCCATAAAGTCGACAGACAAAGAGCCACGTTCGATCATCGCTGCCTTCGCAGCTTAACTCATGTCTGGTGGAGGCACTGCGTGAGCAATGAGCGTTTTCGGCGTCGCTTATTTGGTGCAGAAAGAGCGATTGAACCGCTCAGCACCATTATATCACGCACCAGGCTCCGATGGCTGGGTCACGTGTTGCGCATGCTAGCACACCGACTCCCGAAAAGTGCAATGTTTGTGCGCCGGGGGTGTGGTTGGAAGAGGAGGAGGGGAGGCCAAACGATAACTTGGTCGAGGGAAATGAAAACCCTCACTTCGAAACTGGGGTCGGTTGGTGCATTCCGACTGCCTGGCTGGTGTCCTAAGGACGATGAACACATTTGGTTGGACACTGTTGCTGATATGGCTAGGAGTCGGCCTCAATGGCGTTGGTGTTGTGTTACTTTGTCCATCCCCTTCCTTTAGTTTCCCCATCCAATCCCGATCTCATGCAATACGTATAATATAATATTTGACATCACATTTGGTATAGTATAATTTGTAGTGGAATTTTTTAGTCCCATCTTTCTGTATCGCGCACATTAGCCGAGGATCGTCTCTCACCTTCAGTTAACGTGGGGGAATGGTCCGTGTCGGCAAGATGCGTGGCGATGGATGAGTTGGTTAGCTTTCGTCACCCAGTCGCAAGCCAGGCTGGATGGTGTTCTCTCACCATGTCAGACAGGTGCCTCGTCGTACGGCCAATATACCCTGAACCATAAGAACAGGTGAATGAGTAAACACATATGGAGTTTGCGTGGGCAGGCCTTGTCTTTTGTGTTAGTTTTCACCATCGGGCTACTGGTGAAGTGAATCTGCATTTTGGCTGCTGGGAAGGTGTGCCTGAGAGCGCGAGAAATACGACGAGTTAGAAGTTCAGCTACGATTTCCCCTTTGTACGGTAATTGTAGAAAAATGGGTTTCTTTTCGGCTGAGGGTTACAGGAGATTTCCTCCTTGGCTCCATGTTGGCTTTAATGAATCCACCCGGGTACCCATTTTCCTTCAGGGTTAAGCGTATGCGCTGTAGTTCCTCAGAGAATGTGTCATTCGAGCAAATTTTCTCCGCCCGTCGTTAAACTGAAAATCAAGTTCTGTTTTGATTTAAGTGGAATAAAACTGTAGAAATTCGTGTATTGTCGGTTCCAAGTACGTTTCCTATACACAACACGCTGTAGGGAACCATCATCGAGTCGCTTCATGTTCACATCGAGGAAATGAAAACATCTATCTTTCTCCACTTCAGATGTAAACTTTAGCGCTGTGTATGCCTGGTTAAATGTGTTAGTAAGGTCCTTGATGTTTCGGGAGGAATGGAGCAATATAAAGCTGTCATCGACGTAACGGCAGTAGAGGCTAAGGCTTTCGATAACCCATCTTAACTTGCTCTGTTCTAGCATACCCATAAACACGTCAGCAAGAAACGGCCCCAGTGGGGAGTCCATAGCAACACCATCGTGTTGTCGGTATATTTCTCAGTTGAACAAAAACTGGATATTGAAGGTGCACCAGAGCAACAGTTCCTTTAGGCCAACTGTAGGAATGTCAATGGTTATCTGATTCTGATCAATTTAATCACAAATGTAATGTATAGTTTCAAATAGTGGCACGTTAGTGAAAAGTGAAGCAACGTCGAGGGAACACATGGTTAGATCCCTAACATTTCGATCACATACGAGCTCTACAAATTCAAAACTGTCCTTTAGGCTGTATACAAAAAACTGCTTTCGGACGGGCTCTAAAAGCTCAATGAGTCACCGTGCAGTGGGATGGTACGGAGAGTCCTTCATGTCCAAAATTGGTCTCAGAGGAACGTTAGGCTTATGAGTTCTAGGTAGACCGTATAACCTTGGAATTGCGCTGCCTACGGGACGTAGGCGTTTATCTAATTTCGACTCGCATGCCAGCCTGTAGGCTAAAGTTAACGAGCTTGTCCTGCAATCTGGCGGCGCGCGTTCGAGTCTGCGTAGGAGCACGACGTACCTCACAGTATCCTCAGCCCATCTGCGACCACTGGTGGTTGCGCGTCAACGAAGCGTCGGTACTGCGTACCGGCGTACTGCCGATTCCTTTCTTTCGACTCACGTGCAAATGCTACACCACACGAAAGTATGCTCCTGTATAATAGAAAGTCAGCAGTTAGAATTACTTCACGACAATGGCTATTAGCGCCTGTGCTTGTACACCCCACAAAAATGAACGTTTCCCCAAATAAGATCCTCTTGTCGAACGTTGATCTGCTAAAGTATAACCAGGAATATGCTCATGTTCGGCTGTCGGATGGTCGGGAGGAGATAGTCGCTTTATGCCAGTTGGCACCTAAGGGACCAGAAAGCGACCACTCCGAGGTAATGGTATACAATTCCACAGCTTCATCGATCCCCTATCATACCCACGAGTCTGTATCCGAGACAACTTGTGTTACAAATGATTATGCCCTTAGTTCCTCTGAGATGAGTACTAATGTTAATAGCACCCTCATCCAACAACAAAGAACAAGACCGCATTGTTAACGCAGTCGCAAAGCTTACTTATGTACAACCTTTACTCGTCATCGTCAACGTTGTTACTGCTGATATGTAATAGTAAACTAACGTTTTCCTATGACGGTTTATAACCCGTCGTCTCTTTTATTGTAGACTGCGTACCGAAGAGTGTATATAATCATGTATGGTTGGCGGCCACCGGTTCCGGATTAGCCTGTCATTGTGGCCTCCACAGGACGGCCACAGAACGCCTGCGCCCACAGTGGGACCATGGATGGCTTGTGCTGCACCACCCATACACACCATATCCTGTGTAAACCCGAAATAATAAGATCGGTAGACAGGTGGATGGGAGCCACGTTTCATCAACGGAGCCGGCTCACACTCCTTCACAGGCAAACACAAGTAAGCTGTATCTGGTGAAACAAGTGTACACAAGGCGGTGGCTGGACCGTATTCCGCTCAACACACAACCCATGTGCATAGAACCACACTTTGAGCCTAACACGGTCATGGGGACCGTGCGCCCGGTCACCTCCAGCAACGAATAAGAGACGAGGTAATGGGTACTAGACATGTAGGCACCTTGTCAATAGGCACATCAAGCGCAACCACACCGGGGATGTCAAGCAACAGCCAATCACTTGGAATGACGATATCAAATAAAACAGATGGAATAAAGTATACGGAGATGTGGACTCAACTCTTTTCTAAATTAGCAGACGTAATAAACTGGGTATCTACAAATCCGTGCTAAATTCAAGATATCACAAAATATATTTATCAAAATTGTCACAAACACGAAAATGTCAGCGAAGTTAACCAAAATTAGCTTAAACGACGTGTGCAAGTTATTAGATTATTCAGGTAGACGTTAAAATGAAGTAAAAAAGCATTTCTATAAAATAGCAAACCTACCACCTGAAATAAAGAAACTCAGCACGCAAGCACTTGGTTAGTAAATGGAATTCAGCCTACCTACCAATGCTGCGACGGTTCTGCTGACGTTTTCAGTAGTACCCGTCGTCTTTTCGATACTGATCTAAAATGGTTTCGCTCGTGGCTCACTAGGTCTGCCTGACTCAGGCACTCGCGACCGCATGTGCTACAGTATCATGCGGTTGAAGTCGATGGAGCACACCCCATAGGCACTTGTCGCTTCTTCTCTGCATGCACGAATGCATTCTCTTGGACCTCAGCAACTGCCTTCGTTATCAGATTGCACCATGCACGCCGATCAACCGCCTTTAATTCCCAACATCTGAAACCAACATTAGAACATGATGGGTTCACCTTGATCATGTTCTGCTAAAGAAGCTTCGGTTTCCCCACAGGCCGCTTCCCCACACTCAGTTGAACATATACCAGCTGCTTCGGTACCCGCGTCGAATTCATACGCCACACATGACCGAGGCACCTCAAGTGTCACAACAGAAGTGTGCGGTTCACTGCATACATTCCACTTCGGCGCAGCACCCCCGTGTCTGCAACGCGGTCGTACCAACCGATGTGCAGAATCCATCGCAGACACTGTGGGTTAAACCGCTCGAGATACCTTGCGTCTCGCCGACACATCGTCCACGTTTCGTTGCCGTATAGAAGAGCGGACAGCACCATTGATTTATACACCATCAGCTATGTATCGACGGTAAGCTGGTGATTGTTCCGCACTCGGTACTCAAGCTTCCCGAATGTCGCCGCTGCCTTCGATACGCGGATACAAAGCTCACCGCGTGTTTGCTGGGCAGCGAAACGATACTCCCAAGGTAGCAGAACCGGGTGGTTTCAAATACTTCGTCAGCAATGCTGATTTGCGGCAACATCGCAGACTGCACCTCCGGTGAAGACTGAAAAAGGCAGACAATTTGGTGAGCCCGAATTTGGCCGATGTCGAAGCCAGAGCACTAGTCATGTGCTGCAACTCATCCGCGCTGTGCAAACAACGCACAGTCGTCAGTGAATAGTAACATACGGATAGTTGTCTCACACATTAGGGTTCTTGCACCGAAACGATGGATGTTCAGCAACCCAGCATCAATACGGTGCTCCACACGAACACCGTAAGCACAAGTCGCATCAAACGCACAAGACATGGTACGAAGATAAATATTAAACAGAACAGGAGCTAAAACACTGTCTTGCTTCACACCAGAGACAACTGCAAAGTCATCCGAGGTCTCCACTCAGCTGCACGCTCGCCCGCCCACCACTGTGCATTCGAGTAAATTTACAAAATTATTCGGACAGCCAAACGTACCTAACACCAGGCACAATGTCTAACGGTTCACGGTATCAAATGCTATGGTGAAATCAACAAAGTTAGTACAACGGCTGGTGTTGCTCTCTGCACTTCTGCAAGTGACGAGCCGCAAACATCATATCTATAGTGCTGCGACCCGAACGGAATCCCCATTGCTTTTCTGCAACGTTCGGTTCCACAATCTGACTGACGAGGCGGTTGAACAGAATTTTGGCTATCACCTTGCCAACACAACACAGCAAGTTTATGCTACGATAATTCGTGCAACATTGATTGCTTCCTTTGTCACTGTACAGTGGTAGCACAAAGACATCCTTCAGCTCAGGAGGCACTTCTTCCTCAATTCACACGCGTTGCACCAAGTGGTGCAGCACATTCACCAAGGCGGATTCACCGTGTTTCAATACTTCAGCCGAGATCTCGTCGGCACTAGCGCATTTGTCGTTTCACAGCTGAGCAAGTGCTCTCTGCGTACCATCCAGAGGCGGTGTGTCGGTAAGATACGTCTTCTCGTGCTGTTGCAGCCCGTGCAACACAGACCAGTCGATCTCTGAACAGTTGTTCAAGAGAAAGTCAAAGTGTTTTCGCCAGATTTGCATTATGTCTGCAGTCTACGTGCAGGCAGCGCCTGGATTACCATCGAGCAGCGTCCTCAGTGGCTCCAACCTCTATCCATACACCCTTCAAGGAGTGCAAGAATTCCTTATGTTGGCAGCGTTCGGCGTAGCATTCCATCTGCTTTGCCTTCTCCGTCCACCATGAATTGTTAACGCGACGGAGCTCTCGGGTTAGTCGCCGTCGAATTTTGCGAAACTGACTCTTCTTACCCAAGTCACTAAGGTCTGTCAAATGTGCAGCAGATGCTACAAGATATGGCTGGCGGCATCCGGTTACGCATTTGCATGTCACTGTGGCTTCCATACGACAACCACAGAACGCCTGCGCCTACGGAGGGACCATGGATGGCTTGCGCTGTACCACTCACAGTTCCATCCACACAACCTATATCCTGCGTAAGCCCGAAAGGAATAAGATCGGAGCCGGTCCACACTCCTTTACAGGCATACACAAGCATGCTGCATTTGGGGAATAAAGCGCACACAAGGCGGTGGCTGGACCGTAGTTCGCTCCACCTAGGATGGAACCACTTATTCAAGCCTAGCACGGCTACAGGGGCCGTGCACCCCGTCCCCCAGCAACGATCAATTGTCTCCGGAAACCAGTAATCGAGGTGGAGGGTGTTACACAAGGAGGCATCTTGTCAACAAACATATCAAGCGCAGCCACACCGGGGATGTCAAACAGCCAATCATGACAACATCAAATAATAATTATCGAATAAAGCATCCAGATAAACGGACTTGACTATTCGCTAAATGAGCATGTGAAATAATCTGATCCTCAACAAATCAAAACAGCAAAGATATATTTAAAAAATATACCATAAACGCGAAAATGTTGATAAATGTAACCACAATCTGCTTTGCATCATCGAAGTGCAGAGCGTTCCTCCAAGATTGGCCCGGACCACCTCCTTCGCTGACCCTTGGTGGGGATCAGCTAGAAGTCGTTCAAAAATTCAACTACCTGGAAAGTTGTATCAGCGCCCGTGGAACTGAAGATAAAATGACGAACCGTATAGCAAAAGCTCGAGGTGCTTTTGCTAATCTGAGTCACTTACGACGCCGGCGCGACATCACTCTCGCCCTGAAGGGTAGAGTGTACAATGCAGCGGTATGTTCGACCCTACTGTACGGTTGTGAAACCTGGTCCCTTAGATCAGCGGACCTAAAGAGGTTAGATACGTTCGACCACCGGTGACTTCGCAATTTGGCTCACATCTGGTGGGAAAACCGCGTGAGCAACGAGCGTTTTCGACGCCTTGTTTACGGCACAGGAAAAGGAACTGAACCGCTCAGCACCGTTATTTCACGCACCAGGCTCCGATGGCTCGGCCACGTGTTACGCATGCCAGCCCACCGACTCCCGCGACATGCGTGGTTTGCTCACCGGGGGGTGTGGATGGAAGAAGAGGAGAGGTGGCCAAGCGATGACTTGGTCTAGAGGAATGAAGGCCCTCACTTCGAAGCTTGCCTCAGTTTGAGCGTCTCGACTCCCTGGTTGGGGTCCGAAAGACGATGAACACGTTTGGCTGGACAGACTTGCTGATATGGCTAGGAGCCGACCTCAGTGGCGTTCGTGCTGTGAGTTTCTTTGTCCCTCCCCATCCCTTTTAGCTCCCCTCTAACCACAATCTCATTATTTAGCATTTTATAATTTTGCATAGTAAATTATTAGTATTTTTATTTCTGGTGCATAGTAGCCGGCAGGTAGCTTACCGGAACGACGCCCATCCATTACCGGTAGCTCAGTTGACTTGCACCTGTTGCATTTTATTCCTTTTTTCCTTGTATGTATTGCGGCACTGTAGCTGAGGTGTTTCCCACCTCTAGCTAACGTGTATAATGTGTGTAAGTAAAAATAAGCTGGCTCAGATAAACATGTAAATGTCTAAAGTAAATGACTGAAGTAAGCATTAACAAAATATAGCAAACCAATCGCCTGAAATAAAGAAACTCCGCACGTAAGCACGCCGTTAGTAAATCGAATACAGTGTACCTCATATATATATATATATATATATATATATATATGTATATATGTATGTATGTATATATATATATATATATATATATATATATTCAACGTGTGGTGGGTAGTGTCGGCTCCCAGTGATACGAACCCTCAAAAACTGCCAACTCAATACAGTTCAGCCCATTCATATTTCCACAAGTTATAAGACATCTCCAAGCGACCTGACAGCGACATACAGACATACCGCTCTTCCATTTGGATTAAAAATGTTACCAGTTGACTGGAAAGCAGAATCTCGATATGACAAGTTTGGGTCAGATATGATGAATACGAATGCAGCGATGAATAACTTAATGACAAGTGGTATTTTCCTGGAAAGAATTTGAGACAAAATAATGGTGTAGGAGCAGATAAAAGCGCTATAATTTCTCACTAACGCTGAGAAACCGATCAATAAAGTCGACAGGTTCATATAGACAGTTGCTTCTCTCCAGTGGTCGGGTTAGTGAAGGGGCATAGCTCGTGTGAGCAGGATTAGTGTGAAATTGTGTTCTAACTTGCAATAGAGGTAACTACACAATAATTATCAAAGCTAATTGATGTTATGCACTGAAGATAAAAATGGCGATAATTGTTGGTGTGTGCGACCAAAAGTTTATAATCGGTGAGTTAATCAAATTCTACCGGTGACCTGGATAATATAAGGGGACCTATAAAGTAAGGAAAAAGCATGAGCAATGCGTCGGTACGCGGCGAAGACGCTTCGCTGCCGCGCAACCACCACTAGTAGCACGTGGGCTAAGGATACTGCGAGCGTAGCCCTGCCCCACGCAAGCTCGAATTGCAGCCGTCAGAGTACAAGACAAGATCGTTACATTTAGGCTACGGGCCCATAAAGCAGTTGCTCAGTTAAGTAGTCAATAATGATTAGGTTCGTGAAAAAAACAATACGGTGAAGTGGTCAGAAAACTTGGGACATAATAATGAGATTAGACAAGTAACTGCTAGGACACAGTGTGCTAAAGATGTTATGTTTGTTAGAAGCTGGCAAAAATAAAAGGTTGCTGACATGCAGGCGTCATAAGAACGTGATAGTAAAAAAAGCATGAACATCATGTTAGAACCATCTACAGGCGCTTGTTGCCAAGCGTCCACGCAAGAAGGGGTACTGCGAAGTCATCGGCACTCATGTACATTCGAATCAGTGACTCGTGAATTGCAAGGTAAATAGTTGAACCAACCCGCCACCGTTGCTAAAGCGGATATGAAGAGTTAAGAGATACAGGTTCAGCGCAACACTTCTAAAATGTATAGTGATATAAGTAATTACACGTGTTGCGTATATACTGAAAAGCGACTAGAATAATAATGTGTTAGTCGTACGCCGTAAAGGCCCTTCGTTGCCGCACGACCACCAATAGTCGCGCACGGGCCGCATACCGCGTGGACGCCCACTTCTACACAGATTCGAACCGGGGACCTTATGGTTGCAAACCAGGTGTGCAGACCACTCGGTCACCGGCCGACAAATAAAGAATAAAGTAAGCCCCAAACAAAGAATTAAACAACGTGCACAAGTAACGTAGATGCTTAACGATCACAAGGTGGAGCAATGGCTGTCAGCTAAACTACAGTTCACCAGTGACAAGAAAATCGACAACAAACGAATACGGAACCAAATGAGACATTAGTGTAGAAAAATACTGTTCAAACGGTCACGCTCTCATAAAGACTAGAATAACAGGAGATACTCACCTGCATAGAGCGATAGGGTAGGAAATGAAGTGAGAAGTGGGACTAAAGAGGTCGACACTCCACAAGCAATAAGCATCAACAAGTATAATAGCAATGGATTGATCCACTCGCGATCGGCAAGAAAACCCACGGCAATTTCACCAACCATATTTGCACCACCGAGTACGGAGAATAGGAGAGCCGCTTGTGTTTCTGAGAGACCGAGGTCCAGGGCGTATACTCCCATGAAGAAGTATGTTACATTTAACCAAAAATATAGCAACACGTTCGAGAGAAGAAACATATCGAAAGACGCTCGACGGAACAAACGGAAATCACACATGCTTCTACACACTTGTCGCATGCTCACCTCAGGAACAAGCGTCCCGCGTGTAGTCAGGCGATTGAGGCATGAATACAGACAGCCGTCTTCATAAGACTCATCCTCATGATCTGAATCTTCGTGTTTCATCCAAAGACAACAAGTAAATGTGATGCAACAGCTGTCGGAAGAGGAAGTGCTAGAACCATCGCTGCGTCGGATTCCGTGAATTTGAGTGAGATCGGGTAGGCTCAACGCTCTGCACAAGCTGGCCCGAGTAAGGCCAAAAGCCTTTAAAAGTGAACCGTGGTAAAAGATATCCACGCGGTCAGAAGGTTAACCATCCGATTTATCGAACAAAGGTAAGTTCATTTTGTAGTTTCTAAGCGGGACCTTGTGATGGCTATCAACGCGACCACAACGTCACAGTCACGCCTAAATTTGTTGGTGCACTGGTTAACAACAGCGTTTCGGTTGAACGTGTCTGCATCATCGACTTGTGGACAGGAAGTTTTTCCCACAGTTTCGGCAACAGTATGGATACGAGACGGTACGGAAGGCAAAGGATGCAAGGGGTCACCGTGGGCAGAAGGATAAATAGCCAACTCATCACGCTTACTTCTGTTGTTGGTTATTCCATACAAAAAGCGAAGTGAGTTTCTGCGGGCAAAAGAAACAATTCCTTTGCTTTGCCACAGATCAGGATAGCGAACATCAACATTGGAATGACACAAGTGATTGCACAGCGTGTTAAGAGAATTCATGGCTGCTTTGTGCTGAGCTGAGTGGGAGTCATGTAAGTTGGATGCTGAACAATTTCGGTGGAAAAAGCCTGGAATTTTTTAACATTGGCGGTTTCGACGGATACATCACTAAACAGTCGTCAGGGGTTTGACTGCACTCGCAGGAACGGATTTCGCGTCAGAGAAATGATTATGCAGCACTGTCTTTTGTGGAGAGCCCTGACTTTGAGTAGCAGCGAGGGCCAAAGTAGACCAAGTGTACAATTTGCTAGTAGCATCGCGAGCTTCGATCACCTGAATGCAATGAGTAGAGAAGCAACCAACATTTTGGCTTGTATCGTGCATTCGTTGGTTGCCTTCAAATCGATACTCAGTTGGCATTCGTACGACACCGTGGGTGCGCCCGAAGCACTTTCTAGGAGCCAACAATCGATCACGTAACAACTTGATGCGCCCAAGAACGTCACGACCCAGGTAATCTTCGCTTTTGACTATGGTTGGCATGCCAGATTCTTTAGCGAAGTGCTCCAACCACGCTAGTCTTTGACGATGACGTCGCTCAATCCGTGTTTCCACAGGTCGCATCAATGCCCCACAGATGGCTATGTGTAAAACAGCACCGGCCATCAGCATGAAGGTCCCTCGCCACGAGTACACGTTGATGAGGAACTCCACGGCCGGAGCAAAGACAAGCGCACCAACACCGGTTCCGGCAATAGATAGTCCAGTGGCAGTAGCTCTCCGATCATCGAAGTAGATAGTCACAACAACCAGTGCTGCTGTCATGCTGAGACTGAAGCCAATGCCCGACAAAATGCCGAAGGTAAAGACAAGTGCCAACAATGAATCACAAAAAGAGCCTGCGAGGCATCCAACAGAACTTATTAGAGCTCCAAGCATACAAGTTATGCGACAGCCGAGTTTGTTCAAGATAAACGACGAAATGGGAGTAACCAGAGCGGGAGTTCCATAAGAGAATGATCCAACCCACGAAGTGGCACTCATAGATTCGCCAAACTCCTCCAGTAGATCCTCTATGAAGACACCAAAAGATACTATTACACCCTCAGTAATCATATGAACTAATAATGCGGCAAAAACGACAACCCAGCCATAACCACCATCTGGTGGCTCTGGAAGAGATAACTAGCTCGCAAAAATAGGTAAGCAAAAGCTGCTCTCCGTAGTATCACCCGATTTGGAGGCAGAAAAGGGTGAAAAATTCGAACTGGATGTGCCTTCAGAGGGAGTAGAAAGACATGGCAGATAGCGCGCGAAATTTGAATAGGGCGGAGATTCGTAACCTGCAGCAGCTAAATAATTCTTACGAATGGCCGAATCTGAATGGCTACGGTGCAGGAATGTCGAGCGCCCAGGTTTACTTGAAAAAGGTGGATTGATGGGTCCATAAGTTAGGAAATCTAGTTGTGCCGAATCGGTTTTACTTATTCCAGCTTTAGCCTCTGGTAGAGACAGAGCAAACTGACCCAAATTGCGTCGCCGTGAACCAGTATTTCCATGGTCGCTGATATCACATCTGTCGTCGTATATTCCGTCTTCAGATGTAAAAGTAACCGCGCCACAAAAGCTTTTCTTTGCCATACCAAAATCGGGTCGTGGAATTGAGCCCAGACAACTTGCGAGCGTATGCAAATTTTAATCCAATGGATAAGCAGTTTCCAGTGCAAAGTGAAGCAACACAGGCAGCTACAGTCAATGATATGAGGCGTGCATTGGAAAATAATCAGAATGAAACTAAGCAAGCTACCACGACGATTGCGTAACGAAATCCCGGGCAACGCCCCACATTAACTCACACATCCAAGGTCCTTACCAGTTATTAAGGGATGTTTGATGAAGAAAAACAAGATACAAATATCGGTTTAACTTAAAACAGATGGTTTCCTTAGGTAATTTACACGGCGTTTTCCTTACATAAGCTTGTTATGATAGGATTAAGTAAACGCCAGCTATTTCGGTTATTCGCGCACATATTTAACCCATGAACTACCGCTGAGTAGGCACATTTTGCTTCTCGACTAGCAAAAACGTATTCACCGGCTGACCTACTACATTCGGGACTTTAAAATAATACAAGAATTATGTTGATGGGAGCTGAAAGTTGGAAGGCTGTGTAGCGGAACGACCTACTCAAGTTCAAGTTCAATTTGGACAGGAACGGTAGGAAAATTCCCATGTGTGTTCCTTCTTCAGTGCGTCGCTGAACCAGGACGGAGTTCGCTTGTGCGATTTGAAGCCGAGAGGAGCCAAATCCATACATATGAATCACATAACGGTGAACCAATCAATGCTCGCGCGGCCTGAACTAGCTGTCCCCACTGTACCGTCCACGTGATTATAGTAAAGGTTAAGAGAAGGGAAGCAACAAAAACAAAATAATGGTAATTGTAGTACAGGAGAGAATGTGTGGTTAAGACAATAATAGTAATAGATGTGAGAAGCCAAGGAAATGGATGTAGCAGTTAAGAAGCAAACGTAAAAGTCTGAAACTCCAACCCAATGGCGTCGAGTCCATGTTCAAACTCCTTCACCGTTGGTGCTAATACTACTTGCTGGGTAGTGCGTTCCATGAGTGGATAAACGAACGTCATCTCTAACGTGACCAGATCTAGGCTTATGCAACTTCAGAGGGTGACCACGATGAGATGGTATCTGAGCCGGCTGGAACAGTCCAGTTAGATCAGGCCCAATCTTGCTGGTCAATGTACGGTACGTAAGAAGCAGGTCTCCCCGAAGGCGTCTATAGTGCAGCGAAGACACCTGCAACCTCAGCAGCCTATCAGGATACGAGATATGCCTCAATCCTTGTACCATTTTGTACCAACCATCAGAACTCGTTCAAGTGTCAGCTGGGACGTCCGGGTCGTAGAGGCAATACGCTTTATGAGATTCTTTCTCTTCCTTTTAGATCGGTTGTCTGACCATTAATCAGGACATGTCATTTGTACATCAAAAAAGGACAAGTACTTCAAAACCGTATTTGTCATATTTTGCGTTCGCTTTTGCATTCTTGGTACTGCTGACGGGGTTTGTTTAAGTTCAAGTTCAAGGGGGACTGGAATGATTGGATAAGTCCGTAAGGGTTCTTTCTTGAGCGGGTCGTCGATCCAGGACTTGATAGGGGTGCTCGGACTTCTTGATGGGTCTGCAAGGGAAACACCCGAAGAAAAGCCTTGGTCCACCAACTTAATGCCCACGTTTCACGGGTTTCACGGGTTTCACGGGTTTGCGCAGAACGAGTAAGCGTAGCTTTTCGGTGGTTCTGCCTCGGGATCTTACGGCAAGGTCCTGATCTCGTCGGTAGGTAACAGATGTTGCGGGTCTCGACGCAGTAGTGGTGTTCAGCACAAGAATTCAGCGAGTTGACTGTGGGAACGTGGATACCTGAAACAAGAGAGTGGTGTAGGTAAATTCGGCAAAGTTGGATAGAAGCAAAAGGATGGAAGCGCCGCGTGTTAGCTTGGCAAGTGGCCAGATCTTAGCAACGTGGAAGACCAGCGAGGTAAGAGCCAAGCGTCTAGGCGCTGTTTGAAGGCCTCCGTATTGGGCGCTGAGACAACAGCTTCGGGGAGGGCGTTCCAAGCGAAGGCAGTACGCACACTGAAACTGTTTCTTCGGCACAGAAGGCGACTGCTACGAGTCATCAGTTTGAGTGAGTGCCCTCGAAGATGATCTGTACGGGCGCGGACCAGCAATCCTGCGTTTGGGTGTCTGTTATTAGTCAGGACGGAATAAGCTAAGATAAGGTCGCCACGAAGCCTGCGATATTTCAACGGGAAGAGGTTAAGGGCCGCCAGACGCTCCTCATACGAGAAGTGGGATAGTCCGTCCACTCTCTTAGTGGCTCTGCGCTGTACAGTTTCCAGCATGGCCTCGTCCTTCTTCAGGTACGGCGGCTGGACAAGTATGTTGTACTCCAGCAGCGGACGTACTAAAGTGCTATAGAGACGGACAAATGTCTCTCTAGGGAAAGACCCTAGTGAAGTTACGTGAAGTAAGTAAGAGAGGAAGCAAAATCGAAGGTAATAGAGTAAGGGAAATCAGTTAAATGTGGTGAATAATACCAGTAGGGAGGAAAAGTACAGAAAGCAGTATCGATTCTGAAGATGGGAATTATTCAGGAAGAGGGAAAGTCTCGTGTCGGCACCCCAGAACGTCTAGTTGACGCTCAAACGCCTCAACCGCAGCTTCCTTGACAGCCTTTCCTGGAAGCAGGTTCCAGCACTCGATGACTCAGTGCGATAACCGTGTCTCCGCTCTAACTCGATCGGACCGCGGTTGGTCCAGCTTCATACAATGCCCGCGGAGAACAGACAATCTGGGAGGACTAAGTAGTCAGGACAAATCAGGGCAGTTTAGGACTAGGTCCTCTCTAATCCTTCGATAGTGCATCGAGCGCATCCCCAAACTAAGTGGGGGTTGGCGTACGTTTGTCCTCGTAACCCCTGGACCAACCTAGTACAGACACGCACCCCCTTTCTATTGCCATTTTGTCCCGGACAGGGCATGGTGGTTAGGCCTGGACGCCATATTCTAGGTTGGGTCGCACAAACCCTCAGAACAGCTTCACAAACACATCAGCGGTAAGGGTCCCGAAAGAATGACGGATAAAACACAACAGCCGAAAACCTTTACTAATAGCCTTCTTCCAGCTGTCTCCAGAGTGTATTGTGGAACAGTGGACGACACCTAGTTCAACCTGCTGAGTCAAGTGAGGATGTTCACTCCCATCGAGCACATAACTTGTGGAGGAAGCAGGCGCTCCGATAAGTAGCACTGAAGACTTTGCCGGGTTTATGGGCAGCAACCACAAGACAGACCATTCCCAGAGTCTATCCAGAGCCCGTTGAATAACCACAGGACCTCCAGGGATATAAACAATATTCCAGAGCGTTAGGTCATCAGCAAATAAGAGCGATGGTACCTCAACCTCCTCCACCAGCGCCTTGCAGTACGCCGCTAATTACGGCTTGTCGAAGCGCATACTGCGTCCCACACGAATACACTGTTCCCGTCCACCTAGAAACGCTGACGCCCACCGGAGAGCGCGACCAGCTATTCCATACGACCTCAATTTCAGTGAGCGTCGCGAGTGGGGGACAGTGTCAAAGGCCACGGCGAAGTAAATGAACGTCACCTCCAACGCATGTCCACTGCCTACGTCTTCAGCCTAGCACTCACGAGCTGCCAGCAAGTTCATCTGACACGAAAATTCTTTGCAAAAACCATGTTGCTCGTCGCTAAGCAGGTTAAACTTATGTAAATGGTTTTTCACTATATTTCGTATTTATTTTTCAAGTAACGTAACGACCATGCTAGTCAAGCTGACAGGCCTGTACTTAGCCGGTAGGTCTTTGTCACTGCACTTGAATATCGGGCAGACAACAGCCTCCTTCCATTCGGTAGGCAAGACACAGCTTTTGGGCGACATCTGAAACACACAAGTCAGAGGTCCACTGAGTTCCACTGCCAATGCGTGCAACAGTTTTGGATGAACAGAACTGGCCCGGAAGCCTTAGTTGGGTTTACCTTCTTTAGCAACCAGAGAAGCTGGGAGTCAGTTACAGGAATTTCATCCAGACAACAGTCCTCAGAGACTCTTGAGGCTAATTCTTTGCATGGCGTATTTGTTTCGCCGACAAAGACGCTTGAGTACTGCTCACCAAGCGCGCATGCCTTATCATAGTCGCTATAGGCATGGGTCCCATCTCTTCGAAGCAATGGGGGTATCAGCGAGTTTGAACCACAGCGCCGTTTAACGTAAGCGAACAATTTCTTGGGAGTTTTCGCTGCAGTATCAGCTGAGCTTTTTTCATACTGAAGCCGGGCCAAGCTATGTAGCTTGCACTCATTTCAAACCAACCGATACTTGTAAAACGTGCTGTTCGACGGAACAATGAACAATGATTTATAACGGGTAAAATAGCAGGTGCTTGTCATGTCCCTTAGGGTACGTGGCGTGACAAAACAGATAGCGGAGGGATAGTGGAGTCGTCAGTTCGGGCACTTACAGATATAACTACACTGTCGCATAAAGGGAGTTTGAAATGAGGATGTACGCACACAAAGCAACAGGGGAGTGGTTGTTGTTCATACCATAGGCGAGAAAAATAAAAAGATAGCACGGACAACGCTTACTCGTGTGCAATTACCTTGGGTCGACAGGATAAAGAAATTCAGTTTCTATAGTAGTAGCGTTTGTCAAATTTCGTGCAAGGCGTTTGGAGTGACTCATTCTCGAGTAGGGTTATGGAACTATCCCCTGTCTGTTGTGTATTAGTGCTAGCATCTTGTGGTCAGGAGCTATAGCACGTAGTGTAAGTGCGACAGGGTATCGTCAGGGCGCTTTTTGAAAAGAGATAGTGTGGGTGTATTAATTATATGTTTCGGGAGGGCGTTTTAAGACTGTGCCACTCGAAGGGAGAAATAGTTGCGCAGACATTCCAGGCAGCTGTACAGCGTGCCTAAGTTAAACTGGTGACCTCTTAGCGAGGAGTTTTGACTGAGTATTAGAAGGGAATGGCATGGGTGGTTGGGGTCTCTCAGGATTAGGTACACCATTATGAGAGCTCCCCTTAGACGCCGAAAACGTCCACTGTATATTTTGAGGGTCTTCAGTCTGAGTGGGTATGGGAAGCTGGTCAAACCTCTGACGATCTGCATTGCCCTACGTTGTGCAGTATCGACCGCGGTTTGCTGGTGCTTGAGCCAGGGTTGCCACGCTTGGATAGCGTATTCCGCGTGCGGCCTCACGTACGCACTAAGCATTTTTGGAAAGATCGAAGTGTCAAAATTCCCGAAGGCTCTGCGAAGAAGGTCGAGGTACTGGCTTGCTTGCTCAGCTGCCTATAACAACGGAGGTCATCTTGAACGATTACACCGAGATCGCACTCGTGAGAAGCCCGCCGTAGAATTCGCTGTCCTAGGCGATACTTGTGTATACCCTCGTGCCGTACGCTAAGAACTTTGCACTTGGTGACGTTGAAATGCAACATGTTCTCGATGGACCATGTGTACGCTTCGGCCAGGTCCTCCTGTAAGACTGTGTGATACTCCACTGAAGCTATAGTGCGCCATACCTTTAGGTCATCAGCAAATGGCAAACAGTTGGAAGATAACATACTCGCGAGATCAATTATGAAGACCAGAAACAGGCGGGGTCCAAGTACCGAGCCTTGATGTACGCTGCACTGAACTTCGATGGATTCTGACAGGTTGCTTTGGACCCTCACATTTAGGTGACGGTGCACGAGAAGATCTCCTTTCCAGCCCAGAACAGGATAGCCGATTCCATATTTCTGGAGTTTGTGGAGGAGAATGCGATGGTCTATACGGTCGAATGTCTTTGAGAAATCCAAGTAGGCCGCGTCGACACCTACACCAGCGTCCACAGATTCCGTCTACTATGCACGAGCAATCAGGGGATTAGTAGTACAGGAGCGATTTCTGCGAAACCCATGTTGTTCCGGATCGAGAATTTGGTTGTTCTCCAGATACCCCGTTAAAACCTCGGCTACGATGGGCTCCATAACCTTGGAGATCACAGGAAGTAGTGTTATCGGGCGATAATTTGCTGGTCCAGCACGACTGTCACTTTGGTAGATAGGCGTGATGATTCCGTGCTTCCACATCGTGGGGACGTGCATCTCGTTCAGACATCGTTGAAAGAAAATTGCTAATGGTCCTGCCAAACTCATGGCAGCAACTTTCAACGCCTTCGGTCGAATGCCGTCCGCATCCGGGGAGCTGAACTCGCGCAGAGACATCAGCCTCTTCAGTACAGCTGCGGAGGTAAACGATATGTGATTAAGCCCTGATGGCAGCGTTATCTGCTTAGGCAGGATGTATGATGATTGCGCGCTTTGGAAGGTACGGCCAAGTGGTTGTTCAAGGACGTTGGCCGCCTCTTGTGCGGTTTGGGCTAACCCGCATGCTGTGTGCAGAGCAGGAATACCGCGCTTAACACGGCGCAAATTGTTTACGTGTCTGTATAGCAGTTTGGGATTGGAGCAAAACTTTTCCACTAGACCTTGTTGGTTCTTAAGTTTATCCTCCGGACGAGTTTGACACAGTGGTTCCTTTGTATTGTGTAGACATCCCAGGTATGGTCGTTCGGGAGGCTATATAGGTGTGCCATGCCAAGTCCCTTAATGCCATGCACTTACGTGTCCTGCTCCTTACGAAAGACTTCATCCTTCTAGGCCGGTAGAGTTTGGTTTCAGATGTCCTTGCCACGAGCTTGGTAAATATGTTGACGAATTCACCGCAGGCCACCTCAGGGGTTAATTCAGCTAAGAACGACCAGATTGTTGCCTCAGTTAGGTCGGACAGGTCTTCATAGTTGGTTACGACAAGATATTCCTCGGCATGCTCTTTAGGATAATCCGCGTAGCACATGTAATGAAACAATAGCGTCGCATGATCACTGCGGCCCAAAGGAGTATCGGTTATTACTCTCTCGACCATTAATTCTTCATTGGTGAATATTCGGTCCAACATGGATGGCCTGTCAGTTCCCCTGAATCTGGTGGGCGTAGTGACGTGGCCATAAAGAGGGTAGTCTGAAACCAGATCTTGCAAATCTGCTTTGAATTGCTCTCCTGGTGTGGCCTGGGATTCGAGGGCATGTAAGTTGAAGTCACCGGTGACTAGAATGTGACCGTACTTCCTGTTTATCACTTGCCTCAACGCAGCCATCAAATTGCAGTCCATCTCAGGAGTAGACGATGGTGGGCGGTAAAAGCAACCAATAGGCTAAGTTCGTTCCCTCCTAGCCGGAAATTACATCAAATGGCGTCAGGTACGTCGGTCTCAGAATCGTTTATGCGTTCGCATTGCATGTTGTTACGAAAATAAAAGGGCTACCCCACCACCTTTGCTGGTTCGATCCTTCCGGACAACGGACCTGCCCGTTGGTGCAATTTCAGCATCGGTTATCTCGCAGAGCAGCCCTGTTTCGGTGACAGCGATGAGGTCCCAAGCTACAGACACGTGTCGGAGTCTTAATTCAGCTAATTTCCTCAGTAGACCTTGGGCATTTGTGTACATGCGTGAGAACTGCTCGGAGACCAAAAGTGTGTTAGATTGGATGGATGAAGCAAATGAGTTTACGCCGACCATTAAAGGGTCGGCGACTAATCGTTTTTTGGATGGGTTGGATACTCTCGATAAGTAGTTGATCTATAGGTAGGTATCAGATGCCCCGAATCCCAGTGTTTGCTCGTGCTATGCTGTGCCACTGTGGATAGTATGGCTTCTCTTAAAACCGTCCCCGAGTCGGGTCCTGTAGTTGGCGTTTTCACTAAGAGTTGTGCCTCCACTGAATTGTCATTAGAAGGTGTTGGTGTTCCTGCTGCTTTCAGACGAATTTCCTTTTGCAATCCGCAACGGAATTTAATCCAGTTCGCTAGTAGGGTTTGTGCCATTAGTTCTGACTGTAACACAAGTTTTAAGAGTCTGGGACCGCACCCCTTATAGTTTGGTGATATGGGGATCCTTGTCAACGAGGTGACCACCACATTTTCGAGAGAAAGAGCCTCCCGGATGTAGTGCCATTGCTCGCGGTCGTGCATCTGGGCATCGTCGGAAGAGGAGTCAGTAAGCTCAGGAACACCGTGAGCAATCACTGTTTTCTTATCTTGACTTATTCTGTACCTATCTTTGTTAGCGGGATCCCCTGAACGTTCTTTCCACGGGATTTCGGGTAGTATGCGCACTCCACTTGAGTCGTTGCGGAGACGATTCGCAGACAGCAGAACGGCCTCAGTCTCGTCCGCCGAGTTTAGTGTTACCCGAAGTAACCGGGGTTCGTCGTAGTGCAACGCGTTTGGGTGGCGCGAGATTCTTCTTAATTTCGTGGGATTAGCATGGACACCGATCGACGTACAGATGGAACCCCACTGATTTCGATCGTCCGTCAACTTACCCTTAATTGTATTGGATTTGGATTCGGGGACATTTGTGCATACAATGTTTAGGGCACCATAGTTGCGCCTGGTGGCTACTGGTTTTGGATTTGGAGGCTTAGTATCCGGTGTTTTTGTTGAATTTGTGAACGGCATTGGTGTGTGCCATCCGTGCTGCGGCAGTTTTGTTTTCTCTAGTCCGGCACAAAGGTTACCGGTGCTCTTTCCGGTGTTTGCTTGGCGGCAACCGATGCGTACGTTGCCGGGTTGTTCACTATTGCTGGTTGACTGTAGCTTACAGTCTCGAGTGTATCGAACAGACTACTAGGTGTAGCACACAGTACAGAAGTTGAGGCAGGCGCGCTGCAGGCGCTGTTTTACTTGTAGGACGGAGAGAAAATGGTTGCTACTGCTAAAGGCTGCGTCGTTGGGTTTAGGTTGGGACTCCTGGCTCGCTTCTTCGGCCTGACTAGGGAATTCGGGGTGTTATTTTCACTTACAAGGGCAGGTCCGTTTCCTCCCATGGGTGTAACTCTGGCGCTCACCAGTTGCTCTACCGCTTCGGTTAGTCTTTCCCTCTACTTCAGTAGCACAGATAGACAGCTAACAAATGGGGTAGAATTGCATACTTGGCAGAACCAAAACGCCTCCGCTGTGTTTGATTTCGTCGCCCCCTTCCCAAGGCAGGTAGTGTGATAGGATTTCAAGCACATGATCCATACCAGACCACTTTTTACCACTTTAGCACATGATTCGCATTTGCGCTTCATCCCAGATATGTTCTCAGTAGGGGTGCTGTATTCGGTACGCTCGCCGGCATCTAGACCGCATCTTTAGCAGGCCCTTCGCCGCGGAGTCTATCCACGGAGGCTGCGCTCTTGATTCCCTTCATGTTACCAGTGAGATGTGCGATGCAAAAATGTCGTCGTTGTGAGCCATAAGGTTTTCCCAGGCTATGTGAACAGTGTCAGTCACAGATATAAAACAAGGCGATGACCTAGCTCTATCCCGCATCGCTTGAGGTCCGCCGTCCAAATGTTCGGATACCAACCGGTAATAGCTTGGCAAGGCCTGCTAAAGGTACACTGGAAAGACAAGCAAGCGTGATCACTAGCGCCATAAGGCGAGTTTTATGTAATATCGGTTACAAAGTCAAGTGAATTAGCAAAATCAAGACCTAAAATGGACGGCAGCTGATTGCTCATGTTCCCAGCTTGGAGGTCAGCGAACTGGTGTAGTGGTACCTGGAGCGTCAAGTTCAGCAGTTCTGAGAGGAAAGATGCCAGGACCGGACTGCATGATAGATCACCCCGACAAACTTCTGCTAGGTTGACGTCTCCCAGCCCCAGACACTTGTTCGCAGGGTGAGTGTGTATAAACTCAATGCTTCCATTGGAGGTGCTCATAGGGCCACTTTACACTACCTCGACCGTACTCTGAATAGTGGAAGCGCAAGTGAAGACTGTGATAGCCTCAACAGATTGGCCGCGAGACTGAAAAACGCTTGCCCTCAATACTTCGATGGGATAACTCACATAAAAAGCTACATCGCCCCTTTACGGCCAATGGAGCGGTCAGCGCGGAGCATTGCGAAGCTGGAACGTTACCAGTACACGCCCTTGGTTATATGCTGTGTATGGCTTTTGAGCATATACGTTTGTTGTCGCTGTCGCCGTACTTTGGTGCCTGCGGAATCAGCACTCCTGCGCGATGCTTTGGCAAGCACCGGGCTTGCGCAACCCCTGAATTTTTGTACAGTGGTTCGTTCGCCCAGTTCCAGCAGTTAGGTATACCATCGTGTTCTAAGATGTACCGAAATTTTGCTTGGCGGGCCAACGCCCTATAAAAAGCCACAAATGACCGTGTACCCACACTACGACGTGGGGGATGTGACTCAACACTGATATAACCGCTCCTTACCCATTCAGAGGGCCCGCTCTATCAATGTATTTCACCCACCTCCATACTCTGCTCCCTTTTTGAAGAAACCTAACGCCATCAAAATGCAGCAACTGCTTTAAGAATCCAAGTAATAGCTATATTTTCCTGCGCGATTACGCATATGACCCTGGAAAACGTAAGACGGTTCTGGTTGGGAGTGTCATTGTGCAATCAGTTAAAAAGGATATTTGGGAAATCAATAGGGTACTGTAATATCAGGTTTGCAAATAAAAATTATTTTTTTGTTCTGTTCTGTTTACTTTAACCCTACTAGATATTAGTTTTAACGCGCTGAACAAATATTTCTCAAGCTTGGTTCTCGCCATTACTATCACCTGACGGGATGTCAACTATAAAAGCCATCCTCCGCGGACTATTGCTAGTTGTTCGCGGACTGACATGAATCGTCTAATAAAGCTTGCTTACCGTAGAAACATGGAGGCAAGCCAACTCCGGTATATTCGCTCGTTCTGTGGGCAAATGGCATTAATGACTACATAACGAATAAATGTTATTCTCGCATGATTCGTTTCACGCCAAACCGGGCGGTAGCAGAAAGAATAGCTTCCGGCATAAGCTTGCGTTTCCCGGTTCTGTGTACTTTGCATCCATGTAGACCAGAACAGCATGCAAGCCTTCAACGCCTACGCCGACGCAACCTGTAGACAACCTACCCTCATCCGCGTAAAAGCCTTTATGTTTAGCGCATATTTAACTAGTAATTTTCGAAGACCTTAACGACGCAGGTCAATAGGAGGCTACCGAATATCGGACGCTACTTCTGTACCTTTGCTCCGCTGTGATGAAAGGAACGCCTTGAACTACCAGTTACAAGAAATACTAGAAGGTTCCATTGGTGATATACTCATTGTGTTGCGAGTAGTGATAAGAGCACAATTTTGCACTTGCTGAGGCTATGCACCATGTGGCGCATCGAAGCTTCTCAGTAGCAAGTCAGCAAGTGAGTCGTCGTCAAGCTTAGCCAATAGTTTGATCGCAGTTTCCCCTTCGCTTTGTTTTTCCATTTCCTCTTCGGTGTTGTGAGCGTATCCAACTATCGTACACTTTCACGGTATCCATCTAGTTCTTTCGTGCTCGGTCCTCTATCGCCAGGTGTGACAGTATTGCCCAGCTTTTAACGAGAGGTGACACAAGCGCGTCGTTTATCCACCTCCAACGGTTACTAGGTGGTTGTCCATCCGCCTACGAAATATATTTTTGCCTTTTCGTCCCGCGGTCTCTTTCTACCCAAGTACGCTCCGAAAAAGAGATAATCAGAATCTTCAACCGGACGCATATTTCACGCCGCAAGGCCGTTGACCATTTATGCGCTCATGTTTGTTCGTGTGAGTCTCGATGGATACGAGGAAACAAGTCATTTTTCTACAGGCAGTTTGCGGAAGCTTTTTATAACAAACTGTGACAGGACATATCTCATAGCACAAAGTAAGCTGATTACGAATATGCAAACCAAATGTTTCTATCATACTTCTTTAATTGCAAATTTTCATGGCACCCAAGCAGCGCATTCTAGGCATAGAATAGTTACCAGTCTTTTGTCTATTAGCTCCCTGTAATCGCGGAAAATACTACTCTTGTTCATGGTATCTTGCTAAGGCTGAAAGTCGGGTGAGAACCGTGTTTTCGTAAGTGCGATCTTGATCGTGGCTGAAAGGCGCTGCTGTGTCAATGGCTGAAATAAGTTTTACCACTGTGGACGGTTTACCACAAAATCGCAGCGCAGCCCCATTTCTTCCCTACGGAAGTCAAACTACCACACATATGCCGGGAGGAAATTGGGAGATAAGGATAAGAATTGGACGCCGCATATTGCCTGTGTGTTATACAACCTTCACCTGATTCAGTGGCTCAAGGGCAAGGGCAAGATAACCTTGGTGATCATCATGGTGCGGAGGGAGCAGAAGGATCACATTGCAAACTGCTGTTTATGCCTAACCAGTGTCCTTGGAATCTCCAGAAGAAACAAGAACAAACTTCATTACCCCGATCTTCCATCAGATATACGACTTTGCTCCATGGTCGCTCGTTACCAATTCCATGGCCTCCAGTACAAATATCACTGTCCTCATTGTCAACTTCTCTGGATTCTGAGACCAGTGAAAAGGTTAAAGGTGTCGATGTCAAACCACATCCCTTTGAACAATTAGAGTTTAAGGACTTGCAATGTAACATGGGCTGACCTATAGAAACGGCAGGGATGTTAGTGTTTCCGCTGCAGCATTGCACTTACTTGCTGCTAAAATTAAGCTTACTGTGTACAGAAAGTGCTAGTAAAGTGCACGGTTCCTATGACACGAAAGAAAAATTTTGTTACCGTGCAGACTTGGAGGGACTGAGGAAAGAGCTTGGCGTAATGCACAGCAGTGCTGAATGCCGTTAGTTCATTGACTCCTTCAAGAGTACACCTAAGTCCATACCGCTCCACCATACAGAAGTGTATCTAACGGCATTGCTGTTGCATGCCGCCAATATAAAAGAAAATTACTAAGTATGCAACCGATAGCCGTTGCACGAAACTAGGAGAAATACGGTTAGAACAACTGTGCGGACTTCAATAGCTTTGGATTCCTAATGAGTATGCAATGTGGCTACAAGAAAGCTTACTGTTACTTGCGCTCCTGGGCCAGTAGAGCAACACAAAAGCACTACACAAGCGAAGAGTGGCCAATGAGGACGGAGTATGCTGAAGAGAATTAGTGTAAGGCCTGCACCTAGGCTGGCTAGCCGAACAACCTCCTCGTGGTGCCAGCTGGGTGGTTTGGGTTTAACCCGTTCCAGCAAATAGTTCGGCGGCAGTGTTCCAGGACGTGCTGGGTTTTCGCCTGGCAAGCGTTCTCCCTATAAAAAGCCACAAACGTCTGCTAAACATCACTGCGACGTGGCGGATGTGACTCGCCACAAACTAAAGTCACTGGCCCGTGGATATTCGGAAAATGCTATCCAACCCAAGAAAATCAATCGCTTATTCTCACATTCCTAACGATAACAAAAAGTCAAAAATTCTGCGGCGCATTCAAAAACACAAGCTACATTCCTACACAATTACATACGTATATACACCCATATACTTACACACACTGTTATGCCAAACATGTCCTTTTTGTACAATTTGATCACACTATGTTAGCTAAATATGATCATGCCTGTAAAGGGGTGTCATGCATTGTCGAGAATAAAAGTTTATTTATTAATTGATTTATTTATTTATTGCGCAACGTGATCATACCTATCTACTAACCCTGCGCGTCAAGCCTGGTCGAAATAAAACTTCACCAACTCCCCAAGCGCGATGATTTTGTGCTCCAGTGTTTGAAACATGTAAGTCCGTAGGTTATTTACGCGAAGCGCAAATAAATAAAGGTAAGGAATTTATTCTCGTATATTTCGAGGCACACCAACTCTGGCATGAGCAAACATTTACAGGTGCTGTTTCACAACAGGTACGTTGCTTTGCATGAAATGCGCTGTTCGTACGATAGATATAAGTTATGGAACTGGCGAATGCATGACCAGGAACGCAATCTTTAATGATGTGGCGAAATTTTGGGATCAAGTATGTGTAAAAGAGTAACGAATAGATTGTAGATGGAAGGTAGAAACAGGGAAGTGTCTTTTAGTGAACATATCCAATATATATTCAAAAGCTTTGAAGTGACGCACTGGTTACCTTTCCAGTGTGAGTTTATAGGCGGTGACTTTGTTCAGCGGTGAGTAACGCCCCCAAGTCGTAGTGTGGATAAACGGACAGTTGGGACTTTATCGGGAGAACGCTGTGCTGGCGAAAACCAACCAGATCCTGGAACACTGCGCTTCATCCGTTTGGATGGTAATGTGTAACTAGTAATAAATCTTTCCGACCGATTTCACACTCCGTTATTCGCAGTTATATGAACTGCAAATTTCTGCGTTGGCTTAGCGTATTGCCTAGTCAAGCTCCGCCATTAGTCGTTGAAACCGGTCAAGAAATGCTGTGCCCAGGAAAGTCGGGTGAAGGATTATGCAGGCGGGTAAATATTTTGCCTCAATGGATGTCTTTCTATTTGTGTTATACTGCTCGTTGCTTCAAGACTTCGTGCGTAGGGATCCACCCTGGACGTATCAAGTGGTACGTGCATTTGATTCGTTTGACTAAACTAGTCCCACCTCAGGCGAATATGTGACTCATCATACAAGAGTGTGGTGCACAGGATTTTCGCATTAGTTAATAAATAAATAAATAAATACTTTATTCTCGACTATGCGAGGCACGCCCATGGAGGCATGATCAGTTTATGTGTAAAATTACCAGAGTAATAGTGCCGAACCCCTGAGTTCAGGCTACGTAAAAGCTCATACGGTCTACAGAATGGGAACAGGGCTCCACCACAGGTGAGTTATCGTCAAGGTAACTTGTCTTCATGACCAGCACTTGTGCCGGCATCTGCCATCAGAAAAGTTCGAGGTTAGCGAAATATCAAAATATTCTCGCAGAAGTGTAAGGCGCCGAACCCGACTGTTCGAAAGCCAGTAAGAGGCAGTAAAGTTGTTCTTGTCAAAGTAATTATGAAAATGGTATCTTTTGTCCATAGTGAAACAAAGGAATCATGTAAAGTTATAATTCCAGTTCGTTGTGACAAGGTGCTCGCGAAGAGAGCGGGACCCATCTGTTTACACCCGGTGCAAGCGGCTTCTGCCCACATTGACAAAAATATGATCCAGTTCGAAGCTCTTGGAATTGTGGAATGCTGATTTGCTGTTGCGGTACCGAGTAAGAAAGCAATTATCCCAAATCAATTGACTGTGGAGGCTGGGTCAGCCAGTGCCAGTTGATGAACCGCTATGTGCCAACCGCGGTTGATGTGGAATTCTCGGAAAAAGCCAGCGAAAAACAAGAGGCAACCAAGCAAACACAAAGACTACAATACATCGATAAACACTATTAAATGAGTGATTGCAAGAGGTGGTACCTAGTTTCTTGGCAACATGTAAGTTTGTTCAGTATCTATGGTATACAAGAGTCTTCTTACTTCATGTCTAAATTATGGTACATACTACAACTACAAAGCGCGATGTAAGTTCCCTAGAGCACATGGCCTGTAAAGAAATGCGTCTTCCCAACGTCCAGCAGAGAGTACGGGTATTGGAAAGAAGCATAGCTAAAATAGTGTATTTTTGGACGATAACCTCACTTATGCTTCGTGAAAGCCGTCAAGAAAAGAGTTTAGCTCAGGTGAAGCTGAGGTTAATTACGAAGCGTAGCAAGGAGCATCCAGTTCATGCAGCAGCGTTCCAAGAAGAATGGGACGTGCATAAGACCGGTGAAGAGCGGATGAATGCGGAAAGTGGTGCGGTGAGTTGGTAATGGCACTGATGACGCTGAAGCGCCGATGGGTAAATAAGCAGACATCCGCCAGCAATGTGAGAGACGGAGACAGGAGGCTAAAGCTGCAATATGCTCTGGGTCGTTTTCCGAGGTATTATCAGTTTACTAAGGAAAACAGCAAGCCCGTGCAGTGAAGTCCAAAATGTTTTGCAGGTGGAACAGGAAGTGAATAGCAGCAACATGGGAAAATAGGTAAGTTGAGTTTAGTAACGGAGGTAATAGCCCGGAGAAACCTAAACTGAAGTCATCCTGCGATCACCAGAAAGCGACAGAGGAGCCAGGTCAGGCTAAAGTGATGCTAGGCATTAGGAGGTTATATCATAAGAAGTGTGAGATTAAGGCGAGGAAGAACGGACTCAAACAGCAACTTTCAGCCTTGTAAGGTAGGCGCGAGACTGCTAAGCGTGCGACAAACTTGACAGAAACGTGCGCTGAGTTATAGCTAAGAGGTCATTTGGTGAGTGGTCAAAGGTAACTAAGAAAAAGCAGCCGAGAGAAGCCAGAACTTAAAAAGGGGCTCGATGGACGTGTATGAACCTATGTGAAAGTATTCACGAGCAGGAAAGTGGTCAGTAGGGTATGGATAGGGATCTGGAAGACAACTAAGTAACTTCCACCTTCAGCGAAGATACATATGCAGCAGCAGGATTATTTAAGTACACAAAGCAATGGTACTTCAGAAAGCGGCACTGGGAGGTATAAGCAATGTGTCGTCGCAGAATACCATGCTTGTCATGCCAATGAAGTTTCAAGGTAAACGCAAGAGTTACAGGTGGACGGCATTGGAAGAAAGGCAGGTCTTATGGTCGACCACGAACAGTCATAAAGACAAATCAGCTGGACGGATAATCCGAAGATAAAACAATGTGGGAAGTTTTAGAAGAAAGAAAAGAAATAAAAAGGTTTGAAAGATGATCAGAAATGTGAGAAACGTTCATCAAGTCATAACGCGGAGCCAGACCTTCTAGCGGTAGCGCATGAATATCCATCTAGTATTCCAGGAGGCCGTGGGTCTAGTACTGGGCGCCGGCAGAGCTTTCAAGTCACAGGTCACAGCAAGTGTTCA
Source organism: Dicrocoelium dendriticum (assembly GCA_944474145.2). Lineage (NCBI taxonomy): Eukaryota > Metazoa > Platyhelminthes > Trematoda > Plagiorchiida > Dicrocoeliidae > Dicrocoelium > Dicrocoelium dendriticum. The sequence goes on from OX104061.1 coordinate 43,864,367, forward strand.
GACGGACAGCAATGAAAAACATGTAGAGCTAAGTGACGCGCAGGTCAAGTCATATAGGTTGACCAACCGGACAGGTAGTAATAAGTGAAGATAAGACATAGGTCAGGAGGAGCTGGTCGTTGATGAAATGTAAGGAGGATTATCCTCAAGGTTTGGAGAGTCTTATCGATACCAGCAGCAGACAGTGTTGTCCTTTTAGCTACAAGTTAACTGAAGAGTGACAGCAAAGGGAAAGTATTAAAAGGTTTGGATGCTAGCAGACGTGTAAGACGCGTTCATCAATTCATAATGCGGAACCAATCGAACTAGAGATAAGGCATGAGTACTCAACTAATACTGCAATAAGACGTGGGGTTGCTACTGTGAAGGGGTAGCCAATGAGCTGGCAGAGCTTCCAAGTCGTTGAAAGTCAAAGGATAACAGAAACCTTTAAGACAGACAGATGGACACATTTGGTAGATACATATGTCCAGTCATAAAAGTGTGCCAAGTAGACGGGTAGTCAGAAGTGGAGATAATGCATACGTGAGGAGGAGCTGGTCGTTAAAGAAATGACATTAGAGCGGGGTGAGTTCCATAGGGGCAAAATCACTGGCTCGTTTAGGAGGAGTTGGTGAGCGCCAGCGGCCTTATATAGGTAGGCTATAAAATCGGACGTGGGAAGCAGTACCTTGAGGGGATAGCATCTGAGCTAGCAGAGTATACTGCTGCTTCCATGGCAAAATGACCACAGGTCCCAGCATGATTTCAGACGGACAGTAATAGAAGCCAGAGAGAGCTAATAGGCGCATGTTTTCAGTCCTATTTTTTGACCAGCCGGACAGGCAGTAAGAAGTGAAGGTGTAACATAACACAGGAGAAGCTAGTCGTTGATGGATTATTTGCAGGGTTTGGAGAGAGTCACCAGTAATAGTAGCAGACAGTGTTGCCGCCTTAGCTACGAGGTTAGTGAAGGGTGCTAGAGGAGGGAAAGTAATAAAAGGGTTTAGAAACTAGGCGGAAATGTGAGAAGCGTTCAGCAGTCGATAATGCGGAGCCAGTCCTACAAGAAATAGCACAGGATTACCCAACTAGTACTCCAGTAGGACTTAGGGTTGGTGCTGTGAATGGACAGCCGATGAGCTGGCGGATCATCCAGTCAGTGAAGCCAAAGAATAACAGAAACACGTTAGGTAGACAGATAATTGCTGACAGTGCTTTCGCATGTTATTTGACTACCCTTGGATTGGAAGCGTGGCAATCATTCATGGCAGCAGAGGCAGAATACCACAGAGACACCACAAAAGTGCTCATTTCAAGCTTACGGGCCGTTGGTGCATGAAGCTCACTGAAGACGCACTTTTGCCTTATCAACTTTACTTTTCCCTAGAAGCTGGGAGCATGGGGAGCGTTTTCACCAAGTCGATATAATCATGGAACGGCGTTACAGTAACAAGTACAGACCTGCCATGATGGGTGGCTTGATGGTTTTTGCAGCGTGAGGGCGCTTGATCATACAAGCTACCATGCTGGCGAAGTCAACACTTCCAAGCGCCAAGCTGCAGTCAGTAGTTTGCGGCGAGTGTTTCAGTGCTATTATAAGGATACATGCCACTTAGGTGCATTCTGTAGAGGTTTCGCTTCAGTACATCCACATACAGATTGTACGACGCAGCCATGATATTACGGAAAAAGGTTATTTGTTTATACCAGTCACCAGACGTGCTACGTAACACTGAAACACATTTCTATGACCAATGTAGCGTATTCCATAAGCTAGAGTCATTGGCATTTAGGTTATAGAAAATAAAAATTATTTTGTTACTATAGCAGTGTTGCAGGACGTGGTGGGTTATCGCCTAACAAGCATTCTGCCTATAAAATCCACAGATGTCTGCCTAACTACATTGCGACGTGGCGGATGTGACTCGCCACCGAATAAATTCACTGCTTTATACACCACTTTGGCAAGTCTCCCGACTTCTTACATCACTAAATCAGTTGCACACGCCCACCCATATTTACGTAATTGTATTAATCCTCTTCGGTCCTGCGTTATCAACACAGCGTCAACTATGCTGCATTTCACAAACTGACTGTACAGGTTTAAGTTCCTGCGTACAAGCTATCCTGAACTTGGCGAAGTGCCATTGCTTATCCAATTTTGCCCATGCTCGGTCTGGCGTGCCTTAAAGTATTCGAGGGTAAAAAATGTATTTATTTATTTTACTTAGTGGTTTTATCTACCGTTGCGCAGGCTGAAAACTAACCTCATCTTCCTATATCAGCTTATAAATAATCCTCTTGCGAACTCAATAACTCCCTTCCTATCATCAGCCAACATTTCGTACCCTCTTCGTAATAGACCGCATTCCATTATCCTGCCGAAAGCCCACAGTAGTACCCGTGCAAACTTCTATCTCTACAGATATGCGAATGTGTGGAATAGGCTTCCACATAATGTGCGGGCATCTGATAATATAATCCACTTCCTTACAGCACTTAATAGGTACCTCACAGTCAGTCAGGTTTCTACTCTTTAACAAACTTGAAGACGACCTGTGGGAAAATGGCCTTGACCACATATAAGCGTTTTCCCCATCCTATCTCACTCAGCTCCAATTTAGTCCAATAGTAGTCCACTTCTCTCATCTGCTTTCTCCGGCTCAGTCTACCGTAGTATGCATTTTTTCGTTTTCTGTTCACGCTTCACTCAATCTTTTTTTAGTTCGCTTCAGTTGATGTGACTAACTCAGACAACTTACTGTATGCTTACATTCTTCATGTCTGCTGTACCTTATTCATCCAACCTTCTTAGTTCTCTTCTGGTGATCTTTCTTATGTCATCAGGCCAGGGCACAGCCGCTGCTTGATAGACGCCCAGCTGTCACTTACCTGTCTGTAACACCTAAGTATTTGTAGTTCAGCTTCCTTACCGGCTTTTACACAGCTCCAGCTACCTAGCACGCCGTTATGCGTCGTTCCTCTTACTCATGTAAAATCTTCATGACAGCAGCTAGTCATGGTTGGCTCCATGTAGTTTGAAAGGAGCCACTCCCGGAATCCCCAGCCTTCATTTTCTTCTGCAGCCTGTCTCTCTAAGCTTCGCCCGCATGTTGAGTTCTTCAACGAAACTTTAGGTATCCAGTAGTGGTCAAACTTCTTAATCATATGGCTGCACCAGCCACTGATAAATCCTTTCCTAGAGCCACTAATTCTGCCTAGCAGCAGCTAGTCGCCATAGCCTCAATTCAACTTTGTGGATCCCCGGAGCTCGCTCCCTTCTTACAATGTTCATTCACTTTGATTGTTTGCCTCACAGCTCAGCTGTTTGTTGACCTATTCTGTGCGACCGTAGGATCCACTAGTAACTGATGCCTTAATCCGAATTCTGTTGCTGCCATTCATCGCTCTCCTAGCGCGCCGTTATCCGTTGTTCGTCTTACTCGCGTGCAATTTTCTTATTGGCAGTAGCTAGTCATTGTTGGCCCCATGTAACCTGCAAAGAGCCACTACTTGACACTTCAGCCTTCATTTTCCTCTGACGTCTGTCTCCTTATTCGGCGCTCGTCTGTTGACCTATTCATTGAAACTGTAGGTATCCAGTAGTGGTCAAACTTCTTAATCATATGGCTTCACCAGCCACTGATACATCCTTTTATAGTGCACTAGCTCTGCTCATAGCAGCTGGTCGCTATAGCCTCAATTCAACTTTGCTGATACCCGGAGCTCTCTAGGAGCTGCTCATTTCTTACAATGTTAATTCTCTTTGATTGTTTGCGTCACAGCTCAGCTGTTTGTTGACCTATTCTGTGCCACCGTAGGACCCACTAGTAACTGACGCCTTAATCCGAATTCTATTGCTGGCCACTTATCTCACTCATAGCGCGCCGATCTTCCTAGTCGCGTCACGCTTCTTGGCAGTAGCTAGTCATTGTTGGCCCCATGTAACCTGCAAAGAGCCACTACTTGACACTTCAGCCTTCATTTTCCTCTAACGTCTGTCTCCTTATTCGGCGCTCGTCTGTTGACTTATTCATTGAAACTGTAGGTATCCAGTAGTGGTCAAACTTCTTAATCTTATGGCTACACCAGCCTCTGATACATCCTTTCCTAGAGCCACTAATTCTGCCTAGCAGCAGCTAGTCGTCATAGCCTCAATTCAACTTTGCGGATCCCCGGAGCTCGCTCCCTTTTTACAATGTTAATTCACTTTGATTGTTTGCGTCACAGCTCAGCTGTTTGTTGACCTATTCTGTGCGACCGTAGGATCCACTAGTAACTGAAGCCCTAATCCGAACGCTATTGCTGGCCATTCTCTCTCCTAGCGCGCCGTTATCCGTCGTCTGTCTTACTCGTGTTTACATGACATGTGGTCAAAATCTTAATGTTATGGTTGTATCAGCCACTGATACATCCTTTCCTAGAGCCACTATCTCTGCTCTGTTGCGGCTGTTTGCTGTAGGCTCTATTCAAATTTGGGAATACCCCTTAGCTCGCTAGGGGTCAGTCCTTCTGTAGAATGGTTATTCTCTTTGTATAGTTTTTTCACAGCTCAGCTGGTTTGCTGTCCGATCCTTTGACACGGTAGTTATTCATTAGTAACTAGAATGATTAACCCAACAGGCACCTTTGGCCACTGAAACCCGGTCCATTATCGATATCTTCTGATCGTCTTACCTTCAACACTTAGTCTTCCTTTGATATCCATTTAATCTTAGCCTGCTTCTAATATGCTCAGTTTCCTATCTTCATATACCTATGTACATTGTAGTTATGGTGCCTTAGGTAATCCTTATCCCGTGGAGCATATATAAATACGGCCACATCGTCACTGTCTTTTGGTTTCCGATAACAACCAATCGTGACTACACACCCACTTTCTAGTCTCAGGTAGAATTCGAACATTGTCAGCTTACACCTCATGAATATCTTACCGGAATCCTGCTCTTCATCCCTATGCACATGAAAGTATTCGACCCAGCAGGCCATGCCTTCTGCATAAGTAAAACATCTTTAGCGTAATATCTGTTACACCTTGTACACTAGATGTCTCAAATAAATGTCTTAAGGTAGGATTTTGATCAAACGCTAGGTACATTGACTGTCCCTTTTCGGTCTTCTCTCGGCTTGTTCCTCTTTCCCTTTTCTGTGAGGTCACGAACATCGGAGAGCTTCGGGATTGGACTGAGGAACTGCCTCCGTCTGGGATGGGACGAAATAACTAACAAGTACTTACCTGGACCATGGCCTCACGTCCACTCTAACTATTTGCACCCAACCACCGATGTCCACTGAGGGTAGCTGGACACGAATTTTTCGCTCCCCGGCAAATATACATACTCAGAGAAGACTTCACTTGGTTTTGCGAAGGATCAACCCATCATTTTCAATAAGAATGTTTAGTACCCGACCTACCAATGGACAGGACCCAGGAACGCAATAGGCAACCAGTTATTGCATCAACCAGCAGAAAAAATGGGACACAACCTGACTGCGAATAACCGAGCAAACAGACTTTTAACAAGAAACATAACCAGTTACAATTTGCCATTCAATGGATTGGTGGCAGTGTTCCAGGACGTGGTGGGTTTTCGCCTGGCAAGCGTTCACCCTACAAAAAGCCACAAATGTCCGTTTAACAACACTGCAACGTGGCGTATGTGACTCGCCACCGAATAAAGTCACAGCCCATAACTTTACACTGGCAGGTCAACTAGCGTCACAATTCTACATAGGATCGTTACACTGGGACTTCTACATCTGCATATACTGTTGTCGTTTTACATCCTACGATACGTTGTCCCTTTCCTTCCTTGCGTGCAGGCTCTTCCATTACCTTTCAATGGATCATTCAGGATTCTCAATCTCTTATTAGTTGAGGTCCCGTATCTCATGACAGCCAAATTATTGTTTCACATTTTCAACATTGTACAGTTCCAATCATGGATATATGAACAATTTTCTACGTTACTGTTACAATTGCATTAAAATGTTTGTACCGTTGTACATATCTGATCATGCCTCCACGAGCGTGCCTCGCACAGTCGAGAATAAAATATTTATTTATTTATTCTAAATATTTAGCTTTTAACCTCGACTGCTTATGCGTTTGTACGCTGCAGCGCCTAAAAGTGGACCACTAGGCTCCTGTTCGGTGTTTCTATACGGGTCTCCCCTGCGCACGTTGCATAGTCTTGTTTGTCTATCGCGTTTATCGACGTCTCAAGTACGCTGAGGAGCGGTTGCGAGAGCTGGCTATTCGCAACTTCCACCCGACGGTAACTATGGTCACACCTACAGCCTCCAGTTGGCTCATTTTTCTGGTAAGGTGAACCATGGCTCGGCAAAAGTTTACACTTTGACCGATACGCATCAGGACAATCCTTCCATGCTTCTAACAAAGCCGAAGTAGCTTTCGACGCGGCTGACGGGTAAACCAGTAAGTGGGTGTTTGGGACGGTGATGTATTGTTTACTAATTTATTCCATTTGTTCTAATTTGTTTGCTAATTTAATCCTGCGGATATACACCAGTTGTAGATTATAGCATAGCCGACTGTGTATTTCCGTTGATTCGAGAAATGCAAGTGCTTGGCACTTATTTTGTGGAATGGGGTCCACAATTTCCTACCTTACTGCCTAGAGATAAGATGACGCAAAGGCTCGCACCTTGATGACACTATCGGACAGTCGGCTGTCCGAGTTCCGTCCGGTTCCGGAATGAAAGCGCAGTGTTACAAACCACATAATTTAAGCCAAGGAAAAGGAGTTTGTGGTATTTCCAATAAATGGCATTCTGATTTTGTGAACATCCTAATGTTATGTATTGTTTACTGTAGCACAATTTGTGTTTTACTGAATAGAATTGCTGTTCGGCCTTGGACGATTTGCGATTATGCGCATTGCACCTATAGAGAAGAATCGAAACCGTTTGACACGCGTCCAACTTTGAAGCGTTGCATTAACGGCGCTCTCTTCAGTTTGCCTTTCAGCGCGCCTTTCCTGCTCAATTTTCGGAGGAGAAAAAGAACATGACGACATTGGTTAACTGTAACGGCATTCGTTTTCATTTACTTTAAGTTTATTACCTTTGGTAGAGGCTACGTGTTGTGTAATAGAACTTCGTTCGCAGCCGTTGGAGTGCTTCCATGCCGGCGCCTTACAAAAGTGGTGACTCTGCCAAGTCACAAGAACCAGGAATCCACCATCATTATTCTAATGAAGATAATGCAGCAAACGAACGAAAAGTCTGCTGACGAAAGCCATGCTGATGTCGTTGTCCCCACGACCAGGCTTTCCACTTCACTGGATGTTTTGTCCCGTACTTTAGAGAAAGTATCAAGCGGCTCGATTTTGTCAGTCTGCATGCATGCAATCCCTCCTCCAGAAGGCAACACTTCCGGGATGACGTACCCCAGATGGGAGAAACCAGTCCAGCCTTACCTCTGTCATTTCCCGGTCAACCAACATTCAGGCATGCCGCCGGCCTGCTGTCAGGTGATGCTCTTGATATCGCTGCTGATAGCAAAATCCTGGAAAAAGAAGTCACGACCAAGACCTACTGTACCTTGCACAGCCTGCTGGACCCTCCTGCGTTACCTGCTCCCCTAAGCAGAGAATCCCACTTCCGATACCAGTGGCCCGGAGAGCGCATTGGGACGTATTTGCGCGAACTTTGAAAGATGGCGGACCTCGTATACGAGCGAGGTTCATCAAGCCAGCGTGACAAACGAATACTAGAGCAGCTCCTATAAGGAATCAAAACACCATCCATTAAGCATGAATATCTTCTTCCCCAAGCAGTTGGATGCAGCCATACGAACTGGTGAACAACTGGAGCAAGTTGAATGGCGATGGCTACGCCGACTTCCGGGTGCTGCGCGTTGAGGGGAACCGGACGCCCCAGACGTGCGTCAAAGGAACGGTTTACGGGGCATCCTGACTATCATCAAATGTATCCCGGCTCACGGCTACTAACGCAACCGGGTTCTCGGTGGCCCCGCCGACAAATACCGAACCGTAGACTATCTAGCTACATTGACGGACGCCGAGGTGAGGGGCACCGGGGACATTCACACTTTATACTAGCCATTGTTTTTGCATCAACCACAGAATCAACACTGGCAACAGAATTACAGATCGCGGATGTTCCGTTAATAGGTCTCATTGACACAGGTGCATGTAGCAGCCTAATCAGAGTTAACTTGACTCATTAGCTAACAGAACGCGGGTGCGCACCTTGTCGCTGCCGACTAACTGCAGCAAATGGAAAATTATTGTCCTTTCGAGGATCCCTAATCGAACAAGTTGACGTCGAGAACCAGGACTTCACTCGGGAGTTTAATTTTGCGGACAAAATTCTGTTTGCTGCTCTTGTTGGGATGAAACTTTTGCGCCGGTTTAAGTGTCGATTGGATTTGGGCCGGTGTCAACGAGTCATTAATAACTGTACCGTTTTGCTAAGACCCTGTTCAAGTGGTGCTTTAGAGGATTTTACTACCTATGAGGACACCGTAGACCGTGAGAAATACATTAACGCCCTTTTTCTCTCACTCGACCGAGGCACGGATGTGCGGACACTAAAGCGGCTCAAAGACGTGTTGCGCAACCACTCAGACGCATTCGCATGGCAAAGTACCGAATTTGGTCGAACCAATCTTGTGAAAAACTGTGTCAACACCGGGGATGCAATCATAATTAAAATTCCCGCAAGCCGCATACCATTACACCGGCAGATTGAATTGCAAAAGCTCATAGATAAGATGCTAGAAACGAAGGTAATGCGGTAATACATCACTATGAGCAGCCTCGGTTGTTTTGGTGAAGAAGACGAATGACGGTGGTTTTCGCCCATGTGTCGCCTGAGAGGATTAAATGAGATTACTCGGAAAGACGATTTTCCCCTACCCAGCAGCTATGATCTATTTGACGCACTGGGAGGATCAGTTTAGTCCAGTAGGCTGGATTTGGTTTCCGGCTACTGGCAAGTAGAAGTGGAGGAAAGGGACAGAGTACAGACGGCGTTTGTAGCAGCAACAGGCATTTATGAGTTTCATACCCTGCCTTTTGGCCCATCTAAGGCCGTTGCGACTTTTCAACGCTTGATACAAAAGGTGTTACGCGCATTGATACCATACAAGTGTCTCGTTTACCTAAACGATATCATTGTACACGGAAAAGCAAAAGATGAGCACCTAAACTACTAAGCGGAGGTGCTAACGCGCCTAGTAATTTGGGCCTCATACTCCACCCAACAGAATGCTATCTACTACAGACAGACGTACCGTATCTTGGGCAAATCATTTCGTGGATAGAGATTCAAACTGATCCTCCTAAGCCGGAGAAAGTGAGATTATGGACAACCCCTGCCAACGTTGATGAACTAAGCAGTTCTATAGGGTTAGCCTTATACTGTCGGCGATTCGTGAATGGGTTCTCAGCGAGCTCAGCGCCTTTGAATACTTTTCACACAAAGGTCAAACCCTCGAATGGACCGTCGAGTGGCGAAATTCCTTCGATCAGTTACGGAGCTTCCCTCTGTGCCGCTCCGGTGTTGGTTTTTCCAACCTGTAATCAAATGACGGAAGTGTATTCTAGACACGGACGCGAGGGACCAGGCGATTGGAGCTGTTTTGTCGCAAGAAGGACCAGACGGAATAAAACGAATGGTGGCTTACAGCAGTAGGAGTCTCAGTGCAAGAGAACGGAACTACTGCACAAACAGGAAGGAAATGTTAGCCTTAGTATTCTTTGTAAAACAAAACCGACACTACCTTATAGGAAGGAAGTTTCTAGTACGGACAGATCATCAGTCACTTCGCTGGTTACAGAATTGCAGAGACCCCAAGGGACAGATCGCCAGATGGCAGGAACAACTTCAGGAGTATGATTTTGAGTGTCGACACCGAACTGGTGCACAGCATGCCAACGCGGACGCCCACTCCAGACTTCCTACTCGTGCTCATGGTGGCTGCCCGTCTTGTGTTACACAACACGTAGCTGTAGTTAACGTTCAAAGTTCGGAGTACGGTCGTTGGCAGGAGGCACAGGCGGCAGACCCAGACGTATCACCGAGTTATGACAAAAGACGATTGTGGAGCGACACACCAATCGCAAAAGAAATAAAAGGAAAAGGTCACAAAGCTGGATACTTATGGGCGATGTGGGACAAGCTGTCCATCGAGGAAGGCGTGTTGGTGTTTGATTTTGACCCAAACTGTGTCAGGAGAATCGTAGTTCCGCGAACATTAGATTCCAGAGAGTTAGCTGAATTGCACGGACAGCTGGGTTATGCTAGAAGTAACAAACATAAAGTGGAAGCACATTATTGGTTTTGGTGGCCACATCAACCGAAAGACCTCACTAACTTTTCCAGACGTGTGAGACATGCACCACATTCAAGAACCCGAGCATCACCTGGAGAGCGCCAATGCAGCCTCTTAATGCAGGCTACCCGAACGTGAGTGTGGGAGTAGATCCTGTTGGTTCCCTATCAGCAACCTTACGTGGGCCTCGGTACATCTTGGTCATGGTCGAATATTTCACTAAGTGGTGCGAAGCAGTTCACATCGTACAAGCCGGTACAGCCACGGTAACACCGGCGATGGTGAATCACTGTGTGTGTCACAGGGGAGCATCGGGGCAGCTGCACTCTGATAGGTGCTCATGTTTCGAGAGTTTGTTGGTGCAGGAACTTTCCCGTGTGTTCGGTGTAGACAAGGCACGAACGACGGATTACCACCCGCAAGGTGACGGACAATTAGAGGGTACAAATCGGTCGCTGAAATCGCTACCGAAGGTCTTTGTGGATCAAAATGTAAGTAAGTGGGACGCTATGCTACCAAAATGCTTGCTGACATATCGGAGCACAGTGCATGCTTTTACCGGTCAAACATCATTTTTTATTTGGGCCGGAAGCGGTCCGATTACCGTCTGACATTCGACTACTCAGTCCGCAACAGCCAATTCATCGGAGACAGAGTATGTTAGCAAACTCCTTGATGCGCTTCATCAACCAGAGCAAGCGGCATGTCTTCAGCTTAGGAACACCCATCGACGACAGAAAGACTATTAAGACAAAAAAGTTTTCGGCGACCCTTTGAAGGCTGGCGACCAAGTTTACTTGTACCAGGTACCAACGGCAGGAGTTCCGGTTAAGCTACACCATGAGCGGACAGTACCATCCATAATACAGCAGGTGATATCGGATGTGACATGGGTTATCAAAGCTCCCAAAAACCCTGCCAGTCAACTTAGGATAGTACATTTCAATCGACTTAAGCCATTCCGGAATAAAACTGAGCAATCTGTAGGGGGGCGGAATGAAACGCCAGGGGAAGTAGCAGTGGAACTGGAGGTGCCGGCTCGAGGCAGCTATGGTTTGGCAACGGGAACGCTGCCTGATTAGAGGGTGTGGGGTTTAGTGGACTATCGTAACTGTTTTAACGCACGTCCAACATTGAATCGTTGCATTAATGGCACTCAATCCCGTTTGCATTTCAGAGGGCGTTTCCTGCTTAATTACCGGAGAACCAGAACTCGACGACAGTGGATAACTGTAACTTCCTTTGTTCCAATTTACCTCGTGTTTATCACCTCTGGTAGAGGCTACGCGCTGTGCAGTAATACTTCGTTCTCAGTCCTTGACGTTTTACCGTGCTTGCGCTTTACACACAGGATATGTGCAATTGGGATAGTCCATGTGTTGTAATGGCTTGTCGTTCCCTAAGTTTCCGAACTGGTTGTTCCAGGTCCAATGCGGCGGGTGGTTCAGAAAACAACGGAGGAATAAATTACCTAGATGAACAAAAGGCGTGTGGCAAGAAGTTTACTTGCTTTTATCCGTTATTTAGCATTTAGTTAGCACGCTTCTTAAGCAGGTGCACTACGAACGTGTATGTGAAACCGTCTTGGATTCAAGAGCACAAAGGCAGAAATATCACCCACAGCTTGTGACATGACTGCCGATGCCGGCTTTCACATACTGGTTAGTCCACGTGTTGGTAGGCCAGTTAACTAGGATATGTCGAGTAGGTTACACATCCATGAATCCAGGACGTCATGCACGTTCGCAGGTTTCTTGTTGTAGTTGCCAGAAAACGTTGATGTCGAGGATGGATACCTTAGTATTACGTAGCAGGCGAAGTTAGCTGACACAAATACATGTGTTGCTGCACAACTTTTGCTGATTGTGCACCCAAGTTCCGGTTGAGGCATGTACGCCAAGGCACACTCCGTGGCACTGCACTGCGCCATAAAAAGCCACGAATATCCGTATGACAACCTTGACGTGGCGGATGTGAATCGCCACCAAATAAAGTCAACGCTCCTTCCCTTTTCCAGAGGAACATTCACATCTCACGAAAGTCATCCAATTCAAAGAGTTCCTTTGGTTCTCTTTGATGGCCAACCCAGCGTACAAAAAGCGAAACAGAGTCAATTTTGCGTACACACGCAACATATCTGCTTCCAGATGCACACTAGAATGTACTCCAACGTGTCAATGCACACACAAATTCCTATGCTATTGGTCAAAATACAATAAGTTGTACACATTGCCAAACACACTTATCTGTATTACCAGGATCATGCCCTTGACGTTGTGCCACGCAAGGACGAGAATAATTATTTATTTAATTTACATTACCGACTCTCTTAACCTAACATAAAAAAATAAAAAATGACTTATTCTCAACTACTACGAGGCACACCACATCTGGCATGTTCAACCCATTGTACAAAGCACTTGTTGCGTGGCAGCGGACGCTCTAGCCAGGGCGTCCATCCAGAAGGGTAAACGCATTCTGGATGTTTGCTTGGGAGAAATGCACTCCCTTCAGTCAGCGGCATAAGCTTGGATGTTTCCACCTATTTTTAGGTGTGCATGTAGATAGCGTATGGCGTTCCTTTGCTACTTGGATGTAGAGGTGTGTGCTAACGATGAGTTTCAAACCAGGAAGCTTCATATCGTGGAATTCTAATTTGAGGTGTTGCGCATAGACTTGCCTCAAAGTTTTTCTTTGCTTATATGAATTTGTTATACCTTGGGGGTAATGAAACGACTGTTTACTTTTCGCGTTTTGGTACCACGAAAAGCTGCATGCACATATCTTCCAACTCGTTGACGGCAGTAAACGAGCTACTCGCGGCCTGTGGTCGGTGCTGGAGTTTGAAGTCCCACAGTGATGCCTGACGCCGCTTGATGTAGACAGGTAGAAGGCGACTAAGTATCGACAGTTCATTAGGTACCTTGGTCCGGTTATCATGCAAGATTCAGCGGAAAAGCTTTTATGAAACTGTTCTCAGTGTTGGGAGAAGCAATAAGGAAATGATTCCATTTCAAAAGTTTTTCAATTCCTATTGCTCTATACCTTCTGTGAAGAAACAGCTGCTTTCTCTCACAACATGAACTACTTGGAGACCATGTAACGTACTTTGTGACACAATAGGTATCCACTAATGACTGGAATACCTTATAACTAGGGCATTGCTGCCCTTGCACTCACACCGCCAGCGCAACTATGCTTCGCCCGCATTGCCTTCTGTGCTCCCGTTAAGTACAAGCACTGGATGTACTCACTTGCATCTCTACACATAATCTGAGTCAGCTAAGAATCACTTCTTTTCCACATCATTTTGTTTCTTGGAATATATACGTCTAGCCGAACAGTCTCCTCCTGGTGCCAGCTGTTTGTTACGCGTCTAACTCGTTCCAGCAAATAGTTGGGCTGCGATGTTTCAGGACGTGGTGGGTTTTCGTCTGGCAAGCGTCCTCCCTATAAACAGCCACAAATCTCTGCTTACTAACACGGTGGCGTGGCGGTCGTGATTCTATACCTGCTAAAGTCCCCGCTTGCTTATCCGGACAACCGCTTCAAGTCCATAATCATCAAGCATACGTTTAGCACTGCCGACATGAGCAACAATACACAAAGGCATTTACAAATCTCACAAACACGGCTACACACGCAAACATGCTCACGTGCATAAGTACATATATAAACCTAAGTGACAATCCTGTTGTTCCACTGCACATTAACTGAGCATATTTTGTGCTCTTACACTGAGCATGCCTATGCAGGCTTGACTAGCGTAGTCGAGCATCAGCAGTTTAGTTATTTTGTTTATCTCCGTTGGCGTGTTAACGTATGCTGTGGCACAAAAGTCTCTACTAACGGGTGAAAGACTTGACAATCTAGCTACCGCTATATACTTGTGTATATTTCGTCACTGAATTTGCCGTTTGCAATCTTTTATGTCCGCAATGACTTTTGTAAGCTTCCTGCATCTCTGCATGTATCCCCTTCGCTTTTAGCTGCAGTACGAACAAGGACTGGTACAACTGCTCAGTACAGAGGAGCTACCAAGCCTCAATCTCCTCTCGGCAACATTTTAAAAGGCATCCGCTTTTCAAGTGACAACGTATTGCTCATGGAAAGCAGCCCCACCACGTGCAAGATGTCAGTTCCGTCCATAATCGTAGTGCAATCAGCTCCAGGATGCTTAACCTTGCGTTAAGTTGGCTCCTATCCCTCCTATATTGGATATATAAAAACAATAAATACTTCACGTTCGAATACTCCGTGGCACACCAACTCTGGCGTGACCATGGATCTACAAGCGCTCGTATCGCAAAAGACATGTTGCTCTGCATGCACTGCACTGTTAGCACAATATACAGTAGTTACCGAAATGGTAGAGGCATGGTCAGGAACCGAACCTTTAATGAGGTAGCAAAAGAATGCGTTCAAGAATGGGTGAAAGCGTGACAACAGCAGTAATGATGAAAAGTAGAAACAGGGAGGTAACAGGTCGCTCTACTTTACTTGTCAGTGTAAGCTTGTGCGCAATGACTTCGTGCAGTGGCGAGTCACGCTCGCCGCGTCGCAGTGTTGCTAAACGCTCAAATGTGACTTTTATAGGAAGAACGATCACAAAGCCGAAACTCACCAAGTCCTTGAACGCTGCCTTCACTCCGCTTGAATGGTAATGTATAACGGAGCGAATGTATAACGGAGCGAACGTACGCTCAACTATTCGCAGTCATACGAGCTGCAAATAGCGTTGGCTAACCGAATTGCTTAGTCCAGACCCGCTACTGGTCGTCGAAACAGGGCAAGCAACAAAATGTCCAAATAGTCGAGTTCAGGATGGTGCAGGCCAGTAATGTTTTCGAAATGTTGGCTTTGGTGTTTTGGTAAAACGGCCTTAGCGTGGAGACTTCGTATCCAGGTATCCCGACTGAACATGGCAGACAGTGCTTGAGTTGATGCTTGTTGCTAAATACTTCCCATCTCAGGGAAAACTGCGATTTCTTATTCCAAAGCGGGGTCTACAGGTAGTTCGCATTAATGCTTTTCAGCTCATAGGTAGAAGCATGGGATTGATAGAGCCGAACGCCTGAGGTTAGGATACATGAATGCACAGATTGTTTACAGAAGAGGAACAGGTTTCTTCCACGGGTGTTATTGGCAAAGGAAATTGTCTTCATACCTAGTAGTGACTCCATGAAATGGGATCAGCATAGCTCCAGGTAAGAGAGGTATCAAGAGGTTCTTGCAGAACTATAAGGTGCCGAACCCAGTTGTTTGAACTCCATTGCGCGGAATCAGAGCTGTCCGTGTCAGGTAAAGTAATTGCGATGGGTGAATCTGTCGTCCATAGTGAAACTAAAGCTCATGTAAAGACTTAATTCCAGTGAATAGGTTGAGACAATGCAATTACATGGCGAGCTAAACCTATTTGTTTCTGCCTAGTGCAAACGCCATCCCACCAACTTACAAAAGGATGACCTATTCGGAAGATACTTGGAATGGTCGGAATGATGGTTTGCTGTTGTCATCCCGGAGAAGTGACCAACAGTTTTAAATTAGCTGGCTTTTGAGGATGGATCTGCCATTGCCAGATGAACAACCGTCATGCGTCTGACATGCCTAAAGGCGCACCTCGTTTCGGTTCCAGTGCGTTACATTTTAACTGACCTCCATTTGGCTTGTGCTGTAGAAGCTTTACGGCTCAGCTGACTAACTTATGTTCTAATGTACAATAGCTGCTGGATAGTTTTCTATTCTATACTCCTTATTTTTTGTTACCGGATCGGAACGTTGTCTGCTTGCTAGTTTGCCTCTGGTGGTTGATTTTATTAATGCTGCTCGCATGCGAGGCGGCGCCTAACCTTGTAGCGATTGTAAATATTTTGCTTATTTTTCATTTTCACGTTTACCTATTTCGCTGCAGTTGTTGTACAGCTTTGTTTTAATTAACTGTATATACACACACTTGGTTAAGAGCTCGTCTTCCGTGGTTCTTCCTTGGTTGCCGCCGGATTGTTGTGATTGTGCGCATCGCTGCCTGCTTGGTTCACGATCGGACTCTACGTACACGTGCATTTCGGCATACCTCGGGATTTACGGCCGTCCGACTCTAAGGTGCATCAGGATACTTTATATGTGAGGTAAACCTGACTGACTTGGTATTCTCCTTTACCGGTTCCTCCATATAATTGGTGACCCCGCATTTTTATTCAACATTTTGTGTATACTTTTCTTTTTTAACTTCCAATATCTGCTCACGCGCCTGCCATTAATGCGTCGGAACATTCTCTTGGACTCGTTTTGCCTTCATTTGACGTTTCTAACCCACGTGTTTGGTTTGTTCAAGTAGAAGCTGTTTTCCGTTTTCGTAAGATTACATCCCAGTCCACAATGTTTTCATATGTGACTGCTCATTTACCGTCCGACATCGCCTCTGAGGTCATCGACATTCTTGATCCTATGCCCCTAGAGTCCCCCTATGCTAAACTTAAGGCAGCCATATTAAAGCGCACTACAGCCTCAGACTAATCATGCCTTCAGCAGTTACTCTCTGGTGTTGAACTTGGAGATAGAACGCCATCTCAGTTACTCCGACACATGCGTTCCCTCGTCGGTTCTTCCGCACTGGATGATTCCGTTCTCCGCCAGTTGTGGAGTAATTGTCTTCCTGCGAATACCGCGGCTATTTTAGCTGTGCTGACCGACGATCTTCCGCTAGACAAACTGGCCGAAGCTGCCGATAAGGTTCACGAACGCTTCATTAGAACGTCGGTATCACACGTCACAGAGAATAGCTCAGGCAGCCCCTCCAGAACCACGCTACTTGATACAATCAGCGAGAGGCTTTCTAACTTAGAGCTCACCTTGTCCCATCTCAGACGCGACCGCGTTCCCTCGCGACGATCCGTTTCTCGATCCAGACGGTCTAGCAGCTCTCGTACACGGAAGTCTCACCGCTATTATCACCACCGCTTCGGAGACGCAGCGCGTAAGTGCCGTCCAGGGTGTAAACACCCCAAAGCCTTTTCAACTCCTACGTCGGGAAACCACATGGCCAGCTAGTAATGGCGGCGGCTGTCGCTGGCCAGGTGATTAGTCGCCTGTTGTAGGTATTTGACTCCACAACCAAACTTCACTTCTTGGTTGATACTGGTGCAGAAGTCAGCGTTCTCCCCCGTTCTCTGGAAAAACGCCCCCTGCTACCAGCGGGTCCAATGCTTACGGCAGCTAATCAGACTAAAATCGCTACCTACGGCCAGAAATTACTTACTTTGAGTCTCGGATTACGGCGTAACTTCCCTTTCCTTTTTACCATCGCCGATGTGCAAAAGCCCATTATCAGAATCGACTTCCTCAGCAAGTTCGGTCTGGTGGTCGACCTACGTTGTGGGAAATTGCGAGACGATACTACGTCTTTAAGCACACCCTGCAAACTTGCCTCAGTCAATTCTCTCGGGCTTCGCATCCTCATCCCTGACGACTCACATTATGCTTCATTGCTCCGAAAATTCCCGTCCCTAATTCGAGCAAGTAACGATACTTCCGATCCTAAACACGATGTACGCCATCACATCGTTACAACCGGTCCGCCTGTAACTGCTAAAGCTCGACGCTTGCGTCCTGACAAACTCCAGGCAGCTAAAAAGGAATTCCAACACATGCTTGATCTCGGCATTATTCGTCCTTCAAACAGCTGCTGGGCATCACCTCTCCATCTGGTGTCTAAAAGGTCAGGCGATTGGCGACCATGCGGTGACTACCGTGCTCGTAACAACTTCACTGCTTCGGATAGGTATCCTATCCCACATATCCACGGTTTCTAGCTTGGACTAGCTGGAAAGTCAATCTTTACCAAACTCGATCTTGTCAGAGCTTACCATCAAATTCCAATGGCGGAGGAAGACATCGCAAAAACTGCCGCGATCACTCCATTCGGCCTTTACGAATTTCTTCGTATGCCTTTCGGCCTCCGGAACGCAGCACAGTCTTTCCAACGCTTTATGGATCAGGTCCTCCGTGGCCTTGATTTCGGCTATGTTTACATTGACGATGTCTTGATCGCAAGCGCCACGCCTGGCGAACATTTATCACACTTCCGAATGGTTTTCGAACGTTTTGAAAACCACGGGATAAACATCAACCCGGATAAATGCAAATTTGGTCAGCCAACCGTCGAATTTCTCGGTCACAAGATCGATGGTGAAGGTATTAAACCCCTCTCGGATAAATCTCAAGCAATCCTCGACTACCCGATGCCACAATCTGTCCGAAGCCTTCGCCGATTCCTCGGTATGATCAACTACTACGACAGATTCATTCCCAACTGTGCTGATTTGCTTCACCCGCTTACCGACTTATTGAAAGGAAACTCAAAGACGTTTACGATAACCCCAGAAGTTAAAGCCGCTTTCACGGCCGTCAAGCAGAAGTTCAGTGAGGTCACCTCTCTCCATCACTTGAACACCACGGAGGACGCTACACTTGTCCTTAAGACGGATGCTTCCAGTTCTGCTGTCGGTGCAGTTTTGCAACAGTTAGTTGATAACAAATTTCAACCACTGTCTTTTTTCTCACGGAAGCTTCAACCTGCTCAGGTCAGGTACAGCCCCTTTGGTCGTGAATTGCTCGCCATGTACTTGGCTGTGAAACATTTCCGTCACCTTTTAGAAGGACGTCGTTTCATTCTCTTGACAGACCACAAGCCACTGGTGTATGCTTTCCGTTCTTCCTCAGACCGTTACTCACCCCGAGAAACGCGTCATCTAGACTATCCTTCCCAGATTTGTGTTGATGTTCGTTATATCGACGGTCCTAACAACGTTGTTGCCGATGCATTGTCCCGCGCTCATTTGAATCAACTGTCATCGACACCCATCGACTTGGAGAGAATAGCGGCCGCCCAAAACGATGATCCTGAGCTCGTTCAACTTCGTTCAAACTCCTCATTGAAAGTCACCCAACTGCCCGTACTTAACTCTGACATAAGAGTTTACTGTGATCTTTCAACCGGTAAGCCTAGACCCTTTGTCCCACAATCATTTCGCCCAACCATTTTTGATCATTTTCACGGTTTTTCACACCCAAGTATCCGCTCCACCGTAAAACTCATTACCGACCGCTTCCTCTGGCCCAATATGCGTTCAGACATTAGACAGTGGGCTAAACATTGCCTTAGTTGCCAAACTAGTAAAGTGCATCGTCAAACAGTCACCACCTCAGGTACATTTTCACTCCCTGACGCTCGTTTTAGACACGTGCACGTAGATATTGTTGGCCCTTTACCTCCTTCCAACGGTTTCACTCATCTTCTAACATGTGTTGACGGTTTTACCCGTTGGCCACAAGCTGTTCTCTTATGCGATACCTATACCGAATCTGTATCCCGTGCTTTTGTCGAATCTTGGATTTCGCTGTTTGGTGTTCCATCCACCATCACTACCGACAGAGGGGCTCAGTTAATTTCCCCACTGTTCCGCGATCTGAGTCGTTTATTAGGCTGTACTCACATGAGAACAACCGCGTAGCACCCCGCTGCACATGGCCTCGTCGAGAGCTTTTATCGACAATTAAAAGCTGCCATCATGGCTACTTCGTCAGACTCACGCTGGTCTGAGCGACTACCTGCCATCCTCCTTGGTATACGCAATACAGTCAAAGAGGACATTGGGTGCTGCCCTGCGGAACTCGTGTTCGGGACGACTCTCAGACTACCTGGGGAGATGGTACTGGACTCTTGCACGACCGGCGAACTAGACCCCTTCTCGTACGCTGAAGGCCTCAAACAGCATTTTCGATCCATTCGACCAACGTCTACGCGGCCTAGCCTACGTAAACAGCAAGTCCACCCCAATTTACACGAGTGTCCGTTTGTTTTCATCCGCGTCGACGCCGGCCGAAGACCTTTAACTCCGCCCTATGACGGCCCGTACCAGGTTTTGTCACGGAATCCCAAGTATTTCGTATTGAATAAGAATGGATCAAAAGAATCCGTGAGCATCGACCGACTCAAGCCAGCTTACGTCGAAACTACAGTCGATAGTAAAGACCCCGTTTCCTCCCCTCAGCATGCCCCCGCCCCTGACTCATTACCCCCTACCCAACGACACACTGACGCCAGTACATGGAGTCCTCCGTGCCCTACGACTGCACGCAGCTCCAAACACACACGTTCTGGTGGTGTTGTTTCCTTTCCACATAAGCTTGCTCAATATGTTTCGTAGGCACTTGTCGAGCGTTTTCTTAGTGCACGCTCTAGGGGGAGTATTGTAGCGATTGTAAATATTTTGCTTATTTTTCATTTTCACGTTTACCTATTTCGCTGCAGTTGTTGTACAGCTTTGTTTTAATTAACTGTATATACACACACTTGGTTAAGAGCTCGTCTTCCGTGGTTCTTCCTTGGTTGCCGCCGGATTGTTGTGATTGTGCGCATCGCTGCCTGCTTGGTTCACGATCGGACTCTACGTACACGTGCATTTCGGCATACCTCGGGATTTACGGCCGTCCGACTCTAAGGTGCATCAGGATACTTTATATGTGAGGTAAACCTGACTGACTTGGTATTCTCCTTTACCGGTTCCTCCATAACCTCTCGTCGCACCTCGCTACCTTCTAACCGGCCTCCGATTGGCTTGCGATGGCGTACTCACCATGATTCTGTGACCTACCACAAGCTTGAAGCCACTTCGGTCCTAGCCTATTATCACTATCAGTTCTCGGAATCCGAAAGCTGCACAGCGTTGCTTCTTGTCTTCCTACGCCGTAGTTTATTACGACTGGTTTGCACCGAGGAGCGTTTCTGCCTCTGCTCCATCCCCGTTTCATTTTAACTGACTTCCATTTAGCACCTGATGTTTAGTGTTCAAGACCATCCGAGTTACCAACATTTCCATCTCCCTAACACATAATAGAATCACCTCCGTTGCCTGTTTTCCCCAGCGTCTCACTTGTACGGCGTTTAGAACATGACAGTTCAATTTCGGACAATGGCTGATCCAGCCTCAAACGCCAGCTGATTCGAAACAGTTGCTCAAGTCTCCGGGACACGAAGTCCCCGTGCTAAGACTATTTTCCCAAAAATACCGAAGCCATTGATTCGAAATTCTTACTGGCCTGCACCGTCCTGCACTCGACTATTTGAACATTTTGCTTCGTGACCTGTTTCAACGACCAGTGGCGGAGATGGACTAAGCAATTCGGTTAGCCAATGCAATTCATATCTCACGTGACTGCGGACAGCCGAGTGTATATTCGCTCTGTAAAGTCCGTTGACCTTTATATATTACCATTCAAGCGGAGTGAGGGCAGTGTTCCAGGATCTGGTGAGTTTTGGCTTTGTGATCGTTCTTCCTATAAAAGTCGCACCTGAGCGTTTAGCAACACTGCCACGTGGCGAATGTGACTCGCCACGGCACGAAGTCCTTGCCCACAAGCTTACACGGGTAAGTTAACTATAGCGACCTTCCGCATCATTTCAATATATCCTGGAATTTTACGCTAAAGGACGCCTACCTAGTTCTGCCGGCCTCTTTACTTATTGGGCTCTTATAATATTTATGCCGAGCATTTCGCCAAAACATTAAAGATGCTGCTTCTGATAAGTGCATTCGCCAGTTTTGTAGCATTTGAATATTATGTAACCAGCGCATTTAATGCAGCGCAACGTGTTCATTGCGAAGCAATCGCTTGTAACTTCTTGATCACGCCCGATTTGGTGTGGCTTGAACTATACAGGAATAAATTATTTATTTATGTAGTTATATTCTATTATTAGCTGGTTGCTTCCCCACACAGTTGCTGTTTGCCTTGTCTTTGTTTACTAAGTTTGACTTGCGTACGACTGTTTGGCCCCGAGTCTACACCCAGAGTTGACTCTTAATAATAGACTTCATGTGTCGCGTGACGCCGCGGCGCTTCTGACCACCTGACCCATTTCTGTAGGCTTCTAATCGAATTGTGCAGTCGTTGTGTTCATAGCCTTATGATCCAACACCACTCTTATCCACTCACCACCTGTTTGACGCTGTTTCGGCCCTATATTACCATTTCATCTAAAGCCTAACGGTGAGCACTTGTTTTAGCTTGGTACGTTCCTTCCTCTTTTTGAGGTTAGCGAGACCGCTTAGCTTCGAGATGAAATTCAGGCTCCGATACACTTTAGTTTTATTCGAACAGACTTCCATTTGCTTGTGTTTTCACAACGCTCATGACTATCAGTCTTACTAATATGTACACCTCCGCAACACCCTTGTTCTTCCATTTGGTGGTTTGGATTGAAGGCAATACTTACCTTCGCCAGTCTGCATATATCTCCTTCTCATTTAGCTATAATGACTAGAATTTTGCTCCTTTTACCTCTGCATACCTACAAAAGCTGTTGTTGCAACTAGTCTTTTCGCCATCTGCTGACGTTGTGGCATGTATGGACAACGTTTACTGTGCCATAATGGGTATCTACTGATGAGTAGAATACTTAACCAATGAAGCTTTGCTGGCCTTTGTCGTCTCTTTACTAGCGCCAATATGCATAGGTGTGTTTGTCCTCTGTCCTTCGGTTTAGCTGAGCCGACCGGATGCATGCTTCCTAAGTATCGCAGTTATCCCCTCCATCTTCTGACTTCGTGGCACATACGGCTCACACACCTGCCTCGTTGACTTATACTGCTACACTGTAGGTATGCACTTAGGCCTGGGACTTAATAAATTAGGAATCAGTAGCTTACATTTGTTTAGTCACTAGCGCCAATATCCAAAAATGTGTTTGCATTCACTTCCGTTGCTCACCCACACTTACGAGGTTTAGGCCTTCCGCAACTCTGCTTATATCCAGCACCACCATGCGCCGTTCATTTCACTCTCCACCTAATGATTTCTTGGTAGATATGCGTTAATTAAATAAAATTAGTGCAGTTGGGTTTTAAGATTGCTAAAAGCATATTCTACCTTCGCTTCCATCTGTATCTCCTAAGCATCACACCGCGCAAACGGCTCATTTTGTCGTTATTTCTTCGCTTCCTCACAAGCCGCTGGGGCCACTGAACTAATTTGCGCCATCGTCTTGATTTACCTCTCATTTACTTTTTGATTCTTTTATTTGAACACAACGCATTGACGACTATATAGTACCGGCAAAGGACGCCCACTTATCCCCACAGAAATTCTGCAGCTTAGACATACTCAAATCGTAGTTCATGGAAAATATGTATCGAATAACTAAGTATGTGCAGACCAGATAAACTTCATTCAAATGATTTAGTTTCAATATAGAACGATAACCCAATCCTTCTTCTGTTACGCATGGCTGGCGGTATTTTCTACATTTCACGCACATCCTTGTTTCTGGGGCCAAAAAGGAAGAGATGAGCAAACGACGCAAGCTAGCGGATGTGCTAAAGACTGGTCTTTGCGAATAAAGAATTCCTACAAATGCTCAAACGTAGCAGTGCAAAATAAAGAAATTTTAAATTATTCTCGACTATGCAAGGCATACCCACGGAGGCGTGATCCAATAAGTACAATTGTACAGACGTTTTATGGCAATGGTAACAGTGACAATCAGAGATTGTTCAGATGTTCGTGGTTGAACCTGTACACGTAAGACAAAGTAAGACTGAAGAACTTCTATGTTTGTGAGTTCGGGCGCATTTGTGTTGGTATAACCAGCCGGCCATTAATTGCAGTTAAAATTCAGCCACGAATAGATAAAGAAATAGCGCTGAGAAATTAGAAAAGCGCTGCGGAAGAACAAGATAGTACGTGTTCACGCGATGCGCCGGGTTCATGTGAGTTTATTGTAGGGATCCACGGTGAATGCGAAGCGAAAGAAGGGGTGACGAAGTATGCAGGTAGGGAAGTGTCCGGTCGTATCAAGTATGATAATATATAAATAAATAAATAAAGGAATATCTTATTCTCGACTGCGAGGCACGCCCATGGAGGCATGCTCGGCTATGTACAACTGTACACACATTTTATGGCAACTGTAACAGTGACAGTAGAAAATTGCTCTTATGTCAACGACTGGAACTGTACAATGTTGAAAATGCGAAATATTAATTTGGCTGTTGTGAAAACGGGACCTCGGCTAATAATAGATTGAGAACCCTGAAAGATCCATTGGAAGATAATTGAAGAGCACGCTCAAAAGTGATATGACAGTACAGTGAGTTCGTGCGCAAGTAACGCAAAGGCCAACGGTGATATCGTAGAAAGCAAAAAGATGACAGTATATGCAGATATAGTAGTTCCAGTGTAGTGAATCTATATAGAATGGTGACGCTAGTTGACCTGCCAATGTGAAGATATGGGCTGTGACTTTATTCCGTGGCCAGTCACATTCGCCACGTTGCGGTGTTGTTAAACGGACGTTTGTGGTTTTTATAGGGAGAACGCTTGCCAGGAGAAAACACACCACGTCCTGAAACACGGCCGCCAATCCATTGAATGGCAAATTGTAACTGGCTATGTTTCTTGTTGAACGTTTTTTTACTCGGTTATTCGCAGTCAGGCTGCGTCCCATTTTTCTGCCGGCTGATTCGATGGCCGGGTGCCTAGTGCTTTCCTGAGTCCAGTCCTGTGCTAAATTGTTAGGTCCTGAACTAAACATTTTTTCGAATATGATGCGTTTATCCCCTTCGGAAGCACGTAAAGTCCCCGATGGATATACTTTGAAATATGCTGAATTGTAGTTGAAGGCTTGAAGGATAGAATATGGTTCGGAAGAAAGAATCGTAGATCCCCAGGGGTATGGAGTAAAAATGCTTAGAAATATAGGGAAGCACGGCCAATAGAGCGGTCAACGCGGATTGAAGAGCTTATAATGACCAATTGTTCTGGCTTTGTGTCGCAGGAGAATGTGTCTTCCGAAGTCAAATTAGTTCTCCAGGCAGGAGTAATGTGGAAGAGATAGCGTTAGGCAAACTGAACCCAAAGGTTCAAGCCTCGGAAAATTTGTATCCGTGCATGATATCGAATGCTTTGTCCGGTTAGTTAGTTGTAAAAGGGTTAAGAATCTTTTGCTCATGTCCAGATAAAGGAACCGTGTGGCTTGGTCTGTTGTCGCAACGATGGACAATTCCTTGGGTGCATGTTGCCGTACCGGTGACAAACTCGGGAAAAAAGGAAACGAACAGAAATAGCCACAAAGACAAGAAAGGGTTGCGTCTGGAATGCAGCCGATCAATTGTGGCGATGGCTAAACTATTGTACTTCTAAACATGTAATGGTTATTTAACTATCGCATATACATGTGTATCATAAGTGGCGAAATACGACGAGAAGCAAAGAGAACACGGATCAGTAGAGAATGAAAGGTTATTCCAAAATAGGAATGAAGATGAAGAAAATAGAGTTTGAGAGGTCCTAATGCGCATATTCTCAATCGGTTGGAACCAGAGAGAGGAGGACGAGGTGTGTAGATTATGGGACAGAATATCACTCAGAAAGAGCGACAGGGACGCGTTGCCTAAGCCTTAAATTGGTAGGAATGTAAGAAGTCAGAGTGGACAGACGCATGTATGTTAACGTCGAATGAAGAAGGAATGCAACAGAAAGCACAGGAAGGAAAGAAAGGGTCAACAAAACAAGTTCTATTGAGGAGAAGTGGAGAAGTCACCGGCCTTCTTCAGGTGATGCTTCGTCCTTGTTAATAAAAAGAGGGACGGATAATGCCTAGTGATGTAAGTAAGGTAAGGGTAACAGAGCGTTGCGTCAGCTGTAACTAGATCAGTTATAACTTATACTTCCGATGGGATCAGAAAACAAGAGGCCGTTCGGACAAAACCAGGTAAGTCAGCAAGCTGCAGCTAGGCCGCGAGATATAGCTAAGTATAATGTAATGGGTGTCATCATAAAAGAAGCAGTTTAGGACCAAAGTGGCTGAACGAAACGGCAGTTAGCCCTGGAGTGATGTGAACAATCCGTTGGATCTGCTAAAACCTGATCATAAGGGACCTAGTAGTCAAAATAAAGGAGACCATTAGGACGAGAATGGTGTGAAAGCATTGAAAGAAGGCCGTATAATGTAGATCTAAATACTGAAAGAGAGCATCGGCATGAAGAGAAAGGTAAAGGATGAAAAGGGGGATATAATAACAATGACGAATCATGACCAGCAATGCTTTTGAAGTAAAGGTAACAAGGCGGTACGTCCGCAGAGCCTAACTGACTTAGCTCTCAGAAGTCCGAGGTGGCTAAGAAAGTAGTAGCCCTTTCAGACGAGTCCGTATATGCCAACAAGATGAAGCTAGGCCGCCAACTTAAGGTGTGAATAACAGTAATGAGTGTCGTAGGAAAGGAAGCCTTCGGGACGAAAGTAATTATATCGAAAGCCAGTTAGCATGTCAGGTAAAGGTCTCGGGATGAGGGATACAGGGTTTTTGGAATGTAGACCCTATAGTAATAACGTCTCGGATGTCGGGGAGCAGTCAGCCAAAGGAGACTGGTCCGCCGAGGGTGGATTAGAGCAGGCCCGAAGAGATATCCATCCCCTTAAAAAAGTAATGCGAAAAGAGCGCGAACAAGCAAAAACTCTAACGAGGAGAAGTGAAAAGTCAGCCATATTTTTGGGTGATGTGAGCAGACCGGTAAGTATACCCATCTTTGATCATTAGTGTCATAGCAGTCGGGAGCAAAAATACCACAGAAACGAGATTAGAATATCAGCTCAACAAGTGAAATTCGTAGGATTTAGGTGTAATTACTAAAGGAGAACATCGGTACAATAGACATGTATAGGAAGAAAGGGGACATAGTAATAAGGATGAAGCATGGCCAACAATGCATTTGAGGTGAGGGTTACAGGTTGTTACGTCGGCGGACCCTAGGTCATTTAGACCTCAGAAGTCCGAGGTGTGTCAGAAAGCAGGAGACCTTACAGACGTGCCCTAGTCTACTTGTTAGTGTGAAGTAATTGGCTGTGACTTTATTCGGTGACTAGTCACAGCCTCAAATTTGCAGTGATATTAAACAGACATTTGTGGCATTTTATAGGGAGAACGCTGGCCAAGCAAAACCAACGACATACTGGATCACTGTCATCAACCCGTTTGAACTACAAACTGCATGTAGCAATGCTCTCTATTGACCGCTTATTAGGCGCAGACTGGATACAACCATAATTTCCACGGGCTGATGCATGATGGACGAGGGACTGTTCCATACATGGGTGCAGTCACGTCCTGGCGGAATGGCAACTGATAAACCACAATTAAAAAAATGCTAGAATGTTTTGTATTTGATGTCTTTGAAACAGCTTAATGACGGCGGGTATGTCTAAACTAATAACAAATAAATAAATAAATATTCTCGGTGGTGCACGACGCCCACCGCCAAGGCAGGAGCAAATATGTACAAGCACATCTGCGCTGATCAAACTGCGATCAACTTTGGTCTTAACATTGGGAGTGAGTTCCAAGAAAGGATATAAGTTTATGCTACCTGCATGACCTCACAATTGGTCGAGTGTTAAAGCAAATTGTTAATGCAAATGTAAAATTGTTGATAACCACGCAACCTGATACAGGAATTTCTTCCTAATAAAGGTTATCCTAGACGTAGGCTCATATCATGTCATATTAACCGCAGTCGTCTGCCATCTGCTTTTTCTCCACACGCGTATGATGCACAATAATTCATTCCTGTCTAGTTGAGCGATGTGTACAGTAGAAAGGTAAGTAGCAGAGTCGCCAATTTGTTACCGCCCGGCTGTTGAATCATTTAGCAACTCCATAGGATTTATGCGTGGGAATCTTGGAAAGCGACGCAACGGTGTTGCATTAGTTTTGGAGTGCGGATAATGACCAAAGCCAACTGTTAAGGCCCAAAATTGTAGCAAGTTGTCCTGCATAACAAACAGGAAGTTCTCTCAGGATAAGTTGTATTGCTTGGAAATATTGGCATCTACGGCTAAAGGGACGCTAAAAGTAGTGTGAGCTGCTCCAGGTGTGTGGTAAATGGAAAGCAGTTGTCCAAATATGAAAACTGCCGAACCCGTTTGTTTAGGCCATAGTAACAGATAGCGTTGTGTTAATATATACCTAAAGTAGGTGCATAGCATTGGCAGGAAAATCTGCCCTCAGAAGTCAGGTGAGGCGAGTGAATTGTCCTTACGTGTCTTTGACAGCGCTCCTGGTACGAAGTATGCGAAGAAGCGGAAAGCTGAACCCAACGGTTCAGACCTTAGTATAATGGCATCCATCCAGGGTAACTAATAAGTAAATTCTATCCGGTACGTAATAGAACAGCGGAATAATTACCATTCCATTTCCAGATACAGGTAGGTTGTGTTTCGTTGAAGTGTTTAAGTCAAACAGATGGACGATTCCTCTGTGGCTGGCCACCTATGCTGCGGAAAACTTGGAGAAAATAGGCAACCAAGAAGGGCTGCTACAAAACAGACAACTGTGGTGCATCCAGAGCGTGGGGAAAAAATAAGATCCGTTGTAAGAGTGCTTGGTCTAACAATCCTCGCATAAAACATTTCATAGACAATTAAATCTCTAAGTACCTCTTTTCCGGAGAAATGCTGTGGGTTAGCCAAAACTTGTGCTGAAACGTCTAGGTGAACTGAGCAAAGTCGGAGAGCAGGCGGCCTGTTGTGTATTCTGTCAGCATGCTAGACGGCTAGTCTAAACAGACACTGCACACAACCCTAGACGGACACACAAAGCGTTTAATTCTCTGCTGCCCTATTGGTTCATCCTGCTCTTTGCGACACGTTAAGGTACTCACGTTGTTAGACACTTAACTGGTTACAGCAGTTCGTTTACTGGAACGGTCTGCTTAGTTCGGCTTGTAAATTTGACTTGTCGTACCCAACAGTGGCTGCGCGGCTTGCGAACGTACCCCATGTAATTACATCCTCCTACCGTTAACTGGGTTGATCCGTCCCTACGTCCTACCAAAGGTGCACGGGCTCAGTGGAAAACAGGGTTTACAAACTGGCTTGACCAACTATCTGCGGCTTCTAACTACACAGAAGGCCAGAACCTGAAGCTTATCAGATACTTACTCGGTAATGAGAGACAACCTCACTTTGATGCTTTGGAAGGCCAGTCTCAAGGTATCTTAAGGAAAGTACTAGTTACGTTGGACCGGTCATGGTGTCAACGTACAAACCTCTTTAAGGCTCGCCTTAACTTCGGCCGACTTACACAGGAACCATTAGCAAATCTAGACAATTATGTTGAGCGCCTTATTCGCGGTGTACGACTCTGCGCGTGCCCAACCCTACCGAAACATAGAATCGAGAGTGTAATGCTCGTGCAGCAGTTGTTCAGAGGAATCCCCAATAACCGAAGTCGGGAATGTCTACTCTCCGAAGATGCTTACAAATTGACTAGGGATAAGGTTGTGGAATCCGCTCGCCACAAACCATGTACGGCCGAACAGTTGCAAAGTTTCGCTAGCCACGCAGGCATAAAAATGGTTGCCAAGATCCATCACTCGGCAGCCGAATTTCAATCCTCAACAACTGCTTCCGCTGCGGTAGCCTACAGCAAAATACTGATTGTACCAAGTGCCCAGCCTTAGAAATGGACTGCAAAATTGCGGTAAGCGCGGATATTTTGCCCGTTGTTTTCATTCAGGACGCGTTTCTCGGTTGTATCTTACAGATTCCGTCTCTAGTCAGCAGATACATTCCTCGGAAAAGGCCTTTTCCGTCGAGAGCACTATTACTGTGCCTAACTATCGTGCCAAGTGTCCAGCGTCCAAACTAACTATACCTGACATTCGTACTGTTACAGTTATTGAACGTGATATAACAACACAGGTTGATTTGGAAATTGACACAGCGTCTAGTATCGCTATAGTACCGAGTAGTTTTTATGGCCTTCACCGATTTGACATGCCTATACATCTTTCAGCCCATCGAGTTGACAGTTATACAATGGCCATGGTAGAAACACGGGGACTTGTGGTGTTTGAGTTGCAACTTGGGGCCGTTAACTCATCAGTTGCTGTATACCTCACCTGCGGAAACAACCGTAACCTACCGGAAGCAACGCTAAGTTTGTACCGGGAGTCACGCCGTCCTTATCCCGTATTCGTAGCATGACATTTAACCTACCAGACCTACGGATACATAACCCGAACCTGTTCAGACAAACAACAGGGCGCGCTCCCTCCTGCGTTCACCGCGTATGTCTGAAGCAGGATGCTAAATCGGTAGCTCTCGCTCATCCAAGTCCGATCAATTGGCCAGCAGAGTGGCTGTTTTGTCAGTATTACGGCAAATGTTTGTAGATAATCTCATTGAACCCAGTACCTGTTCTGAATCGGTCCATCTTATGGTTACAGTCCTCAAGAAGGACGGTACAGTGAGAATATGCAATGACCTGCAGACCTTAAATCGTGTAATCGTGGTAAAAATGTTTGTGCTTCCAAGCACGGATGCGCTACTAGTCAACCTAGCCGGTGACCGAATTTTTTCAACTTTAGACCCTAGGATGGCTTTTTCACCGGCCTCTAATTAAAGAGTCAAGTCCGCTGACCGCATTTCTTACTATGGATGGCTATTTCAGTACACAGTCTTGCCAATGTTCTTGAGTTCAGCCCCATCAGATTGGCAGACGTTTATGGTCCACTTATTTGCCAAGGTACTCAGCAAAATAGCACAAAAGAGCCTAATCTGTGCATTCAGCAGGACTCCAGAGGAATATGATACACTACTGCGTGCTGTGGTACATCGACTATATGGTCTTAACCTCCGGTTAAATCTTAAGAGGTGCAACTTTAATGCTGATGAAATCGAGTTACCGAGCCACGTGTTAACAACTGACGGTATGAAGCCGAGATTGGACAACGCGCATGCCAGCAAGGAGACTCCTTGTCCACAGAACTCCAATAAAATAAAATATTTTGCAGGCATGTGTTATTACAAACTACGTTACTTGCAGGATTTCACGGACATTGCTGAGCCACTGCCTGAACCGACAAAGAAGAAAATGTATTTGTTTTGGGTTACCCACAACAAAAGGCATTTGACGAGACTAAACTCCTCATTGCTTCCATACCAGTCATGGCGCTTTTTGACAAGACCAGCCCAACGATTGTCTCAACTGGTACATCAAATATTTGGTTGGGTGCTATAATATCCCAACTTCAGAACGGGCACGAATGAGTTACCGCATACGCTTCCAGAAAATAGTCGGTGGCAGAGCGTTCTTTGTCTGCAAGAAAAATGGAGCTCTTGGCTGCGTTTGGACTCAAAAAATGTAGAATTTGTTCTTGTTCTGACGGCCATCCACTCTTCTTACAGACAGCGCAGCATTAACTAGCCTAACTTCTTGGGGAACAAATGCCATCAGGCCACTTCGGTTACCTCGCTGGTCTGCACGCTTGTTAACATACGATTTTCAAATTTACTTCCATCTTGGACGCACAAACTAGGCAGCGGATGGGCTCTCTCTACTGTCACTCAATGAACATAGAAATACTGAGGATGAAAATGAGAGGTTACTGGTGTCTTTAAGTAATGCACCAATTTCAGCGCTAACTCAGAAATAACTCTATAAGGCGACTCAGGAAGATGAGGCACTATGCCTCATTTAGCGGTTTCTGGTAAACGGTTGGCGACAAAATAACAAGATCACACGCGAGTATCTTCCGTGCTACTTGTTGCGTCACGAATTTACATTTATAGATAGATGCTTAATGCTTGGCGAAAAATTTGTGGCTACTCGGGGCTTAATGCATGAGCTCATGCTATGCGCTCACGAAAGTCACCCTGGTATCGTTCGTACGAAACGCAAGGTTGCTGCAAGCGTCTGGTGGCTCAGAATTTCACTCCAACTAGAAAAGAGTGTGAATGTGGGCTCTTTGTATCCAAGGGCAGGCAAGGTTTCGAGGCCAGTTCCGTCCCAAATACCGCCCATGAGCCAGACCTGAGCGCACAAGAAATCTGTTTAGGCACTAACTCTACCCTGGTATTCTGTAACACGAACATATATTAGTATTTTTTCCATAATACGATTCAGCGGAGTGATCCAAAGAATTATACATAAAGCATCTAATTCAAGTCCTTGCTGTGGCTAGTGCTGCACAGGTCGTCTAATTATCTATGTGCAATGGGATGGAGAATACGACTATGTCGGCTTTTGTGGTATATGCATTACGTAGCTTTAACGATACAGCTCGAGGTACTAAACTGTGTTCACCACCCGGAAAGTACTGGCAAACTGATATTCGTGTTAAAGGAATGCCGAGAGTAAATATTCAGTCAACATTATGTTTCGCCCTGGTTGGATCGTGTACACGTTGCGTCCGTTCACGCCACGATAATGCTAGTAGGCCTGCATACTTCATGGTTGCAGCAGGCGAAACCAGGCTTAGTCTGGCGGTTTGCAAGCAACTGCAACCAGTTTGTATTTGCCCGAAAGTATTGATGCCTGCTCAGTTGTAACCATACTTGTGCTGTCACTGTTAACTGGGATATCGTGTGGTCTATAAACACCCCAACGTAGCGCAGTCGATCCCAGGATATCAGCCGCCATCCGTACTGAGTCCACCGAAGCCTCTGTGTCCATGATTTCAGGTACCTTGGCTGGGTGAGGGTGTTTAACATAAATTGCGCTCCCACCCTTACGTTTATGAACACGCGTTTGCATAAATCAATATTTTATTCTCAAATTCATCGGTCCATACCACCACAGGTATGATCAAACTTTACAAGTCATTATGTAGAGCGGCTCATGCGTTACAACGCATGTAATTGGCTGTGGCCAAAGGTGGTATAATTTGCAGAAACATGCAGAGCACTCATGAGGGGCAAAGTCATCCGTGGTGCCAAAAATGGTTGCAAATGTGCGTAGAGTAAATAAAAAGGCACGGTAGGTGGAGTGAGGACAGTAGATGAAGACTAGGCGTATCTTTGTTGTACATGACAGTAAAATATTGGAAAATGACTGGTTGGTATTGCGATGTGTAAGAGTGGGCAGTGACGTTATTCAGAGGTGAGCCGCGTCCGCCACGTCACAGCGTTAATAAACGGACTTTTGTGGCTTGTACAGGGAGAAGGCTTGACAGCCGAAAACCCACCACTTCCTGGAATACTGTCGTCCATTGTCATGAACGGTCACGTACAACTAGCAAAGCTTCTTATGCAGCATTATTTCATGCAGTTATTCGCAGTTGAGTGACTTATCTGTTGGGCAGACAAATGGCACAGTTAGAGTCCAACCTAGACGTTGAGGTCAGTCGAGGAGGAGGCATGAGGTTGAAGGCAAGCAGAATTTCCAGTGTAGGAGGTCTCACCTTCTCTGATTATGTATAATTGCTGTAGTTTGAAGAGTTCGTGTGGAGCTGCCCTCACTGGACATCGGTGGTTGAGGTGTTGGGTGCAGATGGTTAGTTTGGAGGTGAAGCCATGGTCCAGAAAAGTCCTTGTTGGTTAGTTCATTCCAGCTCAGACGGATGCATTTTTACAGTATAACCCCGGATCTCGACGATGTTCACGACCTCCGAGAAAAGGGAAAGAGAAGAACAGGCCGAGTGAAGACCAAAAAGAACGCTCGTGCTACCAAGCATTAGGGAAACCCTACTTAAAGACATTTACCGGAGACTACTGGTGTACAATGTGCAACAAGTATTACGCTGAAAATAATTTTCCTTACTCAGTAAAAGACATGATCCACTGGATAAATTACTTTCATGAGGATGGAGAGTAGGGTTCGGGGAATGAATATACGTGGCATTAGCTTAAGGCGTTAGAATTCAACCGGAGACCTGAAGGTGGGTATGTAATAACGATTGGTTGCCATCGGAAACCAGAAGATACAGTGACGATGTGGCGATATTTAAATATACTCCACGGGATGATGAGTATTTTAGATCGCATAGCAACTATTCTGCACGTAGGTACATGAGCATAAAATAATCCGGCTAGGATAAATAGTTATGTGCGGAGGACAAAGTGTCGAATGAAAGAGGATCGAGAAATGGCACTAATGGACTTGGTTTCAGTGGTCACAAGTGCTAGTTGGGTTAAGCATTCTAATTACTAATGGGTACCTGCAGTGTCAAAGAATAGGTCAATCAACGAGCAAAAAATACGTGATGCAAACAGTCTACAAGAGCACAGTTGGAATGATAAGAAGTGGCAACTAGCGAGCCTTGAATATGCGCAGCGTTGCGAGGAGATTACGCCAAACGGCGGCAGCCAGAGGTCTTGAAGGTGGAACAATCGACATAAAAGCGTTGGTGGACAGATCATCAGCGACCAACTGTAACCACTCGATTAAGCGATTCAGCCACGTGTGGATGCATACAGTGTTACAGCATAAGTTACCGAAACATTTACGTTGTAAGGCAAGCAAATAAACTTTGTAAGAAAGGAGTGACTCAGCGAGCTCCGGCTATCCGCAGAGTTGCATGGAGCCTATGGTGCCTAGCTGCTGTTAAACAGAAATAATGGCTCTAGGAAAAGTTGTATCAGTGGTTGGTGTAGCAATATCATTAGGACGTTTGGTTACTAGTGGTTACCTACAGTTTCCGTGTCAAGCAGCGGCATAGACGCCTCCGAAATATTTGTGGCACCCTTGGCCCGAGTCGAGGAGGCCCTGGCAGAGAATCCACTTGGAGTATGGGGGACCATCCAACGGTCAATCTTATTTGATTTTTGTTGATTCCTGCACAACTTGGCTCGACGGGATTCCGAAGTAAAATCCCGGAGCTCAGCACACTATCAATGAGCTGAACAACGTGTTCCAGTACTTTGGCACTCCGGAGATGCTAGTTACGTACAACGGAGTCCAGTACACCTCAACGCTGTTCCAAGAATTTTGTATGCCAAACGAAATCCAGCACCTTTGCGCCGCCTTACCATCCACAATCGAATAGGCAAGTCAAACGTTTTGTAGATACCTTTAAACGTGCTCTTCTCAAAGCGGAAGGAATGTGGGTGGCACAGGATGTGATTCAGCCGTTTTTGAGAATGTATCAAAACACGCGAAATCCAAACACGCCGGAGGGTCAACCTCCTACTGAGGGTCTATTTTTAAGAAAAATTTGAAAGACTTTTGATAGCATGATTCCCCGAAATGTTGGAAAACGCAACGGATAACCAAGAGAAAGGCAGGATAACAGGCTTCGCACGTTCAAGCTTGACAACTTGGTGTATGTAGGAAACTTCCAAACCCCGGAAAGGGGGATTAGTGGAACGTTTAGTGGAAAGAGGGGTAAAGTTATTTATGAGATAATGGTCGGAAGGGACAAGTGGACCAGACACATCAACCATCTACGACAGCGGCATGGTAGAACTCTAAGACATTAAATACCAGCGGCACCACAGTGAGACATACTACTGGTACCTTTGGTTTAGAAAAGAGAACTGATTCCCAAAGCAGAACACATCCGGTCGCACAGACGCCGCACGACGTGATATGCAGGCCAAGTCAAAGAAGAAGTCAACGGCGATGGCTACGAGTGGACCCCAGAGTAAAAAGCTATGACCGAGCCCAAGTGCGGAAAATAGGCAGCAGCACTCAATTCAAAGGTGGAGACAATAGCAAGGTAAGCGAAGCCAATGTCCAGCTATTAGGTCGCGCACCGGCTTACCGCGGAGTACTGAGCTGCCCGCTACATGCGGAGGTCAATAGCACGAGCGCGGAACGAATTTCGACTGTTTTGCCAAATTTGAGAATTGGGTGCAAACAGATTGGCCGGCAAATACAAGCCCGAGTCAACGGAGGCGAATCGTTCCGCTAAGTATAGAAAATCCGTGGGACGGAAACAACTCTTATTGGCTGAGAGCCAAACGCTTCCAAAGTTAGTAGGTTTAAATAACTAACTAAATAAATTGTATATTCTCGGTAAAACGAGACACACCTGTAAAGGCGTGATCAGATTTGCATACTTCTTTGGAATGTTAAAACATTTCGTTCTAAGGAAAGATATAAACGAAAAGATGTTGTCCATATGAGTGAGCATATTGGCAGGTAATAGTCAGACCAAGGAACATGATGGCGCCGTGGCGCGCAAATATCAGTCAAGATACAAGTTGGGGGTAATTTCGTCTTGTAGCGAACCGTGAGCACGGGCGCCCAAACGAGATTTTGGTGCAAATGATGACCATTACGAAGTCGGGATGATCTCTGCTCCAGCAAAACATTCTTCACAGTAAAATCAGTTGCACAGGTTGGATGTAGAAGGCTGAGGACTGCGTCAGTGCGAAATGTTTAGCTGTGACTTTATTTTGTGGCGAGTCACATCCACCACGTGGCAGTGTTGTTAAGCGGATATTTGTGGCATTTTGTAGGGAGAACGCTTACCAGGCGAAAACCGAAGACGTCTTGGAACACTGCCGTAGCTTTCGTTGAACAGTAATGAAAGTCGGTTATGCATCGTATAGACCGAGTATGCCCTCTATTATTCACAGTCGGTTGGCCGAATGGCTTAGTAATGATCCGGCAGTAGTCGTCGTTGTAACCGGCCAATGATGCAAAAGCGTCGCGGAGTCGAATGATAAATGATGCACGTGAGTAAACACATTGTTAATGGAGGTCTGCTTTTTCTATTATATGGTTTTCTGGCTCGCAAACCGTGTCCAGCTATCCACGCTGGACTAGTCATGGGGATGGTGATTGCAGTTGTTTCTTGTAGCTGAATATGTCCCTAGCAGGCGAAAATGCCATTCTACGAAAAGTGGACTCGGAATTCCTTCAAATGTAAGTAAATGTAACTGTCTCCATGGCCAAGTGGAAACTTCATGAAAGGCCATCGGAAAAGTCACTTGTGCGTGCGCAACGCTGTCCGTGAAATGACATCAGCAAAGCTCTAGGTGACTAAAGATTCGGAATGTTTGAGACAGTGAAGGTAATCACGCCAGCATTGTTTGTCTTCGATTGTGGAACAGTTGTGCCGTGATGGAACAGGGGATCCGTGTAAATATATTGTTCCCGGTGAGTAAATTGTTCTACTGTGAGTACTAGGCCAGCTGAACACATTTGTTTAGACCCGTGAAGGTAGCGTCTCCAGAATGGCGGAACGAGCTCAAGTTGGAACGATGTGTGGGTTCTTCATCTTCAGGAGAAAGGATCAAGTGTTTACAACGGCTGGCTATTGAGGATGGGTCGACCAGTCCCAATGGATAAACCTTGTTTTGGCGTATGTAACTGTGGAAATCTCGGGATAAACGGGCAACGGACAAGGGGCAGCCAACAGAGAGGCAGAAATGAATCAAAAAGCACTAACACAGACTGGTGGCGCGCAACGGTGCCTATGACACATTAAGACTTATGTACTTTTGGTTAGTATACATGCTATGCAAGCGCGTTCCTTACATCGCGTCGCTGGTGTGATTCAGACTACAACTACTGGGTAGGAAGAATTTTCTGCACTCGCAGGGTCTGGAGACCGATATAACAAAGCGTGTTGACAAAAATTAAGCTAATGATGCGATGGTTGAAGCAAAACAGGTAAAGGATGATGATGATGAAAGCAATCCGAATGCGAGAGATACCTTAGGTAAAACTAAGGACAAGTAGGTTGAGACCTAATGCGGGAGCAAAATAGGTAAAGCAACGTTCCAAGGGGAAAAGGAAATTCGTAGAATCGGCTAGGAGCGGATGGATGCGGACGGCAGTGCGAAGAGTAATTCGTGAGTGTAATTACGCTAAAGCGCTCATGATTCCACAGTACAAAAGCCGTCAGAATCTAGAGAAAAGGGCCACCGGGGGCCAAGACTGCCGTGCATTGGGAACCGTTATGCCACATACCGTGTCGCTACTAGACAACTGGGAACATAAAGTAAGGAGCAGAGGCATTGGAAGTGGTAAGATGAGCATACTAATGGGAGTACTGATAAAGAAACACTTAATAATGATCCTAGTGCCGCCAGTAATCAGGAGCAAAGTCGGAGCGGAGGAGACCATACGCACGAGAATAACTTGGATAGGCGCAATGAGCGTAAGTCGTCGGAGTAAAAATGGAGCGCAAGGAGAAGGCCATGGATAAGAGAGAAATAAAGGCAACAGGTGTCTAGACGCAAGTGCAAGAGAGCGAAGTCGCTGCCAGAACCTGGTCGCAAATGGCAATGACCTCTAGCAGTAATAGGAGGCAGAAGAACGTTCAGATAAGCGTAGTGTAGTCGGCGCACTGAGATTAAGTCGTACACTTGTGGGGACAACAACTGTGGACTGGTCAAGTAGGACTAGACCCACAGCAGGGCAGTGAGAACTGGTCGTCCGTTGGAATAAAGATTAAGAACCTAGATCATGGTAAGAAAAGGTAAGGAACGGGATGAGAAAGTATATTGATAGAGAGTGGAAAGGCGCAGGAGGCTTTCCAAGTGATGTAACCAAAACGTTGGGTCAGCCGAACCCGGAGGCGCTGCCTTCACGGGGTCTAAACAAATGGGTTTAGTTCGCCTCGTACTTAGAGAACAATTTACTCACCTGGAATAATACATGTACATGGATCCCCCGTTCCACAACCGAAGACAAACAACTCTGGCGTGTTTGCCTTCACTGCCTCGAACATTCCTATTCGCCAGTCACCTGGAGCCATTCTGATGTCATTTCACGGACAGCGTTGCGCACGTATACGTAGCTATTCCGATGGCATTCCATGGAATTTTCACTTGGCTATGGAAACAGTTACACTTAATTACATTCGCAGGAATCCCAAATCCAATTTGCGGAGAATTGCGTTTTTACCTATTAAGGACATATTCAGCCACAAGAAGCAACTTCACTCACCGATCCCATGACAAGTCCAGCGTGGATAGCTGGACACGGCTTGCGAGCCGAACAAGAATATAATAGAAGAGCCGGCCTCTATTAACAATGTGTTTACTCACCTGCACTATTATCATTCGACTCTTCGAATCTTGCATCATTGACCAGCTTCAACGACTGCTGCCGTATCAGTACTAAGCCATTCGGGCAACCAACGAAGAATTTTGGCTGTCAACCGACTGCGAATAATAGAGTGCAAAATCGGTCTATACGATGCATAACCGACTTTCATTACTGTTCAACGAAAGCTACGGCAGTGTTCCAGGACGTGGTGGGTTTTCGCCTGGCAAGCGTTCTCCCTATAAAAAGCCACGAATGTCCGCTTAACAACAATGCAACGTGGCGGATGTGACTCGCCACAAAATAAAGTCACAGCTAAGCATTTCACACTGACGCAGTCCTCAGCCTTCTACATCGAACCTGTGCAACTAATTCTGCTATGAAGAATGCTTTGTTGGAGCACAGATCATTTCCATCTCACAATGGTTATTTGTTGCAACAAAACCTTGTTTAGGCTCCTGTGCTCACGGATCACTACCTGGCGAAATTACCCCTAACTTGTGTTTTGACGGAATTTTGCGCTCCACAGCGCCATCATGTTCCTTGGTCTGACCATTACCTGACAATATGCTCACTCATATGGACAACATCTTTTCTTTTATACCTTTCCTTAAAACGAAATGTTTTAACATTCCAAAGTAGCTATGCTTGCATGCATATTTGATCACGCCTTTACAGGTGTGTCTCGTTTTACCGAGAATATACTAGTTATTTATTTATTCTTTTATAAAATTTAAACGTCGAAGAACTCTGAAAGAAATCGGATAACAAGTGGCAGATCTGGCACGGCTGGATTAGTCAGAGCGTAGGAATAGCACGTACAATAAAGGCAGGACAAGTGTCTGTAACAATAGAGGGTGAACGAGTGTATTAGCCTCACAGGGTAGGGGAACAAGAGCGTTGAGTCCACATAGGGTTACCGCTTAAGTCTGGGTAGCATAGGAACAACCAGAGAGAAAGAAATTGATTAGTGGGACTAGATCACCGTCGGGTAGTGAAATCTGGCACTCCAGTTGAAGAAGAATTGAAAACTGAGCGCGTTAAGAAATCAGTTAGCGTCAGGATGAGAAAAGTTTATTGACGTAGGGTTGGAAAGCAAACGAGGCTCACCAGGTAATGTAATCGGGTAGTTTAGTCAGCCGAACTAAGATGGGTGACGTGTCAGAAGTCTGAATGAATCCGGAGAGCAGGATGCCGATCGCGTAAGACTTGATTAGTCGACGCGTTTGCAAAAAGCATATAGTAAAGTTGAGAAAAGAGCCAACAATAAATGGTGGGAAAGACTGTGAGACTCAAAATGTAAGGGAAACAACATGCATAGTTTGCGGAGCATATACCGCTTAAGTCTCAGTAGCATAGGAGCAGCAGAAGGAGACAGACTGGTCAGGTGAGACAAGAACACGGCAGGGCAGTAAATCCGGTCGTCCGATTGAAAATGGAATGAAAACATAAAGCGACATAAGAAAAGGTTAGGGTCTGGATGAGAAGAGTTTATTTGTAAAGTGTGGAAAAGCACACGAAACTCTCCGCGTAGTGTACACAGGACAATTAGGTCAGCTGAACCAAGAGAAGTGATGTCTCTGAAGTCCAACTGTATTCATTGAGTAGGAGGCTGACTAATCGGGACTGGATTAATATACGCTTTGGGACTAAGCACATAATGATGATAAGAAAAGAGCTGTAACACTAACTTGGGAACAAGTCTAGCAGTCCCTCAGGGTAGAGGTAATAGAGTTAATTCTGCGGAGCTTGTACTCCCTAGGTCTCGGTAACTTAAGAGCAGACAGAGAAGAACAGACGAATCCGGTGAGACAAGATCACGGCAGGAAAGTAAAGCTAGCCATCCGATTAAAAAAGGAATGAAAACAGAAAGCGAGATAAGAAAAGGTTGGGGTCGGGATGAAGGGCTATATCGATAAAGAGTGGAAGAGCCCACGAGGCTTTCCAGGTGATGTAAACAAAACGTTGGGTCAGCCGAACCAAGATTTGTAACGTAGAAGAACTCTGAGTGCAATCAGATAACAAGTGGCCGATCCGGCAGGAGTGGATTAGTCAGCGCGTAGGAATAGCACGTGCAATAAAGGTAAGAAAAGTGGCTGCAACAATAGAGGGTGAACGAGTCTAGCAGCCTCACGGTGTAGGGGAACAAGAGCGTTTAGACGGCATAGCGTATACCGCTTAAGTCTGGGTAGCATAGGAACAACCAGAGAGAAAGAAATTGATTAGTGGGACTAGATCACCGTCGGGTAGTGAAATCTGGCACTCCAGTTGAAGAAGAATTGAAAACTGAGCGCGTTAAGAAATCAGTTAGCGTCAGGATGAGAAAAGTTTATTGACGTAGGGTTGGAAAGCAAACGAGGCTCACCAGGTAATGTAATCGGGTAGTTTAGTCAGCCGAACTAAGATGGGTGACGTGTCAGAAGTCTGAATGAATCCGGAGAGCAGGATGCCGATCGCGTAAGACTTGATTAGTCGACGCGTTTGCATGTGGACGTATGGTGAAGGTGAGAAGAAAAAGGACAATAAATGTTGGGCAAGTCTAGCAGGCTCAAAATGTAAGGGAAACATCATGCTTAGTCTGCGGAGCATATACCGCTTAAGTCTTAGTAGTACTGGAGGAGGCGGAAAGAAAGAGACAGATCAGTGGGACTTAACCATGGCAGGGCAGTGCGCGCTGGCCATCCAGTAGAAGAAAGCATGAAAACAGAAATCACATTAAGTCGTACTATTGAAGTGCGTAAGTAGGCTGTACCAATAGGGTGAAAAATCTAGCACGCTCTCTTGGAGAGCAAAACAACGTCAAGTCCGTAGAGTCTAGACCGTTTGTGTCTCTGTAGCATAGAGGCAATCAGGGATAAGGAAATAGTGTCTTGGCAGGGCACTGTGAGGTGGCCTTCCGATTGAGGAAAGAAGGAGTACGACAAGCGCGATAATAAAAGTACTGGGTTAAGATAAATGGTGAAGCAACTAAGGAGGCACACACATCGCTCCTTTAAGCAAACGTTGGCCGTTACTGTAACAGTGATCTGAGAGCGTTCGGAGAGTAAAATATCTTTCAGGCGATACTTGTTTGATCGCCGTGCAATGAAGACAGAGAGCGAATTACGGAAATGACAAGGGCAGAATCGAGAGCTTTACTGATTACCATAAGCTTAACTAATAGAGAGTAAGCTAATCCAGAAACGTTTTCGGGATGAGGGAATCGTTGCGTTGTATATGTAGTGCCTAGATCATTTAGGTCTCGGTGGTATGGATGCGGTCAGAAAGCAGGAGACTGGTCAGAGGAGATTAGATTAAGGCAAGCTATAGAGTTGACTGTCTAGTTGAAGAAATGCAATCAGACACGACGACAAGGATCCGGCAGGGTAGCGATGAGAACGGTTTTATTGATGCAGATTGTAAAGTTAACGAGGCTTTCGAAGGAATTTGCATTAGGTCAACCTAACCAAGAAAGGCAACGTCTCAGAAGTCTGAATGCATCCGGAGAACAGGAGGCCGATCTGGCAGGAGTGGATTAGTCCGCGTGTTAGAATTAGGACGTACAATAAAGATGCGAAGGGAGCTATAACAATAAGGGGTGAATGAGTCTAGGAGGCTCACGGAGTTAATAAGTTAATAAAGGTTAAGCAGTTTTGGAGGCGCTTGAGGTGAGTCGTACGTAGCATTGAGTCAACAGAGCCTAGCGTGTTTGTATCTTCGTAGATTTGAAGGCAGTCAGAGGGAAGTAGACTGGTCGGATGAGACTCGGTCAGTGCAGGGTACTAAGTGTTAGCAGTCCGCTGGAAGGAGGAATAAAGACAGCGGAGTAAGGAAAGAACAGGGTCAGATTGGATAAAGCTTTACTGATTAGGAGTAGGGAAGCCAAAGAGACACTCTAAGGTAATGTGGACAGGGTATTTGGTCTGCTTAATATTAGTCGGCAACGTCACAGTAG
Organism: Dicrocoelium dendriticum; assembly: GCA_944474145.2. Taxonomy (NCBI): domain Eukaryota; kingdom Metazoa; phylum Platyhelminthes; class Trematoda; order Plagiorchiida; family Dicrocoeliidae; genus Dicrocoelium; species Dicrocoelium dendriticum. Next base: position 43,907,388 of record OX104061.1, read on the forward strand.
TCAGAGAGTTTAGAAAGCAGGAGCCCAAATACACGAGACTTTATTACTCGGCACACTGAGATTTAGAAGTACAGTTAAGTTGGGAGGACAAATGGTGTCATCAGAAATGGATATGTTAGATATGAGAGTTTAACTTAGTTAGGTTTAAGCACTCGGGTTGAGAGAAAGGTTGATTTGGTTGTGTCGAGCCTATACCCTTTACAGCTGAGTACTCTGTAGGCAGTCAGAAAGTAGGATACTGGTAAGAGGAAACTAAGTCAGCACACAGCGCTGGGTTACTGATAAGGTGGGGAGCTGCAACGACTGAGGGGAACAGAGTGTTCAGCCTTCTGAACAATGACCGGTACCGTCACAATATTCCGAGAGGGTCAGCAGAAATGGACAGGTTAGAGATGGTGGCTATGTTAAAAAATAGGGTGAGCAAGTCCAGCAGGCTCTCGGGAAGAACGGGCATAGCCAGAAGACTACAGTGTCGTGACCGATTACATTTCTTTTTTCTGAAGTAAGTCAAAGAGATTCAGGCCAGTCAAATGAGGATAGGACAAGGCAGGGCACTGGGAAACGGCAGTCCAATAGAAGAGGAATCAAATGCGAAGAACATGATAAGGAGAGGACAGCGTAGGTTTGAGTGGAGTTTTATTAGTGCTGGGTGTATAGTCTAACAAGGATCTTGGCGCATTGATATTCTTTCGCACAATTAAGGCTTTGTATGGAGTTCTATATGTGATCGGGACCGTTCTCCCCCAGCTCGTCCTCAGGGATGCAGGTGCCCAAGATGTCTGCTACCTTGGGGACACTGAGCAGTCTATTTATGGCCGTAGAGAATTGCGGGCTATTATCAGAGGTTCTGGTGGCTTTAGGTAACTTCTCCGACACACGCGCATATCTACAGAGGAAGAAGTCAATGCGTATGGAGCAGCGGGTTTTGGGTAGTGAGAATGAATGTGGATTTTTGCGTAGAGGATAGCGCGTGCTACCCAGCGGTTGAAAATATCTTTCAATACTTGAGTCCGATGTTTTGATTAGCTTATATAGAAAAAGTAGGTTAGTTTTAAGTCTCCGCAGCCAAAATGGTTGCAGACCAAGCTGCGTGCAGCGGTTTTGCTAACTGAACGTGGCTGAGCCTAGAAGGCACTTAGTGAACGTACGCTGGACTTTCTCGATGACCATCCTAGCATTTTTGCGTGATTTAGTAATCACTATCAAGCAGTACTCTACTATAGGTGAGCGCACAACTTGTAGAGCATGAGTCGCGACTCTAACAGGCTCATTGTCTTTAGTATATAGCCAACGATGGACTTGGCTTTTGTGGAGCTATAGCTCGCTTGTTCTGCAACATTCAATGAGCTTGAGTAGTGCACACCGAAATCGCGCACGGTACTGCTGTTATCTAGTGGTATTCCGTTAATGGTTAACATGTTGGGCGGTGTAGAGCACCGGTAGGAAAGAACCTAACATTTCGTTGGTGAGAATACAAGTTTTCACATTTCACACCATGTTTCAAGAGCGCCAAGATCGCTTTGAATGCTGGAGAGGCCATCGCGCAGGCAGCTAGGATCAAATGAGAATACCTCCTTTGTATCTTCAACAAAGAAGTAGGGAGTGCCTTGTTGGAAGACTTTGAATACATCATTGACGTACAGTAGAAACAGCAAAGGACCTAGGACGCTGCCTTGGAACACTCCGCTGGTTACAGATGCCTTTTTGGACAAGACATCGCTCAGTAGCTTTGAGTGCGTTCGGTTAGGAAGGTAAGAAGAAAACCAAGAAAGGAGGCGGCCAGAAACACCGAATGCAGCCAATTTTGCCAAAAAACCATTATGTGGAACCCGCTTGAATGCTTTTTTCCTATCCAGGAAGATGATGGCCAGCGCTTGATCCAGATCCATGGAGTGGGCAACGTTGTTTAAGAATGCATACTGGCAAGTTTGACAAGGGTTAGTAGGAAAAAACCCGTGTTGGGACCTATTAATAAGGTTGCGTTGCAACAGAAAACGAAGCATCCCGTCCTTTATTATTCTTCCCACAAGTCTAGCCGCAGTGGGTGGGTGGCTGATAGGACGGTAGTTGTCAATATTTTGTCGGCAGCCTTGTTTGTGTCGTGGTATGATGGTTAAGTGTTTCCATTTAGGCGGGTATTGTCCGCTCTTCATAGAGATGGTGAAGACATTGAGGAGAAGGACTGGAATATCTGGTCCTCCAAGGATTAATACAGAAGAAGGGACACCATCAGGTCCTAGGTAGTGTGACATTTTCAAGGAGCAAGGTGCTCGCTTGAGATTATTTAAGTCAAAGTCAATCGTGTGTATTTGATCTCCAGTGCAGATTTGAATAGTACTTAGCAGTGCCGAGTCATTGCTGGTGAAGGAGTTACAGAAGTGCATGTTAATGCAATTACAGAGCTCGACCGCATCAGTGATTATAGTATTATCAGGAAGCAGAAGGGTAGTGATCGATATATCTTTGCTGCCGCCCCGCTGCTTCATTAGTCAAATAAGAGACTTTGCCTAGTTGTCAGTGCAAAGCGCTTCGTGCTCAGCTAATGTACGAGCATTGTTTTGTGAACCTCTTCAGTCGGTTAGTAATTCGTTCATGCGTATGATTAGACGAGTCCTTGGTCTTGCCGTAGCGAAAGCGCATTATCTTAAGCCTAGTAGCTAGTTTGCGTGTGGAAGCATCTTCAAGCATATGCCGCCTTCTAAGCTTCCTGTTATCAAGAGCAAGGACGTCTAAGCAGTTCGTGAAGTTGTTATAAAGCTCCCTGATCGAAGTATCTATATTTTCGGAGAGGAAGAAATCGTCCCAGGGTGATGCGCGGAGAAGGGAAGAAAATCTTTCCCAGCTGATACGATGGAGGAGGCGAGATACCTCCTACTTGTTTTCTTCCTGGTAAGGGAATTTAGGCAGTGCAAACGACAGCTTCATCGCCTTTTGGTCGCTGCCTGGTATGTTGTCTAAGACGCTGGTGCATGCGTGGGAATTGCCGTTAGTGAATATTAGGTCCAGTATGTTATGTTGTACACCAGCCATTGTACTCGCTTTGTGTTGATTTCACCAAGGCACTTGTTACGGTGAACCGCGAGGCAGTGTGGCTGGTGTTGGGGAAGTCTGGTTGCCCGCGTAAGTTTGTAAGTTTAATTGAATGTCTGCGCAATGGTATGCGAGCGAGGGTGCAGCTGAGTGGAGAGACCTCTGATGACTTTGCAGTTGTCTCTGGTGTGAAGCAAGGCTGTGTCTTAGCTCCTGCCCTGTTTAGTATATATCTTCAGGCAATGTTGTCTTGTGCTTTTGATGCCGCTTGTGCTTACGGTGTTCGAATGGAGCACCGTATTGATGGTGGGTTTCTGAACCTCCGTCGTTTCGGTGCGAGAACTCTAGTCTGTGGGACAACTATCCGTATGTTGCTGTTTGTTGACGGCTGTGCGTTGGTTTCACACAGCTCGGATGAGTTGCAGCACAAGACTAGTGCTCTGGCTTCGACAGCGGCCAAATTCGGGCTCACCATCAACACAAGCAAAACTGTCTGTCTCTTTCAGCCTTCACCGGAGGTGCAATCTTCAATATTTCCGCGAAGCAGCATTGGTGCTGCAGTATTGGAAACCACCTCCCGTTTCAGCTACCTTGGGAGTGTGTTGTCGACTGATCAGCAGCTACACGTTGAGCTGCGTATTCGCGTGTCAAAGGCAGCGGCAGCATTCGGGAAGCTTGAGTACCGAGTGTGGAACAACCATCAGCTTACCATTGGCGCGAAGCTGGTGGTGTACAAATACATGGTACTGTCCGTTCTTCTATACGGCAGTAAAACGTGGACGGTGTACCGTCGGGATATGCGATATCTCGAACGGTTCCATCAGCAGTGTCTGCGACGAATTTTGCAGATCAGCTGGCACGATAGAGTTGCATACACGGAGGTTTTGCGCCGAAGTGGGATGTATGCAGTGGATGGCATACTTTTACTGCGACACCTGAGATAGCTCGGTCATGTGAGCGGTATGGATTCGACGCGGATACCGAAACAACTCTTATGCGATCAGCTGAGTATTAGGAAGCGGCACGTGGGGAAACCAATGGTACGTTACCAGGACATGATTAAAGTGAGTCTCACACGTTCTAATCTTGATTGCAGATCATGGGAATCGAAGGCGGTTGATCGGCGGGCATGGCGCTATCTAATCACTAAGGCAGTTGCTGAAGTGCGAGAGAAAGCCCTCATGCATGCAGAGAAGGAGCGGCAATTGCGGAAGCGGCAAGCACCGATGATTTGTACTCCATCGATAACAAGCGCATGGTGCTGTAGAACATGCGGTCGCGAGTGCCTTAGTCAGGCATGCTTAGGGAGCCATGAGCGAGGCCTCTCGGGACTACTACCGAAGCGACGAGGGGTTCTGCAGAGAACATAGGCAGAACCAGCGCAGCGTTCGTAAGTACTCTGCATTCTTTTTACTAACTGCGTGCTTGCATGCTAAGTCTCTTTATTTCAGGTGGTGGGTTTTCAATTTTGTCCTAATGCCTTTCTTTCTCCTTTAAAGGTCTAGTGTCTAGTGAGCCATGAGCGAGGCCACTCGGGACAACTACAGAAGCAACGACGGGTCCTGCAGAGAAGTATTCAAAACCGGCGCAGCGTCTGTAGATACGCTGCATTCTTTTTACTAACCGCGTGCTTGCATGCTAAGTGCTTATTTCAGGTGATGGGTTTTCAATTTTGCTTTAATGCTTTTCTTTCTCATATAAATGTCTACCTGTACTCTATTCCATTAACTTGCACACATCGCTTCAGCCAATTGTATTCGATTTCCATAACATTTTTGTGTTCGTGGCATTTTCGTATAGTATACTTTCTCACCTCGTGAACTTAGCTAGGATTCGTTTGTAAACAGCTTAATTCATATGCTCATTAACGTAAGGTTTATGGCACCGTTTCCTTATGCATCAATCAAGTTATTTCCTTTCTCTTTCTCTCTCTCTCAAGTGTTTGGCTGTTGTTTGATATCCCCGGTGTGGCTGCGCTTGATGTGCATGTTGACAAGGTGTCTATCTGTCTATTACCGCTATCTCGTCCATACTGGCTCCAGGAGACAGTTGGTCATTGCTGGAGGGGACGGGATGCACGGTCCCTGCGGCCGTGTTAGAAACAAAGAGTGGTTCCATGTAGTCAGTGTGGAAGGGACTACGGTCCAGCGACCGCAATGTGTGCGCTTGATTCCCAAATACAGCGTGCTTGTGTTTGCCTGTGAAGGAGTGTGGGCCGGCTCCGTTGACGAAACGTGGTTCCCATCCGCATGCCTATCGGTCTTATTCCTTCGGGTTTACACTGGATATGGGGTGTGTGGTTAGAGATGTGGGTGGTGCAGCGCAAGCCATCCATGGTCCCTTTGTAGGCGCAGGCGTCCTGTGGCTTGCCACAGTGACAGGCAAATCAGAAACCGGATGCCGCCAACCATGTTAGGTTGTCTAGTCGGTGGATTTACATGCTGAGTCCAACCGTGTGTGAAAATAGTGTCTTCCAGGGATCTATATTTAAGCGGAGCTGACTGATTAAGCCACGAAACCTGAGGCATATTAAAATTTCCAGCAATAATCTTATAGAGTGCAGGAAAAAATGAGACTTCCTGGAAGAGCCTGACCATTTCGTCAACGCTAGCACAAAGGGGAGTGCTGTGGGTTGTATAAACAAGAAGTCTAATGGACCTCCAGCAGCCTGAATTCATATTGGGTCTTCAGAATTGCCAAGGGATACGGTTTGGAAAGCTGCTGCATGAAAATCATTCTTGACGTATATGAGACAGCCGCCACCCCGGTGAGTGGCGCGTCCACTACAGAAAATGGTGTACCCTGGAATGTGTAGCGGTGTGTCAGAAACATCGGTCTAATACCATGTTTCTGTGACCAGCATCAGATGCGGGCTTGACAGACGAATGAGGGGGCCTAGGAGGTGTATTTTATTTTTGACCGATCGTGCACTGAGGAGAAAGAATGTATACGTGTAGTATGTGCATAGTCCTGTCGTGTGGTCGCCAGCTTCTGCAGTGGTGTTGTAACCGGGTAGTTTGGAAGTGCTTGGGATAGGTGTGTCAAGTGAAGCGGCTATGTCTGCCGGGGGCGGCGGCGTGTTACACTAGTGGCAGCCGAACGCTGACGTGTCACTTGTCGGTTTGAGGTCCAAGGGGTTACGCGTAGGGCTAGAACCAACCGTTTTGGGTTGGCTGCAATGTATAAATGCGTCTCTGTAGATGATACAGAGCAGGCGCGAGCTCTTGGAGAACTGGACATGGTGGGCCATGCCCTGTCGTATTCCATACAACAGAGGCCGCAGTAGGTGTGGCACTTCTTGGCGACCAAACATTCTGCAGAATTCCTGATGTGTGAGAGTGGTTAGTCGAAGTAAAAGGAGCTGTGGTATTCATGTCGGAAGTCGGGTGGTCAATAGCAGTATACTGTCGTCTTTGGCTGGGCGCCGTATAGCCGTGTGTATTGAACAGATGTTGATAAGTTGGAGTTTGAGCAGTTTGATTTGTTGGTTCGAGTAAATATGGTTTTCTGAATGGCTGGCTAAACTTCGTCGGAGCAACAATCCAGTATAAGGCTTGATAAGCCGGAGCAGAACGTGTAATAATCAGCGGTTCTAGTTGCAGGGGTATTGGTTTGACACGGTCCGCAGTGTATCGGTGTTTGTTGCGAATTTGGCAGGTCTTTATTGGGTTTGAGGTGTTGAGTAGGTAGTTCCGATGATGAGACTGTGCTTGATTGGTAATGAACTTCGGTCCACAATTGGGGATTGGAGGTCCTGTTGTATGCGAGCGAGCCATCTGGTGGCGTGGTGTTTTTGGTACTGGCAATGAGTATACTTTAGCCACCTCGGAACGTCTGGGTATAGTTCTTTTGTTGTACTGATATGGATTCAATGGTAGACGATGGGGAAAATCTGTGGCATACCGTTGCTTTGAGCTGCTGGTCGCTGGCGTTATGTCACCAGAGAGTTGCGTGGGGTCATCTACAACGCTGGCTAATGGAGTATATACTGATAGAAAGCCCACACTCAAGTTCAGAGTCTATGGCGCGCAAGTCAGACTTATCAACAGCCTGTGTTCTGTATTCGGTCGTGTCTACGACAACAGCCGAGTTTTCAGCTGGTGTTGCGGACTTGGCAACAATATTTTTGGCTGATTTTTGTCTTTTGTGGGCCTTTGCATCGCGGTATGTTGGTCGCTGTGGGGAATGCAGCTCAACGTCACGCAGGGCCGAGGAAGGGGCCACGTGAGTTAGATTTTCTTGCGCATTTGCAAGTTGGGATCCTGTGAATGATGTCACATGGGTTCCTTTTTTCTGAGAAACTGAACAAGTAGGTAAAGCTGATATTTGCAGCGGGGTTCTGTCCGGTTTTAGCGGATTGGCCAGAGGTTCGAGTGCTGATTCCGCACATATCGGGCGTCAAGCAATCGTTTAGCCAGCTCGCGGCTGCTAAATTTCATGAATATTGGGCAAGATCGGCCGGAGATCTTACCTAGGCGAGTGGCTGAACAGCAATCAAGTGGTGGTCTACAATCATTGAGAAGAGTACGCCACACCTTCCTAAGCGGTGTCATTTCAGGTACGTTGAATACCACCACGTCATTTGGACGACGAGTACGTTCGCTTACCTCGCGCGTAATGTTATTCAATATTTCACCCGCAGTTAGCACATCAGTTTGGCTAAACAAAGTTTGGGCGTTGTCCAGGTTGACCAAAGGCTTGACTTTGTTTAGTAGCATCGCAAGAGATATAAACGCTTCTTTCAACGAACTTACCTGACTTTCGAGAACACGGACATTTTGCAGAGCTTCTGCTAGTGAAGCTACATGCTCTACTTCGCAAACTCGTACTTGAGATTGTCCAACCTCCCTGACTTCAGGGGCGGCATTTTCTAGTGTTTTCGTTTTGGCAGATGTAGGTGACCTACGTTTTTTACCATGATACGAATAATCAATAAAAAATCGATTAAATAGGTGAGGTAAAACGATGAACCCAATACACGAACAAACGGCTTTGGGAAAAAGGCTTGGACAAAGGTCCAAAAACAGCTAAAAGGATGCAACGGTTAATATGTGTTAATTTGGTGTAACACAAACCGAACTAGAAAGCAACGATATATAGTTCAAAGAACAGAGCGCCAATACGCATGGAACACGCATCGTTTCAAGTTCACACACCAATAAATAGCACTGACCTATCGTGTGGAATAGACTCCTGTTTACCGGGCCTTGGCCTTTTGTATCACTTTGGATGTTTGGGCGCGTGACTGAGCAACAAGGAGGCCGTGGTCTGTCATGCGCAGAATAGTAGCAGTGCAGCAGTACGAAAGCAGCTTTGCATCACAATCTAAGGATGTTTTTGTCATCTTCGTGGCGACCTAATTCTCATTTATCGTATACTGACGAGACGGATAGGTTCAGATCTTTCTTGGCGTTTACGTCGTTTACAGCTACCTACGCTCCGCTTGCATCCGATGAAATTGTACAAACTCAGAGATGATCAGGTTCGGACTGCCACTCGCTTGTCACGCCGAGTGACAGATCCTTGGAATGCGCTACCTGATGACGTAGTCTTGGTATTCACGATGACAGAGTCTAAACGTCGCCTCGACGTCCTCAACTTGCAGCTCCGAATCTTCACCTTCTTCTCTTAATTTAGGTTCTGGTTGCTCTCCAGCTACCTACCTTTTTATTCAAGCTTACTAACTTCTTCTTCATTGTCCTATTTCGTACCCTTCCGATTTACGTTTAGTCTACAATTTTCTTTTTTATTTTACGTGGCGGGAGCAACGGGGACTGCTAGCGCATGGCACCTGGGTTTTGCTTGTGTAAATCTGGTTTGATTTTTACGTGCTGATTTGACTCCCACCGCTGGCCAAGCTTGCATTCTAATGTGCATCAACGACGCATAGAGGATGGAACGACCATGGGAATTTCCTTTTGTGTCTGTCCCATTTGAATTTGAATTTAAAATTTGAGGAAGAATGAAAATTATACTTTTGCAACAACGGTTCGATGAACCGCGCCGGTGGTTACTCAATTATCTGCTGCGGCAGGATTAAGGCGAGCTCACCCATTTAATGTGGCGCCTTTGAGAATTATTCATAATTTTATTTCGTTCCCAAAATTTCCGTCGTTGCCTCCTATGTATGGGAACGTGCTGGCCGAAAAGTCTATTCGACTCAGAATAGAAGTTGGAAGAGATCAACAAGGAACACTCTTTTGCAAGAAGAAAATAAGAGGTACATGGGATAAGATTTTCTTGGTTCATATGGCCTTCCTACAAACTGACGACGAAAATGTAAATGTGGCAAACTGTCATTTGGTGAACCAAGGTCGTGATAAATAAATAAATAAATAAGTTGTATACTCTCAAATTTGTAGTGACACACCAAACCAGGCATGATCAACATTGACATGCAATTATGTTTCGCAACCTACACCTTGCTGTATATGTAATCGGCAGTAAGCCGAAAGTTGTACAGGCGTTGGAAGTTGTCAATTAATCATGAGGAATAAAGTCGTCAATGTATGATGACACGTTGGGTTTTAGAGAGCTTAGTGCAAACAGTCTGGGAATTACATATGCAGTGAAAACGATACATGTAGGCAAAGAGTATCTTACTCTTGAGCGTGTTTGGAAAATTTTAAATTATGATTGTAGTCGAGTTGCCAGTATGTAGTTGTGGGTAGTGACTTTATTCAATGGCAAGTCCCAACCGCCACCTCACAGTGTTATTAAGCGGACATTTGTGGCTTTTTATAGGGCGAACGCTTGACAGGCGAAAACATACCACGTCCTGGAACACTCTCAGAAATCCGTTTGTACACTAATGTAAAACTGGCAGAGCAGCTTGCCGACTGACTTTACCCTCGGTTATCCGCAGTCCGTTGACCTCCAAGTTTCTCTGTTAATTGCTCAGATAACTTTGGTCAGGGGCGCCATAACAGCTGAGGCCCAAGGAGGGTGAGACCTTTACGAAGGGGCGTCTATGTGAGTGTCCAGGTGAGCAACATGTCAGTTTCTTGCGTCTGAATTTTTCAGGGTTATGTATACTTTTTAGAAGTGTGAAGGTCTCGTGTCCAGCTATCATTACTGGACAACAGTCTTGGTAGTGAGTGCAGTTGTATCCATTTGTTGTACAGCCATGTTCTTTGTAGATCCTTGTGGGTTATGTCCTGTCTCTGGCAAAACCCTTTCTCGGTCCAATCCCAGATTCCCAAGAAGTTCTGGACCTCGGAGAAAAGGGAAGGTGAGAGACAAACAAGTCCAACAAGAACAGGCTTGGAAACAAACTTGTTAACTTCCTTTGTTATAACATTTAGTGGAGACAATTATTGTCTAATGTGCAACAATGATTGTGCTGAAAATGGCTTTTCAAAGTTCCACGAAAGCAATAGCCGTATAGGTTTGTTGCTTCCAGCTACATGGAATACAGAATGTTGCGCCATTCAGCAAAAAACGCAGTATCGGTTTGCTATGATGCAACTATTGCGAGGGAAGACAGTAAGCAGAATATAAGACCAGCGGCGTTTGTATGGTGGATGAACAGCTAGTAACCAACCTGTTCCGATAGGGAGCGCAGAATAGGTAGGTGAAGGTATAAATGGCTTGCAAGGAAGGCGCTTCAAGGGGCAATTGGGGGTACGTCAGCGGACAGGTAGGATTCAAGCGCTGAGTAAATATCTTCTGGGAATCCATCCAGAAAGACGACTTGAGGGTAGTAAAAGTATAGTGCTATGGCCGACTGAGATGGGAAAGTCTGCGGATGAGCTTACCACCTAAATAAGTAGGCGTGGAAACCTTTGCTGCAAAGATCGACACAGAACACTAAGTGAGAAAGGATTGATCAGTAGAAGTGAAGTAATAAAGCTCAATTAAAGGAAAGCATACGTGCGGAACAAATGTATACTTAGCGTCGTGCAGAGAAACGAGTTATTCTGGGGTGCTAAGAAAATAGTATCAGGGTATGCTGACCCAGGAAAAGCCAGTGAGTCTGTTTGACTCATACATGGGTAAGTGTCGCGAACATAGCAGCGTGTAAGTGAGAAATGAACACCTATAAATGAGAAGCAGACGGGCGTCTGTGTACTGATCAGATCAGAGGAGTGATGAACTAAAAAGCTAAGCAAGGTTAATTGACGGGGGGCAGCGAATGGCCAAAACGCAGTCGTACACTAAGGTTGCTGAGGATATCAGAAACTGAGGCCTAACCGCAGCATCTGGGATGCTAAGATAATAGTACCAAGCTGGATAGAGCCAGGGAATGCTAGCTTGAGAGCTGTAGAATTGCAGGTAGAATGCCTAAGACAATACAGCGAGTAAAGGATAAATGAACGTCTAGAAATGTGCGGAATCACAGCGGCTTGCGCTGAATATACGGGTGTGCTTGCACGACAAGAAAGCTAAGAGAGCTTTCGTGATAGAAGGACAGCGGAGGAGAGAAGCGTAAGCATACAATGAGGTTGTTAAATAGTTCGGAGCATGATAAGCTAAAACCACGCGACGCGCAGCTAGTCAAAACATGATTGAGTGCTAATGGGATATAACTAAGGAAGCTTGAGCCGGGAGAAGCCGGTAAGAGAGCTGAACTACGAGTAATTTGGTGTGGCAAGTGTGTAGGTGACAGCTGTGCATCTAGCAAGGAAGCCTGCGCTGGGAAAAGCCGGTGAGATAGCTGGACTTCAGTATAAGTAGGTGTCATGGACGTAGCCAGCAATAGATAAATGAACGTCCAGAAAATAGCGGTGATGTGTGGACTAAATGAGTTACGTTTGCTCCACAGAAGAGAGCTAAGAAAAATTTTCTGAAGAAAGGACAGCGAACGGATGATGCGCAAGCATACAACACGGCTGTTAGATAGTTTAGAGCGTAGAGGCCAAGACAAAGCGACGCGCAGATAATCAAATTATGCTAGGGTGCTAATGAGATATTACAAAAGACGCTGGAACTGGGTGAAGCCGGCCGTCCGATTACAAGAAAGGAATGAAAACAGAAAGCAATATCAGCAAAGGTTAAAGTCTGAATAATAAGTGTTTATCGGTAAAGAGTGGAAGAGCCCACGAGGCTTTCCAGGTGATGTAAACAAAACGTTGGGTCAGCCGAACCAAGATTTGTAACGTAGAAGAACTCTGAGTGCAATCAGATAACAAGTGGCCGATCCGGCAGGAGTGGATTAGTCAGCGCGTAGGAATAGCAAGTGCAATAAAGGTAAGAAAAGTGGCTGCAACAATAGAGGGTGAACGAGTCTAGCAGCCTCACGGGGTAGGGGAACAAGAGCGTTTAGACGGCATAGCGTATACCGCTTAAGTCTGGGTAGCATAGGAACAACCAGAGAGAAAGAAATTGATTAGTGGGACTAGATCACCGTGGGGTAGTGAAATCTGGCACGCCAGTTGAAGAAGAATTGAAAACTGAGCGCGTTAAGAAATCAGTTAGCGTCAGGATGAGAAAAGTTTATTGACGAAGGGTTGGAAAGCAAACGAGGCTCACCAGGTAATGTAATCGGGTAGTTTAGTCAGCCGAACTAAGATGGGTGACGTGTCAGAAGTCTGAATGAATCCGGAGAGCAGGATGCTGATCGCGTAAGACTTGATTAGTCGACGCGTTTGCATGTGGACGTATGGTAAAGGTGAGAAGAAAAAGGACAATAAAGGTTGGGCAAGTCTAGCAGGCTCAAAATGTAAGGGAAACATCATGCTTAGTCTGCGGAGCATATACCGCTTAAGTCTTAGTAGTACTGGAGGAGGCGGAAAGCAAGAGACAGATCAGTGGGACTTAACCATGGCAGGGCAGTGCGCGCTGGCCATCCAGTGGAAGAAAGCATGAAAACAGAAATCACATTAAGTCGTACTATTGAAGTGCGTAAGTAGGCTGTACCAATAGGGTGAAAAATCTAGCACGCTCTCTTGGAGAGCAAAACAACGTCAAGTCCGTAGAGTCTAGACCGTTTGTGTCTCTGTAGCATAGAGGCAATCAGAGATAAGGAAATAGTGTCTTGGCAGGGCACTGTGAGGTGGCCTTCCGATTGAGGAAAGAAGGAGTACGACAAGCGCGATAATAAAAGTACTGGGTTAAGATAAATGGTGAAGCAACTAAGGAGGCACACACATCGCTCCTTTAAGCAAACGTTGGCCGTTACTGTAACAGTGATCTGAGAGCGTTCGGAGAGTAAAATTTCTTTCAGGCGATACTTGATTGATCGGCGTACAATGAAGACAGAGAGCGCATTACGGAAATGACAAGGGCAGAATCGAGAGCTTTACTGATTACCATAAGCTTAACTAATAGAGGGTAAGCTAATCCAGAAAAGTTCTCGGGATGAGGGAATCGGTGCGTTGGATATGTAGTGCCTAGATCATTTAGGTCTCGGTAGTATGGATGCAGTCAGAAAGCAGGAGACTGGTCAGAGGAGATTAGATTAAGGCAAGCTATAGAGTTGACTGTCTAGTTGAAGAAATGCAATCAGACACGACGACAAGGATCTGGCAGGGTAGCGATGAGAACGGTTTTATTGATGCAGAGTGTAAAGTTAACGAGGCTTTCGAAGGAATTTGCATTAGGTCAACCTAACCAAGGAAGGCAACGTCTCAGAAGTCTGAATGCATCCGGAGAACAGGAGGCCGATCTGGCAGGAGTGGATTAGTCCGCGTGTTAGAATTAGGACGTACAATAAAGATGAGAAGGGAGCTATAACAATAAGGGGTGAATGAGTCTAGGAGGCTCACGGAGTTAATAAGTTAATAAAGGTTAAGCAATTTTGGAGGCGCTTGAGGTGAGGCGAACGTAGCATTGAGTCAACAGAGCCTAGCGTGTTTGTATCTTCGTAGATTTGAAGGCAGTCAGAGGGAAGTAGACTGGTCGGATGAGACTCGGTCAGGGCAGGGTACTAAGTGTTAGCAGTCCGCTGGAAGGAGGAATAAAGACAGCGGAGTAAGGAAAGAACAGGGTCAGATTGGATAAAGCTTTACTGATTAGGAGTAGGGAAGCCAAAGAGACACTCTAAGGTAATGTGGACAGGGTATTTGGTCTGCTTAATATTAGTCGGCAACGTCACAGTAGTCAGAGAGTTTAGAAAGCAGGAGCCCAAATACACGAGACTTTATTACTCGGCACACTGAGATTTAGAAGTACAGTTAAGTTGGGAGGACAAATGGTGTCATCAGAAATGGATATGTTAGATATGAGAGTTTAAATTAGTTAGGTATAAGCACTCGGGTTGAGAGAAAGAGTGGTTTGGTTGTGTCGAGCCTATACCGTTTACAGCTGAGTACTCTGTAGGCAGTCAGAAAGTAGGATACTGGTAAGAGGAAACTAGGTCAGCACACAGCGCTGGGTTACTGATAAGGTGGGGAGCTGCAACGACTGAGGGGAACAGAGTGTTCAGCCTTCTGAACAATGACCGGTACCGTCACAATATTCCGAGAGGGTCAGCAGAAATGGACAGGTTAGAGATGGTGGCTATGTTAAAAAATAGGGTGAGCAAGTCTAGCAGGCTCTCGGGAAGAACGGGCATAGCCAGAATTCTACGGAATTGTGACCGTGATCATGAGACAAGTGAAGCTTCTTCGTAACGGAAAGCTGGACCTTTTATCCGACCGGTTTGTTAGGAGGTGCATCCTAATACCCATCCACATTTTACACCAAAACCCCGGCGCAAACAACGCCTTACTCGAGAGGCTGTGAGCTGGCATACGCAGCACACACCCAGCCATCGGTGGCTGGGGTGTGATATAATGGTTCTAAGCGGTTCAGTCGCTCATTCTGCATCAAATACGCGACGCCGAACACGCTCATTTCTCACGCGGTGCTCCCACTAGACGTGAGCTAAGCTGCGAATGCAGCGATGATCGAACGTGGCTAGCCTCTTTATGTCCGTCGACCTGATGGGCCAGGTTGTGCAACCATCCAGTAGGGTTGAACAGACGGCTGCATTAAGACTGCTCTTCAAGGCGTGAGTGATGTCGCGTTTGTGCCACAGGTGGCGGAGATTGAAAAAGACAACGGAAACGTTTGCTACACTCCTCTTATCCTCATCGTCGAGCCCAACGGCGTTCCTATAGGTTCCAAGGTATTTGAGTGCTTGAGCGACTTCTAGCTGATTACCACCAAGTGTCTGCGCAAGGGTAGGGACTTACCAAGTTTGGGGAAGTAATTGTAATTTGAGAGTGCAAAGCATTGCCCGACACGACTGACAGCCAAAACTAATCTGTCTAGTGATAATTGCACGGTTGAAAGCGGCCACAGATCACAGCAGTGTGGTCAGCGTGCTCCAATCACCAGCAGCACATCAGCCATTTTAACTGATGCCTCGCTGCAGCAAAACCATGATAACCTGAGGAATGAAGATTAGTAAAGACGAGAGAAGGAGGACTTACCTGAAAACCATAATGCCCTAAGCAAACATTCAGGGTCAAGGCGCCTACAACTTGTGTAGATAACCTACCGTCACAAACAGCTGGCTATCGTGCAAAGAGAAGTCGGCATCCGCGAGGCAACTTTTTAGCTGCGTCCCGCGTCATAATCAGCCAGGACCCCGCAGATAACTCAGCACGAAGCACGCTTTAAATATGCAATTCGATTGAGAGACGGCAGCAGACGCGCCACTAGTGTCGGTTGCGAGCCATGTCTGGTAAAGTCGCGAGCCAAGCACAAGAAAAGTTATTTGGACTCTTGCCAGGAAGGTGAGACGGACCAACGGCACCCAGTTTGGTCGTCAGTGACCTAATTTCCCGCTGCCAAGTGAATTTCTGTCCACCTCGAGCCTTGCGCTACTCTACACCTGGCAGACCATTTAAGGCCTTCCTAGGTAAGTGGTGATCAGGCATAAGTAGCACGTGCCCAAGCCAACGCAACATATTTGTTACTCTCGGTAGTTTTAGGGAGATTGCATGCTTATCAATACCTATTACTCGCCAGCGCACATTGTTTCGGGCACGCTGGTGCCATGCAACACCAGCAATGCTTCGCGGGCAACGATGCTCAAAGACTTAAAGGCTCCCCAGATCATCAGACCGAAGGGGCCCAGTCTCACTACCATAAAGCAGAAAGGCCATCACTGTGGCCTTGTAAACGCGGCCTTCTGTCGCCAAACATAACGCAGGTTCAAGAATGCGGCTTTGGTCTTTGCAATGCAAGCTGACGTCAGTTTCTACGCGCCTGTCATTGATGATGCAGCTGCCAAGCTAAGTAAATTGATCGACCACCTCGGGTTCCTCGTTAGCATGGGTTAAGGGGATATAAAGTGGTTGGTGCTGCTGCAGCAACACTGCACTTTGAAAATGCAAAGGCCATATCAAATAATGGGACCACTCTAGACAGGCTATTCTGGGTTGGTTGGGCAGCCCCAACCTTGTCAAAAAGCAAAACGATATCGTCTGCATAATCAAGTTGTTCTTTAGCGCCTACCTCGTGAGGTTCCGTAGGATAACACTCCATAATAGGCTCCATGACGAAATTGAACGAAAATGGGGAAATCGGACGACGCTGATGGACACTATTTTTGGTCGGAAAGCCATACGACCGGTCACCGTAGCCCCTGACACGTCCAGTAGTGTTCGAGTATAGAGCACGTAAGACGATGACCTATTTCGTGGGAACACCTATCCGCGAAAGTATTGCGAACAGCATGCATAGACCGATTGAAGCAAACGCACTTTTGAAAACAAGGAACACAGGTGTTATCGGGCTGCGGCATGCGTGGCGCTGCTCTAGCACCCGCCACAGAGTGATTATATGGTCTATACAGCTACCTCCTGCGCGGAAAACGGCCTGCTCTTCCCAGCTCCGAGATTCCCGTTCCACAACGAGGCGACGAAAGATAATCGAGGCCAGTACTTTTTGCCACAATTGGCGGTGCGCTAATACTCCTTTGGTTAGCACAGTCTCTGTTACTGCCCTTCTTGTATCTTGCCACTATAAGCGATTTGCTCCAAGTAGCCGAGACTTCTCCCAAATATGTTCGAATAGGGAGGTCAGTGCTTTGCAGAGGACCTCACCTTCATCCTTAAACAGTGCTAGTGGGAGGGAATCCGCGCCAGCAGCACGAAAGCGATGTAGGGATGTGATGGCATTTCGGACCTCGTCCTCCAACGGAGGCTCGTCCTGAATCACCTGATTAGGAAGAGGTCCGGGAGCAGAAGGCCAGCTGAACTGAGCTTGAAATTGTCCTGCCCAAGGCGTCATATGGCGCTCCTTATTAGGTATCAGTGCACTTGCGCTGTCTCCGATTGTCTCTCTCACGCCCTGTTTCCTGGGGCCAATGGCGCGAATCAGCTGCAAGAGCTAGCGGTGATTGCCTACTGCTGCTGCCTCCTCTATTTTTGAACCTGGCTGGTCCACCGAGGTTCTATGTTAGCACGTAGGCTCCGCCTTTACTTATGCCTAATAGTTCGTCTGGTCGCACTGTGCTCCGAGTCAGCCGGAAGGTTGCTTCTGGTGGCTAACAAGTTCACCGACCTCGCCGATATCCAGCGACTGGTGCGGCGACAATCGATAGCGCCACAAGTAGAGGCTCCTGCTTCCCGCATGACGGCTGAGATCCTATTCGACTGAAGCTCAGTGTCAGTATAACAAGCTAACAAAAAATCGGTACGCAGAGCGTTTTGAAACGCTTTCATGACCGAGGGCTGAGACGATTTCTCAGTTACCAATAGGGAGGGACGCTTGATGCACCTCCCCGTAAACTACATTGAGAAACGACAGCGTGCTAAAACCTTATCAGAGTCGACTCAGGTATTCCAGAACAAGCGGCACTCCAGGATGGAACCACGTCACCTGTAGCTCATGGCAATGTGATCATTCTAGGTACATCGCTGGCCAACTACAGGAGGACGCTGAATGACACATCGGCGCCCACTGTGCCTAAAAGGAGTGCTGCTAAGAATCAACGGGTGTTCCGCACACAGTTGCAGCAGCTGCTCGCCGTTATCCGTCCGCTCGGAGCAAAGCCCATAAATACCACTCAGCGGCGCTTCTGAAGAGTTCAGTGGCCCTACTTGTGAGTTCATACTCCCTGCATGTACTATTATATCTGAACTAGTAGCACTGCGTAGTAGTAACGCGTTCGGTTCGTGGTAGAATGTGTGCTTCACAGCATTTGAACTGCAGCCGGTTGGAGCATAAGCGGCAAGCACAAATAAACAGCTTTTTATACTATATCGTGTGTAAACCTTAGCTGATGTCGACAAGCCCGCTGCACATAAACAGCTGTCCACCGGAATCGAAGCAACCAACGGTGGCTCAGCCCTGGAACTTAGTATGACGCCTATCCAAGCTAGACGAGTGCGTACTGCATCGGCGCACTCGGACGCGTGCAACCAATAGCGAGAGGACAAACCGGTGCAGTTAATTCAACAACCCAGTAGGGTCTTTTATCATAGTTTCGGACACGCACCATATGTCAATACCCAGTGTGTCCAATGTACATGTGGGTGCAGTCTGTTGACCTATTTAGCTTAGAGTGAGAACTTTGTACGCAGCCATGGAAACGGGACGTTGTGGCCTTATAAGGGACTATTGTCGATGAGAATCCGATGGGTGTTGTGGGAAGGAGGTTAAAGAGGGTTCTACTCAAAGTCAAGAAGTCGTGCAAATGGAAGCTCCTGCACACGTTCTACATCTCGTACTGTGAACGTGATCTCCACGACTTCATCAATAGCGGAGTTGAAGAGAAAAGGATAAAGCGGACATCCCTGTCTTACACCACTGAAGGTATTGTAGGGAGGCGACACCTTGCGCTCAGTCTACCCGAACTAGGTACATTATGCGCTCAGATAATATTTACATATATCTCACATCTTTCCTTAGCAGACAGTCTAGAAGAGCGCATCGATTAACCGAATAGAAGACATTTTGATGTCGAGAAACACAACTACGGTGGTCCGCCAATATATGTGACGGCACCTCAAGAACTGATGCAAAGTACAGGATTGCTCAATGCAGCCCCGACCTCGAGGAAGCCAGGCTTAATCCTCATAAAGCTGGCTTTCACGGCTGGCAGTAAGTCTATGAAGAACGACAGAGGCGGGTTTCCTAGAGGCAATTGAGATCAGGCTGGTCCCTCTACGATTAGTTGTGGATGTTTGTGAGTAGTGTAATGTTCGTAGAAAGTAGAAGTCACCACTAAGCTTCACACAATAATCTGCCTTGATGGGGATTCAAACTTCGATCCCACGAATTTCCGGTCCGTTGCTCTACCACTGAGCTACCTAGGGCTGACGATTAGGTGCGCAATTTAATACATGACTTCTGCTTGGTGCGCGACGTATTGCCAGTGTGATCGCAGTACCTGTCCTGGTGTTTGCAAATTGGCTCACTCACGCGTCACTTCCCAATGGACCGAAGTAGCTGGCCTTCTGTTGTCCAAAGGGCGATGGTAGATTAGTGGTGTATGTTTGTGAGTAGGGTAAGGTTCGTAGAAGGTAGAGCAAAGGACCGGAAATTCGTGTGACCGGGGTTCGATTCCCCGTCGAGGCAGATTATTGTGTGAAGTTTAATCGTGACTTCTACTTGCTACGAACCCTCTATCATTGTTGGGTTCAGAACAAAAACCCTCTTGAAACTTGGGAATGTTATCGAGCGGTCGCACTCTACTAGGGTAGTTTAATGCTCCCACAAGTTTACATGTAAGTTATGCAAGAGCAGGCCTCCACCAGTTTAAGAATATATGAATGGCTTCTATCCGTACTTGCGGTCTTATTTAATTTCAACTGTCTTATCTCACGTTCGGCTTCTGCGCGTGAAGGCGGATCGACAGAGACGGCCCGGGGAGAAGGAAGATCAATGACCGGAGGAGAAGCTGGTAACTCTAGTTGATTAAGATGCTTTGCAAAGTGTTCGGCCCAACGCTCCAAGTCTTTTGATAAATTGTGGATCGGCCGTTCACCCACAGCACGTATGGTCTCACTAGCACCAGGCCTACTGCTCTCCGTTGCACGTATCAGATGGAATAACTCACGATGATTACCAAGTGCAGCGGCCATTTGCATCGCCGATACGCGATGAGGCTACCATGCATCACTGTCTCTCTTCAGGCTATCACAGTTTCGCCCTGATCTTTGCGAGTGTTGCTGTGTTCGCTCCCAGCCGGAAGGTGTGTGTGAACAGGCGAAAGTTCCAGAGACTGCATACAGACCCACTGTCCAGCTTGGCAACTTGCTTTACCACAGGGAGACATGCCTGCTGCCAATAACTTAAGTATGCGACCAGTGGTCCTCTACTGTGTGCATAAGACGGTTACTCAGCCGGGATGCCAGCGTACTTTGGCACGCATTCAGGACATCCGGCTTCGCCAGCTGGTATGTATCTATGCGCCCACAGTGGCGCCGCAGGTGCCAACCGAAGCGAACTGTAAGATCAGCACAAACGAGTGCGGTATCAGAGTCGACGCTCATGCTGCAAATAGAGCGACAGTTTTGGACATAGCCACTCCAGCGACAAATGATCGCGATGTGGTTGACTTGCATCAATGGCTGGTTTGAGGCGGGTGGGCGGGCTCTCTGTTGGAAGTTAATGTCCTCAAGCAATAAGCGAGCATCTCCACACAAATGAAGTAATCGCTCACCATTATCATTTACTTATCTCTAACCGCTCGCTCGTTCATCCACCTATTTAAACGGTAGGGATCCAGCATGTGGTCAAACTTCTTAAGGATATTACTAAACCAGCCAATGATCCATCCTTGCTTATAGCCGCTATCTCTGATCAGCAGCAGCTGGTGGCTGTAGTCTCCATTCAACTTTGCGAATACCCGTAGCTCGCTATGGGTCAGTCCTTCAGCAGAATGTTTATTCTCTTGGTATAGTTTTTTCACAGCTTAGCTGGTTTGCTGTCCTTTGACACGGTTGTTGTTCAATAGTAACTAGAATGATTTACCCAATAGGCACTTTCGGCCATTGAAACCGGTCCATTATCGTTATCTTTTGATCGTCTTACCTTCAACACTTAATCTTCCTTTCATATCCATTTAATCTTAGCCTGCTTCTAGTATGCTTAGCTTCCTATCTTCATATTCCCATGTACATTATAGTTATTGTGTCTTAGGAAATCCTATCCCGTCACTGTCTTTTGGTTTCCGATAACAACCAATCGTGACTAGTCTCGGGTAGAATTTAATCATCGTTAGCTTAAACCTCATGAATTTCTTACCGGAATCCTGCTCTTCACCCTTACGCATATGAAAGTAGTTTACCCGTTAGGCCATGCATTCTGCGTAATTAAAAACATCTTTAGCGTAATATCTGTTACACATTGTACACTAGTTTTCTCAAGTAAATGTCTTAGAGTAGGATTTTGATTCAATGCTAGGTAAGTTGACTGTCCTTTTCGGTGTTCTCTCGGCCTGTTCCTCTCTACCTTTTCTCTGAGGTCGTGAACATCGGAGATTCTGGATTGAACTGAGGAACTGTCTCCGTCTGGGATGGGACGAAATAACCAACAAAAACTTACCTGGGCCATGGCTTCACTTCCACTGTGACTATCTGCACCCAATCACCGATGTCCAGTGAGGGTGACTGGACATGAATTCTTCGCTTCCCGGCATATATACATAATGAGAGAAGTTTTCAAGTGGTTCTGTAAAAGATCAACACATCATATTCAAAAAGAATGTTTAGTACCCGACCTACCAATGGACAGGAACCAGGTATGCCATAGGCAACCAGCTATGGCATCAGCCAGCAGAAAAATGGGACGCAACCTGACTGCGAATAACCGAGCAAACAAACATTCAACAAGAAACATAGTCAGCTAAACTTCGCAATTCAATGGATTGGCGGCAGTGTTCCAGGACGTGGTGGGCTTTCGCCTGGCCAGCATTCTCCCTATAAAAGGCCACAAATGTCCGTTTAACAGCACTGCAACGTGGCGCATGTGACTCGCCGCCGAATAAAGTCACAGCCCATAACTTCACACTGGCGGGTCAACTAGCGTCACAATTCTAGATAGGATCGTTACACTGGAACTTCTACATCTGCATATACTGTCGTCTTCTTACTTCCTACGATACTTTGACCTTTACCTTACTTGTGCACAAACTCACTATTGGCATATATCTCTTGAGCGTGCTCTTCCAATGGATCATTCAGGATCCTCAATCTATTATTAGCTGAGGTCCCGTATCTCACGACAGCCAAATTACTGTTTTGCATTTTCACCATTGTACACATCCAATCAAGGACATATGAACAGTTATCTACTGTCACGGTTACTGTTGCCATAAAATGTTTGTACAGTTGTACATATCTGACCATGCCTCCATGGACGTGCCTCGCATAGTCGAGAATAAAATATTTATTTATTTATTTAGTTATTTATTATGAAAGCCTACACTATGTTCGCCGCCCAAATGCAAATCACTAGTGAACAAGTATCCAAGTTGGGCGTTCGGATCCCTATCAAGCACTAGTGTGGGTGCTACTGCTGTGGCGAAGGTGCTCGTCCAGTCGGCGTCAGAAATCATCTTTTACTGCATCATCAATATAGTTTATGGAGGCTGTGGTAATGATGACAAGCAGGCACTTTCAGCCCCCACATGACTTCGAAGCATTGAAAAGCCAGCCACTCGGACCGCACACAGTTCAGTTCAGGTTAATTGCTCGGCTATGATATGAGCACCGATTGGAGGTGGATTCAGGTGCCACGACTCACACCGTAAGCATAACAATAAATAACATCGGTAGGATATTGTGCCTGGGTGCAAAGAGAATTTAGAGAAAAGGAAAGTAAGAAAAAAATGCATTAGATTAACCCGAATGGAACGAAAATTACCAGTTGCATGAAACCATCCAAATGCAGGAACCCCATTGACTTTGTGGCTGTGCTATGTCTGACAGCGTCTCCAACTACTGTTGTGGACGGTCTTGAGGCCCCATCAAACCTGAACAAGTCTCACAATCATTTTCTTCGAGCTTCCATACTAAGTCATGGACTGGCCATCTCGAGGTTTCACCCAACTTGGAGTAGCCACGGAGCGTATTGCAAGCCGAGGAAGCCGATCAACTGGCACACGGAAAACATGGTCAAGTCAGTGCAAGCGAATACGTTTTATCATACACTTGAGTGAGGCACCAGAAGGCTTCTTGCCAAAAAGTAACCGGTGAACCCCAGCATTGCTCACCAGGTGTTCCCAGCAAACGTGAGCAATACGAGGTGCGTTCAAAAGGAATCAGCGCGCCAACCGGCAGAGAGAGTACGCTGCGGCTACTGAGGGCGTGTGGAGGCTTGTTTAGCCAACTAACTGCCATTTGCTGCAGTCCGCTTTGGCTGTTAGTTGGTGAGCTACAGCCGCTGAACTGCGCATGCGCACAGGCTGTTCTTCGGATCAGTGCCAAAGAGACAATGAAAGAGCTTGAAGAACAACGTGTGTGAAATCTGGCTACACACCTAGCAAAACATTCACAGAGACAGTTCATTTGTATAGTCCAGTATACGGGGAGGACTGCACTCGCCATACGCAGTGCTATAAGCAGTGTAAGTGTATTGAAGACGACAGAATGTCGGTCGGCAACGATTTTAAGCTTGGACGACCATCCACATCAAGGGACGATGACCATGTCGATAATGTTCATGCTCTGCTCCGTGGCAATCGTCGTTCAACAGTTCGGGAAGTTGCCGACGAAGTTGGCATCAGTGTAGGATCATATCAACAAATTTTGAGTGACAAACTTGAGATGCATTACGTCACTTCAAGATTCGTGCCGCATTTGTTGACTGACAATCAAAACAGAACCGTGTTGAAAGCCGCCAGGAACTGCTTTCCACTGTCAATGAAAACTTAAGAAAATCATAACGGGCGATGAGACGTGGGCTTATGGCTGCGATGCCGAAACGAAGGCGCAGTCGTCTCAGTGGATGGGGAAAGGTCTGCTAGTTCAAAAAGCACTCTTGGGTCGGTCAAAGATGTCGTTGTGTTTTCTGATCGCAAACGCATCGTCCAAAATGAAATTGAACCCTGATGTCGGATGGTAAACATAGAACTCTACCAGATACTTCTAGCGCGTACGAGTGAGGTTGTGAGCAGGAAGCTGCCTAAATTGCAGAAAAACCAGACTTGGATTTTGCATCATGACAAGTCACCGGCTCACCCATCGCTCCTTTTCCGCAGCTAGCTGGCAAAACATTGCACTCCCGGTGCGCTCTACCTAATTTTGCCGATCTAGCCCCAGCAGATTTACCTGTTTCCCAAACTTAAAACCACGTTGAATGGACATCGTTTCCAAACCATAGAGGAGATTAAGGACAATGCGACAAGAGACCTGCGCGCAATCCGAGAAATCGCGTTTCAACAGCCTTTTCAAAAATGGAAACACCATTGGGAACGGGCTGTTGCTAGTACAGTGGATTACTCTGTAGAGAAAAGTGCTTAGTGTAGTACAATGCAAAAGGAAGATGTTATATCAAAGGTTCTGTTTATTTTTGAACACACCTCGTACTTCGCAAGCACCGGTGGTCAGACAGGGCCAAACGTTTAATGTCTTCATGGCAACTTGGTCATGTTTCCGATCCATACAGTAACACTGGCCTATCGAAGCGTTATATACCCTACCTTTCACTTAAAGGTTGATATCCCGCCGTCTCCATAGAGCCTCTGGAAAGCCGCACGGGGCTTGCTGATACGCAAAGTAACCACAGTGAGGTAACCACCACAAGTGACACAGCTGCCAAGGTAAATGAACCGATCCACCACATCCAGTGACTGCTCGGAAATAGGTAAACCGGAGCGGTGCCGGCCCAGTGTTGCAACAGCACTTTGCGCTTTGAAGGTGCAAATTACATGCCAAAGCGTGCAGCGCTACTCATAAGCCTGTGAAGTAGTGTATGCATAGCCAATGCACCAGACCCAAGGAGAACTATGCCGTCCGCATACCCCAGGTTTATCAGTCGGTAGCCTGGCAGAACTGTCATTCCAGAATACTCTAAAATACCGGGTCACGCATTATCATTTCGATCAACTTTGAAGAGGAAAGAAGATATAGGACAACCCCGGCGAACTCTACTTGTCGTGGGGAACTCAGGTGAGGTTCTGGTAGAAGCTTACACAGCCTCCGGAATGACGGTAAAGGGACTACAGAATGGAAAGGAGTTTAGCTGACGTGCCGTTCATGGATAGGCAGTGCCACAAGCTGGCGCGGTCAGCAGAGGCAAAGACGGCTTTCAGCGGACCGCACACACCCGGTTACGGATTGAGATCTAATCAAACAGCGCAGCTTCACTTCAGGGATTCAGGGTAATACCAACACCTACTTGGTCGCTACAGGAAGATGCTTCATCACTGGATAGGCCAAGTAAGAAAGCACTAGCTATTGTCAACTGACGGGGATCGCAGAGTGAGAACGGGGCCCGAATCTTGTGGGCGGGTTTCAGGTAAACAGCAGTTATTGCTTGAGAGGTTGTATAATGTTTGAGCAAGTGATGCCTGTTGACCGACTTGTAGCACAGAGCAAACGCTGAGACATGCCAAGCTGATGGAGGATCGAGGGCTCCAAATAGAGGCCGATGAACTGGGTTGGTAAGACAGGGGCTTGTCGATAGAGCGAGTAACACTCCGCGTTTACATGTGCGCTGCAACTTGAATGTAAAGGCCTGTCAAAGCATAGTGGAAGAGGGTCAGGAATTGCTTGTTGAAAACGGGGGGAGAATAAACGTTGGTACGCTACGATAAGTGTATGAGGGGAATAAGAAGACGGGAAGGCTTGAGGAGTAGCATCCAAACCCATCTATCCGACTCGATGCAGTAGGTTGGGCGCCGTTAAATGTCCTCTGCGACGTCCAGATTATCAATAAATGGTTTGAAGGAGAAGCCATGATTGTATTGCGTGGGCAGGATATGTCAGGTTGCCCGGGTCTAGACAGAAGAAAGAAGAGTTATCAACCGAAGCTTTTGATGCGACAGCCTGACCGCAAGGAAGCGGTTCTGGCAGCGGACTACAAGGAGTCTGTTTTAAGGAAGAAAGAGCCAACTTTATTCCAACTCCCAAGCTGGAGGATCAGGAGACTGGTCTCTAACCATTGACTTATCTGGTGTGGGTGGCTCTGAAAGTGCAAGGAGCACCAACCAGCATAGCTCAATGGATCGAGGTGGCACGCAAACAATTGCACCGCGGTACAGTCCAGCTTCATTGCGAGGGTTTTTGAGGTTAGGAAGAAACTGATGGCCACCTTCCCTTTAAACCTGGTCCTAGGAGATAGCATGTTCACTGATTATACGCTCACAGTTCCATTGGCATAGAACAGGAGCGCCACGCATTATCTCTGACTATGGGTGGGAAGCAGCTGGTGCTTAATTATTTGCCACTGTCCGTCCAAAGCCAGGTAGTCCCTGGTCAAATTGGTGCAAACTCCTATCTGCAGCTGGCCGCGTTCGCATGTGCCTAACATACTATGAATGAAAAAGGTGTGAATTGTTCTAAATCCTCAACGTCTGTGTGTGACAGGCCTCAATTAGATCCCAAAGAGTCTCTGCAATCACACTCCCGAACTAGACCTGCTCCCCACTGCATTGTGGGTCAAACTATTGAGCCAAAGGCTCCGAGTGGAGTCCATCAAGCGAACTTCCATGTACCCCACTGTCTTGTGGATCAGACCGTGAAGTCAAAAGTCGCGTGCTTCTAAGCAAACCGCGCTCTCAGAATGGGCAACAGGACAGTATCAACTGCCTTATCGACCTCGTCGACAATACTCCCTCTTTTTGCTTTGCTCGCCCCACACAACTATATTTATCCTAGTCAACTGAGCAAGAGACTGCCGTTGGTCTCGCAGCTGCTGTCATTGGTAAATGTAACATGTCCCTTAAGCAAGGGCCTCATTTTACACTGGTTCATCTAACGTCCGCACTCTAGGTCAGATCGGTCTCATGTTTCACCCTCTCGGTATTCATGTGTGCTGTGTCTCCGAAACACGCAAACAAGATAACAGCGCCATGACAGATCATCGACTCGCTGATTCTGGATCTGATGACGATGAGTACACACTTCGAGTCTCTGGCGATACTGAGTCAATAGCTCAAAGGATTTACGGCGTCGGTAATGCCCTCAGCAAATATTTTGAAGCAGTCTACTCGACTAGATACCAGTGAACAGTCGCATGTGTGCGGTCCGACTTCGAACCTCTATTGGGGTAAAATTGGCATCGTGTGAAGAGCAGGGGTCTTATCATCGCCACTGTTTATGCTCCTCTGACTGCATTTCGGAGAGTATCAAAAACGATTTCTATCATCGGTTCTCATCTCTTTTACGTAATGACGTAGAGTACTGATATCGTGATTGCTGCTGGGGACATAAATGTCCTAGGTGGGTCGCCTTTCAGACTTTGAACACTTGGTAGGCTGCTACGCCAAATGGACAATGTTGACGGATTCCTGAAACCTTGTGCCGACCGAAACCTTTACCTTAACAGCACTGCTTTTTAACATGAACGTTCACATCACGTCAGTTGGTGCCCAACGAATCCTGGGGCACATAGACTCAAATTGGCTCTTGTCATCAGCTACAGATGGCACATATCAGTCCAAGGCTGTCGGTCAATTCGGAAGACGTAGCTGAACTTCGACCGGGATCAAGTGCACGCACGCTTGGCGCTCATTCCTACCGCTTCAAAACAGCGCCCAACTTCTAAACTTCTCAACTGCAACTTGAACTCGTAGTCCAAAATTCGACAATATCATGATAAACTCGCCCAGCAATTGCCAGTGATGAATGAAATGGGTGGGCCCAAGGTTGAGT
Source organism: Dicrocoelium dendriticum (assembly GCA_944474145.2). NCBI lineage: Eukaryota > Metazoa > Platyhelminthes > Trematoda > Plagiorchiida > Dicrocoeliidae > Dicrocoelium > Dicrocoelium dendriticum. The sequence continues at coordinate 43,935,116 of OX104061.1, forward strand.
GAAAGTGTTACAAGTGTGTAAGGAAGAATGATTTTGACGCCTGTTGTAGGCCCAACTTGAGACATCCTGACTGAAAATAGATCCCTGGGGCATAGATCATTTTGATGGAAGCACGCCAACAGGTTCCGTTTGGTATTGTGTCGCAGCGCGTCCGTAACACCGACACGACGACTGACCGGAAGTCTTCGAACTGACGGGAAAGTTTGTGGGTTAAAAGGACCAGTGGAATAGAAGAACTCAGCGCTATTTGGAACAACGGAGTGTTGTGCTAGCTTATCCGGAACAAGGGCCAATGAAACACTCGGTGAGACGATAACTGAGATAGATAGACAGTTGATCCATTCTCAACCACATGGACTTGCCTGTTGGACGGAAAATTTTGAACAGTAGTTTATTAGGCGCCCTGTGACGCTGACACATGCTGAGTCACCTGAACTGAGAGGGGAATTGATGTCACCTCCCAATTTGGAAGAGACCCGATGTAAGACTACCGTGTTTAAACGGAACACTGCGCTTGGACTCGACGACCTTCCTACATCTTCGCTGAATGATGGTGACTATTGACTGGATGTGACGCTTGACTCAACACTATTTAGCACAGTGAAGAAGTTTTGCCAACTTGGAGACTATCACCTGTCGTGCCAAACAAAGTTGGTGCAAAAATCATCAAGGAATTAGCCTTATGCCCATTGCTTGCAAACTGTTGACGGGCGTCATTTTTCGATGACTTACTAATCCTCTTGAGAGCCGAAGCACCGAAAGCCAGGCTGGATTCTGCCATGGTCCTGGTTGTATCGGCCACCTACTTAATCTTCGAACGTGTTAGAGCAGCGATACACGGATGACCGACTGTAGTAGTTTTCCTTGACCTGAAAGCCACCTTCGACTCTGTGGATCGCACTAGGTTGTGGCACAGCATATCCAAGGTGGGAGTGCTTGGAAAAGGCTTTTCCATCATGAAATCTCTACCGAGACTCCCGAGCGTGGGCAAGGGTCTACGGGAAGCTGTCACCTGAGTTCCCCGAACAAACAGGGTCCGCTAAAAGTGCCATATATATCCTTTACATTTCAACTTTGTGATCGAAGTGGTCATGTATGACTCAGTTCTTTCACTATACTGGAGTGGAAGCTCTGCCAGATGACCGACTGACAAATCCTGAATATGCGAACGACATAACTCACCTTGGGTCCGGCGCAGTGGCTATGGAGGCATTAGGGGATAGACTGTTATGTGGCACTGCACAGTTCAGCTTGTGCGTTGTACCTTTAAAGTGCAAAGTATTGTTACAACACCTGACCGGTACACCACTGGTTTTGTCTATCAGCGAACCACATTTAAAAGTGGTGAACAGATTTACTTACCTAGGCTGCTGTGCTCCCTGTAGTGTTCACAGCACTGAGGAGGTTACTTCGCGTGTCAGTAAGGCCTGTGTGGCTCTTCAGAGGCTTAAGCAACTATGGAGACGGCGGGATGTCAGCCTGTCAATAGAAATTCGGGCATTTACCTTATGGGGTAACCAACAGTGTTACATACTTTTAAAGAACGCTGGATGAATTGATTCGCCACGAAAGTCTCAATAAAACCGTTATATATGTCGATAGTATTACTGTTTTTGGCAAGGACTTTACAAACATGACAAAAACGTTTAAAGCCTCTTACTTGTCGTCAAAAAGTATGGAAGGACCCTAAACCCTAAAAAATGCACATATGCGGTCAAGGCACCTCGCCTGCTTGGTTACGGGATTCCGTTTGGCGCAGTGAAATAGGACTCTGATCATTGTAACCTGCTAGTAACGCTACCTCTGCAAAGGGACCCCAACTCACAAACAAGAGTAGTTGGTATGTCGGCCCGCTACTCCCAGCGGTTCTCACAAGTTTCGAAGATTCATCTGCTCCTTCATACTAAAACTTCCCCACTGCTAAATGGCTTTGGACGCGTATGCGGTATTAAAGGTAGAACTAGTCGAAACAGCCGTGCTCACTGATGACAGAAACGTAGCGTTAGTGCTTGAGGCTGACGTATCTGGTGTCGCTACTTATGCAACACTCAATGAGGACGGTCGACCGGACGCATTTTTCTCGCAAACACTAGTAGGTAGTGAGCGAAACCATTATGCCGTTGAGAAAGAGGCATATGCTATTATGGAAACTATCAGAAAATGGCTGCAGAAGCTAATGGAAACCATTTTAAACTGATAACTAACTAGATCGCAGTTGCTCTCACCTATGACAAAAAGCTGGGAGGAGAGTAAAAGGGTAAAATTCAGATGGCGTATCGAGCCTCTCATTTATGAGTTGGTGTATCGGCCTGGCACCGAGAATTCTGCAGCTGACAATATATGGAGGGCACATACCGCAACTACCTATTTAATCAATGATCTGGAGCGTATGCAGGAAACTCTATGCCATCCTGGCGTCCCTCAACCTTTCCACTTTGTGTGAGCAAAGAATTGGCCCTATTCCTTAGGAAATGCGAACTGTATAATCCAGCAGGGCTCTATATGCCTTCAACGGAGGCCGAAGTTCTACACACCAGTCAATAATCCGCTACTCAAAACAACTCAAATTTCATAACGACTAAGCATAGACTTTGAAGGACCAGTAGCTTCGGCCTTGCGGATTTGCTACATACTCACAGCTATCGATGAGTGTTCCTGATTCCCGTTGGCCTATGCTTGACCTGACACGACTGCCTCCATTATCGTACGCAAGCTTATCGAATTGTCTTCTACCTGGAATGACATCATATTCAACTTCTGACAGGGGTTCTTCGTTCATGTCAGAGGAGCTAAGAAAAGCTGCATGAAGGTGGCGTAGAGAGCAGCAGAATCTTTAGCTAAAATCACCAATGCAATGAGCAAGAGGAGTGACGCAATGCTGCATTAATAAAGCCATCACACTTAGTCTACGGTCACGAAGTTCGGTAGTTGAACAGCAGGAGTGCGTGCCAACCGAAGCGATGCAGTTTATTTGTTCAATGCTATTCATCACCACTAGTGCTAAACCCCTTTTTATACACGTTAGCTAGAAGTAGAGAACCCATCAGCTATTGTACCGCCATACATTAGAAAATAAAAAATGAAACAAAGGCACGCCAGCTGAGTCACCAGATGGATATCGTTCTGGAGAGCTGACAACCGGTTATTATGCCGCAAAAGGAAGTATTATATTATGCATCTGAATTAAAATCGTGGTTGGAGAGGGAAGGACAAAGAAAGTCACGACACGAACGCCAATGAGGTTGGCTCCTAGCCATATCAACAAGTGTATCCAGCCAACGTGTTCATGGTCCTTCGGACCCAACCAGGGAGCCGAGAGGCTCCAACCGTGGTCAACTTCGAACTAAGGGCCTTCATTACTCTTACCAAGTCATAGCTCGGCCACCTCTCCACTTCTTTCATCCACACGCCCGGCGCGCAAACAATGTAAGTCGCGGGAGTCGGTGGGTCGGCATGCGTAACACGTGGCTTAGCCATCGGAGCCTGGTGCGTGATATAACCGTGCCGAGCGGTTCACTTCTTCTTCCTGTGCCATAAACAAGGCGTCGAACATGCTCACTGCTCACACGGTGTTCCCACCAGTCATCAGCCAAACTGCGAAGACGCTGGTTGTCGAACATAACCAGCCTCTTTACGTCTGCCGATTTAATGGGCCAGGTTCCACAACCGTCACAATGAGGCTAGACCCATTGCGATGAGGTTGGACCTTATCGATTGTGTGCCCCAGTGATCCATTGAGCTGTGATAGGTGGAGAGTTTGCAACTTTAGAGCCACTCATACCAGATTGGTCAACAGTTAGAGACCACGCTCTAACCACGCAGTTGTTTGCGTCCTGCTCCGGGTGCGTTTCGGTGGACGTCTGCTACTTCGCTCTGAGCTCATTGACAACAGCCAGCTGGCGAAGTCAGGCATTCTGAAGTTGGAGCAAAGTGCGTTGACATCCGAGCTGAGTGGGCGTCCACTGAATACCATCAAAGGTCACTAGTCGCATATTCGTCAAACATTACTATCAGTAGGCATATCTTCATGTGGCAAATCAAATTACTAAACTGAACATTGGATCACTATACAGTCTCTGAAACTTATGGATACTCCACGACGTATTCCGGCTGGCAGCAAACACAATGAGGCTAGAAACATCTCAGGGCAAAACTACGTGCTAGTCGGAAGAAAAACCTCGAAGCCTGGCGGTCTCCTCGTGCGTCGGAGATAAAAACAACCGCTACCGTTGGTAATCATCGTATGTTTTCTCGTCTGATCCGGGAAACAGGGAGCAGAATTTGTGTTGGGGAAACCATACGCGACGTGAGTGGGCAGCCGATCCACAGCCTGTTAACGCGCTTGGAGCGTTGGTCTGAAAACTTTGCGAGTCAATTTAACCAAATAGAGTTTTCCCTTACTTCATTAGGCAGTAAGCGCCCTTATCTCTGGGCCGTCTCCTTTGATCAGCTCTCACGCGCAGAAGTCGAAAGTGAGCTTAGGCTGTTGAACTTGCATAAGGCAGCATGGCTAGAGAATATTGGCCCAACCCTCTTCAAATTCGAAGGACTTGCTCTAGTAGATGATTTACCCGAGTAGTTAAGGGAAATTTGGAGCAAGAGACCATCCCGACAGACTGGAGCCGCTCGGTCACTGTCCCTATTTTCAAGGGAGGCTCGAGTGAAGTTGGAGTATTTGTAGGAATTCTTTATTCGCAAAGACCAGTCGTTAGCACATCCGCTAGCTTGCGTCGTTTGCTCATCTCTTCCTTTTTGGCCCCAGAAACAAGGATGTGAGTGAAAAGTAGAAAATACCGCCAGCCATGCGTAACAGAAGAAGGCTTGGGTTATCGTTCTATATTGAAACTAAATCATTTGAATGAAGTTTATCTGGTCTGCACATACTTAGTTATTCGGTACATATTTTCCATGAAATACGATTTGAGTATGTCTAAGCTGCAGAATTTCTGTGGGGATATGTGGGCGTCCTTTGCCGGTACTATATAGTCGTCAAGGATAGATATGCAAATAAAAGAATGAACAAGTAAATGAGAGGTAAATCAAGACGATGGCGCAAAGTAAATCAGTGGCCCCAGCGGCTTGTGAGGAAGCAAAGAATAACGACAAAATGAGCCGTTTGCGTGGTGTGATGCTTAGGAGATACAGGTGGAAGAAAAAGTAGAATATGGTGTTTGCAATCTTAAAACCCAAATGCATATCTACCAAGAAATCAATAGGTGGAGAGTGAAATGAACGGCGCATGGCAGCTCTGAATATAAGCAGAGTTGCGGAAGGCCTAAATCTCGTATTTGTGGGTGAGCAACGGGACAGAATGGAAACAAATGTTTGGATATTGACGCTGGTAACTAAACTAACGTAAGCCACTGGTTCCTACTTCAGTAAGTTTCAGTCATAGGTGCATACTTACAGTGCTGCAGGATAAGTCACCAAAGCAGATGTGTGAGCCGTATGTGCCACGAAGTCAGCAGATGGAGGGGATAACTGCGAGACCTAGGAAGCATGCATCCGGTCGGCTCAGCTAAACCGAAGGACAGAGGACAAACAACACCTATGCATATTGGCGCTAGTAAAGAGACGACAGAGGCCAGCAAAGCTTCATTGGTTAAGTATTCTACTCATTAGTAGATACCCATTATGGCACAGTAAACGTTGTCCATACATGCCACAACGTCAGCAGATGGTGAAAAGATTAATTGCTACCACAGCTTATGTAGGTATGCAGAGGTAAAAGGAGCCAAATTCTAGTCATTGTAGCTAAATGAGAAGGAGATATATGCAGACTGGCGAAGGTAAGTATTGCCTTCAATCCAAACCACCAAGTGGAAAGAACAAGGGTGTTGCGGAGGTGTATATATTAGTAAGACTGATAGTCATGAGCGTTATGACAACACAAGCCAAATGGAAGTCTGTTCGAATAAAACAAAGGTGTACCAGAGCCTGAATTTCATCTCGAGGCTAAGCGGTCTCACTAACCTCAAAAAGAGGAAGGAACGAACCAGGCTAAAACAAGTGTTCACAGTTAGGATCCAGAGAACGTGGTAATATCGGGTCGAAACATCGTCAACCAAGTGCTGACTAGATATGGATGGTGCTGGATCATAGGGCTATGAGCAATAAGGCAGCACAAGATGAATGAAGTCTATAAAAATGCTGATAAGCCAACGTACTAGACACACACCTAAAGGGGAAAGAAGCAAGAAGGCAGTAACACTTAGACGCAGGTGCAAATACTGAATAATATTGCACCGAAAGAGCCTCCAGCAGGTGAGGGTGATGGAAATCATAATGAGTTGGAAAGTTATGCACACTACGGCATCAAAAGCTAAGTGGAAGCCAGCTAACAAGGGTTATTGGCTTCGCAGAGCCACTAGGCTAAGCCGGTTTGCTAAATTTAGACAAATGACGGAAAGCCCATGGCGGCAGCAAGTTTCAACTACAGAAAGGGATAATACTTAGGATATAGGACCGAAAGAACTGCAAGTTTCCAGTAGGTAAGGCGGTCATGAGCACCGCGGAATCACGAGACTTTTGAAAGTCTACCGTTAAAAGTGAACGTTGGGTGCAGACTTGGGGCCAAACAGTCGTGCATAAGTCAAACATGATAAACAAGTACAAAGTAAACAGCAACTTTAAGGAGCGGAAACCAGCTAATAATAGAATATAACTACATAAATAAATAATTTATTCTTGGATACTTCAAGCCACACCAAATCGGGCTTGACCAAGAAGTTACAAGCGATTGCGTTGCAACGAAATCGTTGCGCTGCATTAAATGCGCTGGTTACATAATATTCAGATGCTACCAAACTGGCGAATGCACTTATCAGAAGCAGCATCTTTAATGTTATGGCGAAATGCTCGGCATAAATATTGTAAGAGCCCAAAAAGTAAAGAGGCCAGCAGAACTAGGTAAGCGTCTTTTAGTGTAAAAATCCAGGATATATTGAAATGATGTGGAAGGTCGCTATGGTTAACTTACCAGTGTAAGCTTGTGGGCAATGACTTCGTGCCGTGGCGATTCACATTCGCCACGTCGCAGTGTTGCTAAACGCTCAAGTGTGACTTTTATAGGAAGAACGATCACAAAGCCAAAACTCACCAGGCACTGGAACACTGCACTCACTCTTTTTGAATGGTAAGGTATGACGATCAACGGACCGTACGGAGCGAATCAACACTCGGCTATCCGCAGTCATGTTGGATGCAAATTACGTTGGCTAACCGAATTGCTTAGTCCATCTCCGCCACTGGTCGTTGAAACAGGTCACGAAGCAAAATGTTCAAATAGTCGAGTGCAGGACGGTGCAGGCCAGTAAGGATTTCGAATTAATGGATTTGTTCTTTGTGGTAAAATGGTCTTAACGTAAAGACATCGTGTCCAGGTATCCCGAATGAACGTGTCAGGCAGTGATTGAGTTGATGCTTGTTGCTAAATTCGTCCCAGCTCAGGAGAAATTGCGACTTCTTATTCCAGTGCGGGGTCCACAGGTAGTTCGCATTAGTTCTTTTCAGATCATGGGTAGAAGTATGGGAGTAAAAGAGCCGAAAGCCTGAGTTAAAGACACATGAAACACAGATTGTCCACAGAAGAGGAACAGATTTCCTCCACAAGTGTTATTGTCAAGGAAAGTTTTCTTCACGTCTAATAGTGACCATGAAATGGGATCAGCAAATCTTCAGGTAAGTGAGGTATCTAGAGGTTCTTGCAGAAATGCAAGGTGCCGAACCCAATGGTTCGAACTCCATTGCGCAGTATCAGTGCTGTCTGTGCCTGGTAAAATAATTGCGATGGGTGAATCTGTCGTCCATAGGGAAAGAAGCGATCAGGTAGCCTTAATTCTAGTGCGCAAGTTGTGACAATATGATTGTATGGCTACCTAAACCTATTAGTTTATGACTAATGCAAGCGGTATCTAGCCAAATTGCCATAAGAATGATCTATTCGGAAGATACATGGACTCGTCTTGAGCACTAAACATCACGCGCCAAATGCAAGTCAGTTACAATGAGACGGAGGTGGAACCGAAGCAAAAAGCTCCTCGATGCAAAATAATCATAATACACTACGGCGTAGGAAGCCAAGATGCAAGCGGTGTGCAACTTTCGTATTCTAAATACCGATAGTGTTAAGACGCTGGGACCTAAGTAGCTTATAGATTGTGGTACGTCACAGGACCATGGGTATAACCGTAAGCCGGTGAGGATGTAGCAATTTGATCTACCTTTTCACTTTCCTCCATTTTCTGGTGCCAGAATGGAAGTGCTGAGCAAAAGACGCAAGAACCAAAAAGAAAGGTTTGAAACTGCAACCCAAGGGCGTCGAGCCGATGTTAAAACTTCTTCACTTTGGTGCTAATACTACTTCGCTGGGTAATGCATTCCATGGTTCGATGACCCTGCGTGCTAAACGAGAGTCAGCTCTCACGCGATCAGGTCTGGGCCTATGCAGCTCCAGATGGTGACCACAAAGAGATGGTATCGGAGTCGGATGGAACAGTCCAGTTAGAGCAGGACCAATCTTATTGGTCAATATGCGGTACGTAAGAACCAGGTCTCCCCGAAGGCGCCTAAAGGGCAGAGAAAATACTTTCATCTTGAGCAGCCTATCAGGATACGAAAGACGCCTCAATCCTTGTACCATTTCTGTACCAAACCTCAGAACTCGTTCGAGTGTCATCTTGTCGAGTACCAAGCATAAAGGACAGACCTGCACGCAGTTCTCCAAGTATGGCTGGACAAAGGCTGAGAACAGTGTAACAAACATTTCATTTGTTATGATAGCGAACGACCTGCGTATCATATACAGCATTCGGAAACGCTTGCGAGTAGCATTTGTCCAGTTCGCGCTGGATTTGAAGTCAGAGGATAGCAAGATACCCAAGTCGGTTTGTTCATTCACTTGACGCACTACATTTCCGCCAAGTACGTAAGGAGTTGTGGAAGTGCTTGAGTCTCTGCGCAGGATCGAACACTTTACAAGCTTGACTGGCAGCTGCCACAATTCTGACCACTCCCAAAGCTTGTCCAGAGCTGTCTGCAAAGCCGTGGGTCCAACAGAATCGCCCACTGTATTCCAAAATTTTAAATCATCCGCAAACTTAAGGAATGGTACCTTAAGCCTCTCAGGGAGGTCATTGACATATAATGCAAACAGCAGAGGTCCGAGAACCGACCCCTGAGGAACACCACTTAGGACGGCTTGTCTTAAAGATGGTCCGAAACCTACTCGAACATTCATCTGCGTTCCTTCCAGGAAAGCCGAAAGCCACTTTAATACTTGGCCTGAAATGCCGTAGGATGCTAGTTTAAACAAAAGACGGCAATGCGGCACGATGGCAAAGGCTTTAGAAAAGTCGATGAACAAAACATCCACCATCTGTCCTTGATCCACAGCCTCAACCCAGCACTCTCGGGCTACCAACATGTTAGTCAAACAGGATTGGCCTCTGCGGAACCCATGTTGAGACGGGCTGAACAACCTGAACTTAGCTACGTGCTTCTGCAGAGTTTCTCTTACCAGCTTCTTTAATACTTTCACTAGTACACTTGTTAGGCTAACCGGTCTATAATTTTCAGGTAGGTGCTTATCACCCTTTTTGAAAATAGGGCACACGATAGCATCTCACCAGCCAGCAGGTAGGGAGCAACTACGAAGTGACTTCTCAAAAATAAACTGTTCCAACTAGGTTGCGGTGGCTGTTTGGCTACGGAGCTTGCAGCGACGTAACCGTTATATGTGAGTGTATATACGCGTACACTAGCAAGCCCCTTTGGTACTATGCACCTTAGGCTATTTGACGCTTTGTTGTCGAAGTGACTTTATGTCTTTCGTCACTGTTTGTTAACGGCGCCGGGCTATTCTTGACTCAAGTTTGTTTTTTATTAGCATTCTTAGCCGCTTAGCTTATTCCTCGTTTAAGCGGCTCGCAATAACCTTAACTCAACATTGTTGCATTGTGAAGTTGTTCACCGTTAGCCACGAGAATATGTCATATTGCCTCATCCTTTGCATTAATTTGGATGAAGGCCGCAAATTTGTTTACACGCTTGGGCAGTCGCTGAACATGCAGTGCGGTCTCTGCCGTGACATTAACCGCAATGGTTGCATGCCTAAATGCGTCCGCCGATAAATCATCTAGAACATTAAACACTAGTGCGCTACCCGAACCATTCCCGCACGCAGTATGGTACAGTGTAGGGTCCCGCTTTTCCTATTTACAAAGTTGGTGTCTTAGATTCAGCGGCTCAGGTGACTTGTCATATGGACCATACTAGGGTAATTTGGCTCGAGGCGTCGATGGCTCTTCTCTCCGAGTGTGGGTTATGCTGTACCTGCTGCTAGTCTTTGTCGCGTACCATTTTAGCTAAACTCCCTATTTAGAGGAGGCAACACCAATCCGTATAACCGTTTCGCTCTGTTTCTTAGTCCCAACAACGTAACTGTGTCTGGCCTTATTTCTTTCCCTTGAGATCTGCGGCCTGACAATCAATCAGGAATTTTGGGCTGTTTATCAGATGACAATAAGTTAAAGAATAATAAGAATTATTATTGTTGTACTTTCGATTCCGAGTTGTGTACAGTTAAGCCTTTTTGTTTATATGACCTGAACCGTAATGGACTTTTGACAGTTACTCGTGGCCGTGCGCACCCTATGTTTTGCCCTGCTTTTATTTGTGTGCTGTGGCCACTGTAACGCTTGTTGTCGTCGGAATCAGTTCCTCCTGCCTTGTCAGCCATTGACGACATTTTTCTCACCCTGGATCATTGCACACCACGTCTTTGGTGACAGAGGTGGGATGTGGTTATGGCACCCTGCGCAAAGAAACCGTAGAACGACGAACAGGGTTATTTTCGCTGTACGTCCATTAAGTTGTGGACAACCACCTTTAGAACTTGGCCTTTGGTAATTGTCCCTTCGTCCCCCACCTGTTTCTGAGGTTAACGCAAACTTATGCAACTGACGTCTTCACATGGAAATGTCCCTTGCTTGCGTCCCAGAAGAACACAAGCCCTTGTTTAAAGTGTATACCCCCAGTGACCGAGTTCAAGAGTTTTTCTTATCTACTGATATTCGCCAGGATGCCGCTGTCAGAGAAATGTAGAAGCAATTAAAGGCCTATTTTCCAGCAAAGAGCCCGAGTCAGCTACTCGATCCGTTTTTGGAAGAGGTTCCGTCGAGTGGCAGAGTCTGCCGATGACTTTTGGCGCGATTTCGCGTGCTATCGGCCAAGGATTTTTCAGGAAAAACGGTGACAGAAAAGGAGACCTTTATTTTAGACCGGTTTCCTGAAGGCATCAACGACGCTCGTACTTCGGAGCGTTTTATGTGATGGCCTATGAGTGACTTAGCGACCGCGGCCTGGCTTGCGCACGAAGAAGTAGTAACCCGCGATAAGCCTCCGAGGAAGATTGTTAAGCTGCTGGCTATTAGTTGTGTGCAGCCGGCGACTAACCGGACTGAACCGCCTCACGGCTTAAACTCACATACTCGCCGTCGTCATTGTTCCAAGTGCCAGAATTCGCCCTATGAGAAGCGAGTACGACGCCCCCGCAATTTGCAAAGGCGCGTACAAGCACCGGGTGTGCGATTCCTTCACAGTGCATCAAAAATTCCTTTGTACCTGTGGTGTCCACTAAGTTCTGTGAATCCCCAACTGTGGATGTAGCAACCAATACTCAGTGATTGCGTGCCCACCTTGACACGGGTGCAGTCTGTAGCCTTCTAAAATCCGGTTTCCTCTCTTCCTCAGTAGCCACTAGGTCCGGGCGTAAGATTGGTGGCAAATGGTATAGTTCTGCTTACTCATGGTGTTGCTTTCATAGACTTGCTGGTCGGTTAGGAGTTTCTTTCTTTTCAGTTTTACATAGCCGATCAACTTCCATGGGACGCGATACTGGGGTTGGACTTCTTAAGTCGGTATGCATGCGTCATAGCGCCCATCTGCGTTTTGATATGACGTGGAAACCTGCTCCCTCTAAAGTTCAAACCCAGTACTGTCTACTTGGAAAAGCTTTTTGCTTTGAATGCTAGCACCGTGAACGTTGAAGGTGAGGTATCGGAACTGCTTTCGGCCGCTAGCCCTACTGTTGACGGTGAGGCTTAGAAACGCCTGGCAAAGTTACTGCGTTCACACAAGAACGCTTTCGCGTAGATAGGTACAGCATTGGGTAGAACGAGCGTACTTAAGCAACGGCTTAATACAGGTGATGCTTCACCAATACGGCAAAGGTCCAGGCGTGTACCACCCGTGCATAGAGAGGAATTACAAATAGCGCTGGATCAGATGTTAAAAGGTAATGTTATACGTCTTTCGCTATCCCCGGGCAACCCATATAGTAATAGTCAAAAAAGAAGGATGGAACACTGCGCATTTTTGTGGACTATAGAAAGCCTAATGACATTACACGGAAAGCTTATTTCCCGCTACCTCGCATTGAAGCCACTCTGTAAGCATTGCATGGCGCCATCTGGTTCTCTACTTTGGGCCCCGCCTCAGATTATTAGCAAATCAAAGTACACCCTATTAGAAAGTGCCTTCGTTAGACCCACAGGGTTATACGGGTTTCAGACCATGGCGTTTGGGGCTGGTAAACGCACCAGCGACCTTCCAGAGTTTGAAGCACATTGTACTCAGAGACCTGCAGCCAAGCCGACGTCTTGTATACCTGGAGGACGTCCTAGTTCATGAACGCACTCTCGATGGACACCTCACCAATCTAGAAACAGTGCTAGAGTGTCTTATTTCCGCAGGATTGAATTGGAAGCCGTCTAAGTGCGACCTGCTATAGAGAGTGGTTAACTAGCTATGTCACGTAAGTAGCCATTCCAGGACCCGGAGCGGCCCTTCAAAAGTACACAACACCTTAAGCTAGCCTACTCCCGAGTCCGTGGAAAAGGTTGTCAGCTTTCTGGGCCTGGCTTCTTACTACAGACGTTTCGTGAAAAACTATGCGGATATGGCATCACCCTTGCATCGACTCACGGAGAAGGGTAGGCCTTTCCTCTAGAGCCCGCAGTGTCAGGAAGCTTGTGCTGAGTTAGGTCATTCATTGGTCAACGCCCCAGTCCTTGTCTCCCCACGGGTGTCACCGCAAGCCGCCACATTCAGTTTGCACACTGATGCTAGTAACGTTGGTGCCAGCGCTGTGTTATCCAAGATCTCTGGGGATGGTATGGAATGCGATGTCGCTTACGCTAGCCGCAAGTGGACAAAAAGGGAGCAAAACTATTGCACTACTAGGAAGGAAATGCTTGATCTGGTCAACTTCATTCAACATTTCCAACCTTTCTTGTTGGGTCGACCCTTTGTGCTCCGTACTGATCATCGGGCGCTCCGGTGTTTGCAGGAATTTCGCGAACCCGAAGGGCAAGTTGCGCGCTGGCAAGAACAACTGCCAGCCTTCGACTTTGAATGTCAACATTGCCCCAGGAAGCAACACAGAAGTACAGACGCCCTGTCTCGCCGACTGCCTAGAGCACATGGGGATTGTCCATCTGGCACAACCCCGAAAGTTTCCATCGTGTCGTTAAACCATTCGCTTTCAACTGCTTGGGCAGCAGCCCACAATACACACACAGAGACCCAGCTGGTTTATTAGCGCCTACGACAGGGGCGTTTGAGGCATACGAAAACAGAATGACTGCATCTAGCTGGGAATCGCACTGATTGTGATCACTTTAGTCGAAAATTTGGCTATTGGATGGTGCAGGTAGTACTAGTTTGGTTAGAATTACCCTAGCAGACTTATCGTTCCACAGTCCATGGTGCGGGGGATACTGGAACAGCTAGATAGGGAGTTGGGATATGCGGAACAACGGAAAATGAAGCAAGCGGCAGACTTGGACTTCTGGTGGTCTCAACAGTGTCGACATATTGCAAAGTTTGGTAACGCATGCCATGTGTACATCCGCCTTGAGCAACCACGAACCATGAACAGCTCCCCTGCAGTTCATGGTGCGTGGATATCCCCAAAATGGAACAATGAAACACTGGTTTATTACGGGCAAAATAGCGTTGCCTAACAAGTCCCGTGGGATGCAAATTATTGCGAAACTTGAAATGCGTGATAAAGTGAAAAGCGGTTTGGTAGACTCACCCTAGACTTATGTAAAATAGCGGACATGTTCGCATATGAAACGGATAAATCCGCAAATCCATTGCTTGAGCGTTTGGCAAGACACCGTTTGGTTGCGTTTTGTAACCCCTGGCTAACACGTCATAAATGTAAATGGGTAGCATAAGTCATGGGTAAAATGAGACATAAATGTAAATGAGAAAATGATTCGTCAACTCGTTTGTTAAATATCGACTGATTGCGCGCAGAGGCGACATAATTAGGGTGGACGTTTCAAGGCTGGTACGCGCAGAGGGAAAGAAATTTCTATGGCATTCAAGCCCGCTATACTGAAGTGTCAGTTTCAGCGAGTGACCGCTTAGGTTATTGTTGTGGTTCAATGCCTGCAGCGGACTGTAAGTGTGGGTTGCTTTCTACATAATTTGGTGAACAGTTATGAGCTCCCCCAGCAAAAGCCGATATGGACTACTGTACATTCCTAGAGATTCCAGTCTAAGCTGATAGGGCAGGTGAACTGGCCCCTGAGTGCTGGGTTGCCCTATGTTGAGGATTTTGGGAGCAACACGATCCTGTTTCTGCCACGGCTGCCACGCCTGGATAGCATATTCCATCTGCGGTTGCAAGTAGGCCTTAAGCGTTTAGAGAACGTTTGAGGGTTCAACCCAACCGAGGCCTCTGCGAAACCAGCCGAATTGTTGGTTGCCGGTTCTCGTCGCCTTCGCTGCTTGTTTTGAACATCCGCGCTCTTCCTGTACCAATACACCCAGGGCGCGCTCCTGAGAGACCCTCTCCAAGGTGTGGTCTCCGAGCTTGTAAGCGCTCACCGGCTGGTGTTGCAGCTGCACTTAGCTATGTTACTTGAAGCGTGTTCCTCGTTGACCATTCGTACATGCAACCTTAGTCAGGTTGGGGTAGCTCATGATCTGGCTTGTTACTAATCGCCCGCCTTTACTTGAGTTCAACGGCGAAACGCAGGAAAGTGGAAGCGATAACTTGCCAGGCCGTTGCTAAACACCAGGAATAGGTGTAGCTTCAGCACTGAGGGTTGTTGGACACCACATTCCACCTCAATTGGGTTAGTGAATGATCCCCTAACACGTACTGGAAGCTTCCCTTGGTGAAGGTAGCTGCCAGTCCAACCAAGTAAAAGACCTCCTCTTTCGTAGCTCTGTAGCCGTTGGAGTGGGATGCGTCGATCAGTGCGGTCGAAAGCCTTGGAGAAGTCCAGGTAGATGACGTCAACCCGGACCGCTGCTTGAACCACCGCGAGGGAATCGATATATACTTGTTTTGGTCGATTGTTTCACCAAAGGTTGTGTCAATACCAATACCGTACCGTGACGCTGGATCCACAGTTCAGTTTGTGTGTGACCACTGGATTTCACGGCAATGACCCTGAGCGTAATCATGCAGATCGTTGTCCGAATTTGGGAGCTTTGTAGTGTCTTTACACTGCCGAATACTGGGCATTCAAAAGACCCAGACAACTCCCTACCATCCACAGGGCAATGGCTAAGTAGAGCGCACAATTCGATCGCTGAAGGGTCTTAAAAAAGCGTTCACAAAGGAACACCACAGCCGCGATTGGGGTATTGCACTTCTACAGTGCCTCCAGCCCTATCGGTCAGAGTTCACTTATCTACTGCTAACACTCCACACTTCATGGTAATCGGGCGCGAAATGAGATTGCTGACTGATTTGACTGTGCACGCCGCGACAGCTAATTCGCTTCTTGCCACGGCCTTTGCCGTTCTTCTACAAAGGAACTGAGCAGGGCTTATTCGCTCTTTCGAGAGCGCGTAGGAACTGGCTCTCGATGTAAAATGATTAGGGTGACCAGCAAGTGCACGGCTGTCTACTTTAACCAGCACAACGAGTCCACCTCCACATTCCAAATCCATCTCAGGGCGTTCCGGCAAAGCTGCACAAGGAGTGATTTGGTCTATTCGTGGTCGAGGAAGGATATACTGCTTCTCCCGGTCGAATCTACTTACAAGCTGAATACACCGACCATTAGTGCCGGCTGGACTATCCAAACTATAACAGATGTATATATATATTCTCGGTGGTGCACGAGGCCCACCGCCAAAGCAGGAGCAAATATTATGTGTTTGGGGGGTGGGAGGGTGGGGTAGGTGGGTGGGTGGGGGTGTGGGGGTGGGGGGGGGGGTGAGGGGGTGGGGGTGGGGGGTGGGGGTTGTGGGGGGTGGGGGGGTGGGTGGGTGGTGGGGGTGGGTTGTGGTGGGGGTGGTGGGGGGGGGGGTGTGTGGGGGGGGGGGGTTGGTGGGGCGTGGGTTGGTGGGGGTTGGGGGGGGGGGTGGTGGGTGGGGGGGTGTGGGTGGGGTTGGTGGTGGGTTGTGGGGGTGGTGGGTGGGGGTGGTGGGTGGGGGGGTGGTTGGGTGGGGTGGTGTGGGGGGGGTGGTGGGGGGGTGGTTGGGTGGGGGGTGGGGTTGGTGTGGGTGGTGGGGTGGTGGGTGGGGGTGGGTTGGGGGGGGGTGGGGGTGATGGTTGGGTGGGGGGTGGTGGGTGTGGTGGGTTGGGTGGGGGTGGGGAAGTGTTGGTAGTTAATTAGGGGGATAGATTTTGGGTTATTGGGAATGATGTTATTTAATTTGGAGAGATTGTGGGGGGGGGGGTGGAGGTTGTGGATGAGTAATTTGTAAGTTTGTTGTGGGTAGAGAAATGGTGGTTGGGGGTTTTGAGTGGTCCACTTATAGATATTAGAAGGGTTACCCTGTGGGTTTGAACAATAAGTTTTTTGTAGCGTGGGGGGGGTAATATTGTACCTAAGTTAGGTGCATAGCATTGGTAGGTAAAGTGATAGAATTTGCGTTACAATTCAGCTAGGGCGCTCCTGGTACGAAGTATGCGAAGAAGCGGCAAGCTGAACCAACTGTTCAGACCTTAGTATAATGGCATCCATCCAGGGTAATGAATAAGTAATTTCCATCCGGTAAGTTATAAAACAGCGGAATAATTACCATTGCGTTTCCAGATACAGGTAGCTTATGTTTCTTTGAAGTGTTTAAGTCAAACAGATGGACCATTCCTCTGCGGCTGGCCACCTACGCTGCGGAAAACTTGGAGAAAATAGGCAACCAACAAAGGCTGCCCCACAGATAGACAATAATGATGCATCTGGAGTTTGGGGAAAATTAAGATCCGTTGCAAGAGTGCTTGGTCTATCCATCCTCATATACATCGCTTCATAAACAATTCAATCTGTAAATAAATGTTTTCCAGATAAATCTTATAGGTTAGCTAAAACTTGTGCTGAGAACGTCTAGGTGAACTGAGCGAAGTCGGAAAGCAACGGCCTGTTATGTATTCTGTAAGTGCGCCTGACGGCTCGTCTAAACAGACAAGTGTACACAGCCTAGACGAACACACAAAGCGTTTAATTCTCTGCTCCCCTATTGATTCATCCTACACTTTGCGACATGTTAATGTACTCACGATGCTAGACACTAAACTGATTACAGTAGTTGGTTTACTAGAGTGGTCTGCTTAGTTCGGCTTGTAAATTTGACTTGTCGTACACAACACTCGCGTCGCGGCTTGCGAACGTACCGCATGGAATTACATCTACCGTTAACTGGTTTGATCCGACCGTACGTCCTACCAAAGATGCACAGGCTCAGTGGAAAACAGGGGTTACAAACTACTTTGACCCATTGCCTTCGGTTGCTAACTACACCGAAGGTCAGAAACTGAAGCCTCTCAGACACCTACTCGGTAGTGAGAGACAACCTCAAGTTGATGCTTTGGAGCGCCAGTCTCAAGGTATCTTAACAAAAGTACTAGAGGTGCTGGACCGGTCATGGCGTCAGCGTACACACCTCCGCATGACTCGCCGTAACTTCTGCCGACTTACACGGGAACCATCGGAAAATCAGGACAATTTTGTTGAGCGCCTTATTCGCGGTGCACGTCACTGCGCGTGCCCAACCCTACCGAAACATAGAAACAAGGGCGTAATGATAGTGCAGCAGTTGATCAGAGAAATCCCCAATAACCGAAGTCGGGAAGGTCTACTTTCCGAAAATGCTTACAAATTGACTAGGGTTAAGGCTGTGGAGTTAGCTCGCCACAAAGCGTATATGGCGGAGCAGTTGCGATGTTTCGCTACCCACGCAAGCATACAGAAGGTTGCCAAGAGCCAGCATCACCACCCGAATTACAATCCTCGCGGTAATGCTTCCTCTGCGGTAGCCTACAGCATGCGTCTAACTGTACCAAGTGCCCCGCCTTAGAAATAATAGCAAAAGCTCGGTATGCGCGGACGTTTTGCTCTTTGTTGTCATTCGGAGACGGCTCTCAGGTGAATCCTACAGGTTTCGTTTCCATTCAGCAGGCACTTTCTTTGGAAAAGGTCTTTTCCATCTACAGCATTGGTACTATGCCTAAGTATCGTACCTAGTATCCAGAGTCTAAAATACAAGTACCTGACATTCGTACTGTCACAGGTATTGAACGTGATAGAACAACACATGTTCATATGTAAGTTCATGAAGCGTCTCCGATCATTATAGTACCGAGTAGTTTTTATGGCCTTCACCGATATGACATGCCTATATAACCTACAGCCCCTCGAGCTGAGAGTTATGCAGTGGCTACATTTTGCACACGGTCTTGTCAATGTCCTTGTTTTCAGCCACATCAGATTGGCAGACGTTCATGGTCCACACATTTGCCAAGGTACTCAGCAAAATAGCACAAATGAGCCTAATCTGTGTATTGGGCAGGCATCCAGTAGCACATGGTTCACGACCGCATGCAGCTTACGTCGATTACATGGTCTTAACCTCCGGTTAGACCTCAAGAAGTGCAAATTTAATGCTGGTGAAATCGAGTTATGGGGCCACGTGTTAGCAACTGACGGTATGAATCCGAGCTTGGATAACGCGCATGCCAGCAACGAGACTCCTTGTCCACAGAACTCCAACGGAATAAAATATTTTGCAGGTATGTGTTCTTGCAAACTACTTTACTTGCAGGATTTCACGAACATTGCTGAGCCACTGCCTGAACCGACAAAGAAGAAAGTGTTTGTTTTGGGTCACCCACAACAAAAGGCATTCGACGAGATTAAACGCCGCATTGCTTCCATACCAGTCATGGCGCTTTTTGACGAGAACTGCCCAACGATTGTCTCAACTGATGCATCAAATATTGGGTTGGGTGCCATACTATCCCACTTCAGAATGGGCATGCAATAGTTATTGCATACGCTACCAGAGAATAGTCGGTGGCGGAGCTTTCTTAGTCTGCCGGAAAAATGGAGCTCTTGCCTGCGTTTGAACCCATGAAACATAGAATGTGTTCTTGTGCAGTAGGCCCTTCACGCTTCCTACAGACCACGCAGCATTAACTAGCTTAATTTTTCGGGAAACAAATGGCATCAGGCCACTTCGGATACCTTGCTGGTATACACGCTTGTTAACATACGATTTGCAAATTAACTTCCATCTTGGACACACAAACTAGGTAGCGGATGGACTCTCTCTATACTACCACTCAATAAAACTGGAAATACTGAGGATGTCTATGAGAGATCACTGGTGTCTTCCTTGAGTAATGCACCAATTTCAGCTCTGACTAAAAAATAACTCTATAGGGCGACTCAGGAAGAGGAGTCACTGTGCCTCATTCAGCGGTTTCTGGTAAACTGTTAGCCACAAAATAACAAGCTCATAGGCGAGTTTCTTCCGTGCTACGTGTTGCGTCACGAACTTTCATTTACAGATGGATGCTTAATGCGTGGCGAAAGTTTCGTGGCTACTCGGGGCTTGCTGCATGAGAACATGCTATGCGCTCTTGAAAGTCACCCTGGTATCGTTCGTACGAAAGGTAAGGTTGCTGCGTGCGTCTGGTGGCCCAGATTGTCACACCAAATAGAAAAACGTGTGCATGTGGGCTCCTCATGTCCAAGGGCAGACAAGGGTTCAAGGCCGGTTTCATCCCCTATACAACCTACGAGCCAGACCTGAGCGCACGAGAAATTTGTCTAGGCACTAACTCTACCCTGGTCTTCCGTAACACGGACACATATTAATATTTTTCGCATAATACAATTCGGCGGAATGCTCCAAAGAATTCTACATAAAGCGTCTAATTCAAGTTCTTGCTGTGGCTAGTGCAGCAAAGTTTGTCTAGTTAGCTATGTTCAATGGGATGGAGAATATGCCTATGTCTGCTTTTGTGGTATATGCATTACGTCACTTTAACTATGCAGCTCGAGGTACTAAACTGTGTTCAATACCCGGAAAGTTCTGGCCAACTGACAATCGTGTTGAAGGAATGCCGAGAGTGAATATTAAGTCAACATTATGTTTCGCCATGGTTAGATCGTGTACACGTTGCGTCCGTTCACGCAGCTTGATATATGCTAGTAGGCCTGCATACTTCATTTTTGCAGCAGGCGAAACCAGGCTTACACTGGCGGGTTGCAATCACCTGCAACCCGTTTGTATTTGCCCGAAAGCATTGATGCCTGCTCAGTTGTAACCATACTTGTGTTGTCAATGTTAATTGAGGTACCGGGTGGTATATAAACACCCCAACGTAGCTCAGTCGATCCAAGCATATCAGCGGACATCCGTACTGAGTCCATCAAGGCGTCTGAGTCATCATTTCAGACATATTTGCAGTGTACGGTGGTTAAACATAAATGGCACTCCCACCCCCTCGACTATAAACCCAAGTTTGCCTAAAAAGCTGATAGTCACGCAGTGGGCTTACATCTTCTGCAGCATAACGGAAAGCGATGTTTCCACGATAAATATTGCATCAGAGTTTCATCCCTACCTTGTCCAAAAATGCACAGGTTGCGGGTTAAGAAGTAGTGGACTATCTGGCCTATGTATTTTGACCGGCGCCTAAGTCTGAAGGCTGTGGCAGATGCGCAGCAGCCTGGATGCGCGGGACGTTGCGCGTAGCTGTGTAGATTGCCAGACGCAGTGCCCGTCATAGCGAACTGTTTGCCGTGGTGATACGAAGGACCTTCTCACCAGTACGTCGCTTGGATTCGGTAGCGTCCGGGTTGGTGGATCGACGTATAATTGCAGTAACTTGGTATCATTGCGAGATTGTTCACAATGCGGTATTCTATTGGGCAAGGTTCTACTAGCCTCTGTCCTCAAGTTGACTTTGGCTAGGGATTTGCTGATTCTATTAGTCATCCTCCTAACGTGTACCAAGTTTTCCGCAGTATTGTTCCCTCTAACAATTGCACACTTAAACTTGTCCGTCGATATGCCATCCGGAACAGTAAACGCAAGTACCATGAACTCAAGTTCAAGTTCAACTTGGACAGGAACGATAGGAAAATTCCCATGTGTGTTTCTTCTTCAGTGCGTCGTTGAACCAGGATGGAGTTTGCAGGAGCGATTTGAATCCGAGAAGAACCAAATCGATACACACGAATCACATCACGGTCAAGCAATCAACGCCCACGCGGCCTGCACTAGCAGTCCCCGCTGCATCGGCCACGTGAATAAAA